>OX422217.1:66146220-67396220 GCA_949130495.1 Sambucus nigra | reverse complement strand
TATACACATTGGCCCTTGAGATTTGTGAGTTCCAACCTCAGATTAGAGGTGTTCTTGGGGCTATTTTGTTGGAGGTTCTTGGAGAAGCTTTTGTAGATCTTTTGTGTTGATCTTGAGGATGTGATCATTGGTTTCTCATCATGGTTTGAGGTACGGGGTTTTACACAATATGCTCCTTAAATCTCGCGAGTGTCATTCTCTTTGAATTCTTGTTAATTGAACTCATATTTGAATTGATAAATTCATTGAAATCTGGAAAATAATTGTTGAAATTATTTTGATTCATGTGGTATCATTATATTGTTGATGAGCATGTTGTCATGAGATTTTAATATGGCACGAATGTTGGGCACCCGCCAAAATTCTTGTTCCCGGGCTATGGTTTGATAAAGCATATACGGATGTGGTGAGGCCTGGTGACCCGGTTAAAGTGTTGTTGAGAAATTATAATAATGAAATGCTATTGAGATTTGCATTTTGATTTGAATATTCGTACTCGTGTTGTTATGCTTTATTCCTTGCTAATATATATTTGTTGAGCATCTTTCCTGTCGTATTGTGTACTTCCCCATATTTTCTTTTAGTGGCAGGTTAGCGCGGATTTTGGGGCGCTATGGAGATTGATTTTAGCGAAGATTGTTTGGGAAAGATTTGTATTATTTTGATGTATAGAGCTTTGGATATTTGTATTTATTTTTCGAGTTAGATAGTTAAAATTTTAATTCGAGAGACTTGTTGTAATTAAAGAGATTGAGATTAGTGGATTTATATTATTGTGGGTTTATTTAGATGCTCTATACCTAGTCACTTATGGATTTGGAATTATATTATCGCGTTAGCGCTCCGTTCGCTCCTCCCCCCGGGCGGGCGGGGTGTTACAGGTACAGACTAGTTAGTTAGTGGCATAACTAGGATGGGTTAAGGAAATACGTTAGGCGTGCACATTAGTTTAGAGGTGATAAACTCATGTGAGAGTACACAACCAACATGTTTATAATATGTGTTGTTTAATTATAATTTAAACACTTGCTAAACTTTAAACTTTTTTCACCTCGGGCTCTGACCCGTCTTCTTCCAAATCTATTTTGTTTTGTAAAAATATTTTTAGGTGCCTAGCCACAGGGACGCCAAGAATAGGAGTTCCATTACATTGACGTGTTGTAGCTGTTATGAAAGTTACAGGATCTTGGTATTAGACTCCTTCATATTCAGTACTTAATTCTACTCAGGGTTACACATCTGTTAGGGCATGTCGCCCATTTCCATTTATTGATATCATTCTTAGACTTTTTATTTTATTTCACATATTGGTCTATTTATTCAGACTCTTGTATCGGGACTTTATTTTACTCTGGTATTATTATTGGAGTGTTTACTCCAGACTCAGTTTATTTCTTTTCGATTATTATTCAGTTGAGATTGTTTATGCGATTATGGTTGTTGACTTAATTACTTGGATTATGTTAACTTAATTAATAAAATTTGGCATCTCTCTTTTAAATATTAGGTGGCTAGTAATTAACTAATTGTTTTTGACAGTGATGATAAGACTGAACCAACTTGATATTCTGTATTAATTTTATAAAAGAGTAGCTACACGATATTTAATTAGACGGGGTGTCACAGGTGGTATCAGAGCATCAGGTTTTAGTGTCCTTTAGGATCTTTGCTGCTTATTATGCTTTCAACGTAGATTTCTTTGATATAGAGCCCTATATTTAGGATTTTTGATTTCTTTGGTGAGGTTTCTCTCTCCTGCTGTAATATATATGATAGTGAATCTTATTTGCATTCGTGTGTGTTCGTGTGTCGAACAATGTAGTATGTCGTGCTAGTTGGGAGGACAACAGGAGGCAAAACTCAGTTGAGGTTATAAAGTATATTCAAGAATGACGATCGTAGTTGAGGTCACCCCTATTATGGCACAGAAGGCCAAAACGGTTAAGACGGTTAAGGCACAACTTATGACTTCCACGAACCACTATAGTAAAAAGTGGGGGCAAAGTAGACTCACCCAGCAAGGTTGGAACGGGAGAGAGTCAGGCGAAACATTGAAGAGAACCAACAGTGGAGATACTAGAAATGCGAAAATGGCGTGTGTTAATTAATGATGGTAAAACATGAAAATGCTTGGGCATATGTCGGAGTATGGAAAATCGGGAGTGAAAATTTAGGTTAAAATTTTTCTTATCTCGTAAAAGCGGAGTTACAAAGGTCAGAGGCAATCACCAGACTTAGAAGTGGAATATTTTGTTAAGAGAAGGCACATACGTATGGTTTGGCCATAAATTCCTTCATCAGATGTTCAGGATAAGATGTGAACGTTGTTCTGAACTCACACAAGAGAGTCGGATAGAGGTCACTTTGTGAAAATAAATTTAATTAATTAGCAAACCTTACACCGGATGAAGTAGGTGCAATGGAGAAGAGGGCATTAAAGGGGAAATTAACTTACAAGAAGAATTGTTAGTACTTTTGGGGAATTCTGCTTGGACGTTCAATGCAGTTGGTAACAATCTCGCGTTTTGTTAATATGGAGGTAAACGCTTCCTTGTGTGGGGAGCTACAAGAATCGAAAATTTTAGATAGAGTAAGACTGGGGGAAACGGTGTTGGTGAAGCACCACAAGGGGGAGGCCCATCAGGAGACCCATTTAAATGATTTGGATAGCTGAATTATTACTAAGCGATGGTGATTTTAGTAAGAGTGGCTGAAGCCAGTAGCATGTTCCTTAGGGTCGTCAAAGCTAAGGGAACAAAGGAGGTAGTCATCAGAGTCGAGACTACCAACGTTCGAGAGAAGGACAATCTTAACATGGTCAGTGTGACTGGAGATAAGTGGAGTATGTGTAGAGGTATTTTGTGGGGAGTAAAACCCGTGAATTAAAATGTTTCTCGAAGCAAGTAGAGGGATAAGGGTAAGGTGCTAAAAAGGGCAATAGTTATTGAAATTTTCGATTTGGTACGGACAAGTGTGTAAAGTCCAGAAACCATTTGAGCAGGGCGATTGGCAAGGTAGAAGTATGAGTTATATCCTCAGATAATGAGGCGTGTTGTATGTGTTAGGAACGAGTTACTACATATTATTTTTATTATTGTTATATTTACACGAGAGACGACTTTAGTGAGTATCTCGACAATGTTATTATTTATGTGAATATTTTCCCTGGTATAGTGGGGTTACCTTTAGTGTGATTCGCGGACGATGAATGGGTGCATCGATAGTGGTATATACTTTATTGAAATTTCTCATTTTAGTGTTGTGTTATACGAGTATGATATTATCCTAATTATGGTTTTATGATAATGATTAAACCGATTGTGTGTACTTATTGCTAGTCCATCGGGGCTATTACCATGGTGTAGAATGCTTTGTTATGGCGAGGCCCCTTCTGCGAGAGGGCCAGACTCGCGTTTATATATTTTTATATAGGTATATATATATTGTGAAACTTTGAAAAGTATAATGGTCTCGGATGTTGGTTCCCGGTATGTGTAGGGACTTTATTGATATCAAGGTTCTAAAAAACGCGGGGCGTGATCGAGGCGTGGAGGCCAAGCCTTAAGCCTTAGAAGCCTAGGCGAGCCTTGGCGTAAAAAGGCGTTTAGGTTTTTTTAATATATTTTAATATTTTTTAACCATAACACGGCTATTAAAATACTAAAATTGTACATATCATAAAAATATGTCTGAATATTTGCAAATAAAAATACAATTTGATTATTTTGGATGAGATAATGGTCCGGTTTGCAAAAAATCTTTCAAAAGCGATATCGTTTCACTAAAGCATTGTTGTTTTTAGAGAAAAAGTACGCCTTAAGGGTTTTACCAAGCATAAAGCGTCAAAATCTTAAGGCGGGGCGTTTCTCCCAAGCCTCAAGCCTAGGCGGGTTTTTTAGAACAGTGATTGATATGATTCGGAGTGTATTTTGTTTACTGTTCAACAGAAAGATTTAGATGGTTATTATAATTAACGCTCAGGATGTGGTAATAAGTAGAGTGCATTGTGATATCACCCTTTAGAGAAAGGGAGTTAATACTCATAGTTATATATCTGGAGATGAGGTTTTGAGAGCCCGATTATATTTTCATGATGTTTATGGAATGTGATTACCATCAATGTTAAGAGACGGTGTCTTTCGAAAGAAGTTCCTTATTTAAGAATTTTGGGAAAGGAGATGTAACTTGGTTGTCAAGAGACGGGAATATAAGGGTACAGGTTATGGACCGAGGGCCTAATGGATTCCGAATAATGACAATGCTAGGAAGTAGTGTATCGGGAGGGTTCCTTATTTGGATTTCGCTTTGCGAGACATCCCACGCATGAAACTTGGCGTAAGGTTGGTAGTAAGGAGATGATTGGCCATACGTCCATGATTTGGGTACCTCGATCGTTAGGGAAGTTTGTAGTTATAACTGGAAGTTAAAGAAGAAATTACGATATAAGGCCAGTAGAGCTAGTTGTGTGGTGAGGAAGTACTGATAATTTTTTTTTATTTTGGCGGGTTGAAGGATGAAATGATGCTTAAGAAGACTTAGAATTTCAAATTCGGGGGTGATTGAGAATACCCAAATTGGTGTAGCCACGTTGAAAATGTAGGGACAATAAAGAGTTTGGAGTACTTATAAAGCGTATGTGATGTTTAAACCCGTTTGCACGATGTATAGGGTGTATGGACACCTTGGTTTGCTGGTGTCAGGATCGCCGAAAGAAGAGACATATATGGGTGAAATTCTTACTTGTGGAAATAACAAAATGGAAGTGGTAGAGTGGATTAAGCGTTGTGATAAGGACGAAAATATATATATTCATGTGCAATCAGAGTAGCACGTCCAAAATTGGTTGAAGGGCAGTGGGAAGCCATTTAAAAAGGGGGTATCCCTTTAGAAGATAAATATTTAACTATTATGGGCGATTTGAAGCAGAGTTCCACCCAATCGAAGGTTGAGGGTGGCTTACGCGTAAATAGAGTGAGGATGTCAATAAGGTATAAGGAGTCCAAATGTGCACAACATGGTAAATGGTGCACGGGCCGAAACTTTTGGTATACGTCGAAGGAAGAGAGGGTTATTAAGTACCACATAATGGGAGGAGTTATAAGTGGAAGTCGGTGTTGAGCAGGACATAATTAGTAGCCCCACGTGCACCACTTATAGATACAAGTCGGTTGGAGTAAGGGTACCAACCAGAAACTTAATTTCAAGCCGACAATTCCAGTAGTGAAAGAGTCAAGATGGTAAATTTCTTTGATGGGTTGCATTTATAAAGATAAGTAACGAGTTCTTTGGAATGTGTGGAATAGGTTGTCTAGAAGGAAAGAAATTGTTATATCCTTGGGTGATTTATAATATTAGATAGTGATCGCATCGGTATGTGGTCATACCCAGTATTATTCTGAGCTAAGATAAGATCCCTGAAACCCACCTTCAATATGGGGTATAAGGAAGTAGTGGGAAAAGTTTCATTTGAAAAATTCGTATCATCAATAGCCCGAGGAATAGGCACAAGGTGATTGACGACTCGTGGAACCGTATGAAAGTAATTTTGGACTCATTGAGACCATTTCTTTCCCACTATGGATATCGCTAGTAAGTGAAGTATAATATGGTGATAGGGAGAGTATGCTACCTAATAGTAGATTTGTGCGAAGGCACCTGTACCTATTTATAATGAACAAGGTACTTACAGATGTTTGGTGTAAATGAACCATACTATCCTCCCTCTGGATGCTTAGAGGTGAGCGGATTATCATAGTTTTCGATCAGTCGTAAGTTAAAGTCCAATGACTAAAATGGGTTAAACTAACCGTCTGAAGTGGCTTTCCCTTGTGTAAAAGTCACAACGCCGGGAACAAAGATTCAAAGAACGGACAAGAGTTATTTGATGTTTTATGGTTGCTCCCAGGAGGAGAGTTTTGTGTTTAAATAAACTCGGGAGTTGACACGAAGTGATGTAAGATCTCCCAATAATATTAAGATGATACGGCTAATGATGTGTAGGCTATTCTTATTCGAATGTTGTTTAGTAAGAGCACAACATGAGGTGAATTTATTGAGGTGTAACCCCATAATTTATAAAGTGTCAAGAGTGTTCAACAAGCTTGTTGAGAAGCGAGGGCTGTAGTGATTGAGCCTTTCTTCGTATTTTGTTTTGAGTACTAGAGGATACCTAATCTTTCTAGGTATGTCTATTTTTTTGAATTTCGGGATGAAAGTCCATTAATAGGGGGGAAGTATGTAATACCCCAAAATTTTATGGCTTTTAATTATGAGATTAATTAAATGAAATTGTTTTTAATTGTGGGATTAATTAACTAAATTAGTTTGGGGTGGAAAAATTAATTCGAATTTAAAAATCTAGCGAGACGAGAGTTAGTATTTAAATATGATGATAATGTTGAATATTAGTAAGTGATTATGGTAATATGTGATTATTGAACTTATTAAAATTATCGTGAGTTGAAAATACGGTAGTTTCGGTAATTTAATTGGGACGCGCATGTCAGTCGTGTCAGGACACAATTTAATGGATTTAAAAGTATTTTATTTTTATGTCATCCGTATGAGCATTTTGAGTGCATCAACGTATCCGTAAGGGTCGAGATAGTCAGAAAACACTATCCGGGCGTTTAGTTTGGGTCCCGGGGTATTTTTAGACCTAACCAGCAACCCGGGAGGGGGTATATTAGTCATTTTTATTTTTGGTGAATAGTGACCCATGAAATTTAGAAAGCTTTATCAACCAATAGGTTAGGTCCTTAGGGATCCCATCACCAAGATTCACAGACATCCATTAGAGATGAAGTGGAGGAATTTACCAAAGGAAAACCACCATCTTTGGACTTTTTGTACCACCGTCACCACCACCTGATAGATCGAAAAGAGAGGAGCATTTGTATACCATCTATTTCAAAGGACCAAAATCTTCATTACTAGGCAAGAGATTTAACTTGCAATAAATTAGTGCATATATCATACATGTTAGGTTAGAATTGAAGAATAACCTTGAATAATGATAATTGAATGGATTTGAAGAATTGAAATCGTAATCTGGGTAGATTTTGCATGTAGATTAACTTCTGGGATTTTAGCAGCCACGAAATCATGATCCATGTGTAGAGAATTATAAATTTGTATGGAATCATATAGTGTTCTTGAATAAATAGGAGAACTAGGGTTTTATATGATAATTATGATTTTTGATCTAAGAAACTGTTGATTGAGGATGATTTAATGACTCTAATAATCTTAGAAATTATGTAAACATGTTGGTATGATGATTAGTATATTTGGTTGAGAGTTTTGGACGTTGAAATGGAGAATTAGAGGTGTAAAATGAGGAAACCCGTAACTGTTAAAGAAAATTCTGGGCAAATACCTGTTTGATCGATCGATCGATCGACTCAAGAATGTCGATCGATCGACCACCTTTCTTCGATCGATCGACTTCTTCTGATTTTTGGTAATTATTTCCCTTTAACATTTAAGGAAAATCCCAAAGCCGATAATGATTCTTAGGGTGATTAATATGATATTGGGGAATTAGTTAAGGTCATTAGGGTCTTAGTTGAAGCCCGGGAAAATGAATTACCTTAGGGATTTGAATACTATCTCTTACGAGGGACTACCGAGTGAGGTACGGTTAGAAATCATTTGAATTGAAACTATAATGGAAATAAATGCTGAGGTAAGGATAAGAACAGTAATGGAAGGGCTTTAAGTTACTGAGATCACATTAGAAACTAATAGGAGGCCTTTAGGTACTCAAATTGATACAATGAGAGAAAGTTATCAAGTTAAATATATAATTACGTATGATGTTCGGGATAATCTTACTACGTACAAGACTTATTAGATAGAATGTGAATATCTATATTAAAATATGATTACTGAGGTTGTGTGAATGCCTCGTGAATGGATTTCTTATGTGTATGACATACCTACCATACTTGCTATCACGGGAGGTTAGTTTTTGGAAAAGGACCCTCTTATCCTTGTGTGCCTTCAAGGGGATTTAAACTGGTACCTTAAGGACATAGGACTGTGAATGACTTATTTGTGAGTTGATAAGTGAGATGACCATGGGAGCGTAGGTATGTGCGTGACCCATGGGTATGTGAACTATGTTCGCCTCCAATATGTTTGATTTGTATTCTGACGGTTCCTGAGTGATTCGGAACACGTGATCCGTACGTACGTGATGTACATGGATTTGATAGTAGAGTATGCATGCACCACAGCTTAGCTTAGGGGTGCCATATATGTATATATATGTACTGTGTGTGATTTGTATATTTACTTGTGACTGGTTCACTGTTGCTTAGTAGATGTGAATAACTAAGATATTTGAATGGGCTAATAATGTGAGAATTTAATTAACACTTGAGATAAGTAATAGAATGAATGTGAATATGGGTTACGAATACAACTTGTTTGGGTATTACGAGTAGATACCCTATGATAGAGTGCGAAAGCAGGAATGGTACAGACTAGTTAGTTAGCGGCATAACTAGGATGGGTTAAGGGAATACGTTAGGCATATACATTAGTTGAGAGGTGAAACTCATGTGAGAGTACGCAACTAACATGTTTATAATATGTGTTGTTTAATTGTAATTTAAACACCTGCTAAACTTTTAAACTGTTTTCACCTCGGGCTCTGACCCATCTTCTTCCAAATCTATTTTGTTTTGTAAAAACATTTTTAGGTGCCCAGCCACAGGGACGCCAAGCATAGGATTTCCATTACATTGACGTGTTGTAGCTGCTGTGAAAGTTACAGGATCTCGGTATTAGACGCCTTCGTATTCAGTACTCGATTCTACTCAGGGTTACTCATCTGTTAGGGCATGTCGTCCATTTCCATTTAGAGATAGCATTCTCATACTTTTAGTTTTATTTCAGATATTAGTCTATTTATTCTGACTCTTGTATCGGGACATTATTTTACTTTGGTATTATTATTGGAGTGTTTACTCAAGACTTAATTTATTTCTTTTCGTTGATTATTCATTTGAGATTGTTTATGCGATTATGGTTGTTGACTTAATTACTTGGATTATGTTAACTTAATTAATAAAATTTGGCATCTCTCTTTTAAATCTTAGGCGGCTAGTAATTAACTAATTATTTTCGACAGTGATGCTAAGACTGAACCAACTTGATATTCTGTATTAATTTTATAAAGGAGTAGCTACCCGGTATTTAATTAAACGGAGTGTCACATGGATCTTTATGGGGGATATTGACTTGTACCCTAGAATATAGGATTCCTTGGTACAGGCTATCTGAGAATGATAGTCAAACGGTCTTAAAAGACGTGAGGGGTATGTGCTGTCCTCTTAGTGACTTGGAACTATGCTTCACCTCCATTTTGTGTGTATTGTGTTAATACAATTCGAGAGTGATTCCGAACTAGTATTTCACTAAGTATGGGTGATACGAGGACTTGATAGCAGAGTATGCCAGCACCATAGATTTTATGTGGGGTGCTGATAGTGTGTATATATATATATATATATATATATATTATGAGGGACTAATATATACATACTTATATATGGAAACTTTCTACTGTGCGTATAAGTAGTTAAGTAATGAATAAATACTTCAACTTTATAATAAATGTTCGTGAATTTTGTAATGATACTGAGTGGTTCTAAGTAACGTAAGAAAATGGAAGGGATTAATTTTCTAAAACTAAATATCATAGCCTTAGTACTTCTCGGGATAAAACTTTATGGAAAATAAGTTCGATAGACTTATGAGATCAGTAGTACGGTAGACGTGCACACTAGATGAGAGTTGCGAATTCTCAAGAGAGTGTCGCATACTAACATGGTTGTCACCGTTGATACCAAAATTAGTATGCTGATGTGGACGAATAATAAGAAGACCCGTGTCAATCTACGTGGCACAATAGCAACGAGGAAGATTGTTTCCCCGACCAACATACTCACTCCGAGCAACAGGTATACTCCGAGGAACTCTTATCTTCCGAGGAACTCCAATGCTCCGAGGAACTCTTAGACGATGAGCAACTAAGGCGGTTCGAGCTGCATCTCGACCACAACATTAATTTCCAGATAATCAACAGTTCAACTATTCATTGAATGCTTATCATCTTGACGTGCACGTTTGAAGAACATTAAGTGAATTACCCTTTCATATGTGTATCATTTAATGTAACACCCTCTCATGTACAGCCTAAGGGCTATAAATACCTTGTATCACCCTCATTCAAGGGGACCAGAATTTCTTGATAGCACTTGTAATCGAGAATTCCCAAACACTCAGCAATAACATAACAGTGGACGTAGGCCATTCATATAAGGCTGAACCACTTTAAAATCTTTTGTCTTATTTATTTATCTGTGATTAAATAATTAGAGTAATCTAGTTTTTTACATCAACAGATTGGCGCCGTCTGTGGAAACGATTGTTATTATCGTTTTTCACCAAAAACCATTTATCATCAATGGCGGATAATCCATAATCTAGCAATCGAAATGCTGGAAATGCTGGAAATCCTCCAAATCCCTTTTAACCTCCAGATCTGGCCGGGATTATGACGAATCTGGATCAAGGACAAACCGCCATGCAAGAAATAATGAGGCAACTCATACAAACCCTTCATGGTGGTGCACCTGAACGTTTAGGACAGCGAAGTGGTCATAGGCAAACTTATTTACTTTCTTCACGATCCAGGCGTACTGAGTCATATCGTAATGAGGAGTCTGATGATTTCTCTTATCAACCTGGGCGAACTTCATCAATAATGGCTACATATACTGATCAACGTATCACTCTCTCTCCAGAAAGACCCAGTGCCTTAGAAAGACTGAGTAGGGTGTCTCCTTTCAGTCGATTAGGCCCTAGGAGGAATACGAGTCCACCTAAGACCATGTCGAGGAGTTTTCGACAACCATCAGATCTAAGAGAAGGATCAGCACAATCACGACCAGTTGCTCGTCAAGATAGATCTCAGGAGGCTACTTCAGAACGATCTATTGCTCGAACCAATAGGCCCGAGGAAGGAAATGAAGCGTGGAAAGGATCCCTTCAGCGGTTGGAGGATAGATTGGGAGAAATGGCTAAGGCGAAAAATCCCCTACAACGAACTTTTGTTCAAGGGACACCTTTTGTCCAGGCCATTGTGAATTTTCCTACACCGTCAAAGTTTAAAGCACCAGTAGTGACCCCCAAATATGATGGAAAGACAGAACCTGTTCTTCATATAGAGCAATATCAAGCTGCCGCCGATATCTATGATGTCCCCGACGAGATGAGATGCAGAGCGTTCTCAGGAACTCTTACTGGAGCTGCCCAGATATGGTACAACAATCTTCCTCGGGGTAAGATTTCAACTTTCTTTCAATTGGACGAGTTGTTCATCGGCAATTTCTGTTTTGGAGCAAAGCCAGTAAAACGATTAGCACACTTGTTAAGTGTTAGACAAAAATCTGGTGAGAGTACTAGAGATTACATAACTCGTTTCAATAACGGGAAGCTGGTTTTCATAGATTACGAGGAGAAGACAGTAATCACCGCCTTGATGAGTGGGTTGTTGCCTAATAAGTTGTATTACACCTTGGCGAAAGATCCACCTAAAACTATATCAGAGTTGATGGCAAAAGCGGCCAAAATCATGAATGCCGAGGAAGCTATGGCTGCAAAGAAGAATATGGATAAAGACACCAAGGTGGACGTCGACAAGTCTAAAAATAAAGAGCATAAGGGCAATGGCGGTGACAAGCGTTCCAGAAATAATAAGTCATCATGGGAAGTCCTGAAGAAATTCGATAATTATACTCCCTTGAAAATGGGTATTAATCATGTCTTGGAAGAAATCAAGAATAACGAGGAGGTAAAGTGGCCGAAGAAACTGAGGTCAGATCCTAATGCGAGGAGCAGGGATAAATATTGCGAGTTCCACAAAGATCATGGCCATATGACTAAAAATTACATAGCTCTTCAGAACGAGATTGAAACACTCATCCGAAGAGGAAAGCTAGCAAAGTATGTTGATCGGGGAGGTGAAAGAAGAAATAATGATCGAACTAGAGAGAGATCTAAATCTCCTCGTCGAGCAGAGGAGAAAAAGAAGAGAGGCCATGAAGATGATGCCGAGGATGACCCCGATCTTCCCAATAAACCAAGGCAGCCAGAACGAGAGGTATTTTCCATACGTTTTGGGTCATTTGATTGTAATGTTATTACAGGAGGAGATGCAGGAGGAGGAGATCTTATTGCAGAAAGAAAAGCTTACCTCGGAGAGGCACAAGCTTGCTCGTACATTCAGTGAATAAATTTGGCCGAGGATGATCGTCCGAGGAAGGTAAACAAAGAGAAGCTGGTTATTGGCTTTTCAAAAAATGACCTGGCAGGTGTTCTTTACCCTCACGACGACCCTTTGGTGATCAAAATGAGGATGGAAGAAGTAGTGATTTCAAGGGTGCTAGTAGACAATGGAAGTTCGGCAGACATCATGTACTATTCATGCTTTGACAGTTTAAATTTGAAATTATCTCAATTGGAGCCTTATCACAGACCTCTTCTGGGTTTCGCTGGCGAGAAAGTTTTTCCACTTGGGAAGATCAAGTTGGATATATTCATTGGAACTTGGCCTGCTTGTCGAACAGAGAGAATACGCTTCTTTGTGATGGATAAGAATGTGCAGTCAACCTACAACATCATCATGGGAAGAGTTGGTTTGAAGAAGTTCGAAGCAGTCCCATTTACAGTACATCAATGTTTAAAATTCACAACAAATTTCGGAGTGGGAGTGGTGAAAGGTGATCTAAAGGTAGCTCGAGAATGCTATTATTCATCTGCCGAGCAAGAGGAACTTGAAGAATCAAGGAAAAAGACTACTACTTACCAGGTGGATGAAAGTACAGAAATTGAAACACTTGATCCGAGAGATGAATCCCAACTTGTAAAAGGACAGGTGGTGGAATCTACAGAAAATGTTATTCTGGACGACGAACACCCTGAACGAGTAACCCAGATAGGTTCATCGTTGGATGCTTAAATAAAACAGGAGTTGATAATTTTCTTGAGAAACAGAAAGAAAACTTTTGCGTGGAGTCATAAAGACATGCTAGGAATAGATCCAAACTTGTTATGTCATGAGCTCAATGTGAATAAGGAGATCAAGCCTGTAAAGCAGAGAAGAAGGGTATTTAGCCCCGAGAAGAATCAAGCTATTCAAGAGGAGGTCGACAAGCTCCAGAAAGCTCAATTCATTGAAAATGTGAAGTATCCAGATTGGTTGGCAAATGTGGTGATGGTAAAGAAGAAAAACAATAAATGGAGAATGTGTGTTGATTTCGCTGATCTCAATAAGGCCTGCCCAAAGGATCACTTCCCATTGCCCAGAATTGACCAACTAGTGGATGCTACCTTGGGGCACGAGCTGCTCAGCTTCATGGATGCTTACTCTGGTTATAACCAGATCAAAATGAAACCTGAAGATAGGGAAAGCACTTCTTTTATTACCCCTAGGGGAACTTATTGTTATAATGTTATGCCTTTTGGTTTGAAAAATGCAGGAGCGACATATCATCGGCTGATGAACAAGGTTTTTGTCAAACAAATCAGTTGCAACATGGAAGTTTATGTCGACGATATGCTAACAAAGAGCAAGAAAACTGCTGAGCATCTAGTTGATTGAGGTCAGACCTTTGATCAACTGGATAAATACCAGATGAAGCTCAACCCGACGAAGTGCACCTTTGGAGTACGAGAAGGAATGTTCCTCGGGTACATCGTCAACCAGCGAGGCATTGAGGCAAATCCAGCAAAGATCAAAGCTCTTTTAGGGTTGCGATCTCCAACGACGAAGAAAGAAATGAAGAGTCTTACAGGACGAGTTGCAGCGCTCAATAGATTTGTATCTCGAGCAACTGATAGGTGCCTTCCATTCTTCAAAACACTTCGAAAAACTTTCGAGTGGAATGATGAATGTGAAAAAGCCTTTCAAGACTTGAAGAAATATCTGGGAACACCTCCACTGCTGTCCAGACTAGTGATGGGAGAAAAGTTGTACTTATACCTGGCTGTATCAGAGAATGCAGTCAGCTCGGCATTGATCAGATTGGATAATGGAGTCCAGAAGCCAATTTATTACACAAGTAAGGCTTTCCGAGGTGTAGAGATCAGGTACCCAAAGTTAGAAAAATTGGCATTGGCATTAATTGAGGCAAGTAGAAGAATGAGGCCATATTTCCAGGCCCATACCATCATCGTGTATACCGATATGACATTAAGACAAGCCCTTCATAAGCCAGAAAAGTTTGGAAGACTGATGTACTGGGCAATAGAGCTCGGTGAATATGATATTGTGTATGAACCCAGATCATCCTTAAAAGGGCAAGCAGTAGCAGACTTTATAGCAGAGTTTACATATCCTGATACCCCCGAGGAACAAAAGTTGATCACTGACCAACCTGTGGATGTTACAGGATCAACAGACATAAGTCCAGACCGACTCCGATTGGTAAAAGGGCTTGTGGATGTAGAAAGATCATCAAATTCAAACCCAGACCAACTCCGGTTGGTAAAAGGGCGAGAAGAGATGGTTGACGAGGAGCGAAAAATACTAGGGGAGGATGAAACAAGACAACAAATATTTCATCGAGGAACGATGTCAGATAAGAATTTTGAAGACAAGTTACCTACGTGGAGATTGTATGTAAATGGGTCATCTTGTACAACAGATTGTGGAGCAGGGATTGTTTTGAACACCCCAGACGAGATTGACATGGAATATGCCTTACGATTCCAATTCATAGCTTTCAATAATGAGGCTGAGTATGAAGCCTTGATAGCAGGTCTTAATTTAGCAAAGATTATGGAAGCACAACAAGTGATGGTATTCAGTGATTCTCAATTAATTGTGAATCAGATGATGGGAACGTATGCAATTAAAGGAGAATTAATGGTCAAGTATCATACAAAGCCGATGGAGTTGTTGGCAGAATTTAATGCCATTCAGTTAATCAGAATACCAAGAATGGAGAATGCACAAGCAGACGCACTGGCCCGACTAGCATCAGCTACTCGTACCGAGTTGCGAAGAACGATACCAATTGAGGTGTTAGAAAGTCGAAGCATAGATGAAGGCCCGACGATGAATGTTATTTCCCTTGATTTAGGACCATCTTGGATGGATCCCATCAGGGCATATGTCGAGGAAGGAGAATTACCGGAGGATAAGATCGCTGCCAAGAAATTGAAGTTTAAAGATGCTCGGTATGTACTAACTAATGGTGTTTTGTATAGACGAGGAATTATGGAAGGTTTGCAAAGATGTGTACATCCCTCCGAGGTGAAAGAATTGATTGAAGAAATCCATGAAGGGTCCTGTGGAGCCCATGTAGCAGGGTGGACACTGTTGCAAAGGGTGATGACGCAGGGATACTACTGGCCAACGATGAGGGCTGATTGTATAGCCTATGCTAAGAGATGTGATAAGTGCCAACGTTTTTCTTCCGTCCGACGAACTCCACAAGCATTGTTGACACCCATAACTTCCCCTTGGCCTTTTTCCATGTGGGGAATTGATTTGGTTGGACCACTACGAACGACCCGAGGAAGATTCAAGTACCTCGTCGTCGCAGTGGATTATTTTTCTAAGTGGGTAGAAGTTGAGCCTCTGATTGATATGACATACGAGAAAGTGTACCAATTCGTTTGGAAGAATATCATCTGCCGATATGGTCTCCCTCATGCCTTCATCACAGACCATGGAACACAGTTTGATAACGAGGAGTTTGCCGCCTATTATCATCAGTCAAACATTTTGAAGGTTCATTCAGCACCAGGCCATCCTCAAAGCAATGGACAGACTGAAGTGACGAACAGAACATTATTAAATGGTTTGAAGAAGAGGTTAAGTGAGGCTAAAGCTAATTGGATTAATGAGCTACAATCAGTATTGTGGGCTTACCGAACAACTCCCCGAGCAGCAATTGGAGAATCACCATATATGCTGGCGTTTGGAAGTGAGGCTGTAATACCTGCTGAGTTGGGTCTCCCAACACACAGAGTGCTGAATTTCAATTCCCCAATCAGTGACTTGATGAGAAGATTAGATTTGGACATGCTCGAGGAGGTTAGAGAAGAAGCAGCCATTAGGAATGTTGCATATCAACAACGAACAGCTCTGTTCTACAACAAGAGGGTGAAGAAATACGATTTAAAATAAGGAGATTACGTGATAAAGAAGGTCATTCAGAAGCACAATAAATTGGAAGCAAATTGGCATGGACCTTACCGAGTTACAAAAGTTGTTCGACCAGGAACTTACCGAATAGCAACTCTAGAAGGAGAGGAATTCAAGAATGCATGGAATGCTGAACACCTACGCAAGTATTATCAGTAATGTAAAATGTAAAGCAGTTCTATCAATATGAATAAAACAATGATGTTTCACCATCTTCTCTCCTTTTATTGAAAGTTTTTCGGGGAATACTAGTGTACAACACTACGCTGCTCGACAGCAAAAAGAAGACGATAGTTCAGACCCACGACCAACTCCGGTTGGTAAAAGGGCGAGAACAAACTATACTCCTTTGGTTAGGAGGCATACACTAGCGTGATCAACTTCGGTTAGTAAAATAACTAGTGGACATGATAGTTCAAGTGTGATCAACTTCGGTTGGTAAAATACCGAGAACAAACTATACTCCTTTGGTTAGGAGGCATACACTAGCGTGATCAACTCCGGTTGGTAAAATAGCTAGTGGACATGATAGTTCGAGCGTGATCAACTTCGGTTGGTAAAATAGCGAGAACAAACTATACTCCTTTGGATAGGAGGCGTACACTAATGTGATCAACTTCGGTTGGTAAAAGAGTTAGTGGACATGATAGTTCAAACCCATGACCAACTCCGGTTGGTAAAAGGGCAAGAACAACATTCTTAAAAATGCCAATTGGATTGAAAACAAAATATGCTCTCAAATGACAACTTATATTGGTCGGGAGGTAAGATTATTACAGAAAATATAAAAGTTCCTCGAAGAATAAAATATTCCAAACTGAACCAAGTATGGTTGGTCGGGGATAAAAATCCACTAACTGTAGTTGGTCAACGAGGATAAAATTATTGACCTTGGTTGGTCGGACACATTTTATGAAAAAAAATTACCAAGTATGGTTAGTCGGGGATAAAAACTCTCACTAATTATAATTGGTCGACGGGCATAATTTAACAACCTTGGTTGGTTGGAAAAATTCTAAACATTTTTATACTCATTACTTTATTATTAAGTGATCGAGCAACATTTTTGTACTTGTAACCTTTTATTACTAGATTGGTCGATGAACCACAAAGTATTGTTATGCAATCAAAATATAAAAGTGTTAGACAAGTACAAAACAATAGCAACACAGATTTGCAAACAGAAAATGAAAGTCTTTCATTAAAATTCAAAACTAATTACAAATTACATGTATACTAACTATTACATTGAGATCCCTACTCTATTGGTTTCTTTCCCTCAGCTTTTGTAATAGGTTCCTCGCCAGTAGGAGGATCATTTAAGGTCTGAGGAGAATTAATAAAATTCAAGTCCTTCAGCATTCTAACATTCATTACTGAAGGTGTGTCCAAAAGATGCTCGGGACGAGATACCTCGATCTGAGAATGAAGATTGTAATCACCGAGGTATTGTGCAATTAAGCTCCGAGGAATGGCACGAGTTGGGATCCATTCCTTATCCAAATTAAACGGTGTCACAGTCAAGTCAAGCACCCCGGGGTCATAATAGTCCCACAAGTAATGATCCTGTTCAAGTTTCAACACGCATAAGGCATTCAACCAGCCTTGTTTATAGCCCTCATTAGTGACATTCTGGATACGAGCATCTAAATGGAATAATGCCTCGTTGTACCCAGCCATCCAAAATTCCCTGGGCTGCTTATGGAATTGGAAGGTTAGTCTCTCCAACTGCTCGTGAAGGCTTTTTGCAAAAATGTCCTTATTCTCTAAAGCGGACTTCGTCGCAGTAAGTTGATCCTCCAAAGTTAGGATTTTCTTGGACATTTCAGACAAAGCTCGATCTTTTGCATTCAGTTGGTACGCTTGGGTTTCCAATGTTGACAGAGTACGAGCTTCTTCAATACTACGAGGAGTTATTGATCGACCCCGAGCAGGTGGAGTACTTCGTTCCTCGACAACATCCTGGGAAAATCTTCCTCGCCCACGAGAACCTCTTCCTCATCCCCGAGTAGAAGTAGAAGTACCAGATCTTTGCAGGATATCCAACTCTTGCCTTAATTTTGCATTCTCAACCTCTAAGAAGGAAAATCCCTCATCGATCACTAGGATTACCGCTGTTGAAGAAGAGGCTGCAGACTTATATTGTGCTAGTTCTTTCTGCAAATTATTATTTTCTTGCTCCAGCAGTTTAGCAATTTTTCTACAAGCTTCAACTTCTCCCTTTAGGGTCCTCTCCCTGACATCATACCCAGCAAGGAGTTTGTCGTAGCCCTTCTCGACAGAAAGCTGTTGATATTTCTTTTCATACCCCTCATGTAACAAGGCATTTGACTCGTTGTACTGAGTCTGAAGATCTTCTAGAGTATATTGGAGCTCCTCGATCATATCATAGTAGGCCACGTTATTGGCCACAGCTCGATCAAGTAAACCCTTAAGATATTGATAAGCTTCTACTGCCTTCTCTGAAGCACCATGGCCAAGGATGTCGGCAACTTCTGATGCACTGAGGTCTGTGTGACCAGCTTTATAATATTCATGGCATTGCTGCATCAACTTTGTGTCATTAGAAGATAAAAGATCCATCCTGGCCAGAAACTAACAGAGAAAGAAAAAGAAGATCAAGACAGAGTGCAGATAAAGAAGAGACAATCATATGGAAGAAAAGAACTCAAATTTTATTAGATCATAAGGCAAAGTTACAAAGATCTGGGATACAAAGTACAAGTAAAAGAAAAAGAGAAAGAGAATACCGAACAACTTCACACCTTTTCCTTATCTCCCAAGACTTTCTCGGGAGGCTGGGACGAGGAGTTTGGTTGCTCGGTGGAAATAATGAGTTGGTCGGCGGGAGCTGGAACTTGTTCTGGAGGAGCTGGCAGAGATGAAAGCTCCTCGTCAGCAGGCCGGGTAAGGATGATATCACCCACTACCAATGAAGATTCTTCTGAGGCAGCTTCGTCCTCTTCTTCATCCTCGATGGCTGGGGGAGGACCAGGGAGATGCTGTTGAAATAGCTCGGAGTCCTCGCTCACCTTCAATTCTTGCAAAGCTGGAACCCAGCCATCTCGGAAGTATTTCAAACTTCCATATTGCACCTGAGTCATCATAGCAGCTACTCCCTTGTTCCACCCTTTGTCCCAACCTGTGCTGAAAGACTTCTTTATTGCCTTCTTTCTTTTCATTTTCTCCGAGGAGAGCTTCTCGAATAGAAGGTCCTCGGAGGCTTTCAGCTTGGCCTCCAACTCCTCCTTCTGACGATTTGCTTCGCGCAGAAGGGTAGCTCTTCCTCAGCTAATTTCAGCTTATTTTCAAGCTCCCCGAAGGTAGTGAGCTTCTCGGAGTATTTCTTATTCTCCCTCTCCAAGTCCTTCACTTTATTTCCCAACGGCACCTTCTCTGCTTTAGAGGCAACCCATTTCTTCTCCCATTCACCTTTATCCTCGTCGCACTTCTGATGGGATTCCTTCAGAGATTGGGCCAAACCCTGGAATGCATCCTCTACTCCAGACGAGGAGCTTGAAGCCTTGAGCGCTTCATATTTCTTCACAATGGTGTTAAAGCAACTCACCAGCTGGAAAAAGAAGGTAGTGATGAGTTAGTGCCGAGATACATATATTGATAGAAGGAAATAAGAATTCAAAATAAGAAGAAACTTACTGAAGCAATGTGACGAATAGCTAGGGATGTCAGCATATCCCTAGGCATGTTTTCCTCGATGCCTTGGACTTCAGGAATAATCCAAGTCTTTACCGAGCTCATTGCAGAGCTCGGGGGAATAATGCTTGGAACACCAGCTCCACTAGTTTGGAGGTGGGGAATGACTTCAGAAAAACTAACCGAGGAAGACTTCTTCAATCTCCTCGGTGTCTTCTCAACAACCTCAACCAAAGAAGAATTTTTGGTTGGAGAGATAGTGATTACTTCCACAGGCGCATCCTTCTGTACAGGAGCCATTGGGGGCTTCTCGGTGACCTTCTGAGGAGCAGCAGAAGGGGCAGCATCCATTTTCTTTGTCCCCTTTGGGACATCAGCTTTATTTCTCTTTCCATCTCCAGTAGAGGAGGTCTCTTCAAAGAGAGCAGTAACTCTTCGCTTGCCCATCTTCTGACTCAAAGGAATGTGAGAGTCTGGTGAAGAGTCTTCAGAAGCTGGCAATGGTTCGCTAATGCTAGCCACAGGACGAGCAGTATAAGAGGAAGTATAGCTCCTGTACTGCAGCAAGTATGAAGCAGACCTAATGTGCTCGTCTGCAACCTTCTGATGCAAACTCCAGATATGTTTTAAATGCTTGATATTAACTTCTGTTTCTTTTGGAGTTTTTCTCTTGCTGTCAACTGCAAATAAAAACATAGTGAAATATCAGTCATACATTTTGTCAAACACAATGAAATCATAATTTCAAAAAATAAAATAAGATGAAAATAACCTATCCCATTGCCATATGGAGGGCATTTTGGACCCTTATATACTTCGTCTCCAACCAAAGGGGCATGTTGCCAATTTTTTACAACTACTCCATGTTCAAAATAATCCCTGTTGGTATCAGGGAGGTTGACTACTAGAGCCCTATTCAAAAATCTAGTTTTTAAATAATAAACATTGTCTAAAATAGCCCATCTATAACAATACATAATCTCAAGAATTCCTATACGAGTTCCATGAGTTTGATTTAACCTATACACCCCATTAACTATTCTCCATGTGTTGGGGGCTATTTTTGCAGGGACAACGTCGAAATAGTGACAGAACTCTAAGCATAAAGGGTTTGGTGGAAAAGAAAATCCACATTCAGCAATAAAGAGGCTAGGGAACCAATGTCCCTCAGCCAAATCAAAATAACTTGAAGGCTCAAAAAGAACCTCCAGAATTACCCAAGATGGAATAGAGAAATCAGAACGGAATTTCTCAAGAGACTCAATAATGTAAACCATGATGAATAAAAGAAGAAGGAAGAAGAGCTTACAGGGAAAAAGGAGATCTGTTGACAAACAAACGAAGAAAGGGATGGACGCACAGGAGAGAGAAAAGCTATATATAACTCGAAAGCAGAAATTGAAAAGGTAGAAGACGATGGGATTGCCTCTGAAACTTAAATACTTTGCCTTGGGAAACGGCGAAAGAAATGATTACAAAAAGGAAACCATTACGCTACCGGCGGCTAAAAGGACAAAAAAGGCACGAAGATCGAAGCGCCTATAAAAATGCAAAAAGACGGATTCTGCGAATTTGAAAGGAAATTCAAATATGAAGAAAAGGCTCCTAAAACCCAGGAAGGTCATTTAATATCGCCATATACCGAGAAAGAATGTTCCATACTCCTCAAAGTTCGAAATATGAAACATTAGGGGCTTCTGTTGATACCAAAATTAGTATACTGATGTGGAGGAATAATAAGAAGACCCGTGTCAATCTACGTGGCACAATAGCAACGAGGAAGATTGTTTCCCCGACCAACATACTCACTCCGAGCAATAGGTATACTCCGAGGAACGCCAGTCTTCCGAGGAACACCAACCCTCCGAGGAACTTTTATCTTCCGAGGAACTCCAATGCTCCGAGGAACTCTTGGATGACGAGCAACTAAGGCGGTTCAAGCTGCATCTCGACCACAGCATTAATTACTTGATAATCAACAGTTCAACTATTCATTGAATGCTTATCATCTTGACACGCACGTTTGAAGAACATTAAGTGAATTACCCTTTCATATGTGTATCATTTAATGTAACACCCTTTCATGTACAGCCTAAGGGCTATAAATACCTTGTATCACCCTCATTCAAGGGGATCGGAATTTCTTGATAGCACTTGTAATCGAGAATTCCCAAACACTCAACAATAACATAACAGTGGACGTAGGCCATTCATATAAGGCTGAACCACTTTAAAAGCTTTTGTCTTATTTATTTATCTGTGATTAAATAATTAGAGTAATCTAGTTTTTTACATCAACAGTCACATTATCCAGTAAGCATTTGAAGTACTTGCTAAACTATTTTAAAACTGTTTTACACTCGAGGTCTGACCCATTTTTTGTCATTTCTCTCTCTCTCTCTTGTATATA
Organism: Sambucus nigra; assembly: GCA_949130495.1. Lineage (NCBI taxonomy): Eukaryota > Viridiplantae > Streptophyta > Magnoliopsida > Dipsacales > Adoxaceae > Sambucus > Sambucus nigra. Next base: position 67,373,928 of record OX422217.1, on the reverse strand, counting down.
TATGTATGTATTACAGGTGCCCAGTCACAGGGGCGTCATGCATAGGTTCTTTGGATTGGACGTGCTGCAACTTATGTGGGAGTTGCAGGCCCTTGCTTTAAACAACCTTGTCATTGATTCTGTTCTTGCTTTAGCTCTACTTAGTTAGGGCATGTGTCGCCCATTTTCCTATCCCGTTTGGATTTGTCAGAGATTTATGTTTATTTATATTTCCAGTATTCGGAGTTAATTATTGTCAGGATGATTTCATTTTTGGTTCTTAAACGTGGTTTGGTTTATCTAGATGGTTTAATTTTTGTGTGTTAATTGCCATCCTTAGTATTTATGTGATTCTTAAACTGTTGTTTATTAAAAAGGTTTTCATATCGGAATTTAATAAAATGAAAATAATAAGACTTTAAATTGTTTTGACACTTAGCTTAATTATTTAGGGTGTTTAAATTGGAAATAATTATTTTACGACAGTAATGCTAATAATGAACCAACCGTTCACCTTGATTTTAATTTAATTAAGGACTGATCACCCGATATTTAATTAGGTGGGGTGGCTTATATATATATTTACATTCTACTGAAAACAAAATCCAAAATTTGTAAGGGTTTAATATTGCTGAAAAATAAAAAATAATATAGATAAATAGATACAAAAACTTAATAAATTTCTCCTCTTGGTAAATTTCCCTAACCCTGGACATTTGTCGGGACTTCCGTCCCATTGATAAAAATTCTCGAGTTCATTTCTAATTTTATCCCGCCCCTTCGAGAAATCCTAGCTCCGCCCTTAGGAGTCACAAATAAACTTGTATTGACTTAGTTTGAAATAGAATATAATATATCTTCAAAGCATTAGTCGAATAAAATGGTGTTGTTTATGACTTCTTTTTTCCCAAAATGTTTCCATACTAGCAGCATTATATATGATTTGTACTTCCAATCTCTATATGTCTTGCATACCTTTTCTATATAAAGAGAGCTAAGTTCACAAACTAGTCTTATACCAAGTTTTAAATCAAACTCCCTATACTAATTTCCAATCTAGAGAAAAAAAATGCTGGCGAGTCCGTCCACCACCACTGAAATGCCGCCAAAATCATATTTCCATTGCACAAACCATTTGTCTTCGACGGTGGTGGTGGTTTTCTGTTTTCTGTCCCCCCAAAACCCGTTGCATTAAGTAAAAAATGCAAGTGTTTTCGTTCTCGTGACAATCGTGGCACTATAAAATCTGTCGCGAATAGTATGAGTGAGACGTCCACCACCCCCACCATCGTTGAGGTGGTGGTGACGGTAAAAACAATCTATTGGCGGGTTTCTAACAAACCTTGGAGTTAGCAGTGGGCTAGATAATATAACTGATTTGTTGGGTAAATCATTCTTGTTGGAGTTTGTTGCCGCAGAGCTTGGTTCCAGTAAGTTTTTTTTTTTTTTTTTTTTTGTAAAAATGAGAAATGGAACAAGAACAAAACTTTTTTGGTGGGGCTTGAAGGTTTGGATATAGTTCGTATTTGGAGCGAAGAATATATTTATTTTTTATTAAAAGTACGGAGAAAATATGATGCAACAGGATAATACGACACAAATTTGCATGAAATTATTATGTGTCGGTTGAGCTCTTAACTTGTTCTGATCAAGCATCTATGATGAGACCCATAAATGAATTAATTTATTTTGACATGCTTCTACCCGGTAAAAATTGTTAGATTTGTTAACTATCAAGCTTGTTAAATATTGAAGTATCCAACCAAAAATTAATTTGAAATGGGCAGAGGGGCCTGCGATCGTATATAATATGGTTAAATGTTCTAATTTTCTCATGTGAGACTTTATGTCATAACATGCCCCTGCACATGTGGCATTACGTGAACCTAATACGTAGACATATTTATATTGGATGATGAAGAACAATTGGACCATAACTATCATGTTAAATATTGAAGCATACAACTCAAAACCAATTAACAATGGGTGAAGGAGTCTAGGATTTTATATACTATTTTGCAAGGCTCTAGTTTTTTCATGTGTGACTTTATGTCTCAACAACCATGAGGCAAACCGTTTTGTAACTTGATAAGTCGTGATAAGGACACAACATGACACGATAAAATGTATTGGTTTGTGAAACTAAAATTAGTTGAAACGGTTTGCTACTTAACCGGTAATAACGGGTCATGTTTGTGTGACCCCAAATGAAACAAATTGTGTATGGATATATATGATAACTTGACTTTTGTGTGTAGTCGTTGTTTGAAGCCAAGTTAATCAAAATCCTCAAATACCTACAAAAATAATATCAAACTAAAGTGTTGAGGTAAGTAAGAGTATCAATTCACATCAATGGGGTAAAGCTAGGGGAAAACAATTGTAATTCACTTTTATTTTCTTTGGGAATTTTTACTTTTTCTATTTTTTTTAGCTTTTTCAATATTAAATCAAAGATGTATATAAAAGTAAGTGAAGATACTAATTAAATCTAACTAAATAAAAATAAAAAATATGAGAATGGTGAGGAAATAAATGTGAAGACTAATAAGAAATAGGATGACACCATATATTCTAGTTAATTAAAATTAATTACTTCATTAAAATTAATTATCCCAAGTTAGTATCAAATTCACAAATCAACTCTCGTTGCATGTGTAATTTTAATCATAACATTTTAGAAAATTAATTTTAACACTCCTACAACAATTGAAATGTAGATTCAAATATCATCTAATCAATCGCCCGCTAGGATCGATTGATTAAACTAGTTTAAATCATAAAAGCAAGGTTAAATCTGAAATTAAAGGAATAATACCACACTTAAGAAACCCCTCTCTCTAGTTCGAATCTAAAATGGGTATTATAACTAGAATTCTGATTTTCTCTCGAAAATCATTTACCCTCTCTCGATGCATAAATTAAAAGGCAAGAGTGCAAAAATAATCATCAAAGGGACATTTAATTTAAATTAATTAACTAAATTATGATTAACATCAAATAATGGGTCACCCCACGCCTTGAAAGGGGTTTTAGCTTAACATGATATTAAACATGATTAATAAATAATCAAAGGCTAATAAAATAAAATAGAAGAGAAGAGAACAATCAAACCCAATCTCTTGAAGTGAATTGAACTCTAATTTCTTTGAAATCAAGCACTTTCCATCCAATATGAGCATCCAACAATAATCAATTCAATATAATACTCAATTGAATTACTCACAATTTATCCTCACAAATTTCTAAAAATAAAAATAAAAATTATTTACAAAATATTTCCCTAATTTATTTTCTACTCTATCCTATCTCTCTAACTGTCTCTAGAATTCTCTCTACAAACCTCATCTCTTGAATGGTCTTCATCTTCTTTAAATAGTAGGCATGGAGCTAAGGGTAAATTGGGTAGGGATTAAATAGAAATGAGGGGGGTGAGGACAACTTGGGGTTAAAATGGGGAAATGCACAAATGTTCATGTGTTATGTGAGGTCATGTGAGTGAGGGGCGAGGGAATAAAAATCAGACTTGGTAAAAGGGTATTTTTGGGTAAAAAGTTGTAAGTTGTTCAGAAGGGAATAACACATGTGGGGTTTTTAACTTTAGTCTTGGTTTTGGATTTGGTTTCAAGCAGGTAGACAAATCGGATAAGGTTTTGGAAGGTTTGAATGAATGACGTGGGTTTGAGGGTTTGGTTTTGAATGGGCAAACTCGGGTCTTGGTTTGAAGTCGGTTCGGGTTGGAGTAAGGTCGGCGCTCGGAATTAGTCTCAGGTCGTAGAATTTGGTCATGGGGCGTCGTTTGTGAGGTGGGGTTTCGGGTCAAGCCATAGGTGGATCGCAATCGGGCAGCTAGGTCGGGAATGGACGCAGATGGTTCGGGTTAATAGGTTTTTGGGTCGATCGGATTTGGGCTGTTGGTTCGGCCGGATATGGCCGCGGGTTGGGGCGGCTCTGGGTATGGGATTGCCGGGTTTCTCACCGGAGGTTGTGAGGTTATGAGGGTATGAGAGAGACAAAAGGGATGGGTTTTATGGATTTTGGTGGTGGGGTTGAAGATGAGTTAATGGTGTTAGGTTGTTAATGGGGGAAGAGAGAGAAATGGGATTGGTGGGAGGTTGAAGATGAAAGGTGAGAGAGTTGGGTGTGATGAGGTGTAGGGGATATGGTGAGGGTGAGGAATAGGTGTTTGTGTGTATGTTAGGTGTGTGGTAATTGGGTATGTGTGAGTGTGTATTAGTTTGGACCCTTAGAATAAAAACTAACTAACTAAAAAAAATTAAAAATTAAAATCCTAATCTATAAATAAAAAACACAAATAAAACGTAAGATTAAAAATAATTAAAAATAAAAATCTATTAAAACTAAAACTAAAATCCTAAAAAAAATGTAAAATCTAAAAAAACCAAAAAATAAATGAAATCCTAAAAAAATATAATCCTAATAAAATAAGACTAAAAACTAAAAACTAATAAAAATCAAAATGAAATCACACTAATTAAAAAGAAATATAAAAATAGAAGTTAAAATCTAGAAAATTCTAAATAAATCTAAAACAAATCATAAAAATAAAATGATTCAAACTAAAAATCTAAGAAAACTAAAAAAAGCATAAACTAAACACACACGGGCGTCGGGTGAAGATTTGAGACTGGTTTAGGCTGGAGTAAGGTTACGGGGGAGCGAAATTTGCTTCATTTGAATTGCTAATTGCCTCGAAATATAGCTTTTGACACCGCAATATGTATTGGCCTACAAAATAGACATTAACACATATAAGACCCATTTTGTCGAGAATTAGGAATTAAAATATGTCTATTCGGGGTATAAAATGTACACTTTTGGGTGCTCATCACACCGCCACCAAACAGAACATTGCTAGTCCTTGAGCAAAATATAGAGAGAAAGAGAAAGATAAGAAACCAAAAGTGTACCACTTTCGCGGACACTTGCGATTGCACTTAATATGTGCAAAAAGCCTTTAAACCTTAGGTTGCCCTACATGACGAGTTTTGTCTCGTGAGGGTTTGCAGGGAAAATTCTTTATTTAAAATGATTTATTGAAAGGCATTCAATCTCTTATTAGACGTAGAATAGTCGCACAATCCATCCCATGAGAAATATTTTGGGAAATACAAGCTATAAGTGCATAAAAAGATTAGCTAAGTAAATACACAAGGCACTTCCTTCCTAAAACTCAACGTGTGTGGTGTGAATCAGTCAAACCAGGTTGAATATCACAAGAGTAATTCCTAGATTGCCTTTTCGGAATCAATGCTTCAACTTCAAAACCTCACTGGATATAACTCTCTCAAACGAACTCTCGAGATTTGGGTTAGTGTATCGCTATTGTGTGTGAGGAGGTGAGTAAATGTAAGAAAGTTCAAACGTCTCACACACACATTAGAAAGAACGAACATATAGAAAGAAAAGTGATCTCATGAAAGAATTCTAATCACTATAGTGAGGACGTCGAATTATTCACCACGTTGACTTTCATTAGCCCGAACACCTAGGGGAACATGGATGATAATGGGTGAGGGGAAATGAAATGAGAAGGATGGAATATGAGGTATGATGGTGATGTATGGATGAATGATGAGTGATGGATGTGTGATGGGTAAAAGATGGATACGATAGAAGAGTGCTCTATACTTTAGGTACAAATGTCTTTATTTCATAAAAATTAACTACAACTCTCGTTTTCTTTTCTTTTCTCTCTTTTTTCTCTTTATTTTTTTTTTGAATTTTTTTTACACTCTCAATAGTGAAGACATTTTACATTTGGAAACACTCTTTTTCAAAAAGAAATTGATGGATGATATATAAATGGAATGAGGTATATGGATGATGAGGGGAGTGGATGGTAATATGGGTGAAGTGAATGGTAAATGGTAGGTGTATGGATGAAAATTTTGTGATCGGGATAAATTTTAAGACACATGTTTCTTACAACTCGAAAGTGATATTGTTCTCACTGATCAAGCCAAAATTTTTAATTAAAAATAATGAGATCATACAACGATTTAAAGCGCGGACCCAGAAGAAGTTGAATCAACTTGTGACTCGGAGATTGCGTAAAACACACTGAAAGGGTGAAAAGCACAAATCTCACAAGTTAAAAGTCTACACTACTGATCCTTAAGGTTTTCTTAGGAGTTGTAATACTCTTCAACTCTAAATCGCAGTGACGTGATAAGTGCCCAATTTTTATTGAGTCTAGAAATTCATAGTGTAACATGCCTTGTTATGTATTACATAAGCTATTTAGAAAATTAAATTCTCTAGCGTGATTCCTAAACTTAAAAGATGGACGATATAAAATTCACATCAATGGGTGAGATGAAAGAAACTGCACGAAAATTTTAAAAGTCAGGTTTTACAAATCAAAATTTTTCAAAAGAGGTACGATATTGATAAAATTCCCCACCCCCATACAAAAAGGAAAATCTTCCTCGATGTTAAGTAGAATGATTTTGAAAATTGAGAGCATAAGATAGGAAAGAGATTACCATAATTAACCGCTAATGAAGTGGACATATAAAGCCAAGAATAAACCTGAATAAATAATAAGATAAAAATGTGTACAAGTCTATAAACATATAAAGCATAGGGTGATGTGAAACACCACCCCCAAACAGAATGGGACTCATATAAGAAATCACGGACTGCCTCCCGGTAGCGCTAAGTTTAATGTCTTCAGTCAGACCGAATCATTCTCACCCTAAAGATAAGATCTATGAAAGTGCAGGGTGGCAGAAAAATTGGGTGATGATAATTACCCCCAAATAAGACTAAAGTGTCAGGCTTGTTGGATAAAGGCTATATGGGTCAATGTACCTGTATGGAAAAGTGCATCACACGATGCAAAGCATCGGTCACGAACCTATTGAGCCGAAAGGTGAGGGCAACAAGGGACCTAGAAGCATGGTGCTCAAGTTGGTGAGGGAGGCAGAATGGTGTAGAAAGTGGAATGGGGTGGGGCTCATAGAAATCACACGGTCGTTCTATAAATGGACGATGATAATGGTGGCACCGTAACACGCCAGGGAGCTATTGATGGAAAAAATCAACACCACAAGAGAGTGGCGGGCATAGAGTAACAAGATCGGTGTCACGGAGGAGAGTAGCACCATAAAAACTCTCATGGAAGGTGGAGGATGGTTTTAGGTGATGATCTAAAAATGTAGATGAAAACTTGAAATGTGTAAAATCAAGATCCAAACTAGGTGGTGGGGTGGAAGGGACAATGGGTGGGTCGGTTGGGATAAATGGTGAAGGAAGATGATCTATCTCTAGAGTAGGAGACACACACTCATTTGGAGGGACAAAATGATCCCCAATATCCTCCTCAAGAGGGAGTGTAGTATCAAGTGATGGAGAGATCAACTTATCCACCAATATATCACCATCAGATGTGGGGAAAGGGTCTAACGAGGCATTAAGATCCGAGATAGATGAATCTAGATCAATGTTTAGCTCAAGGGGAGCCAAATATTATGGGGAAGGATCCATATCAAGAGAGGTGGGAACCATCTCTGATGCTATCTCGCGACATTAGTGAGCACTCATAGCCGGAGCTAACCTAAAAGATATGGGCATGTTAGAGACATGCAATTGGGGCATAAGATAAAAGCTCAGGCGTATTTTTGGATTCATCGGGAAAGGGAATAGAAACCTCGATGGTGGGTTCATGTGGACAGGGAGGGATTTAATCAGGCTCACTATCGATGGATGAATCAACACAAGTGTCAACTTGAGGCCCGAACCACAGAATAGTCTCAACATAGAGATTCTCGGGTGGATAGGGGTGGTCACACTCAAAATCTGTGGCACAAGATGACGCATCGTCACTCCATATGGGGGAAATAATGGGTTGACGTGGGATGAAGTCCGACTCTCTCTCACACAATTTCATTTAATACGTGTTCAAGCCATTGGAGGGCGGCATTTTGAATTTGAGTGGCTTGCTCTTGCTCAAGTATGGACTTTTGCAAGAGGCTTTCGAGAGCGGAGGTGGATGATAGTGGTGAAGTGACGAGTGGTGGTGGTTGGGGGGACACAACTCGCTATGATGCGGAGAATACTCATATGAAGTGTGGGGCACGGGGTCAAGTTCATCATACATGAAAGGATCACCGTCGTGAGGGACAAATGGTTGATAATCATGGGGTGCATAGTTAGGGGACTGATCGGGAATGGGTGCACAAGGTTGCCATGACGACTGTGGGAACGTGTGAGGATTCGCAACATCAGGTTAGGATTGGTATTGTGTGACAGGGTGATTCGGCCTCCACGAATCGCGAGATTACTCACACAACTCGGGATTGGATAGATCATGATAATAGGCCGAGGTGGGTTCCGGAACAGTATCATATGGATACACATGTTCCATGGAGGGTTCGGAGGGATATGAAGAGTAAGGGCACTCATGGGACATGTGATTGGCATAAGAACAATGGGTGCACAACAAAGTATGCGACACGTAGACACTTGACACTGACGGTGATGGAATAGGAGGTGCGTGCATAGATGGGTCAAGAATATCGACGGTACTCGTGAGAGAGCTAAAACCACTAATGATATCATAAAGAGACGGCTCATGATCACTCTCACACGTGTCACGTGACACTAAAAAATGACCAAAGTAGTCATATAGGGGACGTTCGTCGGCCATGTGGAGTGAAATATATATTTTTAAATTTTTTGGAATTTTTTCAAAAGGAAAGAAAATATTTCTGGATTTTTCTAAAAATGAAAAAAAAGGAAAATATTTTTGGATTTTTATAAAAATAAAGGAAGAAAATATTTTTGGATTTTTTTAGAAAAATAAAGGAAGAAAATATTTTTGGATATTTTTGGAAGATATGAGGAAAAATATGGGCTCTTTGAATTTTGACGAACTCACTAAAATCGACTACCGAAAAATTGAATTAGGCACACATACAAGTTAAGGAGAAGTCCTAACTAGCACGTAGATAATTTTTATCTTCAAAATTAGTGAAAGGGGTAGTTAAATTTTAATTAACTCCGCAGGCGATAAAAAAATCACGGAATTTATTTGAGTGATCTCCATTTAAAAAATGTTCTCTTATTGGGCTGCCTTGTTGATTTATTTTAAATTTAGTGAGATCTAGGGTAGCACACAATTGGTAAGCGAGTGAGTCGGGTGATGAAATCCCTTCTTGTGAATGACCGGGTGTAGGTCTTAGTAATTAAATGCATCACACCATTCGAAAATAAATGCGGGAATAAAATCACATAAGAGTACATAAGCACACACAATAATTGACTCACTAATAGGATAGGCGCCAGGGTTCAAGAGATGTACCTCCCACAGTTTTTACACCGTGGGGTGCTAAAAAATTTGAGTCGAACGAGAGGAGATCACGCCTATCTCAGTCGGCCCCGGGAATCCTATCGACCCAAGGTAGAGAGGCTTCTAAATCCTCGCCTTTGGACGCACTCTCTCTACCTTGTCCCGTTTTTCTATCACGCTTGTCTTCAATTTATTACAAATTTAAAATAAAAAATAAATTGTGTCTTTATGCACCACAATACAAGCCAAGAATAAAAATTATATTACAAGCCTTCTAAAATAAAGAAAAAATGGTACGAAAAAAAACAACAAAGTGCTAAAAATAAATGAAGTACAAGATGAAATCGCTCCAAGTGCTTCATACTCCCAAGAATGGCAACGTCGCCATTTGATAACTTGACTTTTGTGTGTAGTCATTGTTTGAAGCCAAGTTAATCAAAATCCTCAAATACCTACAAAAATAATATCAAACTAAAGTGTAGAGGTAAGTAAGGGTATCAATCCAAATCAAGGGGGTAAAGCTAGGGGAAAACAATTGTAATTCACTTTTATTTTCACACTCATCTCATATTTTATATTTTATTTAGTTAGATTTACTTAGTTTCTTCACTTATGTTTTAGTTAGTTATTTACATCTTTGACTTAGTACTATTTCACGTCCTCACCCAAATTGTTTTAATATTTAAAAAAGCTAAAAAAATAGAAAAAGTAAATATCCCAAAAAGAAAATAAAAGTGAATTACAACTGATTTCCCCTTACTTTGCCCCTTGATGTTGATTGATACCCTCATTTACCTCTACATTTTAGTTTGTTATATTTTGTAGGTATTTGAGAATTTTGATTAACTTGGCTTCAAACTAAAGTGGCGGCTCCGGGTATGGGATTACCGGGTTTCTCACCGGAGGTGGAGGTGGTGAGGTTATGAGAGCGAGAGAAAAGGGATAGGCTTTATGGGTTTTGGTGGTGGGGTTGAAGGTAAGTTAACGGTATTAGGTTGTTAATGGGGGAAGAGAAAGAAATGGGATTGGTGGGAGGTTGAAGATGAAAGGTGAAAGAGTTGGGTGTGATGAGGTGCATGGGATATGGTGAGGGTGAGGAAGAGGTGTTTGTGTATATGTTAGGTGTGTGGTAATTGGGTGTGTATGAGTGTGTGTTAGTTTGGACCCTTAGAATAGAAACTAACTAACTAAAAAAATATATATTAAAATCTAAAAATTAAAATCCTAATCTATAAATAAAAAACACAAATAAAAAATAAGAATAAGAATAAAAATAAATAAAAATAAAAATAAAAATAAAAATAAAAATAAAAATAAAAATAAAAATAAAAATAAAAATAAAAATAAAAATAAAAATAAAAATAAAAATAAAAATAAAAATAAAAATAAAAATAAAAATAAAAATAAAAATCTATTAAAACTAAAACTAAAATCCTAAAAAAATGTAAAATCTAATAAAACTAAAAAATAGATGAAATCTTAAAAAAAATCTAATCCTATTAAAATAAGACTAAAAACTAAAAACTAATAAAAATAAAAATCAAAATAAAATCACATTAATTAAAAACAAATATAAAATAGATGATAAAATCTAGAAAATTCTAAATAAATCTAAAATAAATCCTAAAAAAAAGAATCAAACTAAAAATCTAAGAAAATTAAAAAGGCATAAACTAAACACACACAAGCTTCGAGTGAATATTTGGGGTCTGGTTTAGGCTCGAGTAAGGTTACGGGGGAGGGAAATTAGCTCCATTTGAATTGCTAATTGCCTCGAAATATAGCTTTTGACACCACAACATGCATTGGACCTACAAAATAGACATTAACGCATATAAGACCCATTTTGTCGAGAATTAGGAATTAAAATACGTTTATTCGGGGTATAAAATGTATACGTTTGGGTGCTTATCAATATACTCTTAAAATAATAAGAAAATGAAACCGGTGTGTTTAATTACAACATTTTCCTTGAAATACAAAAATAAAAGTTCAAATATTTTAATTATTGATAGTGTTCAATAACACATCTATCTTGATTCTTTGTTTCAAGTTTTCAAAAGAACGAACTTAGTAACTCATAGTTTAAATATTTACCCTTATAAATTTCCAAATATTCCTTAAGGGTTTATAGATAAATTTCCAAATACTCCAATAAAAGAACATCCTTTTTTTTCAAGATGACTTTTCAATCATTCGTAATAGACCTTACAAAACTGAGATACAAGAAAATAACACGATAAATAGTTATTATTTATTCCGGGTATCATTAATGATTTTTTTGTCATATCAGTGTCAATCGATAAGACAAGATAGTTAACGAATCAAGTTAGTATTAACCCTCTTCACCCACTAATGCCTGTTATGACCAATTAGAATTTATCCTCCAAAAACTCGACGTGTTACACAAAAAATGCAAGGGTTTTTTCGCTCGTTACAACCGTGGCACTATAAATGTAACAGTGAATAGTACAAGTGTGACGTCCACCACCACCATCGAGGTGGCAATCACCGTTGTGACACCCCGCCTATTTTAATCACGGGTGATAAGTCATTTACTAAAGTTAACGGGAATCTCATTTGGTTCGTTCTTAGCATTAATGTCAAAACCTTTTTAAATTACTAACCACCTAAGTTAAAATAAACCGGTGCCAAATTTTATCTTTAATTAACATACAGTAATATGCAGAATAAAATTAATATAACTCATTCTCATAATAATTGAAGTCTAGAACCTCCCAGGATAAAATCAATAAATAAATCGAGGTCTCAGCATTATTGGGGCACACATCCAGACCTTGCTGGCATCGTCAATGTGGGATCGCTCACTGTGCGAAACCTCATGTGATAGGAGGCAGTGCAGGTATCTTACACACATATAATAGGTATACACACAACCTATAAATATATCTAGCATAGGTATACACACAACCTATAAGTATATCCCGTATTGGTATACACACAACCTATAAGTTTATCCAGCACGTAGTATATATCTCTCGAATAAAGAACATACTAACGATTCACACTTAATATTCTTTTCTTATTTTTTTTAGTATCACTCATTACCCAAAGGGTCATAGTTATCCCTTAATTATTTTCAGTACTTAATACATCACTAACCTACTGGTATCAATCTTGAGTTATCATCCACTACACCCAAAATAATGATTTGGCACATCCTGATATTAAAAATTTAGCACAGTTTAAAACTGTACCAAATTCAGGCACGGTTTAATAATAATCTGACACACTTTAAAACAGTGCCAAAATTTGGCGTTGCTTTAAAGTACGCAAAAATCTAGTACACTTGTCTAAAATACAAAAGACCCTACAAAAATTCACTATCACACACTTTGCTATATCCCGCTCACCCCTCAGTGCGTTTTGCGTCTTCCCGCTCACCCCTTTGTCTGGCCTCTCCTCTTAGTGCCATACTCTCTCTCTCCCTCTTCGATCATCTCTCTCTCTCTCTCTCTCTCTCTCTCTCTCTCTCTCCGGACAACTCTTTCCCTCTTTCTCCCCGCACAACTCTCCACTCAGATATCTGTCTCCTCTTAGCTCTCCCACTCTGGCTCATGTAATTTTTTTTTAAAAAGCAATGAGTGTATTTTCTAAGTCGATCTGCGATGAGTGTATTTTTTTAACCTTATTCTTTACAAAGACAACCTAACAAGATGCTTTTTTTTTAAACCTAAGTCTATACATTTTTAAATATTTATTATGTTTTTTAATGTGCGAGTTTTTAGTACAAATTGAATGTTGGCAATGAAAAAAAAATAAATCATTGGCTTTTGACGGAGCTTGGGATCTTTTAGTGGTATCTATGTTTTTATGTTCCTACCCTTTTATTTAAAATGCATATTTTTTTTATTCTTATAGATTATGGAGTTTTAAGAAAATTTAAGTGTTAAACATTCAATAATAATATAAAAAAATAAATTGAAATAATAAGTAGACACCCCCACTAATTAAATGGATAAATGAGATTTTGTATTAAAAATGTAAGAAAAAGAAAAAAAAACTATTTAAATAGTAAATAGACATTAATGGTAACCATTCAATAATAATGTTACACATGTAGAAAAATCCTAGACCCGTTCAAGAGGTCTCACTATGACAGTGGTCAGAACTCTTGAATTGTCCCATTTTTGGACAGTTTGGAAAAATAAAAGTTTGTATTGTACATAATGTTTATGCATGTCCTATTTTGAAAAAAATGGTGGTACACGTTTATGTTCTTTGGGTGCATACTAGATTGATGTAGTGTTTTGTGTTTTCTTAGTTGAAAAACTTAATTAACATATGGACACTCCCAATTTAAGTTATGTACTTCAAGAATTGTAGGGAGATGCTAGAGAAATTTTTCAGATTAGGACATGGCATGAGACATTATGAATAATACAGAATATGCATTTTCGAATGGGATAAGACCCTTACCTTGTAAAGGAGATGGAGGAAATATAGGACTAAAATTTATACATATTTACACTTGAATAAAAACTTAAATATATTTATAGTAAGCGTTTATATTATAATATGTGTTCTTTAAACTTATCAGAATGTCGTCGAGAATTAGCAAAAAGTGGATAAACGAGAAAAATATCGAGACTAATACGTATAAAGATGGGGTGTTAGACTATCTACATTATCTGCATAATAATAATTAGAATGCTAAACATTCATGTCCCTTTAGACGTTGTCAAAATGGGAAAAGACAAATTGTTATAGATGACATATTCGTTCATTAAATGACATACAGTATGGACATGAACTATACCTTATGTCATTTTCATGGTAATACATTAGTTGTTTATCAAGTCCAACCACCACCTCAACTTGTGACACCGACAGAACACACTGATGTGCATAATATTCCAATTTTGAATGATATTGTGAATGATGATTGTGAGATGTTTACGGGTGAAGCGAAACCTATTGGACCTAATTGTGTAGGCGGTGATGAAGCCACCCCCCAACTTTTGAGGTTCCCAATGATTCTCACACATATAAATACAAAGAAAATAAGTATGATTGTTTACATCGACTCGCACAGGAGCCATTGCACCCAACTACTGGCGCGTCATACCAAAATGTATACTCTTATAAAGTTGAATGATTTGAAAACACAATTCAATTTGTCGAATGGTGCTACAGGTGGTATTCTTAGATTGTTAAATGAACTACTTCCTAAAGAGAACAACTTGACAACTAGTCATACAGAAATGAAAAACACCGTTAGAGATCTCGGTATGGATTACGTTAAGTATGACGTATGCATTAACAACTGTATGTTATTTTGGAAAGAGCATAAAAAATCTAATAGATGTACAAAATGTGGTTCTTTATGCTATAAGTTTACTTCTGTAGACGAGGAAGGAGTATAAATTCAGAATACTAATGGGAAAAATGCACTATAGGGTTCCTAAGAAGGTAATGCGACATTTCCCTTTGATCCCTCTGGTAAAACGGTTGTATACCATAAAATAGATAGAAGAGAAAATGACTTGGCACGCTTGTGCAAGCTCTTGTATGGAATTCTTACATCATCCTCGAGATTCAACAAAATGGGTAAATTCAAACATTATGTGGAGAGATTTTGCAAAAGATCCGCGCAATATTCGACTTGCAATAGCAACTGAAGGTTTTAGCCTGAATAATACGCTTGGCCGTAAGAATAGTTATTGGCTAGTGATAATTCAACCTCTCAACCCTTCTCCATTAATGTGTGTGAAAAGTGAGTTTTTAATATTGTTTGTAATGATTCTCGGGCCAAAGTCACCATCAAGTAATATTATTGTCTTCCTGCAATCGTTGGTCGATGAGTTAAAGATCTTATGGTCTGGAATTGAGGCTTGGGATGCGAACAAAAATAAGAAATTTTAGTTAAAAGCCATGTTGATGTGGGGTATTCATGATTTTCTAGCTTATGGGATGTTAGCAGGCTGTTCAACTCAAGGTTACAATGGGTCTCCCGTTTGTTCTACAATGAAACCAGGTAGTCCAGGTTCTTATAATTCTCAACCATATGAAATCGGGGTTCTTTTGAAATGGAGGTGATTATGATAGCTATTATGGCATATTCTTCCTTAGCTGGTACTCTTAAGGTTTTAATTGATCATGGGGATCGGGTACTTGCCTTAGCAAATTTGGCTTTTGAAGGTACTTTCATTGCTGCTAAGGTTAGTCAACTCAGGAGTCTTGTTCTTCATAGAAATTATCATTGTTCTTTAAGAAATACTGATGGGAGGCTAGGAAGCAATATACTCAAACAAAAATTAGGGCTTTTCTTCACTCAAATCAATATTCATGATCAAATTAAAAGTACTAACAAATGGTAGCGTCGACTCTTATTCATGCCTATTCAAAATCCTAATCCTTACGCCAGAAGCAATCTAAAATGATGGAAACATAATACGCTACTACCAAATTAAATCCCTAATAACTATCCTAAATAATATTTATTCTCTCCAATCCACATGCCCCAAGTGCCCCACAAAGCCTTGCCTGATGCATCACTCTCTCACTCTGGAAAAAGCTCTGCCACTAGATTTAAAAGAAAATTGGTGTCGATCGTGCCATATAAACAAAGCTGTCTTTGGCCTAGAAGAATGGCGCTCGAATTTTCTTTTCTTGGTCGGTTCAAATCCGGACCAATACACACACACACACACACACACACACACACACACACACACACATATATATATATATCCTATTGTGTACGCTTTTCTATGCAACAATACATCCCACAAAGTAGTCAAATAATGATTTGTTGGATTCATATTTTCCGATCACTTTGGCTTTTAATTCTTCTTAATCTGTTTTGTTCACCCCACCCCTGCATTCTTCAGATAATTTTTTTTGCAGTTTTTATACTAATTCTAGGGCTTTTCGAATAGTAAAACATGATTTACATGTTGCTGTTTAATATATTTTACCCGTGAAATTGTCTCTTCATTAGGTCACGTCTCCTGTTACGCTAGACCACCATAAGACGGGGGAGATTTTTTCATTCAAGGTATTTGTGATTTAATTTTCTTCGATCAAATAAATTAACTGTTGAAGTTATTTTTCTTACATTATTTTGCTAGTGGATGTTGTGCATTTTTTTTATCATTAATTGATGTTTATTTTTATTGTTTCAGATCACCCTATGGCCAATCTTTGGGATGCAACGGGATACTAGGTATTATAAGATGTTTATGAGATCCATATGATGTAGCCTCTAGATTCATATGCGCATATCAAGTCAAAGTTTTATGCTCCCAATTTCTGTATATGTTTACGGATTGCTTCACCATATAAAATTTTATTCGACTTTACTAATATAATTTTTTTCCGGGCATTCTTCAAAAGTTATCCGGGAAATCATCAAGGCGTGTGACAATTGGACACTAATGTATTTTTATTGAGAAATCATATGCTCAGTGTAATGTATGCCTCTGCTAATGGGCACGATTGTTGCATATCTACACACTAATTATTTATATGAGATTCAGTAAAAAATATTACTATTGTTGTGGTTTGAGTAGTTTTTAGTTGTTAAACATGGTAGATTGTCCAATAAACAAAGTGAACTTTGCCCAAATTTTGTAAACTGTTTACAAATTGTATGCAATTCACATCTATCTCAACATGAAACTTTGGAATTAGTTGGGTAAAATGCTTACCTGCTACTTTATTTATTTCACCAACATTTTATGCATATTTTAGTCTTTTTAAGACTCAAGTCATTGTGACTATACACATAATTTAGTGCTAATACTAGTTCTTGCTTTGCATCTGTAGGTACCAACTCATTAGAGTTCACTCCAGTAGCCTTGGAGATCATTGCAATTGGTTAGAAATGTTTGAAGACATTGACCTTATCATTTACTTTGTTGCTTTGACCGACTATGATCAATTCATCAACGAAAGCAATGGAATTTTCACGAACAAGATGTTGGCAAGCAAGAATCTTTTCGAAAGGATCGATGGTTGTGCATGTATTGAGATGAATTTCATATGTATTGACATGAATTTTATATTAATGGAATTTGAGCTATTAATTTTTAGTGGGCTTATTGTACGTGTATTAGTATTGTTACGGAATATTTGTATTGTTGTTGTACCATTTTTGCCATGCTAGTTTTATATTATTATTGAATTTTTGTTATTCTAAAACAGGTAAAAAAAATAGTGAAAATGTGCTGATTTTTTTGGGTAATATTATTTATAATTAATTTTTTTTCTTGATCCAGAAATTTGGCACAGTTTAAAACTGTGCCAAAAGTGCATCAAATTTGGGCATAGTCTTGAAATGTGCCAAAAGAGTAACAAAATGTACTCAATCAGACACAGTTATGAAGTGTGACAGAAATATTAAATTCTAGCACGATTATAAAGTGTGCCAGAAGTGTTCATGTTTAGTCAAAACTGACACACTTTTAAACCGTGCCAGAAAAAATTAGACATTTTGGAACACCTGATTCTAGCACAGTTCAAAACAGTGCCGGATTTGATCTGGCACTATTTTAAACAGTGTCATATTGCTATTTTTGGTGTAGTGATCTACACTTGTAACTCGATTTTTGATTCTCAATATTTAACACAATCGTTTCGTTTCATCGGTCCTAATTCCAATTTTACCCTCATTAAGACTAAGTCGAGCTTTAACTATAGGTCTACTGATATTATCCAAGTCCTCATATAGTTAATAAAATATTACTAAAGTCCCCCGAAATCATTGGTAAAGAAAACCACTGAAATCAAACAAAGAACCCATTTTCAGCTTTAATCGATCGATCGATTGATCGATACCTACTGTAACAACTTCACCCAAATTCATTTTTCTCTATTGTTACACAACCCATCCTCCATGGAACTCATCCAAACGTTTACCTAAGTTAACCAAACATCATATATGGATGTTTAAACGATTTCTAACGAAACATATACTCAAATCATTTAGGAATTCACATTAATCAAGATCAAATTCTCACTTTCTTCCTATAAACCCTAGATTTTCTTTTCATGAGAATTCATCTTCAAGAACTCAGATATTTCTTATTCTTTTAAACCCAGATGTCATATTTCGTGTTAAAATAACAGGAGGTTGATTTTTACGATGATACTTCCACAAATCATCAATTAAATCTCTTCATATATTCCCAAATTCATATTTTCAGGAAATATTAACCCTACACTGTCATGGGTATTATAATTGCTCAAAAGATTACAAGATAAACACTTGCCATAGGGTTGCGTGGTATGATTTTTTGTTGCTAGATGATGGATGCGCCTTCTCTTTGCTCCGATCTAGATTTTAGCAATGACGGTGGTGAAAAGTGATGTAGGTTAGCTTAAGAACCCTTCTCATACCCTCTCTTATGGCCTCTCTTCTCTCTCGAGTATTGAACCCTAGCTTCCCCACCCAAGTGGTTGATACATATCTCCAAAATTCGGAGTTTTTCCAACCCTAAACTCCCAAATGACCGAAATACCCATAAGTAGTGTTAGGTTTCTTTAAGAAAATCCTCCCCCATTAATACACCCGGGTAATCTTTTTTGCACATTTCAGCTCATTCGGAATCAACCATGAGATTCGAGTCACTCTACATAAATTTTTCAAACAATCGTATAATAATTATTATATGATATAGTCCCGTCGATTGAAATATGATATAGTCCCGTCATTATGACTCACTACGGCGTATAATAATTATTATATGTTATTTACTACACACTTAGTAAATTTACTACATAAATATTAATCTTAATCTCACCCAATTAATATTTATAAAAATACGTAATGTTTCATTTTAATTAAATTACTTCACATGTGTAATTTAAAATACCCGAAATAATTAAATTCATAATTTTCCAAAAATACGGAGTGTTACAATTGTTCAAATAATCGTTGGTGGGTTTGTTTCAAACCTTGGGTTGAGCCGTGGGCCAGATGATATATATCAGTGATTTGTTTAGTTGGGCACTTGTTGGAGCTTGTTTCTATAGAGGTTGGCCCTAGTAAGTTTTTCTAAGATGAGAACTCATGGTCATGCTCTACATATATCCTTACTTTCCAAGATAAAATGAAGGAATTTGTCATTTGATTTTTCAATTAAATATTGCTTTGTCAAAGGGGTCATTGTATATTGGTAACGAATTTAATTAAACAGGGGGGAAAATGTATTTTTTCTTTTACTTTTGTATGGTTTTAAAAAAGGGCTTTAAAAAACGGATCAATTTTTAAAAATAGAAAAAATATTTTGAGTTGAATTTTTGTGGGTATTTAAAAAATTTTGGGAATTTCTAAAAATAAAGACAGTACAAAATATTTTTTTGTTATTTTACATTTCACTTTTTTTTTAAATAACGAAAAAATTTATTTTCAATTGATTTTTTTAAAGGTTCCTTGTAATGTTTAAATATCCAAAAGAAATCAACTCAATATATTTTTTTTCTATTTTAAATAAAGATCCACTTTTTGGCAGCAGTTCGAGAACCATCCCTACATTTTATACATGTGATAATGTAGTGTCTAGAAAAAAAAGGCTTAATATTTACACTTAACACGTATATGCATACGAACACGTGTATCCTATACAACAACAATCTTTTACATTGTTCATGCGACATGGATAGATTCGACAATATGAGGCACAACATAAACCGACACCAAAATTATAAAACAATGGGTGAACCCTTAATGATTTCGATTCATATTAGTGTCAACCTGATAAGACATGATAGTTAGCGGATCGTTAATGTTGATATCACTCCTTAAAACCCGTTAAAACCCATTAATTTAAGTAAATAAAAATTATTGTTGGGACTTCTAAAGATTTTATGAAGATTAATGTCAACTAAAATATAACATATTTTATTAAATTGGAGAGTTACTAAGGTTATGGAATTATTAGGTCTAATTGCCTATAATAATTGAATAATTTGTTAACATTTATGCAATTCAAATTTCTTAATAATCATAATGGGAAGTAATTGGTGAACACGATAGGACATGTTAAGGTATTGGGGAGCTTGAATATGATTTTTTCACACGATAAAAATTGACACAAACAGGATTCGACACGACCCGTTTCTTGGTCTGGACGTGGATGATTAAGTCTAAATAATTAACATGTAGGAGTGTATTTGTCAATACATTATTTTCTAAGGGATAAAGTAAAAAGAATTTGTTAGGGGTGGAGTAAGGGATGGTAAGAATGGATACAACGAGACATGGCGTGATAAAGAGAAACAAAAATCAAGATTAAAGGATTAGTTGATGCGTTTTTTTTTAGTTTCATCTTATAACTTATAAGCCTTGTGAATTGATGAATTGATTCAAAGTTGCCCCGATTATACCCAATAAGCCATGTTACCCGTTAACTTTCAAGTGATTCGTGTTTTACTATTTGATAACACACAATATGAATGGTGTAAAATATGAGTGTACCAAACAAAAATGAGCAAATATCACTCGTTCACGTAAAAGGTGCAACATATAGTAGTGGTGGACATAAAAGGTAGATAGGCGGACTAGGCGGACTTGGTAATGTATTCTTAGGTTCTCTTGAGTGCAGTCCGACCCGAGAATTGTATATATATATATATAGGGAGAGGTTCACGAGTGGACCAAAAGAATGAACTTTTTAATGGACCTTAACAAAAAAAACATAATAACACATTAATTTTAATTTCTATAGTGTAATTGGTTCGCGCCAGCGGTACCAAATACGCGTGTCGATCGATCCCCCACCCCCCACACGCCCCCCACCCACCCCACCCCACCCCCACCCCCATGGCAGCCCTGCTGTCATAAGGGCTGCCACAAGGGCTGCTATAGTGATGGTGGTGGTTGGGCGGTTGGGGGGGCGGTGGGGGGTTAGTGGGGTGAAGGTGTGGTCTCGGGTGTTACTGACGCGGACCAATTACACTATAGGAATTAAAATTAATGTGTTATTATGTGTTTTTTGTTAAGATCCATTAAAAAATCCATTCTTTTGGTCAACTTATGAACCTATCCCTATATATATATATATATATATATATATATATATATATATATATATATATATTAGTAGTTTAGTTTTTATTACTTTAAGGATAAAAGTTATAAAAAAACATAAATGGGGAATGTTTAGAAATATCAATTTTGAGTTTTATTTACTCTTAGTGTTGAGAGTGCATTCTAAAATTAACTTGATAACCAATAAAATATGTCATAAATTTGCTAAACAATAGCATTTAGTTAAAAATAAAAGTTTGCGTTCGGGGTTGGACAACGAGCCTAGTCAAGCTTTCTAATTTGGACAGACTTGGTATTATACAATGATGCCCGACATGGTCTTGAGTGGGCTTGAGTTAGCTCAAATTTTTATAGGGCCGAACCACCCCCGCCCAAGCTCGATCCATCGTCACCCCTAACAAGTAGTGCTCGTTTGATCCAATAATAAAAGACAGTGTGGATGAGTTTGTATTCTTTATATGATAAGAAGATAAGACCCGATGCTAATACGGCCCAAATCGTACCGTTTCATGCCTAATTGTTAGTAACGTAAAACTACTTTTTTTTTTTTTTTAACAAAATAGAATTAAAGCATCATTGATTGATATGAAATAGTTGCAAAGACCATTGATTACAATGTAATGACTTCTTTTCAATTTAATGATGCCTTTTTTTAAGAATGTTTTAAAATAGGAACATATTACAAATTTAAAACTAACTCGAGCTACACATCGTGGTCAATCAGTGAGTATTCCTGTTTCCGTTGGAGCCCTCTTTTGAGTTTGCGGTGTAATTGTGGACGGCACAAGTATCATAATGAGAAGTCCAATAATTTGGTAGGTATTTTAAAACATTATAATTGAAGTCCCAGCTTTTCCCAGATATATTTTTTTATTAAGGTTAACTATTTTTTCCATTTGATGTGATGTATATAGCTCGTGTATTGAATGTAGTATTCAGCACCAGATTTCTTTGGATAAGATGATATGATTTGTGTGAATGAGGTTGGGGGGAGAGAACAGAGAAAAAGATGTTTGCTGGCATTATATGTTCTTTCTCTCGTTATAATTTTTTTTTTCAACTCGCAAAATAAACTTTATCTACCCATGGTCCCACAACAAAAAAGACCTAAAAATAGTACGCCTCTCATTATAAATTGATTTTGGTTTAAATATTCTAATATCTAACATTATCATACATTGCAATACCAAATGGTTATATGTTAAAACTGTTTAAAATTATTACCATTTTATCATACTAACAATTACCAAAAATTCACTCGAACATTTTTAATACATGTTTAATCTAATTTTTTTTTATTTTAATTCAAAAATTTACTCACCACATAAAAACAATCAATTATTTATAATGCTTATTAATAATGTGATTTAAGGAAACTTTTTACTATTACGGAGCCTTTCAATATTTTAACACACAAATATTGCACTCCAACATACCAATAACCATCATATTTTTGTGATATATTTTTTATTGCAAAAGTTTCGCTAAACTAAAATATACACTCAAACTCATAAGTACGCATAAATATAAAACAAAAATCCAAAGATCCTATATATTTTATTAGTTTATAATAGCAACGTGATTCCAATGTTTTTCCATGTGAATTATTATCAACCTACATAGCTGACAAAATAATGTTCATATCTATCTCTACCCGTTCTTCTATATATAGAGAGCTAAGCTAAGAAAGTAAAATAACCCAACAAGATACTACAATTTAAAACACAATGCTAGGAGCTCAAATACAGTGTCACCAATCTAACACCACTGCCCAAACACTCTTCTCTCTTCACAAACCATTTATCTCAGGCAAAAGCGGCAATGCTTTTTCTTCTCTCCTCCATAAACAGGCAGTGCTCCACCAAAATTGGCGGAGCTTTCATGCGCGTTACAATCCTAGTCGAATTAATGCGTCGACTCTCACCTCCGGTACAACTGACACTCGGACGACAGTTAAAGTCTCGCTTACGGTTCAAATTACCGTTGGCGGGTTCCTCTCGAACCTCGGGCTCACCCGAGGGTTAGATGACATTACTGATTTGCTTGGTAAAACATTTCTGGTGGAGCTTGTTGCTTCAGAAGTTGGTTCCAGTAAGTCTTTTTGTGATTCTAATAATGAACTAGGAGCCGGGTTCAGTGGGTACGAACTTTAATGATGAACGAACCCTAATTTTATTTTGATGTATAAATGTGATGATAAATGATAAAATTTTGTACAGTACATAAATTAAAAAATGTGCATGCTTTTTCCTCCCTAAATTAATTGTCTGTTTATAAAGGATAGGATAAGAAAAGATAAACTCATTAATGCATGTAAATTTGATTTCTTGCACCATTTAACTTTTAATGCACCCAATAAGAAAATATGGTAAAAATATCATTCTTTAATTAATGTATGTGCTTTTACTTTACAATGTCCTAAATTTATTATATTAGATATTAATCCAAATTAATTAGTTTTTGTTCACTTATTGAGAAATTTTAAACACTAAAAGTGATCTAATTAAAATCTAATATAAAATTTAAGGTCTATTCAAAAATGCTAGTTATATCCCCAACATTCGATTAAGTCTGCCTTTGGGTCTCATTCAAGGAGCCATTTTTTTTAAAAGTAACAAAGAACGCACACACGCCCACGGAGAGAGAGAGAAAGTGTCCTGTAAGAACTGTTTATGATGCAAATTTCAGTACATACCATTTTTTTAAAATAGCAAAAAAATGAATTTTTGATGAAACTTCATGGATATGATCTCCACAGTGAAAAAATTACCTCCAATTTTTTTCATCAAAAAATTCAATAAAAAAATCGTTGAGATTAGGTGATATGTAAAAAAATAGAATAAATATGCATTTTCAATAGTTGAAATATTGGGTCTGCGCCAGTCACTTTATTGATTGAATATTTTGATGAACCTTCATGGATATGATCTTCTCACTATCGATACCATATCCATGAAGTTTCATAAAAAAATTCAATAAAAAAATAGTTGAGATGATTGCTAACATTTCAACGGTCGAAAATTCATATTTATATCATTTTTTTACATATCAACTCATCTCAACGATTTTTTTATTGAGTTTTTAAATTAAAAAAATTAGAGATGATCTTCCCACCATAAAGATCATATCCATGAAGTTTCATAAAACAATTCATTTTTTTCTATTTTAAAAAAATGGTATGTACCGAGGTCTGCACCATAAGGAGTCCTTACAGGAGAGGGTCTCTCTGTGTGTGTGTGTGTGTGTGTGAGTGTGTGTGTGTGTATATATTAGTGTTAAAAAAGGCGCCCCTAGACTTGAGGCTCGAGAGAAACACCCCGTCTTAAGTCTTTCGCGCCATATTCTTAGTAAAAGTTTTGAGGCGCACTTGTTTTAAAAACAAGATTTCTTTAGTTAAACGATATGGTCTTTTTAAAACATTTTTTACAAATCGGATCAATATCTCGTCCAAAACAATCAAATTATATTTTAATTTGAAAATATTCAAATATATTTTTAAGGTACTTACAATTTTAGTATTTTTAATAGCCTTGTTATGGTTAAAAATATTTATATATATTTAAAAAAGCAAAAACGCCTTTTCACGCCAGCGTATGCTTCTAAGGCTTAAAGCTTGCCCTCCACGTTTCGGTCACCCCTCACGTTTTTTAGAACCAACATATATATATAGATACAGAGAGAGAGAGAGAGAGAGAGAGAGAGAGAGAGAGAGACTCATTCATACCAAGTTTTTTAAAGTAGTAAAAAAAATTATTTTTGAGTTGAATTTTTTTATATGGTATTTTAACTTTTCAAGAGACCAATATAAAAAAATAAGATCAGAATAACTCTTTTTGCTATTTTTAAAAAATCGGTTAAACTTTCACAGGTTTTAAAGTTGAGAAAATTTGACCGATTTTTTAAAAATAGCAAGAAATATTACTTTGAGCTGATTTTTTTTATATGGGTCCCTTGAAATGTTTAAATACTACATAAAAGAAAATTAACTCAAACGTATTTTTAAATATTTTATTAAAATCGATTTGCGCCAATAAGTATGTAAACTTGGTATTTATGTGACCATACGTTTATATATATATATATATATATATATATATATATATATATATATATATATATATATATATATATATAGAAAGGATCTCATGCATACCCAGTTTGCATACCCTCCGTGCAGACCATTTTTTAAAATAGTAAAAAAAATAATTTTGGGTTGATTAAAAACTGACAAAGTTTGATAGATTTTTTTTAAATAGCAAAAACATTCATTTTGAACAGAATTTTTTTTATGATCCCACTGAAATGTTTAAAAATCATAAAAAAAAGTAGCTCAAAAATATTTTTTTTACTAGTTTATCAAAAATGGTCTGCAACAGCGGTACGCAAAGTGGAGTATGCATAAGTACCTCTCTCTCTCTCTCTCTCTCTCTCTCTCTCTATATATATATATATATATATATATATATATATATATATATATATATATATATATATATGTCACGCTCTCTTAATATACGTATGAACATATTAATTTTTAAAAAATAGTAAAAAATGTATTTTTTCAATCAAATTTGGTATACGCGATCTACATAGTAAGAAAATTATCTAAAAAAGGACTCATAAAAAAATTCAACTAGGAAATGAGTGAGACGATGAAAAAAATTTAAACAGTCGAAAGTGCATGTATATACCCACTTTTCATTTCGCCCACTTTCAAGTTAAATTTTTTTGTAGATGGCCTCCTTATTATATAGATTATGAATACTAAATTTGGTTAAAAAATAAATATTTTTACTATTTTTTAAAAATGGGTATGTGAATAGTTAGGTTGCTAAGAAGTATGTTAAAGAGCCTAACTGATATATATATATATATATATATATATATATATATATATATATACACACACACAGACACAGAGAGAAAATCTCATGTAACGATCCCTTATGGTGCAGACCACGGTACATACAATTTTTTTAAAATAGTAAAAAGTGATTTTTTTTTTATGAAAGTTCATGGATATGATCTCCACGGTAAGGAGATCATCTCCAATTTTTTTCGTCAAAAAATTCAATAAAAAAACCATTGAGATGAGGTGATATGTAAAAAAAAATGTATAAATATCCATATTCAACCATTAAAATGTTGGGTCGGCGCCAGCCGCTTTATTGATTGAATTTTTTTATGAAACTTCATGGATATGATCTTCTCACTATTGAGATCATATTCATGAAGTTTCATCAAAAAATTCAATCAAAAACTGGGTGAGATGATCACCAACATTTAAACGGTCGAAAATGCATATTTATACAATTTTTTTACATATCACCTCATCTAAAATGTATTTTTTTGAATTTTTTGATGAAAAAATTATAGATAATCTTCTCACCGTAGAGATCTTATGCACGAAGTTTCATAAAAAAAATCGTCTTCTACTATTTTAAAAAAATGATACCTGAATCTGCACCATAAGGAGTCCTTACAGAAGAGGACCTCTAGATGTGTGTGTGTGTGTGTGTGTGAGAGAGAGAGAGAGACTCCTATACATATTTAGTATATGAATGAAATTTATAAAATTATGTGAAATGTGTATTTTATACACCTTTAACTTGGATTTGACCTTTTTCTAAAATTCCCTTTATATATGAGCGGTTCATGTAGAAACCGCATTGGTACCGCTTTTTTTTTTTTTTTTTTTTAATTTTTTTGTTTTAAACAGTTTTTTATGTATAAAAATAAATAGTTTTTTTAAAATAAAATAAAAAACAGTCTTTAATAAAATAAAATAAAAATAGCTTTTTTAAATATTAAAAAACACTGTTTTCCTACTAATATTAATTTTTTTTAATTAAAATTAAACAACTAAGGTGGGTCCGCGTCAGCGGCACTAATTAATCGCGATATTTTATTGAAAAAAATATTGTGATTAATTAGTGCCGCTGGCGCGGACCCTATTCAACAAATGATTTTGGTCCGAAAATGTGGGTCCGCGCAAGCGGCACATATTAATCGCGATAATTTTTTCAATAAAATATCGCGATTAATTTGTGCCACTTGCGAGGACCCACATTCAACAAATGATTTTGGTCCGGAAATGTGAGTCCACGCCAGCGGCACTAATTAATCGCGAAATTTTATTGAAAAAAATATCGCAATTAATTTGTGCCGCTGGCACGGACCCACAGTCAATAAATGATTTGGATCCGGGAATGTGGGTCCGCGCCAGCGGCACAAATTAATCGCGATATTTTTTTCAATAAAATATCGTGATTAATTAGTGCTGCTGGCGCGGACCCACATTCAACAAATGATTTTGGTCCGGGAATGTGACTCCGCGCCAGCGGCACTAATTAATCGCGATATTTTATTGAAAAAATATCACGATTAATTTGTGCCGCTGGCACGGACCCACATTCAACAAATGATTTCGGTTCGTTAATGTGGGTCCGCGCCAACGACATTAGGTGATTAATCAGTACCGTTGGCGCGGACCCACAGTCCCGGACCCAAATCATTTGTTGAATGTAGCTCCGCGCCAGCGGCACTGATTAATCGCGATATATTTTATTGAAAAAATATCGCGATTAATTAGTGTCGCTGACGCAGATCCACATTCAACAAATGATGTGGGTTCGAAAATGTGGGTCCGCGCTAGCGACACTGATTAATCGCGATATTTTTTCCTAAAATATCGCGATTAATTATTGACGCTGGTGCGAACCCACATTCAACAAATGATTTTGGTCTGAAAATGTGGGCGCGCGCTAACGACACTGATTAATCGCGATATTTTATTGAAAAAATATCGCGATTAATTAGTGCCACTGGTGGGGACCACATTCAACAAATGATGTGGGTCCGGAAATGCGGATCCGCACCATCGACACTAATTAATCGCGATATCATGTCAATAAACATTTATTTTTATTTATGAAAATATTTTTTAAAATTTAATAAAAACTATTTACTTTATAAAAAAAATTGTACTAATAGAAAAACTGTTTTTTTTTATTATATAAAAATTATTTTTATATTAATTATTAAAAATATAAGAATAAGAAAATTAAAAAACTATTTTTTCTAATATAAAAACTATTTTGTTATTAATTGTTAAAAACTAAAGAATAACAAACAAACAAGGGACATATACCAAATAGTCACTCGGACATTTTTTAATACCCATTTAGTCCAAACTTTTTTATTTTGCCTCAAAAAGTCCTTTGTCACATATTTTGGAGAGGGAGTGCCGCTGGCGCGGACCTTTAAAAATAAGAGGATATTGAGTGCTTGAGGGACTAAATGTGTTAAACTAAAAATATGTATCCTTTTTAAAAAATATATATTTATAGTAGGGACTATTTAATAATTGACCCAACAAACAAACAAAAAAGGAAAAAAAAAACAAAAGGGTGATGCGGTCCCAATGCGGTCCCCAATGCGGGACATATAAAGTTTCCCTCTATATATATATGAAGAGTTTTAGGTGTCCAATCTCACATTAAATAAACATTTAAATATATACTTTTGTGTTTTTAATCAATAGTTAAAGGGTCAAATATAGACTCTCGTATAGTATTGTACCATCAAATATACAGTACACTTTTAGATATGCAAATTGGGTCCATCTGAAACGAAACTTGAAGTGTTACGTGAGAAGTTTGAAAATGTAAATTGTGACCAACCTTTATTTTTATATCCGTTCAAATTCACTCCTCTCCTGTATAAAAATTTCTTGTTTTTTAAAAAAAAATTATAGGACAGAAAAAATGGTTGGTAAAATTTAATTCTTTATTGATAAATATTTATTAAGTTAGTGGAAATTAAATTTGGGGGCAAAATGTGTGAATAAGGGTCGTTGGGAGGGTGGGTGAATTATTAAGCCAAAATTCGAACGAAACCTCATGTTCCCTACGTAATAAGCCTCAAGCGAAACATGATGCCTCGTGCGGTAACTTAACGACATCATTTTCCTTTTTTCTAAATAAATAAATTGATAAAACGATTCAAATGGTAAATTCGACATACACTCATTAAAATAATAAAATATGCATTTTTTCGGTCAACTGAACAAGTATTTTATGCACCCGTTGCACAAATTCGGTGCATATCGCACCAATTTTGTGCATCGGGTACACAAAATACTTGTACAATTAATTAAAAAATACATATTTTTTTTAGTCAACTGTAAAATTATTTTTTGCACCCAGTGCACAAAATCGCTGCAAGTATCATTTTCCTTATATCAAAGTGGGTATTTATTCTATCCATTAGAGTTGTTCTAACTATATTTTTTTCACTTGGTTATTTTCTAAAGAAACGGGATTGGAGAAACCAACCATCAAATCTTATGCCCACCGGGACAGCCAAGATGATGAGAACGTGGTATACGAGACAAAATTTGTGATACCAGAAGGATTTGGAGAAATTGGTGCTGTTTTGGTACAAAATGAGCATCATAAGGAGATGTACCTTAAATACATAACACTTGAAGGTTTACCTAATGGCATCATCAACTTCACATGTGATTCATGGATTCACTCAAAGTTTGATAATCCGGAGAAGAGAGTTTTTTTCACCAACAAGGTCACCTCTCCTCTCTCTCTCTCTCTCTCTCTCTCACACACACACACACACACATAGTGGCGAAGCCAAGAATTTTCATCGGGTAGAGCACCTGAATAAAAACTATGGGGGTTCGGGGCGGTAGCCCCCGAAAAACAATTTGAGGGTTATTCACACATTTATACTTCGTGGCTAAAAAGATATATTCACACATTAATTATAATAAAATATAACAAACCAAACCATAATACTTCATTGATAAAATTTGTATTCAAAATCTGAATTTGTCAATACAAGTACTAATTAAAATATAAAACGAAGAAAGTACAATTTTTCATCTTTTGGAATCTTAAAATGAACGTAAGAGTAAAAAAAACTAAGGGATAATGTAAAATAAAATTAGAGGATAAAAAAAATTAAGAGTAACTATATCTTTAAAAAAAATTAAGGGACACTGTACAAAAAAATTAGGAGTAAAAAATAATTGAAAGTAGTTATACCTTCATCACCGCCGGAGTTGTTACGTTAGGGTAAGTAAGTTGTTACGTTAATTGGAATTCACTACATAACTAGTTTAATTAATAAAAAAATTCATGCTTTGAACTATCTTCAAAGTGTACAGATAAGTCTATATGTGCAACCTATGGATTCACTCTAAAGGACTTCATTTAACGGGTCCGAAAAGCAGATTTTTTTTAAATAAAAAAAAATTGTTGATTTTATTGAAGGTATTTAAACATTTGAGAAACCTCTAACAAATCAGGCCAAAATGAATTATTTTGATATAAAAAAAGGATCAAATATGTGTATTTTTAGAAAAATATTTCGGTTTTTTTATTTTATATACTCATTTTAAAAATTATAAAAAATATATTTTTCAACCAAATTCGATATAAACGATCTTCATAATGATTAGATCGTCTAAACAAAAATTATTCAAAAATAACTTGAAAGTGAGTGATTTAAAAATTCGGTTAATATATGTATTTTTTAACTATTGAAACTCGACATCATCATGTCACCCTCTTTCAAATTGAGGTTTTTGATGTGATATTTTATAGATGATCTTCTTGTTATTAATATTATGTATACCAAATGTGATTGAAAATATATTTTTTACTAATTTTGAAAAAATAATTACGCTCATAAATATTATTATGAGGTATGCTTGAGATGCTCACTATCTTTTATATGTGTGTGGATACACAATACATGTAGATATTTACTGTGACATCTAACCGTGCATATTACAAATCACAAAACATTGAGATAAGGGAGCTATAATCTTATCTGGAACTACAATATCATTATATCAACAATATAATCTCTAGTCTCATATATGTGTATTTGTGTCTCTATTCTGTGTGTGGGGTGTGGGTTTCAATCAACTTACATGCCAATAATGCCATGAAAAACGATGAATTGATTACGGCCCTTAAAATTCTTATGGTGATGTTTATTTTCTGTCCCACCTATACGTTACTAGAGTTGTTTGTTGTGATAAAAAAAATACTTATTCCATGAACAATAACTGCAAGAGTAATATTATGTGCTCCAAATATATATATTCTAAATATTTTATCAAATGGTGTGATTTTTTTTAAAAGAGATTTTCCATATTCAAACCAATGCCCTCTTTTAACTTGTAACCCAACCGTATAAGACAAAAGAGAAAAATCCTATACTTGCTCACTTTGCCTATATGTTCCACATGCTTTCCCACAAATTGAAACTAAGTATTCCTTTCATATTTACAACCAACCGTATAAGAAAGATTATAAAAAAAAAAAAAAAACTTTGCTTTCAACCAATTTATATCTAATAAAATTAGAAGCAACAAAATAATTTATATTAATGAACGTTATTGTAAAAAAAATCTAATTCAACTTTATTTTCATAAAAATTGTTTTTTTATAAAATTATATTTTCTTCATTTGTTTTCTACATATAAAAGTAATTTTATTTTGAAAAACAAGTTGTTTATTTTTAATTCAAAAATTTCATCTATTTTTTACATATCAATTTTATT
Source organism: Sambucus nigra (assembly GCA_949130495.1). NCBI lineage: Eukaryota > Viridiplantae > Streptophyta > Magnoliopsida > Dipsacales > Adoxaceae > Sambucus > Sambucus nigra. The sequence goes on along the minus strand of OX422217.1, from coordinate 67,342,026 downwards.
TAAAAAAAATGTTTTATGTTTATAAAAACTCGATTTATCAATTTTATTTTTTATTTTGGTTCTTTGCATTAAGTAGAAACTACAGTTTTTATAAAATTACTTCGTTAAAAAAATGATTTTCTAAAATGGGGCACATACTAAAATGTCCCTCGAACATTTTTTAATACACGTTTAGTTCAACCCTTTTTATTTTGTTCCAAAAAATCTCTTGGCACATAAAAACATTATTTTTATAAATTGAAAGGAATACTTGGTTTCAATTTGTGGGAAAGCATGTGAAAGCATATAGGCAAAGTGAGCAGGGAAGCATATATAGGATTTTTCTCTTTTGTCTTATACGGTTTGGTTTAAAGTTAAAAGAGGGCATTGGTTTGAATGGGATGAGAACGACATCGTTTTCTATTTTGTCCGCAAGCTGACCGTAAGTAGGACCGTATGCGATCGGTCCTATATATATATATATATATATATATATATATATATATAGAAAATGATCTAATGCGAAGTGACATGCGCACCCTCCAAATTATACTCATTTCATCACCCTCAGAAATTATCGGCCCTCTCTCTCTCTTTTGAAGGTTCACCGCCAAGCGCCACATGTACAGTCCGAAATATTAATGTGCGGGGCATTCCGCACATTAACAGTATTATATATATAGTAATGCTCTTGTACAGACTGTCCCGTATTTTAACTGTGCAAACTGGACATGTGTCACCTGGCGGTGAGCGCAAATATTATCGGCTACATTATAGGCGCTGTCTCTCTCTTTTATGGACCAATTCTCTCTCTCTCTCTCTCTCTCTCTCTCTCTCTATATATATATATATATATATATATATATATATATATACACACACACACACACACACACACACACACACACATTACTGCTCTTGTGAATATCAGTCCGCAATTTAAGAGTGCGTACCGGACATGTGTCACCTGACACTAAGCCAAAAAAAAAGAGAGAGAGCCTATAATTTCTAGGGTCACCGCCAGGTAACATATGTCCGGTCCGCACTCTTAAAATGTGGACTGATATGCACAAGAGCAGCACTGTGTGTATATATATATATATATATATATATATAGTCCTACTCTTGTGCGGATTAGTCCGCATTTTAAGAATGCAGACCGGGCAAGTGTCCCCTGGCGGTGAGCCCAGAAAAGAGAGACAGTGTGCCTATAATTTAGGCAAAAATTTCTAGTGGCACCGCCAGGTGACACATGTTCGGTTCGCATTCTTAAAATGCGAACTAGTCCGCACAAGAGCATATATATATATATATATATATATATATAGAGAGAGAGAGAGAGAGGCTTACCTACATTTTGTAGCTATTTTTAAAACATCCATAAAATTCTGTCGGCGCAGACCCTTATAAATAAGGTATTTTCAGCAGTTTTTTGTTGAATTTTTTAAAAATAGTTACAAAATATATTTCAAGCTAATTTTTTGAACATGTGTTGATTGGAAGGTTAATTTTAGGAGAAAAAAAATTTAGGCCCTAGAACATGGTTTGATGTATGAGTGATTTATAGAGTGTGATGTAGGTGAGCCTTCTCCTATATATATATAGTCCTAGATTCATTGCTGAAAATTGTGGATCAATAAGTGGTCCGATATTGAAAAAGACATTTTATGGTGGTCGGTATTACTTTACTTTTTGCCAGCAGAAAAAGAATGGTAAAATGACGCATATCATTCATATCTATTATTGGAGTTTACTTATTAAATTATTGATATCTCATTAAAAATTAAACAATATATTACTGGAGTCATTATGGTTTTAATCAACTAATGAAATACGAGGGTGGTAGTAATTCTTCTTCAAAAATGACAATAAATTTGGATTCAATTTTTTTTACCTTATTTCCCTAAATTTAAATGTATGTTATTATCTTAAAAGGCGGTCTCAAATGTGAATCTGAGGTATTGCAAAGGTCTTGCTGATAATTTTTTAAATAGTACAAAATTAAAATATTTTGATGACTTTTTTGGGATGATGTCCATGTTGAGTAGATCATCTAAAAAAATCATCGGGAAATTCAATTTAAAAGTGTGGGCGATGATCACAAAAAAGATTTACAGGGTGAAAATGCACATATTTTTCATATTTGCATCTCCACCAATTGCTATTGAATTTTGAATGAGATGTTTCAACATTTAACAATCATCTATCATTAGGAAAATTGGCATGCACCGTGCCTGTATATATGCGGTTTGTATAGAAGATGCTCTAATTATCTTGATTAGTGAGTCAAATATATATTTATTTATTATTAAATACTGTTATAAAATTATAATCCAGAGTTAGCGCTATATTACATTAAAAGGAAAAACATGAACTACTAAACAGGTTACCATTGCTTTAGAAACAGATCATGCTCGAAATGGTGCAAAATGCAATTTACTCCATTATCTTGCTAAGAATTTATATAAACTCCATTCTAGTATTTCACTCCGGATGTGAGTACAAAAATTATTTGTGTGAAATTTTTAAAAGTAGTGGAAACATTATGGCCAGCTAACACATACGTCCTTTTACTTTCCTAATTTTGATTGAAGCCAATTCTTTGGAGTGATATCCAAATAATTTGAAAAATCCCTTAGGCGTAATAACTAGGACGACACACTCGAAATAGACCCGTAAACTCCATCACCAAAGCAAAGTAACACATCAACCCTAGGTGAGTTCAATCCAACACAACATAGACTAAATTATCTAGAAAGCATGGTGAAAGACATGTATTTAAAGCAAGGAAGTAAATTAAAACAAGTAAAACTAATTCTCAAAGCTTGTAAACTAGTTAACAACACAAGAAATAAACAATGGAAGCTTTATTAAAGAGGAAGAAGATGAATAGTAACAACTTATATACAAAATGGGATGGAACCCTAGGAGAGAGAAGCTTTCAAAAATATCACCTAAAAACTAACCTAAATGAATTATATATCCCTCAATAAAAGCCCCAAACATTCTATTTATACCAAAAAAAAAAACCCAATAAAACCAAGCAAAAAAAAAAACAAAATAAGTCAATTTTCGTCCATATCTGATGGAACCGGTCGACCTCATGTTTCGTACAATTCGACCGTGGTTTGATATTTGCCTTGGGCTGGTGACAACCCCCTTTTCCTCTTTGAACCAATTTTGACGCATTGCACGAAAACGACTATAACTCCCTCATACGGAATCGAAATGAGGCGTGGTCGGAACCGACGCAAAGCTAATTCAATTCTCTACATGATTATATTTTGAAACCCTCAAAATTATTCAATATTAAATTAAGAAAATGCCCTTGAAGTAGAAGAAAATACCGAAACCTTCCGAAAATGGCCATAACTCCCTCATACGGAGTGAGAATGACGCACGGTCAGTGGCTACGGAAAGGTAATTTGATGATATACATGTTGGTAACTTCATTACATAAAAATTAGTCAGTTTGAAAAGACCAAATTACCCTTGATGTAGCTTTCGACGACGGAACTTCTTCGAAATGCAACTGAACCTCACTTTTAGCGTTCCAATACCCATAAAAGCACAATTAACCCCTACAAAACATATATATACCCCAATCCGAGGTTATCTGGTTAACGGGCATAAATATAGACATTAAGAACGTAAAAGTGCTAGAATGCATAAAGATAAAGGGCGCAAATATGCAATATTTGTGATGTATCAATTGCTCTCTATCCTGTAGGATGTGGCATTTACTCTTAAAAACACGGAAATATGCAAGGTTGGGTTTCTTTCTAGTCCACAATTCATAAGGCGTCTTAGGTGTGTGTGAACGCAACTAAACCCTATTCATCGTATGGCACGCGGTAGACACCGCCTCTGCCCAAAATCTCCTAGAAACCTTACGACCCAAAGGCATAGATCTAGCCATTTCCTAAATCGTCGATTCTTGCTCTCAACAATCCCATTTTGCTAAGGAGTCCTTACGGCCAAAAACTCATGTTTAATCCCAAGGCTATCACAGTAAAGATCTACCTTTGCTTCCTAAAATTCCATGTCATTATCACTACGCATCCTGTTAATAGTGACTCCGTGTTGATTTTGCAGGATAAGGCACTTGGTCGTTAAAAACTCTATAGCATCGAATTTCTCTCTCAAAAAACCTACAATCGAATATCTCGAGAAATCATCCACCATCACGAGGATATACCTCTTACCACCGAGACTCTTAGTAGGAATAGGATCCATAAGATCCATGTGAATCAACTCAAGCACATGGGAAGTGGTAATGGAATGCAACTTCCTATGGGGACTAAGGGTTTGCTTTCCCAACTAACAGGGTCCATAAACAGTGGAAGTTAGCTTTCCAAGTGTTTGTAAGCCACGTACTAGGTCTTTTTTTGCTAAACGGATCAAGTCTCTAAAGTTCACGTGACCTAGATGTTGGTGCCACAGATCTATAGGAGTGATCGTGGCGCTGTTGCAGATAAGTGAGGAACCGAGCACAGTCCCATAGAAATTATCCTCTGTCCTCACCCCTTGAACTAAAAGTTTACCGGCTTGATTATAGACATTACACGCATCCTGGTCAAACTTTACGGGAAAGTCAGCGTCGCACCGCTGGCTAATGCTGAGAAGGTTTGCTTTCAAACATTTAACGTACAAAACATTCTCTAGCCAAGGAAATCCTGGTATCTCTACTGTACCTAATCCTACGATGCTAGACTTTCTCCCCTCTCCAAAGTTGACTCTACCTTCTTTATAATCCTCCAGGTAACGAGACATCACCGGTCATATGTCTAGAGCACCCACTATCGAAATACCACTGTGAGGTATTTCGTTCTTTGAGAGCGACATGAACAACAAGGGCCTTTTTATCTTTTTTAGTTACCCAAGAAGTGGTAACCTTTTGTTTACCCTTGTTGTTGGTTTTAGCCGTGATGCGAGAAGCATTCATTGACGACAAAGACATCAGTCGGAATTCTTCCATCAAACTCTGTGATGTCGCGGCTAGAAACTCAACACGCTCTCTCAGAATGGTAAAATCATCAGTACGATGTGGTAGAGCATATGTACGTGAAGTCCGACCCAAACTATAACAATACTCTTTCAGGTGGCCTTTTCTTTTGCAGTACGTACAAAAGAACACAGTCTTAGGCGGACCTTGGTTTGCTTTTCTTGGTCGAACTTTCCTACGTGGTTTTCGACGATGGCCATATGGAGTTGTAGTAAACTCAAGAACTGGTCTATGTGCTATTTGAGACGTGGAGGCACCATCAAAACCTATTCCCTGCCTATCACCAAAATCTAAAGCGGGATCGAGGAGCATCTTTCCCGTCTTTTCAGATCTGTCCTCGATTTGAACCTTGACTTCTCGTGCTCTCTCAAGATCATGATTAAGCTGGGCTACAAGGGCTTCAACTTTCTTCCGAGTCTCCAGGGAGGAATGGATCTCACTCGTAAGACTAGCCACTTGATTAGTCAAATCCCCTTTCTCTTTCTTAAAACACCTCTCTCTCTCTCTAAACAGTCTCTCTCTTTTTCTAAACTAACTTTCTCTCTCAACACAAGCAGACTCTCTCTTTCTCAAGATAGTACGGGTGGAGGACTCTCTCTCTCTCTCTCTCTCTCTCTCTCGCTTTTCCTGAATATTCCTCTAAAGTGGTGATCCTAAGAACAAACGCTTTGTTACACTTTTTGGTTTTAAATGACTCAGAATATAACTCAGCGTAGGCACGTTAGAGATAACTCTCGCTCTCACTTGCATCATCCTCCCCCTCACTCACTTCGTTCTCACTGTCAAGGTGATCTTGTGAAGTAGCATCCTCATCATTGTGAGGAGCACTAAAGGTACTCACATGACTAACCATGAATGCGGCGAAGTTACACTCATGCGGTGACTTGTCTCCAGAGTCCACCGACTCGACCATACTGCCATTACTAAGGGTAGCGTTAAGATAAACTTTTCCCTTTTCTTTGGCAAGTCTATTCAGCCTAGTAGCACACTCAAAAGCTCTATGAACCTTACCGTCACACTCATAACATCTCTCACCATCTTTCTTAGGAGGGTCTTTAAAATCTTTTTCATGTTTCTTTTCAAACTTATTTTTCTCAAAATTCTTTTTATCTTTGAAATTTCTATTTTTCTTGAAGTTGAGAATTTTCTTGATTTTTTTTGCAAATAAGGCCAAATCATCAAAATTAAGGTCACGCTCGAAATCTGACGTTTCTTTTATCCATTTTTCTAGATGACTCTACTCTCTTTCTTGCCGACCCCTCAGTCTTCCTATCCTGGGCCTGAAATGCAATTCCCTTATTTTTTAGTTTAACAGACTTAGGAAACATGTCAATTTCAAAGGTTTGTAAGTCTCCAACTAATTCCTCTAATTTAAGCATATTTAAATTACCCATATAATTTAGCACAGTGACTTTAGGGATAAAATGCTTAGGTAGTGATCTTAGAATCTTTTTAACAATTCTAGAATTAGGAATGTGTTTAACAAGATTAAAGTCAATGTTAACAATATCAGATAATCTAGCATAGAATTAATCAAAACATTCAGACTCAAGAATGGTGATAGTTTCAAATTGAGTTATTAAGTTTTGCAATTTTGATTCTTTCACAGCATTAGTTCCTTCATGGGTAAGTTGTAAAACATCCCATGCCTCTTTTGACATGGTGCACGTCATTATTCGCCGGACCTCGTCAGGTGTGACAGATCCAGAAATAGCACCCAACCCTTAGAGTTAAATGATGACCATTTAAATTCATCTTCAGTCTATGCAGTCACAGATTTTAGACTAGTCACGTTGTCAATAGTGATGGAGGGAGGTGTCCACCCTCTTTCAATCAAAATCCAAACTTTTTCATCTATGGGTTTTAAAGCAAATTTCATACGGGCTTTCCAGTAAGCAAAATTTGTCCCGTCAAAAACTGACATTTTATTATATAATTTCTCCATTTTGAACACGCCCTTTTTTAAAAATCAAATTTTAGAAAATTGATATCTTTAGAAAAAAATTGCGAAAAATTACACGGTAGAATTGTGTAATTAGCTCTGATACTTTTGTTCAAACAAATAAATTATTTAATTAAACTCAGTTTTTCAATTAATTCCTAAAACATGCATCTAGGTGTGAATGAAGACAATATGATCATGCAAGAACATTCAATTACAAACAAAACACACAAGTGAGGAAAAATCCCCCAAAGAGGCAAAACCTTTTTTTATTTTCACTATAATTTGTAAAGAACGGTTTACACGGATTATACTGAAAACAAGAGTGACATATGAAATACCCTCTGGTGTCGGTTCCGATGTCGTCGGCTGAAACTCCCGTAAGAACTTCAGATGGGCAGAATTGGAAAAGAGTCGGCTTCTCCACAAGTTACTCCATATGAGTAAAAACAGTCCTTTGAAGGTTTATAGATTCACATACATATGTAGGAATTATTTTGTGAATAAAGAAGGCATAATACCTTAAAACATGAAGCCTATTTTCTGGGCTGTGAATTGCAAAAATCGTGTACGAACAAGACTTGAAAAACGTGTAGAATGAACCCAGATATTTAGACGAAAATCGAGGCAGCGGCGCCGGTTGAACGAGATCGCGCAACATCCCTATGTCGCTGGAACGATAAAGAGATGTCGTTCGAACGAGTTCGCGCGACATGCTCTTGTCTCTCGAACGACAGAGTAATGTCGTTTGAACGAGCTCCACAACCGAGAAAATTCCGCTTCTACACTTAGAAAAATTTATGCTTTTGATAAAAAACCAATCAGACTTCGAAAAATATTTTCTAAAAAATTCCCAATTATTTATGCAAATATAAACAACTCCAATAAATCATTTTACCAATATCACAAAGTGGAGTAGTGGGAATGGTTGAGTATCACGTCACATGAAGCATGATGCACGTGTGAAGATGGTGGATGCATGGATTCGAATCAAGACCGTCGTGGATGATCGTGTTGACGTGTCGAATGTAGCGGTATCAGACATACATATTGTGATCTAGGACAAATAGAAAATTCCTAAATTCTACCCCAGACATTTATAAAATTATGTCCTTACAATGTCTCACCCTGGAATAATGAGCACGATAGTCTTATCACACACTCTATTATCACTCAAACGCTCGGTATCCAGTCATTACAAATGGGCTTAATAAATTCTACTTTCATAACTCCCAAAAGTAGTAAACTAATTACAAAATCCCAGCATCCTCCTAGTGTTCACACTCGCTCCCCCGCAGGAAACACTAAAGAGCCTCGCTACCTAACGAAAAATATATACATAATGGGGCTGACATTGCCAATGCACCCACTAAAACCGACTCACTTGCGACTTTAAGTATTTAATAATTATATATTGTGACGCACTCATGTCACCGAAACTTATCCTCTACTCATAAGAACAAGACAAAAATTATATCTCCATTTACCATCTACCTTACCTTGTCAACGGATTCCTGACATCTCTCATGCCAAAACAAACCCATGATCTGCTGCAATGGTTTTATATCTAGGATCTCAACCTATAGTTTCCCCCGTCCTCGTTTTGGGCATTCCTTCTTCCTATGGCCCATCTTTCCACTACCGTAATAACTGTCAGAGAAACTCTCTTGCTTCTAGCCCTGGCCCTGCTGGCCTCCCCCACCATTCCCTTAGTCCTAGCGACCGTGAGGAATGGGGTGTTGCTGCTGATATTGTTGAGGACCTTACTAGTCCTTCCTGATCTCACCACTCTCAGGTTGGTGACCTTCGGACTTAAATCTCATAGTGTTATTCCCTTGTCGAAAGTCTCCCTCCTTTGGTTGTTGTCGTGCCCCACTAGCACCGTTCCCATCTACCTTCCCAATTTGACTGGTCTCACTTTCTCACTGTGGACCAGTTTAATATAGGCGGACCTACTCTCACCCATAAGACACCTTTATATGCCATCCCCCTTTCTCGGGCCCCACTGGCCATATCGGGGTGTTCTTCTCTTGGACTTGGCACTCTTGGCTCCAAATGCTACCCCTCTTGCCCCTTCAGCTCTACTAGACCTATAGAACTCGACGCTGGCCCTGACGCCCCTAACTGAATCCACCATCACTTGGTAGGAATTCAATTGATCGAAATCATTTACACGGGTCCCTCTCCTGGGTATCTTTACCCTCTGTGGTGCCTCACTATAACCATTAAATCCACTCTTACCTTTCGGCTAGATTCTCCAACTCTCTTGAGTCCTTTCTCATGGAAGCATTGATATAACTTATAAACGTATGACCTTGACGACATCAAAACTAGTCATTCTAGCAGTATTTCCCTCCACCCTTGTGTATCCTACTCACGAGTCCATTATTAACTTACGGACCCTTTTTTTCTTCTCTATATCCCCTTTTATGGGTATAAAGTTCGCCAAGTATGTCAATTTCTCTCTCACGATCGGCATTTATATGTAATACAGTTATGATACGCTTTAAAACTCCATTCGCACCTCTGTCTGAAAAGAAAATGGAAGATCTTACGGTTAGACCGCACCTTAAAACTTTCAATTCATTCAATGTCTACTTCTTTATATATGGTGAGTGACTCCTATCATCTCATCGTTGTGCCTATGAGCAAACATAATTTTTCTTGAAATTTAATCCTGGTTGTCATTGCACTCCACCCTACACAATTAACTTTGGATTATTCCTTTCCATTGGCCCATCAAACTTCCTCTCTTCCTCGAATCCTTACAAATGGCTCTTCGAAAGTGTCCCTCCGACACCCCTTGTCGATTACACTCGGTGAGTCTGAATTTGCACCACTGTTATCTACGATAGTTCTTGGGGAAGCTCTATTGTCATCTGCCTGAAAAATAATCATGTTGACTTCCATCGCGATCATCGTTCCCAGAATACTCTATAGTTTCTGTTGAGCCTTTCTCCTACAATCCTTCTAACGACCCTCACTGGTCGTTTAATATTGTTCCGTGCACGAAGCCCAATCGAACTCATATATGAGTCACATCAACTATAATTTGTAGAAGGAGAACAAAAGTCACATACGTAGACGAATACGACAATCATAAAATAAGGCTTTATATTAAAGAATGATATGCTGAAATCGTAGTAAGCTGTATAGATCCTAACGACACTAGAACGTGATTCTCTGATACCATCTATGACACCCCGCCTATTTAAATACTGGGTAATCAGTCGTTTATTAAAATAACCAGGAATCTCATTTGGTTCATTCTTAGCATCACTGTCGAAAACTTTTAAATTTTCTGACCACCTATGTTAAATTAAGTGTGTGAAATTTTTTATCTTTCATTATTAACAACAATCGAAAACTTAATACGATAACCAAACCATCCACGCAATAATAGTAATATGAATCCATCATAAGATAAATAACCAAATAAATAAAGCCGAATAAACCATCGATTTACAATACAAAAGTCCAACTACGAGTCTAAAAAAATTGAACTAAATCCAGAAATACAAAATCTGGTAACACTGAATAAATGAGATAGCTGAAGAGGCGACATGCCCAAATGAAATAACTGAAACTGAATCCCACTCTAGGAATGAATCAACTGAGGCGTCTAATCCAAATCCCGCAATCAGCCATAAGTGCTGCAGTTACGCATCTCTGGAACAGATCATCAAGATGGGCCTCCCTGTGGCTGGACACCTAAAAGGTTTTGAAAATAATTTGCAAATGGGTCAGAGACCAAGAAAATCTTTTAATAATATTTGCAAGCATTTAAATCACAATTTAAAAGCAGTTATTGATTACAAATGTTAGTTCGTGTACACTCTCTTGAGTTCATCACCCCTTATCTATAGTGCACACCTAACATCTGTTACTTATCCCACCTAGTTATGCTACCGAGCCTAACTAGTCCTCATAAGTATCTAACTAACCACTAATAAGTTTAGCTCACATGTATCGCCCATACAGTACGCTACAATATACCCTTAATTTATCATTAAGTCTTTAGTTAAATTTCTCTTTGCCCCCCCCCCCCCCCCTCCCGTACCACCCATACAACATGCTATCAATATACTGAAAAATTAACATTTCTCGTATGCTGTTATTAAACCATAGTTAACATTTCACGTATGTTTTTCATTAAGTTGCTCCACTTAAATCTACTTTAGATATGCGCTATCTAACTTTACTTACAATCACGCACAAAGTAGATTGAGCATTATTTTAGATATATACGATCTAGTCTCCTTATTATTACACTACACCAAATCTGCACTATTGTCACGGTCATTGACCTTGACAAGTTCGACTTGTCAAGGTCAATGACCGTGACAATTCGGGGCGAGATAATTTTTTTTGTCACGGATGTGTCACGATCATTGACCTTGACAAGCCCGTTAAAATTGTCACGGTCGTGTCAAGGTCATAGACCGTGACAAGTTTAGTCACGGTTATTAACCGTGATATTATATATATATAAAATTATCACGACCATTGACCGTGACAAGTCCCTGACAAATCTTGTCACGGACTTGTCACGGTCAATGACCGTGACAATTCTGGGCAGAATTTAAAAAAATTTTGTTGGGAAGTATGGCCACTGCCACTGCCCAGCAGTATATTTGTACCTGTTATAACAACGATGGTTGTACCTATTCAAACATCATATATCCAAATAGTAGTGCGAAGACTTCAAATTAAGGTCAGAAATCACATAAAACCTCAATGCCCTAATTTTTGTTTGTGTAATTTTTATTACAAAATACAACATAGTAATTTTTATTACCATATAATTTTTGTTTGTGTAATTTTTATTACAAAATACAACATATATCCAAATAGTAATTTTTATTACCTCCTATAAATTTCAATAAATTAACCACAAAACTCCTTTTTTAATAAACTGATTAGTCAACATTTTAATGTTAAATAGGACTTATTAAATGATAATAATACCGTTGTTAACTATGCGTTGACTCGTGTAATATTTGTTATGTGAAAAAATAAAAATAGCTTCATTTAAAAAAATAAAGTTGCCTCTTAATTTTTTCAATATAATTTATATTAAATTGATTAAAAAAGGTATTATAGTCATTTTATTATATCCATAATTATTAACTTAAGTGGGCTTGTTAGGTTCCCACCCCACCCCCACCCCCACTACCCCCTTCCCCCCTCCCCCACCACACACCACCACACACATATATACACACACATACACACATATATACACATACATATACACACATATATATACACACATACACATACACACATATAGAAATGAAAGAGAAAGAGAGGAAAAAAAAACATACCTTAGAGAGAGAGCATAAATCGTTTAGAGAGAGAGAGGGGGGGGGGGGGGGAAACCAAAAAAGGGTGGGAAAAAAGAAGCCTAGGGCTTTTTTTACTGCAGAATTTGTCACGGTCGTGTCAAGGTCATTGACCATGACAATTATTTAAAGAATTGTCACGATCAATGACCGTGACACAATCGTGACAAGTAAATTTATCACGGACTTGTCACGGTCCTTGACCGTGACAATTCTTTGTCACGGTCGTGTCAAGGTCAATGACCGTGATACAAAACGCGTGTTTTTTGTCACGATCAATGACCTTGACAAGGGTGGCCGGCTGAAAGGTGACAATTTTGTCATTTTGGTGTAGTGTTACACATAAGTAGGATAAATCACCCAAGTGTATATATATATATATATATATATATATGTGTGTGTGTGTGTGTGTGTGTGTGTGTCACGCTATATATATAAATAAAAGCATCATCTCCTAGAATGGCCACCGTGATGCATACTTGCAAACCTTGATATCAAGTCCATGCACCTAACGTACTCAATTAAGGACTATCGGTTATAAATGTATCCTCGAACCGTAAATCAAACAACATACATTGGAGGCGAACATAGTTCTAAGCCTTTGGGTTGCGCACAAACCTAACGCACCCAAGTGATCGGTCATACTATCACACATGCAAGTAATGCTCAACCCTAAGTTCTATATTCTGGGGCATAGGTCTAAAATCCACCCAATGGGCTCATTAAGATAAGACTGTCCACGACACGAAACCTCCCGTGATAGCACGCAGCGTAGGTATGTCCACACACATAACAAAGCACATAATAGGCATACACACAACATATCCATATGTCACATATAGGCATACACACAACCTATAAATATAATCTATATAGGTAAACACTCAATATATAGATTTAATCCGTATAGGTAGACACTTAACCTATAATATAATCCGTATAGATATACACTCAACCTATAATATAATCCGTATAGGTATGCACTGAACCCATAAATACAATCCGTACGTAATAAATCTCTTGAATACTCAATATACTATCGATATATGATTATGACTCTCTATCGCATTTTCATTAGCATTTATCTCTACTCGAAGGGCCCTAGTTACCCCTTACATTATTTCAGCAGTTAATATACTCTTACTATACTGGTTTAAGTCATAAGTTCACTCGAAATCACCGTGACTCGATCTCATTCTCTCTAGTTCACTTCCACTAAAAATTATGCCCAATTAACCTTAGCCTTAATTCTTCTCATATGATTAAGCCTCAACCCTACCATTAGCCTACTATAAATCAAAATATCCCTCACTATATTTTAAAGTTACCTCGAAAGTTCACCCAATCAATATTCATAAGTTCTAGGATTAAAAGGAAAAAAATTTGCCAAAATGTGGGAAAGTGAATCGATTCGCTCAAGGGCCGAAATTTTTGAATCGATCCCCCTTGGGCCGAATCGATTCGAAAAGTGCCAGCTCTTCTTCTTCTTCTTCCTCTTCTTCGCTGTTGCGTTTTTCGATTTTTCACCCTTACAACTTTCTCAATTCTTTATGAAACTAAACCAAATTTCCAACCAATATTACTAAACATTATATAAGTGTGTAGGAATGATTTCCAACGCAAATCTTACATTGAATCCTCACGAATTCAATCCAAGAACTGATTATTTCCTAAAATGCTTAAAACCCTAATTTTCATTGTTCTTCATTCATAATCAATCATAAACCCAAATTTATTTCTTGTTCTTAATTCACTCACATCCGATTTCATATTATCCACATACATAGGTTCATCCTACATGCAAATACTATCCAAATTCATGGATTTTAACCCTAAAAAAACCCCAAGAACATCAATTAATCATCAAATATAAAACCCTACTCTACATGGATATTATAAATTTTTAAAAACATGCAAGTTGAACACTTGGATGGATTTTGTAGGTCTGATTTGTGAAGAAATAGGGTGGAGTTTCCTTCCTCTGCTTCCGATCTAAACTTCGGTGGTGGTGGTGCAAAAGTGGTGTGGGAAGCCTTGGAATCCTTTACCTTCCTCCTATAATGGCATCTCTATGTGTTTGTAACAGCTAAACCTAACATCCTCAACTAATATAATGATATAAACCTATTAAATTCGTAGGTCCCTTTACTCTAAAAAGCCAAAAGACCAAAATGCCCTTTCGGGGTGCCGGTTTGGCCTCAAAATACCCCAAGACTCAATCAAAATCACCAAGTACACTTTTCTGACTATCTCGGCCCTTCTGAACACACTGGCGCACTTGAAATGATCATTTGTATGGCCCATAAATAAAGTATATTTTGTCTCATAAATTTATTTTTCGACACGCGCGTCCGGACTAAATTACCGTAATTGCCATATTTCTCACTCACGACAATCATAATGTGTTCTTACTAATTTATTACTCGTTCTCTAAGTAATACTCAATATAATTCATACAAATAAATATCAACCCTTATCACGCTAAATAATATTTATTTTAATCCGGATTAATTTCCCATTTTAGTTTAATTAATTCCCATATAAAAATCATTAAAAAATACGGGGTGTTATATAATATGTGATTCAAAGTATTAATTATCATAATGGATAATAATGGGTGAACACGACATGATACGTTAAGGTAATAAGTCGGGCTATAAAATGATTTTTCACATTATAAAAAAGTTTTCTGTTTAAACACGAACTCGAAAAGATCCAAACACGATAAAAATCTGCACGAACACGATTCGTCACGACCTCTTGACCGGTCTATTTACAAATGCGACATTTCAAATTTGATTGAACCAACCCTTTTATGCGAAAATGAAATAATTTAAAAATAATATTTTGTGGTTTGTGCAATGTAGTCATTTTTGCCTTCCCAAACACCAAGTGGGGTGAAAAAGCTTAGAGAAAAAGAGCTTGCGATCTTACGTGGTGATGGCGATGGAGAACTTAAGCACCACGATAGAGTTTATGATTACGCTGTGTATAATGACCTTGGTGACCCTGATGAAAGTGATGACTTAAAGAGACCAGTTTTGGGTGGCAAACTCCATCCATATCCAAGGCGTGGCAGAACAGGCCGCCCACGGACAAAGAAAGGTACACATAAAAGATAAATCTTATTCTTCTAATACTATAAAATAAACTATAAGAAAAATTCTCACTGTATTTCATCCAAGTACTTCAATGTTTTTCACTATCTGGTCTTAAACTATATAAATATATCTTGCATATAATGCCTATATGATGTTTATGTAATGAGTTTGTGGAATGTAGATCCCTTCTCGGAGGAAAGGAGTAGTGACTTTTATGTCCCAAGAGATGAAGCCTTTTCAGAGGTTAAGGGGCTTACATTCTCAGCCAAGACGGTGTACTCCGTGTTGCGTGCGGTTATACCTTCTCTTGAAACGGCTCTACTTGACCCGGACCTGGGATTTCCGTATTTCACGGCCATAGACACACTCTACAATGAAGGGGTCGATTTGCCAAAGGAAATCCCAAGAACTCTTGGAAATCTTCTCCCGAGGCTTCTCAAAGCCGTTACGGATACTCAAAAAGATGTCTTGCTATTTGAGACGCCGGAAATTATTGACAGTATAAACTCTCTCTCTCTCTCACACTCTCTCTCTCATATATATATATATATATATATATATATATATATATATATATATATATATATATATATATGAGAGGAAGGCTCTATATACATCAAATCTAGTTCTAGGTCCTAAAAAATATTTTTTTTTTCAAAATTTTTATTTTTCTATCGAAATTAAACTTAAGACATGTTCAAAAAATTAGGTCAAAATACATTTTTTTAGCCATTTTTAAAAAATCCACAAAATTTTGGGGACCCTTATAAATAAGGTATTTTCATCAGTTCTTTTGTTAGATTTTTAAAAAATAGCTAGAAATGGTTTTTTGACCTAATTTTTTTGAATAGGCATTGATTGGAAGGTTAACTGGATGGATAAAATAAAAAACTTGAAAAAAAATATTTTAGGTCCTAGAAGTGATGTAGGAAACATGACGTATAGGAGCCTCGATCTCTACATATAGTTAGGCTCTCCAACATATCTCATTTAACATACCCATTTTTTTGAAATAGTTAAAAGTTGATTTTTGAAACAAAACTCATATGTATGATAAACATTTTAAGGAACTTACCTAAAAAAATATCAAAAAATTCAACCCGAAAGTGGGTAGGATGATGACAAAAATTTAAATAGTCGAAAATGCTTATATATACCCACTTTTCATTTCACTCATTTCAAGGTTGAATTTTTTGATGATTCATCTGTAGATGATCTTCTCAATATAAAGATCATGCATTCAAAATTTGGTTAAAAAATATATTTTTTTATTATTTTAAAAAAATAGGCATAATGTTAGGAGGTATGGTGCAGATCCCGGTACATACCATTTTTTTTAAATAGTAAAAAAATAATTTTTTTGATGAAACTTCATGGATATGATCTCCACGATAAGAAGATCATCTCTAAAAAATTTCATCAAAAAACTCAATAAAAAAGTCGTTGAGATGAGGTGATATGTAAAAAAATGATGTAAATATGTATTTTCGACCGTTGAAATGTTGGCGAACATCTCACCCACTTTTTGATTGAATTTTTTGACGAAACTTCATGAAAAATGATCTCGACAGTGAGAAGTTCATGTCTATGAAGTTTCATAAAAAAAATCAATCGATAAAGTGGTTGGCGCCGACCCAACATTTCAACGGTTGAAAATGAATATTTATACCTTTTTTTAACATATCGCCTCATCTTAGCGATTTTTTTATTGAATTTTTCGACGAAACAAATTGGAGATGATCTTCTCACCGTGGAGATCATATATCTATACAGAAAGTCTCCTGTAAGGACTCCTTATGGTGCAGACCCCTGTACATGCCATTTTTTTTACAAGAGAGGGCCTCTCTCTCTCTCTCTCTCTCTCTCTCTCTCTCTATATATATATATATATATATAGTCTTTCTCTACAAAAATGAAGCGGGACAATTACAGAGTTGTTGTAGCGCGATTTTGGGTGGTTATGAGACTTATTACAATTTTAAAAACACATGAAATGGGACCCTTATAAATGTTAGGAGATAGGACTAAAGCCAAAATAACTATATCCTAATTTAGTATTTTGTACGTGATGTAAAATTTTAACATTTCAAGGTCAATACATTATGCATCCCTAAAGTTGTGAAATTATAATTTAAAAAAAAAATTATTTTTGATCAAGGACTCTTAAGTTAGGAAGAGTACATCATATATAGGGGGGAGGGAGATAATTTATTGGGTGGGTGTTGTGGGGCACCGATATCCATACGGTGATAGGGTGTGGATGACTTTTACCCCCCCAAAAAGTTAGGGTTGTTTTTAGATTTTATTGAAGATATTCATTTCAAGATTTTGAACTTTAAGCAATTACACTCCTTTTGAAAGTCAAGAAATGGTGGTGGGAGAAACTCAAAATAATAATTCTTAGGAATCTCCTTCGGTATTAAGTTATGAAGAGAAAATGGTGCTTAAATATAATTTAAGATATTCCGCCACTCGATCAAAATGTTGTAAATTTTTGTAGTTTTCTTTCATTTTGTTTTAAAGTTTATCTCTATCGCTTGTAAGAGCACCTAGGAGAGGCTATTTCTCCTTCTTGTTTATAAATAAACTAGGGTGTACCCGTGCCGATGGCACGATGATAAATTTATTTTCGTGAAATTTTGTGTTTTAAACGCATCACTAATAATACAATTATAAATAATGTTGATCATCCCATGGTACACTTACTCATCATGGTTAGCTATAACCCGTGTTGGTGGAACAATTAGCATATTAATCCAATGCTTGCAACATGGTTACAATTTACATTCCGTGCATTTGTGTATTAGGAAGATCTAATTTAGATTTCCAATTAGTATTATTTTATTATAATATTTCAAACTTCACTTGACTAAACTTTATCAATTTTACGAATATTGTGAGTTGCCCTTGTCACCCTTTCCTGAGCCACGATGAAAATAAAAGTTCCAAGAAAATTCATTAAAATGACAATTTTTAACTCCATGCATATTTATATTTTCTTCCCTTCTCAAACAAAAGTGACATTTCAAATACCAAATCACATGTTATGTTGAATTACATATAAAAAAGTCCTAATATCGATTTTAGCATGACAATTTGCTTTTAAGGCCCATAAAAATATTCAACATCTCTCCACATATTTATATTAGATTCCTTTTTACTACAAAAATACAATATTTTAAATACCAAACCAAGCTTAATGTCAATTTTTTTACTAAATAATGTTAATTAAAAAAAGATTCATAACATATTTGGTGGCATCTCCTAAATCAATGTGTATACAGGTACATACCTGTTCTCGTGAAACAATATGCCCTTTAAATATATTGAAATTTAGGATGACTCAAATATATTGCAATAAATTGAATAAAAGGGTAAGGAGAATATTAAAATTGTATAGAATGAATGAAATGGATATTTGCAGAGGACATGTTTCAGAGAATAAAACGCCACACCACCATATTTAATATGCTTTTTCCAGTGCACTTACACTTGAGTGTATTGTGTAGATACCAATGTTTATTTGAAAATACAACCTAAAATTAATAAAAGAATGTATTATTTGAACAAAAAGAAAGACTATTTCACGGAGAATGATACCTTTCGAAGCTAAATCAAAAGTATAGCTTATTTAAACAAAAAAAAATATTATCTAGGGTATCATAGGTGAACCGTTGTATAAAAAAATATTAAGTAAAAGTAGGCATTAAAACCTCATATGTTGATCCCCAATCATTGTTCCAGAACTCTAAGATCACTAATATTACCATTTAGAACAAAACTTATTTTAATTTCAAAAAAAATATTAATAGATTGAGAACAAAACTTGAATAGTTAAATCGGTAAAATTACCATCGGAACTGCAAAAGTAAAGAAAGACCAAAAAATGTCTTCAATCCTATTAACACACTTCTAGTTACTTTTGAATTCCTGTCCATTCAACTTTATGATGTCCTACTGCAGCTTTGACGTCAAACAATGGTAATGGGCTTTCACGAAGATCATTTACAATATCTTCCAAGTACATTGATTTGACAATGATACTGCCATTCTGCTTTCTCTGAGATCATCGATAATATCTCCCAAGTAAATAATCACACCGCATAATAATTCAAACGATAAATTTCTAAATAACAAAATTAAGAGGAATAAGTTAAAAAGGTCATTATACAACTATTTTTTAATAAAGTTAAACATAATAAATAGCGGTCTGAGTTTTGAGTTTGGTACACATTTAAAAAATTCAGAAAAGTAAAAAATGAAGGAAAAGAACATTAAACAAAAAAAAATCACATTAAAAATATTTACTTCATTAAAAAAAAATAAAAATTACATGTACCGCATCAATGATATTTATTTTATTAAAAGAATATTGAAAAACATTCTAATTGTATAAAAATATTTATTTCATTAAAAAAATTATATTTATTTCATTGTAATTGTATAAAAATTAATAGCACGTCAATGATATTTATTTCATTGTAATTGTATAAAAATATTGAAAAAATAAGTTACATGGACCTCATCAACAAATAATTTTTTTAAAACCAAGTAAATTAAAGAAAGCTGAATTTGTAAAATCAAAGAACATCGAAGTTAAAAAACAAATGTGACAAATGTTAAACATCAAATACATGCACCCTTATTAGTTTCAAGATCAAAACATTCTAATACAACAAAACCATAAATAACAAAATCCAATTTTCCAGTACAATATCATAATATTTTTAAGTTTCACCAGAGAAAAACTCAACTATATACAAAAGGAAATATGTTGCTCAAGTTAGATTTATTATTTTCTGAGTTTTTGTATGCCCTTTCCATTTTCACACAAAAATAGCTCACCAGAAATAACAGTCAAATGTAAAAAGCTTGTACCTCAGCACATCTTGAACGCGTGAAAACTGTAGAATAAAGATTAGTATACAACCCCAAACAAACTCATTGATTGAAAAAAAAAATTAGCATACAAACCCCAAAAATTAGCACACAAACCCCAAACACCTTTTATATTGCAAAATAAAAATTTCGTGGCAACTCATCAAACCTATAAGGGGACATGTATGAAAAGGGTCTCAATTTTCCTTTTTTTTTGCTGTTTGGTCTCAAATCCTTATTATTACCAGTAAAGTGTACTATTCATGTCTGGGACCTAAATTCGTACCTAGTTGAATTCGAGCATATGTGATGACTAAAGTGTACTTCTTAAACAACTTTTGTTATAGAATCATGGCACTAATTGATTTAACACTCAAGATAGTCCATGAAGAGATACTTTGAATAAGAAATGAAACCCAAAATCCAAACACAATCAAACCCAGTAAGGCCGGTTGTTGAGATGTATTTGAGGAACCAAAAAAATCAAGGTAGTAACAAACCCTGTTTTCTCCAACACCATTGAGCTTTATTGAGCACTCCGAACCAACCTCTACAAATAAAGATCTAGGAACAGTTAGAGAGACATGCAAGGGTAGTTCTGTAACAAAAAAATTACTACCTAGATCTGATATTAGAGATGGTGGGAAGAAGATGTCTATGATGCAGGGGATGCTCGTGAGGTTGCTGACTACCAACAAAACCTAATCAATAATCAAGAAATAATAAATAATCAAACACCTTGTCTGCTCTGCACTCAGAAATATTAACACACTAACAACATCAATCGATCCTCCATTAACGTAAGCTAGAAGAGGATGTCAATAAATAAATAAATAAAAACGCAATACTACCTTTAGAAAACCCAAAAATCACAGTCCGCACCGGTTATCCATAATCACAGTCCGAACCGGTTGAACGACTGACGTCGTCACCATTAACGCTTGCTGCGGTCACCATTAACACTTCGCTGGTGGTGTTTCAAAACAGAAATTGGGAAAGAGAACTCGAAACGTGGAGTGTCTCACCAGAGATATCCATACGCATGGAGGCCATGAATGGTGGTCAAGGTGCCAGGGAGGCCAACAGAGGTTAGCAAAATCTTGTGGGGAAGGACAGGAGAGAGAAAAAAGGGCTTGAGAGAGTGATAAAAGTAGGGAGTGGGTTTGTACCAGGTAAACTATACAGAGCTGTGGAGCGCACATGGGCTCTTGGCTCAAGGAGGGCAATGGAGTTGTGGAGAGAGAGCAAATAAAGCACCGTTCCATGAGTTTTTTGAGTCTTGTGCTCGGCCTAGAACTAATTACCATTTTAGCACTCCCTTTAGCATCATTTTCAACCGTAAGATACACACTCCCAAGATAGATATATAGATACAAAATTTGTTTATATAGGTTTTGTATACAAATTTATATGATGTGGCATGAATAGTGAAAACCCCCTCCTCCTTTATTATATAGATTTGTTCTTTGCTTAAAAAAAAAGAAATTATACATTCAACAAAATATAAGCAATTTTAAATATTTTTTACTCAAAGAAAATAATGTCGCATTAACACAAATTCAAGATCCACACAACCGAACGTCAATAACAAAATTATAAATTACAACATAATAAATGACATTTTTTTTAATTAAATCCCACTTTTCAATGCCATATTTGACTTGGCCCCATTTTGTCAATCAATTTGACATAACCCCTTAAATGAAGGAGTTATCTCAAAATATTACATAAAATTAGGGTTATAAGTCCAAGTATTTGTATGACTATGTCCCTTATTTAAATAATATCAAATTAAACTTAACACCATGTGTTGGGGGACGAAGTCAAAGAATTATAGGGGGTGTAGCTCATATGGAAAAAAAAAAAAAAAACGACAAGATAAGTAAAATTAGACCTTAAAATTTCAGGAGCTAAGTCAAAATGACACTGTTTAAAATACCAATTCAAAGACAAAATAAATTTAAAATTAATCTTGTTGTAGCACTATAACAAATTATATTCTTTAATCCAAAAAGAATTTTCAATTTATTTTAAACCGTATAGTTTTGAAACTATGAATTTCTTTATTTTCTTTCAGAAATCTTGGTGGGGCACTTGTCATCCATCTCTATCCACTCCCTCCCACATACACCATAGCCCTGTTAGTGATTATACACACACACTGGTTTATGTATTTTCAAGCATTAAAAATAGATTAAGTTGTTTCATCATGCAAAAACATTATGAATTCTTTAAACCATCGGCGTCATTCATAGTCTAATGAAAACATAAATATAAAATTCACCCTACATTTGCAGGAGATAAATTTTCTTGGCTTAGGGATGAGGAATTTTGTCGGCAAACCCTAGCTGGTCTTAACCCTTGCTGTATACGTTTAGTCACGGTATGTTCCACATCAATGATTTGGTACATATATTTTAGTATTGCATAGTATTTTGAAGCATCTGCAACTTGGCTACATGTACAAACAGTAATACTAGACCCTAAAATTGGATTCTTTATTTCGGACCCGATGATTTGTCAATTACAGGCTAATTTTTGTAATGAATATTCAACACACCCATCGTGTGGGTAACACAATACAATGTTCCATTTTTAAGGTCACTGGTATTACTCATATACAAATTTACTGTCATAACAAAATTTACTGTCCTACTATGGTTGGTGTAAGGGGAGGCAAGTGAGGCCACGTTCCAAAATTGCATCCTAGTCGTGTCATTAGAGAGCATTGTTTTTTATAAAGTTTTTGACTTTCAGAGTGACCCTTAATTTGGGATGGAGTAATAGTGAGAAATGAAAAATAATAATTTTTTTCTTAATAACATTATCCAAAAAAATGAGTTACTTTAGTTGGATGTAGTAGGATAGAACAAATTATAAGTAAATACATAAATCAAACTTCTAATCATGTATCAATTGTTGAGAAAAAAAAATACTAAATTTTTTTATCTAAATTTCATAGGACCTAGAAATTTATCATTTTTCCTTATATA
Organism: Sambucus nigra; assembly: GCA_949130495.1. Lineage (NCBI taxonomy): Eukaryota > Viridiplantae > Streptophyta > Magnoliopsida > Dipsacales > Adoxaceae > Sambucus > Sambucus nigra. The sequence continues at coordinate 67,318,783 of OX422217.1, read as the reverse complement.
ATTAATATTGTGCAATTCTATATAAATACTATAAAATGGAAAACAATCTAATATATAAGGCATATAATTAATATTGTGCAATTCTATTAAAAATGGTATCTTCAACCTTAAATTTGCCAAGTGACTTGATTATTTATTGTTGTTATGCATTCTCTCTCCACCATAAGGCATATCATTTGATTCTTAAGAAGGCAAGAGGTCATTTCCTGAAACTTTTTGTGTGTAATACTTAGATGTGTTTGATGACAACATTTTAAAATTCTATATCTTTTAATTTTGAAGTTTCTTATGGTACAAATTTGTTTTGAATATTTTTCCATTTATGACTATTTAAACTATTAAAATTAAAATTAATCAAAAAAATCTTATTCTCACCCAAATTAAATTGTCAGCGAATACTTATTATTTAGACTTAAATAAACTTACTATTTAATATTTTTTTACCTAAACCCCAATCAAACACATATCATACTAAATTTTAACTTAAGCAAGAATTTTCGTAGAAAAGTTTGACTCAAAATGTTTGTCTTTTCCATGTTTAATATCAATTCAAAAACAATAAGACTGTCTTTGAATCATTGGAGTATTTTACTCCACCATAATGGTCCACCGAAAATGCAACCAATTACAAATTTAAATAGAGGATTGGAGACTACAACTTTATTGAGGAAAGGTCGTAGTGAAAAAGCAGATGGCTGAGTGGGTTCGGTGGTATCCAGTGAGGCGGTGCTGATGAAGAACAGGAGGGGTGAGAATGGGAGATGAAGATGGGTTAAGAGAAGTACAGAGATTTATAGCTTGTGTAGATAATTTTATTATTTGTTATTATACAAACAAGATAATATATAAATTAAAACTTAATTGTGTTTTGGATAGGAGAATTAAGGTTGAAGCTTAGATTTGTCCGGAAAGAGAAACGGGCGAGAAGAAGGAGGCTTGGATCCCATATTGTCCTTTTTTTGTTGGTTGCAAACTCCAGTGAATTTTTGTTGTCATGCTTAGCATCCATTTCTTCATTCATTGCGTTCAAGTAATTATATTTTTTACTATTTGCTTCTTCAAAATAGAGATTTTATTTTTTGAAGATGAATATGAATATCAATATGATGAAGACTCTTAATTATAGAAATTTGAGGTTAAAGTGATATTGGAGTACTAAAAATTCAAATTCATAGAAAATATAAATTTGATTTCTTAGTTTTTTGTTGGGTCATGACATAAATATTTTTTTTCATTTTGTAGTGATTGTAACAGTTAATCTTCTAATGCGTTTTTTAATAGTGGGTGTTAAAGGCACATGACTTCACTTATAAGTATTTGATTTCAAGCTACATTGTTTATTTTTTCAAAAGTTTCTTCGTTTTTTCTTTTGTTTACCATTACCTATTTTGCATTCCTTTAACTTAGGTGGATTTTGTTTACTTTTCTTATGGGGTGGTTAGGTTTGGTGATTATTGTCATGTTTAACTCGCTACTTCCACACATGTTCTTCCTTTTTTACTCAAAAATATTGTGGGTATTAGATTCTAGAAAATCAATTACAAATCACAAAAACAATGTTGAAAAAATGAAGGATGGTATAGAATACTTTTGGTCTTTACCATCAATAATGATTTTTTATTTACTTATAAAATATGACATTTTGTTGTGAGTCAACTTTTATTTTTATATTTCATAATTTATCAAGTTTTCTTAGTATTTTCTTTACCCCGCCCGCGCATCGCGTGGGGCTAAACACTAGTAAAATGAATTTTTGCTTCAAACTAGAACATCCACGTGAAACTCTAAGTATGTATCTCTTCATCTCCCATGCTTTCACTCCTTTCACTTCTAATTATTTTAGAAGTCTCAATGAGTGCTTTAACCATTTTCCTCTTCTCTCTTTATTCCTTTAAATAATATATATATTTCCTTGCAATTAACAATGGTAGAGGTCCCTTAAAAATAGAGTATTCATGATATCTTTTTTTTGGTACATAGTGAATTCGTATATTATGTTTGACATATCTTTTTCCTAAATTTTATGGAAGATGTTTATTGTCTTTTTTTCATCAAAATAAATGGGTTCATGATAGATCAATTTGTTTTCCGATGTCAAGATAAATGCATCATTTACCTCATGGAATCCCTATAGAAGTACTTCTTTCTCATGCGATTTGACACTATCTATTATTTCATCATCGCATTTTACCAATTAAAGGAAAGAAGACAAGTATGAGGAAGAAGACTCCCTCTTTCTAATTTTACATATCATCGCATTCTACCAAGTGAGTGTGTTAGTGACATTGAAAATGGGTGTTGGCTTAATATAACAGGAGAACAATAGTCTTTTGGTTTATAGTGTCTTTTCATCTGTAGTGGTAAAAATCGGACATATTTTAGGATGGCAATATATTTTTTTATATGTACTAGAGTTATTACCACTAGCATTCATTAGTCTTACTTTTTATGCATTTTGAGCTTTTCATATATAGAATGTTTTTTTTTCAAAGGTAAGATGCAAGCAATTTTCATCCTTGCAATTTGAAAGGAGTTAATATGAAAGAATAATATCACTCTGGGATGGCTCAATATAATATGATGTTGACAGAATTTATAGTGTCCTATATTACAATAGCGCTTACATCACACATGCCATATAATTAAGTTATCTTTAAAATTATTTAGACGGATTGATTTAATATTTTAAAAATTACATCAAAAGATTTTCAAAGGTTTGTATGTAACAATCCACCTTTTCGCAGATTATTATGAGAGGTTGACCGTACGTATCTTATAGATAATTTTATAAATATTTGTGTTTTGAAAACAAAAAGTCGAAGAAGTTGTAAAAAAACATAACAGACAAATTAATCAAAAGGTATTGGAATTGGAGGTTTGATTCCCGTATTTCCATTTGCATGAGACTTTGATATCATATAAAATTTATCGCTCAAGTAGTCCAAAAAAACCCTTAACATCTTTGTTTTTAGACGTCCCCATTACTGTGAAAAATAAATAATAATAAAGTATTTTTATTTCACATACTAACTTTCTTTCTCATTTAAAAAAGATTAATGACAATTATTTTCATAATAGTTGATGTACTAATATCATTGATAGATGCGCGGGTTGAATGCTAATTGTTTTGGATAATGCAACCATAAGCACAGGAATGGCCGTTGAAAAGTAAACTCGACCCTGAGGTGTACGGACCAGCCGAATCAGCAATTACCAAAGAGATGATCGAAGAAGAGATAGGAGGCATCGTTTCCCTCGAGCAGGTAAAGAAGAAAGACACCTTGAAATTTCTTAATATTAATATAAATATTGACTTGATTGCTAACATATGCCTACTTTTATGCAGGCCTTAAAACAAAAAAGGTTATTCATGTTAGACTACCACGACGTTTTGTTGCCTTACGTGAACAGAGTAAGAGAGCTAAAAGGGACGACTTTATATGGGTCTAGGACATTGATGTTTTTAACCCGTGAAGGAACGTTGCGTCCTCTAGCGATTGAGTTAACTCGGCCAAAGGTCGATGATAAGCCACATTGGAGGGAAGTTTTCACTCCATGTTGGAATGCCACCGGTGATTGGCTTTGGAGGTTGGCCAAGGCTCACGTCCTTGCTCATGACTCTGGTTATCACCAGCTAGTCAGTCACTGGTAGGTCCCTCTCTCGAACACATACATATACACATACAATATTTCAGTGATTACGAATTGGAAAATGCTACAAACACATTTCCGATATTGAACACATGTTCCTTGAGAGGGTGTGTTTTTTAAGAACATTAGACATGTGTTTCTTCAGCGGAGTGTGTCCAATTTCTCCAAATGTGTCTATGTAACATCACTCTTAATGTTAGGGAAACGCGCTATAAGTCCACTGAACACGTGTCTCTTTGTCTTTGGTCTACGACTTGAGTGAATGTAATTCCACTAGAGCAGTACCTCAATGGTAGAGGACACGTGTCCAAATTATCCAAAATTTATCCTTCAAGTGTGTTTCCATAGCATCACTCTTAATATGAGCATTACAAAAAATTGTGTGATGAAAATTTACTTTGCCCTCAGGTTGTTCACAAGATTAATGTAAGAAAATATTCCATAGATTAATTTCTTGGGATCCTAGAATCAAATGATTTAATTTTTAAAATAGTTATATTGAAATCATTAAAAAGAATTTATCTCATTTGTTATATTGATATCGTAAAATTTCCATTGTTCGTAACTACACTTAAATACCTAATTGATTAGTCACTGAAAATGAAGAAAATGCGTATTTAATTTGGACCCTATTGTTTACTTTGCAGGCTAAGGACCCACTGTTGCACTGAGCCTTATATAATTGCGACCAATCGACAACTTAGTGCGATGCACCCAATTTATAGGCTATTACTCCCTCATTTTCGATACACAATGGAGATCAACGCTTTGGCTCGATTAGCCCTCATCAATGCAGGTGGTATCATTGAGAGTTCTTTCGCTCCTGGAAAGTACTCTATCGAGCTTAGCTCCACCGCCTATGATTTACTATGGCGTTTTGATCTCGAGGCATTGCCAGCAGACCTCATTAGCAGGTAATTATTTCACTAAATTGTTAGGCTTCACAAATCTAAGTCTAAAGTCCAATACGAACTAATGACAACTCCTGCCATAATCTATCAATACAATTCCTTTCTCTGGTTTTTCTGATTAAAGGTTTAGAGCTTTAAAGTTGTGACAAAAACTAAATAAAAGAAACAAATAAGGTTCTTCTTAATAAAATACTATATACTTTTGTTAATTTTGAAATGAAAAATTATCAAAAATCTACCTCTCATTCCAACAGCAATCGAGAGCCAAGTTTTTCTTATTGCTTTGTTCTTAAAAATTTGCGAAAAAAATATAATGCTAATTTACTGTACCTGCCATATATTGCATTAAATCAACCCCAAGGGCGTGTCAAAATAATAGGCAGATTGGTTGGGGTCAATGTGAATATTGTTTGGCTGAAATTTGGTGTAATTTCCATTTTAATCTGCCATATATTGTATTGGTATATTATATGTCAAGAAATATTTTAGTATACGCATAGTTATCTAATAGTCTCTTTAATGGAACCTAGTTGTTTTAACAGCAACCACGCTTTAAAACATTTGCATGAGTAGGGACTGTATATTAAATTTTCAAACACGGGTATTTTACATAAGCAACCAAGTACTAATAACCTAAGGCTCAATCTCTACATACTCCAATAATACTATTTCACAAGTGTCCTATCCTGAAGAATTATTTCACAAGTCTCCTATCCTAAAGAGTTTTGACCACTAAGCATTAGCATGTCCTATCCTGAAGAAAAAAAGTTGAGTATCCAGAAAAACTCCCATGCATTTAGAATACCACGTGTGCATGTTCAACACTATCAAAGACTCAATATGTATGCGATACGTGTCCCGCATATATCTTACTATAAATATAATATTTTTATATGTGCATAATTATTATTGATGTTCAACACAGACACGTGGTACGATAAATGCATGAAATATTTTTTTTTGTATTGAGTGGCGAATGTATTTGAGTGAGATGTTAATAAAAGTATATTAATTCTGTAATGTTGATAATTGGTAGGGGAATGGCGGTAGAAGACCCGTCTGCTCCACATGGAGTGAGACTAGTAATTGAAGACTACCCTTACGCAAATGACGGTTTAGTCCTATGGGACATAATTAAACAATGGGTTAGCGACTACGTAAACATCTACTACACCGAATCTAGCAAGGTAAAATCTGACAAAGAGCTCCAATCATGGTGGACTGAGATTCGAACCGTTGGACATGGTGACAAAAAAGACGAACCATGGTGGCCTAAGCTCGAAAACCAAGATGACCTCGTTGGGATCCTCACCATCATCATTTGGGTCGCCTCTGGCCACCACGCTGCGGTTAATTTTGGTCAGTATGACTATGCCGGTTACTTCCCGAATAGACCCACCGTTGCTCGAGTGAATATGCCATGTGAAGATCCAAGTGACGAAGAGTGGAAGGAGTTCATTAAACGGCCAGAGGATGCTCTTTTATCGACTTTTCCATCACAAATCCAGGCTACTAAAGTGATGGCCATTTTGGATGTGTTGTCAAACCATTCGCCGGATGAGGAGTATCTTGGTGAAGGGATAGAGCCTTCATGGGAGGAAAATCCTCAAGTAAAGTCGGCGTATGAGATTTACTGTGGGAGGTTGAAGGAGCTTGAGGGGGTTATAGATGGGAGAAATGCGGATAAGAGCTTGCTCAATCGGGTTGGAGCTGGGGTGGTGCCATATCAGCTTTTGAAGCCTTATTCGGAACCTGGGGTTACGGGAAAAGGCGTTCCAAATAGCATTTCCATTTGAAATACAATTAATAATCAATGTTACGTACGAGAATAAGGAAATGCGGTGATGTTGTATTGTAACTGCTTTTGGTTGTCCTCAATTATTTATGGACCTCCTCCTACATATTGGATATAAATAAATTAATACCCTAAAACACTCAAGTTTATACATAAAAGAAAGTAGTCCTCAAACCCTTGCATGGGAACAACTTCACTACTTGGTGCATCAACATGCTTGTACGGCAGTTGCACATTACACAGCGAGGGTGCGTATACGTTCTTTAGGATGCGAGATTCATAGCACTTGCCATTGCCCACATGGGCCCTTAAAATGTCAAAATTATTGTCGCAAAATGCTTCAAATACCAAAAATCCCCTTCCATACTTTTCCGGCCAAGTTACATATTCAAAACATATATGTACGTTCACCAATATTAAGGGCCAAATACTTTCCTTGTGATAAAAGATCTAATCTAAGAGCACACAAAATTTTCATTTCCTTAATTCCGAGTTACAAAACATGAATTTGTTTGTAATGGTCGTATGGCATCTTTTGAAGCATATAGCTCATCGAATATTATCACCAAGAAAGTAATCGAGACTTACGAATAAATCAACTTTGAATTGGCATTAGAAAATACATAAAATTGCATCAGAAGATGTTTAGAATTAACATTCTCTCATTTTGAGTTCAGTTTACGCACAAGTGAATTTACTACATATTTACGCATTTTAAAATTAATTTTCTTTCTTTTTTGTAAATTAAATTGATGTTGTCGTATAACTCTACATCTAACTCAATGGCCAAACTATATCATGTGAGGCCATCGATCCATCGGCCTTATTGTTTGATAGTTGAAAAATATATCAGATGTTTTGTACAATCTTTGAAAAATGACCTCATACCTAGCGTTTGGTTAAGATGAGACTATAATACCCCATATTTTCTAGTATTTATTATTACAAATTGGGCAATTAAATTAACAATTGGATTTAATTATCACTTATGTGAGTTAAATTTGCATATCATTTGAATTATTTGTACCGCGTGTTATATTGTTACACGTAAAATAAGTAAGTGTACGTTTTATTTTACGTTGTGAGGTATTATTGTGAGTTATGTGGTAACAGCATTTGGATTGGACTCTAGAGTTATACGGACATCCGAATATATATTTTTATCGTTTTAAATTGGCCACAGAGGGTGAGTCTACCTTTGGGCTAAGTTTTGGATTAGTTTGCATAGTATTTTGGGTTCATTTGGATGCCCAAAATACGTTTCACAAGAGACATAAACCCTAGCACCCTTAGAGTTCTGGGGGAGCTTAAGGAAAATTCGGGAGAAGAAGAACAAGAATCACCGTTCATATCATACAGGCAATAGATCTCTTGCGTTATCTTGTTTAATTATAACTTGTTTATAGTTTCATGTTACGTAACTTATTCTGGGATTTAGACGTATGATTAGGATTGAAATCTCATATCTTAATCATGTTTTGTTAGTGGATTAATTTAGATTAGTATCAAATTAATTCTGATTTGAAAAACTTAAGCTTTATGAGGAGAAACCAAAAATTAGATTGTTTTGGAATATGATTCTGTGATTAGAGCTCGTGTATATCATTAAATTATGTATGTTTATCGAATCTCCATGTTAATTTAAGGTTTAGATTTGAGATCACATGTTTTTATGATCGTATTGTATGTTGTATATTTAAATCTTTAATAATATTTGTTTGATATTAAACCCTTTAGAAACAAATTAGGATCTTGATCATGTATGTTTTCGGGTTGGAAAATAAGGTTTAAGGTGGTTTTGAAGCTTGTTTTGGACATCCATGGAGGATCTTGATCATGTATGTTCGTGATGACAGAGGCGGGTGATTACATTCATCCGTCGAGTTTTGGTATGGGACTACCCGGTGATGTGATTGCGTAGTGATCCCCCATTCTCATGTGTGTATGTGTATTTTGAAATTCCTTTAGTGAGGGACTCATATGTATTTGGGTGTCTTTGCCTTTGCTCCCTATCCATCTCTACAATAAAGCTAGAATATTCATCATTGCTAAGGTAATTGGACTCGACTTCTGCTTATCTATCTCCTCCGAATTTGGCAGAGTTTATATCCAAGTGGATATAAATGAATATATTACCAGGAGAGTTTGGATCGGGTATGGTTCCAATGGAAGAGGCTTTTGGCAGATGATTGAATTTGAAAACCTCCCAAAATGAATAATTTTGGACCCAGCGAACAATCGGAGAATACTAAAAAATTAGTTGAGGATGAAGGAATCAAAAAGAAGAAAAATTATAGCACTAACGAATGGGTTAACAAAAGCATCTTAATAAAAAATCAAGAAGAATCTAGTATGGCTAATAAAGAAACTCATCATATCTCCTATAACTGATATGGAAGGCACTGGTGGGGTTTGTATTATTGTCAGAAAGATTGAAAGAGTTATAATAGAGGGAGAACCTATTACAGCTAATAAGGTGGCTAATAAAAAAATTCAAAGTGAAGACACATCGACTGAAAAGGACGACACATAAGGTGTTTGTCTAAATGACAAGTTGACTAAAAAAATGTGATACTCGTAAACAATTGGAACTCCAACTCAAGAAAAAGGTAACATAACACCAAACCATAGTAGAAAATAGAGGAAACAAAGGTAACAGGGGAGATAACTTTGGAGAATTCAGAAGAATATCCAATACAGAGGAAGACAGTGATGAACATACCAATGTTGGAATCAAAGTAACCTAAGTGTTTTTTGTGGAGCCTAGCAAGGAAATAGAAACACCACAAAGTATTTTGTTTCAAATGACTCTATGACTTTAGGTGTGGAAAAATAAGTCTCCCTTATAAAGGAGTGTGTTAATGAAGGCGCGTCTCCAACTGTAACCAAAGTGATTTAAGGCGATAATTCAGAGGGTAGTTCTTCAGACTCCAAGTCCTTTGTTGTTAATTCTATCAAGAAAGGGTGAGCATGGGATTCTCATACCTTTCTGGTATTAGGCAAGGATGAGAAAGTCTCTCTGAAATATAATCTTAGGTCTTCTACGTCTAGATCTAAGCCTTGCATATATTTGTAGTTTGTTATTTCTAGTTAGTTTTTCTCATTTTATTGTGAGCCCCTGGGGAAAGGCTATTTTTCCCACTCATCTATTTGAATAAAAATTTAGTTTAAAAAAATTAAATGAACCCTATATCACATTAATAGGTGGTTTGTAAGGACACAAATTTCCAATTGAAGCCTTTGTAGTTTTGTCTCAATTCGAACAAAAACGTTTGAGTCATAGGATAGAGTTATTGATCATTCTTCAAGCCTATGACATACTAAAGTTGAAGACGTAGCGACCAAGTTCATAAAGCTTCATTAAATGCCGTGTTTGTAGTGCCTCGTTTATACGTCAATAACAATGTTCCGTTTACTCCTAAGGTATGAATTGTAAATATATATAGGATCTTGGAATATTTTTCTTTGGGTGAACGGTTTATTTAAAACTGTCGTTTATTTTCAGAAAGATTTTACTAAAACTTTAAAAAAAAGTATATAAAGTTTCTGGGCTAAAAATAGAAATTTTCAAAATTTCTGGAAGTTTGTTCGAATTGTCGTTTGAACGAAGCTACCAACGAGTTCCCCAAGAATGTCGTTCGAAATATCGTTCGAATGAGAATGATGGTTCGAACGAGATATCCAACGAGATTTCTAACGAGTTCTCTCTGGAACCTCGTTAGAAGGCTCGTTCGAACGAGACTTCATTCGAATGAAAATCTCGTTCGAACGAGTTTTGTTGGGAACAAGTTTTTAGCAGTTTTTGACACACTTTCCCACTTATTTTTCCACTATCTTTTGACAGAACTTCTTAAGTGAGGAAATGAACTTTTTCAAATTCAAGTCATTAATTAAATTTGGTTTGGCCTAATTTGGTAAAATTGACAAATTTGACTTAGGCAAATTTCTAGGACTTGGGTTAATTAATTGGGTTTAAGTGAAATCAAAATTGTGTGTGTGTTCCATCTTAATTTCACTTTGTTTAATTTTAATTTGAAAGGAAATTAAAATTTGTTGTTTAATTCAACCATCATCTTACGCTTCCGCATATACTTAAAAGGAAATTACTAGTTTTAGTGAAGTAAAGAGGTTTTAATTTATAATCGGGGGCCTTTTGTTCCAACAAGTGGTATCAGAGCCAAAGCGATAAATTATTTCGTTAAGATCCTTTAATTATTTTTCGCTAAATTGAATTTTCTCCATTCTCAAAATTTTCTATTTTCGATGGTTCTAATTACGTGTACTGGAAAGCGCGTATAAAATCGGCACTAAAATCTATCGACGAGAGGGTTTGGTTATCTGTAGTTAACCGGTGGTCTCCACCAACTCATTTAGTAGATAATGAACGTGTTCCCAAACCGGCCGATAGATGTAGTGAGAATGAGTTTAAACTTTCAAATTTTAATTCTCGAGGTTTAAACGCCTTGTTTAGCGTTGTCACACCGGATGAAATTCGACGCATTATGACGTGTGAGATCGCTAAAGAAGTGTGAGATATTTTACAACTCAGTCATGAAGGTACAAGTGTCGTAAAAGCTTCGAAACTCCAAAACCTCACCACTCAATTTGAAACCATCAAAATGAACGAAAAAGAAACTTTTGATGAATTTTATGCTAGACTTTTTTATATTTTTAATTCATCCTTCAACTTGGGAAAAAAAAATACTCGACAACCGAGTAGTAAAGAAAATTTTAAGGTCCCTACCCGTTAGATTTATTCCAAAAGTGATCGTTTTAAATTCTTTACCAACTTTAGCCTCTACGAAATTAGAAGAGCTCGTAGGTGATTTACAAACCTATGAACTGGACATGTTTCCCTCTAAAACTGAAAAGAAAATAGAAAAGGGTGTTGCTTTAAAAGGCCGAAAAGAGGAAAAACAAGTAGTAGAGAGTGAAAGTGATAGTGACTCGAAGGATATGGCTATGTTTGCTAGGAAATGTCGAAAATTTCTTAAAATTAACAAAGACAAATTTAAAAACGGTTTTAAGAAATTTGAAACTTCTAAGCATGACAAAGCCGAGAGGATCCCTAAAACTTCTAAAGAAAATTTAAATAGGGACGACTCAAATCTGTGTTTTAGTTGTGAAGGGTATGGCCATAGGGCTTCTGAGTGCCCCACTAAACTAAGGAGAGAGGGTAAGCAACCAATGTCTTTTAATGTAACCCTTAGTGATAGTGATATGGAAGAGGGACTCGATTTCCCCACTAAGCCCAACTTTGTGACTTTTATGGCCAGTCATGTGAGTGATAGTGAGAACTCATCTATTGATGCAATTTTAACACATGACACTTCCAAGGTCATAGTTTATGATTCCCTTGCTTTTGATGGTAGTGAGAGTGAAGAAGAAAGAGAGAGTCAAAATGAATAAGAGGTTGATGTGAGTGAACTTCAAAATGCTTTTCAAGAACTTTATAATGAATCTATTAAATTAAAAAGAACAAATTTGAAGTTAGAAGCGAGTTTAAAAGAGTGTGTCAAGGTCGTTGATGATAGTGCGATGGTGGAAGACCTTAGGACATGAGAGAGAACTCTTCGAGAGAAGCTTAAATATGTAGAAGGCGAGAGAGATAGCCTTAGAGGTTTAATGGAATCCTTGAAAATGAGCTTCTTGAGTTTGAAGAGAGAAATGTTTTATTAGAGTCTAATATTTTTGAATTAAAAAATAAATTAAAAGACTCTAGAAAAGTCAAATTTGATTTGGAATGTTGGTTCGAAAAACTAGATAAAATCTTAGGCACGGTCCAAATAAAAAATGACACTTGTGGTTTAGGCTTCGATACTTGTAATGAATCTACTTATAAAGCCAAAAACAACGTTTTAGGAAAATCACCTAGGAAAGCCTTTAGAGATTACTCCTTAGGTAAATCTTTTCACCTTGAGTTCAAGTGTTCACATTGTGGTCGAAAATATCATCTAAGGAAATTTTGTTTTGATCTTAAACGAGTTCCTAGAAAATCCAAAGGTAAGGCAACCGAGGTAGCCAAGATTCCTACACCCCGAGATTGTCATTCATCATTAGTTTGGGTTAGGAGATCCGACTTGGTAGCTTTACAAAATAGGATTTTTTATTCTCATTTACTTTCACATGCTTCCTCCCTTGCAAAATATAAAGGTTGAAAGCGTTAGTTTTTCTTGCATACTTTAGCTTTTGTACTTCATCTATATTATCTTGCTAAATGTATGCTTGTTTAGTCATTTTCTAGTCTATGCTCCAAGCTTAATCACATGCTAAAATAATGATGTTTGTTTATCTTTTGTATTATATTTCTTTTGTTTGCATTAAATGAAAAATACAAAAAGATATGTGTTTATCATTTGAGTTTTTATCACTTGGTAATTTAAGCTTAATGAAAAATTCAAATGATTTTTGGTTTGTCTTTTAAGTATATATTTTTATTTTTGCTTAAAAATTTCAAAAACTCAAAAAGCTTTTTTTTGTCAGCATTTTAGTTTGACACACTTTATGTGGTATATACTTGTATTTGAATCCCATCTTTTTCGCTCCCATGTGGCTAGAACTTTTGGTTTAGGTTGTCAATCCTTATTATGTTCTTTACCTTACTTACATGGAGTAGTTGGATTTTGTGTTGATTAAATGAATTCTATTTTTATATGCCTCTATTCACACATGCACGAGCTCTTTTGAATTTTATTCGTTACATGTTATATTTGAGCTTTGTGTGATGTTCTCCTACCAATCTTGTCATCTACATATTTATGACCTAGGAGGACTAGTGCATGTAAAATTCCATTGCACGCGAGATTTTTGTGAAAAATAAAAAATGATAAATATAAATGTGCACGGGGAAGGGCTCCGAAAGGATTTATTATCCTTTGCGAATAGTAAGCCACCTTTTGTTTGGACCTAAAAGAAATACGTGGTCCAAAGGCCTAAAAATAGAATTATGGCATTAAAAAGAAAAATAATTGCCAAGGCCTATGTTTGTTTGATATATTCATTCAAAATTAATATATACTTTTTGAGGGAGATTGGATGGTATATCAACGGTTTGCACAATGTTCGTTTATCCTAGTTGCATTTTCAATGTCATGACTCTATTAGTTTGTAGAATCATCAACATGCTAGGCTGTATGCATTGTGTATGTTTGTTCATTGAGTTCAATCTATATTGTCACATGAGGTTATATTCAAATGTAATGAAGTTTGCAATCAATTAAGAACTCCACGAACATGTTTCAAGTGACTGGGTCTAAATTTACTCGTTACTAGTTCACACCCCAACACTACCGTTTCCATATGACACATTTTTGCCATACGAGTGTGAAAAGCTTATCTTATTTTGTGTCATTTGTGTGTTTATATCTATTTATGTGTACTTGAGTCTATTAGGTATATATTATGTATACATATATTTGATATTTTTATTTAGTCTTTGCCTTGCTTTCTAGTCCATATATGCTTTAATTCATAATTGGTATCCATCTTGTTGTATTCTTTGTTGATATCACATGCTTAATAATTATGTATCATATTGGTATCTGTTTCTTGAATCTTAGTTGCTATCCATTATTATTTGTCGGATTAGTTATGATTTTGTTGCCCATGTGCTTTAATGTTCTCATCACTTTATGCGCAATTGCATGTTTTTAGCTTGTTATCCCATTCTATTTATCCCTTGCTTAGTTTAGAGGGTGTATATGCTTTAATTGGGGAAGATAAGTTCATTTTTAATTCTTTAGTCTTTGTTTATTCCTGAACAAAAAGGGGGAGAATGATAGGGGGATAAAGGTATCTAATCCTATTGTAATCGTATCTTACTTTGGGGGAGATTTAACTTAGGGGGAGTCGCTATCTTCTTAGGTTGATCATAGTTGATAAAGGGGAGAATTAATTTAGGGAAGTAATTATTTAATTGCATTTAATATTTTGATATTCCCTATGTGTTTAATGTGTTTGATTAAGTGTGCATGAATTATATTCTAAGTGACAACTTTCATCGGGCAAAGATATTGATCCTTGGATTGTTTGTGTCAAGCATTGTATTTTTATTTTGGGTGGGACATTTTTGTCAATCTAGTAGAGCTTGACGGCCCTTTAGAATTTTTGTTTTGTTTTTGTCCCGAAATAGCCAAAGGGGGAGATTTGTTAGGACACAAATTTTCAATTGAGTCCTTTGTAGTTTTGGCTCAATTTCAGACAAAAATGTTTGAGTCGTAGGATAGAGTTATTGATCATCCTTTATGCCTATGACATACTAAAGTTGAAGACGTAGCGGCCATGTTCATAAAGCTTCTTCAAATTCTGTGTTTGTAGTGCCTCGTTTCTACGTCAATAACAATGTTCCATTTACTCCTAAGGTATGAATGCATTGAAAATATATAAGAGCTTGGAACATGTTTCTTTGGGTGAACGGTTTATTTAAAACTATCGTTTATTTTCAGAAAGATTTTATTAAAACTTTAAAATAAAGAATATAAAGTTTTTGGGCTAAAAATAGAAATTTTCAAACTTTCTGGAAGTTCGTTCCAATTGTCGTTCGAAAGAGAATGTCGTTCAAACGAAGCTGCCAACGAGTTCCCCAATAGGCCACTGGAATGTCGTTCGAACGAGAATGATGGTTCGAACGAGATATCCAACGATATTTCTAACGAGTTCTCTCTGGAACCTCGGTAGAAGGATCGTTCGAACGAGTTTTGGCGGGAACAGGTTTTTGGCAGTTTTTGACCCACTTTCCCACTATCTTTTAACAGAACTTCTTAAGTGCAGAAATGAACTTTTTCTAATTAACTTTTTCACTATCCTACATCTTCTAAAGAGAGTTTTGAGAGTTTATCTTTCCTAAGAAAAAGTTCAAGTTTAAGTGTTCAATTTTTCAAGAAAAATACTTTAAACACTTTGTTTCACCCATATCGTTTATTCCAAGTCTTCTTCATATATATACATTGCTTAGAGTTTTGGCACCAGTGTTAATCTCTACCATTTTTGAAGAGACGTTTGGGTTTGCTTCTAAATCGTTCAAAGAAGAAGAAGTTTGCGTTGATTTACCCACTTGGAGAAAGGCTCCTTGTTTGGGTGATGGTGACCATATAAAACCCGATCGTTGGATTTCGATACCGCGGTGGAGCTCCGTGGTTATTCGCTAGGCGGAGGTGTATACAAGAAGGAGCGTCGGGGCTTGAAAGGGATCGAGTCGAGTGTTGTAAGTCTATTGTCTTGTATTTGTAAAAACCATACTTAGTGGATTTGAGGCTAGGGCCGTCCGAGATTTTTTTTCCCAATGTGGGTTTTTCCTCGTACATCGCGGCGTAGTGATTTATTGTTTATTTTATCTTTTGCATAATTCACCTAGAACGCATGCTTAGGTAAAAAGATAAAGTTTGGTTATATCACTACTTGCTTAATTTGGTGCAAATTAATTTTTGGGTAATGTTTAAGTTAGTTAATTCAAGTCATTAATTAAATTTGGTTTGGCCTAATTTGGTAAAATTGACAAATTTGACTTAGGCAAATTTCTAGGACTTGGGTTAATTAATTGCGTTTAAGTGAAATCAAAATTATGTGTGTGTTCGATCTTAATTTTAATTTGAGAAGAAATTAAAATTTGTTGTTTAATTTGAACCATCATCTTAGCTTCCGCATCTAAAAAGAAAATTATTACTTTTTGAAGTATAAAAAGAATTGTTGTTTAAAATTGGGGGCCTTTTGTTCCAACATGGTTATTTAAAATCATGTGTACCCTCCTTGCGGGTGACGTACAAGTGGTTGGTATTGGGTTATATTCTTTACATGTGTAGCTAGTAAAACATCCATGTTCCATTTGATTATCTTGTTACATATTTTTTCAAACTTTAGAGCGCTGAATCGAATTATATAAAACTATTTTCTAAGCATTCTTAGACATGAATCGTAGGGCTGAGGGGATTTAGACTTGTCGTTACACTTGTTTTCTAGACTTTTCAATTGATTCTTCGTTTATATTGTTATTTATTTCACTATTCTACTTTAGTTATTTTATACAAATATTGCATGGACCAAGTCTCCGTTATTTTTATTTAGTTGAATTATTATAGAGTTGAGATTATTTCAGTTTTATTATGTTATATGATTGAGTATTCATTCCAGTATTTATTTATCGTATCGTTATCGCATGTGGTAGATGGATTTAAATTCACTTTAATTATTTTTATTTATATGTTCATGCTGAGAATGATAGAAATTATTTAACACGCCCTATCTTCTGAATATTGGAATGACCAACCAGTATGTGAGATATAGTTGGTACTAGAGCATCCCAGGTTCTAGTATTTTTTGTTCCTTGGGATTCCCATTACGTTTTACGTTGTGTTCTTTCATGTGTTAGTGTCCTATGAGTATAATTCATTGCATTCATTTTTATCTTGTTAGCTAATACGAACCTTGTTTTTTTTAGATGGAAAACACCAGATGTAGTAGGGGATGACATACTACCGATAAGGCTACAGATAGGATGCTCAGTAGGAGTAGCAACCATAGCTTCAAAAGGACCCAACAGTAGGATCTGCATCGGATTTAGGTTCCATTTTTACTCAAGTAGTCACTACAACGATGGTTTGCATGCTACATCACTTCCAGCAGCCACCATAGCCCCAACTTCAATCACAACTACAGGTGGTGGTACCCGTACAACCACAGATTACCACTTGGGAGAGAGGGCGGGGGACCTTTGATAAAGGTATCCCACTTGAGTTTGTTGGGGGTACTGATATTTTAGTTGAGCATCAATATATAACGGACACCCATAGGCAATTGAGGATAGAGTGAATAGAGATCCAAATGCAGATATTGGCAAGGTTTAAGATGGTAGGGGAGGCCTTATAGTAGTCTATCACCATGATAGAGGAGACGAGAACGATTACCATATATGAGTTCTGGGTCAAATTCAATGGCAAGTACTTTCCACAAGCCATCAAGGGTCAGAAAAGTAAACACATCTTAGGATTAACTCAGGGGAGAAGTTCATCTTTGGTTAACTTGGCGTATCATGTAGACTCTTTTGGGGAACCCAACTTTGACCACTTATACAAATGTAGTGAATGCCACTTTGAAACAATTCTAGGACCATCTAGATTTTTAAAAGAGGGAGGGAGAGAAGAGACCCATCAGATATTTTCCTAGCAAGTTGGGAAATATAAATGACAGTAGCACTCAGGGGGCTTAGAAGTCTAAGGGGTCTTAGTGAGGAGATCATACCAATAAGAAGAATAAATGTTATGATGATCGTAAACGATAAATCTACTAGGTCCAAGGGAAATAGTCTCAGTAAGGCTGGAGACTAGAGGCGAGCAGGACCAACATTAGCATCTAGGACAACAAGGATAGTAATAAGAGACATACCAATTTAATGACACTTGATTTACTTAAGGTGGGGGTGGTCATGTATTTAGGAAGTTCCCCAAGGGAAATCATGTTGCTCATGATCAAGGAGTTCAATGTTAGTATCAGGAACCTTAAGCATAGCATCAGCAGTTACCAGCGCCACCAGATATTATGGTTCCAGCAGTACTAGTACCACTAGCCTAACCATATGGACAACATCTATTACAATATGGGTGTGTGTACCACGTCTCTCCTAAGGATGCATTGGAACTAGCCCAGTCAACTGAGCATATGTTTCTTATTTTTCAGGCACACACATTCTTTCATTAATAGTACATTTTCAAGGTCTTCAGGGATGGTAGATTTAGAATAAGACATTCTATTACATATTGATGCACCTTTGGGTAGAGGTTCGTCTATTCATTCTGTTTGTATAGGGATATGGGTGGATATAGGTAGACTATGATTTGTAGCCAACTTTCTTATACTAGGTAAGTCTAAGTATGGCATTGTCCCGGGGATGGATTAATTAGCTACTGATTGGGCATAAATATTGTACATTTATCCCCCTAATTTCAGTACTTTTGTGAACCCGAGTGATGTAACATATATGGATTTGATTCACATTTATGATACTAACCTTCGTTGGCGAGTATTTCGTGTTTCTTGCTTCTCTTATTGGTTTTATAGATTAATTATGCAAGCAGTGCAAAAGAGGAAGCAAGACAGTGCAAGAAAAGCTAGGAAGGCAAGTTCAAGGGCAATTCGGTAATTTTGCAGCCCAATCCGGAAGACGAAGTCAACTGTAAAGTTGACGAGATCAAAACAATGAGAACACTAGAAGAAACGGTACCCAAATCCGAGCTACGGTTGAAAAGTTATGCTCAGTTGAAGTTGAAGAAAAATCCAAGAAAATAAGAGAAAAGCCAAAAAAATCCTAAGTGTTGAACTCCAGGCCAGCATACATTCGCGAACCCCAGGCCGAACCGGTATGGGGGGGCGAACCGGTTCGCAGGTACACCCGAACCGGTTCGGGGTACCTGATGCGCGAATTTTTCCATTTATGCTGATTGGTTCCCAAGACTCCTATTAGGTTTTTAACACTCCAAAATTGTAGGGAACGGAAGCAGCAGCTTAGGAACAACCATTAGGGATAGTTTTAGAGAGTTTTTGATAGAGAAAAATAGGGAGGAACATCTAGGAACATCAAGGGAATAAGTTGCTTCAAGATTCAATTGTTACGGGTTTGTTTTTCAAGTTTTAATTCAAAATTCAAGATTCTTGCCATTGTTCTTGCATGCTTAGTTTTCCGTATTCGATTTAACGAATTGTTGCGTTCATAATACATCTTTACATGTTTCAATCTTGTTTCATCATGATTTCATATACATGCAACGTTATTATTTCATGCATTAGTCTATTTAACATGTCCAGCTAGGTTTCAAAGGTTGGGATGCATGAACCCATCCTGATGTGTTAGTGTATGTGTATAACGTTGATCCAATGAATTTAACGATTGATTTTGATCATATCGCATAATTACATAATAATTGTGGATCTTTATATCTCATTTGCCTCTGGGTACTCGTGATGATTTAGAGTACAATTTGAATGCAATTACCGCAATATCGATTTACTCATCCTCAGATTAGGTATGACGCGGGCTTGAACATCGTATACATAATTCTTGGGAGTCCTAAATTCCGGGTCGGATTAATCGGATAAATTTATGATTGACGTTGTCACTACACTACACTAGGGTTGGGGGATTGTATTCCCATCCTGTTTTCTTATCATTTAGGTTCAAAAAGTTTCAATTCAATTTTTCATTTCTCATTTAGATAATTTAGTTAGTCGCATATTTCATCACAATTTCATAATTGCATTTAGCTTAATCAATCCCCAAAACCAAAACCAAATCTTTTCCTTTCTTTTTAGAGTCATCGTTAGGATTCCTTCATCTTATCCCGTCGTCACAACTCCGTTGTCCTTTTTCCCTGAGGATCGATACCCGACTTGTCGGATTATTACTTGAGCGACAAGCTTGCACTTGAGCCTATAGAGTACACACTTTAGAGACACATTCTGAGTCGTGTCAGCTACTTATCATGCTTGTGTGGATTATTTTTGGAAGTCCATCATCTTTTCATTCTAGGGCATGAGATATACTTGGTTATGATACCACTATTGGAGGGAAGGTCGAGCACGCATTTGTATTACACCAAGGAGTACACTTCTAAGGGATTCATTGCGTTTTTAAACTCTATTCCTATTGTTAGCGAGTTTTGTGATGTGTTCTAGGAGATTTCGGGTTACCACCAAGTAAATAGATTGAGTTTGTGCTTAACTTCGCTTCGATCACTAGACCGATAGATCTAGCACCGTATCATATGTCTCCATTATAAATGATAGAGCTTAGAGGTCCATTTCAGCACTTACTGGGCCAGGGGTTCGTTCAGACGAGTACTTCCACTTGTGAAGAAGAATGATGGATCATTGAGACTATGCATTCAGTATCAGGAGTTGAATAAGGTCACCATACATAATAAGTATATATTACCCCGTAATGATGATTTATTCTACTAGTTGAAGGGTGCTTCATACTTTTCAAAGATTGAATTGAGGTCAGGGTGCTATCAGTTGAGGATTTGGGAGAAGGATGTTTCGAAAACATAATGTTTGATGAGATATAAGTCATATGAGTTTGTGGTTATGACATTCGGGCAAACCAACCCACCAGCATTTACTATAGACTTGATGTACTATGTGTTCAGGGAGTTTTGGGATATGTTTGTCGTTGTGTTCATATATAACATCTTAATTTATTCTCGAACTGCAGACGAGCACACTCAACATTTACGGATAGTCGGCATTACGATACCATCAACTTTATGCTAATTAGAGAAGTGTGAATTTTGGCTAAGAGATATGTATTTATTGGGTTACATTGTGTTAAAGGCAGGGATGTGAATGGGAACGAGTAAGGTATTGACGGTGATGGAGTAAGGACAACCCATAACACTTACGGAGCTACGTAGCTTTCTAGGATTGGTGGGATACTATCATCAATTCATTCAGGGCCTTTCATGAATTTTACAAGGAATGAAGTGTCATTTATTTGGAGTCATTTTATTTAATTGGCTTTCAATGAGTTAAAGGTTAAGTTGACTTTAGCTCCGGTGCTTACTTTATTTTATAGTGGGTTGGATCACATGGTTTTTACCAATGCCTCACTATAGGGACTTGGAGGTGTACTGATGCAGGATGCGATGTCAATAGATTATGCTTCTAAAAATCTTAAGGCCCACGAGGGGAATTACACCACCCATAATATGAAGTTAAAAACAATGTTTTTTCCCTTTCGATTTGGAGGCACTGTTTGTTGGGTGAGAGATTCCATCTTTTCACGGACCATAAGAGTTTGTAGTATTTGTTAAAGCATAGTGATTTAAATATGAGACAACATTGATGGCTTGATTTGACAAAAAACTATCAATTTAATATAGTATACCACTTATGCAAGGCGAATATAATGGCACACGCCTTGAGTCGGGGCCAATAGTTACACTTTCGATAATTTAAGAAGGGAAATGGGGTTCTATTCGCACTAAGGATGATTTATCTCATGTCTTTATGGTAGTCCTTACCATCACATCTGAGATCATTATTCGGGTTTTGAGAACATATGCAAGAGATCTTTTTTGTAAGGATAAGTTCAGGTAGTTATTGGTTGAAGGATCATAGTCATCATCCTCATTTGGATCTGATGGGGGTTTGCATTTCTAAGGTAGATTAGTGGTTCTTAAGGATAAGTATTTTCAACAGGTAGTGACGATTGAGGTGCATGGGTCGCATTTTGTTGTACCTCCCAGTAGGGGTAAGATGTACCATGATATGAGGCTCTAATATTGGTGGCCAGGCTTGAAGATGGACATCATTATTTTTGTATCCAAGTGTGTTACTTGCCAAATGGCGAAGGTAGATCAACAGAGATCACTGGGTATTATGTGATACCTCGTGTAATTAAAAATTTAGGTTGATTAAGTCTAAATATAAAAACATACAAGATAATAAACAATATGATACCATTCTAATCATTAAGAGACACTACACCAAATTTATCGAATTCTCATGGTCATTGACCTTGACAAGTTGGACTTGTCAAGGTCAATGACCGTGATAATTCTGGGGGTGATAACTTTTGTTGTCACGGATGTGTCAGGGTCATTGATCGTGACAAGTTCATTAGACTTGTCATGGTCCTTGAACTTGACAAGTTTTGTCACGGTTAAGGACTGTGATAAACCCGTGACATTTAATAAAAAATTATCATGGTCAATGACTGTGACAATTATGGGCAGAATTGAAAAAAATCTGTTGGGCAGTATGGCCATTGCCACTGTCCAGCAGTAAATTTATACATGTTATAGCAACGTGTACCTGTTCAAACATCATATATCCAAATAAAATAAAGATAATGAAAATATACATTCAAAACAATATGCATCATGATATAATCCAAATATAATTCAAATGTAACAACTTAAAATAGTTCAATTCAAATAATATCACTACATGTCTGGGGTAAGGTTAGCTTTGAGGAGGTGAGTTGGACACACGATATACGAATTGGCACACCCAATAATATATATCGTTCCACATTGTTCGCGCAACCACAAGGGGGAGTTCTCCTTCTCGAGTATCACATGCGTAACGAGCACCTTGGACTCGATGTCTTGAAGTGAACATCCATGAACTGACATACCCTGGTCGGTATTAGGGTCCCTCAATCCCCGCACTATCCGCTGGCCATCAAATATGTCCAGTAAAAATATGCTCGGCCAACCAAGTGTCGACATCGGTCGATCGAAGGGAGCCAAATAGGGGAGTGGATCATCAAAGTCTGTACGTGTCGACAATGAAGCAACGAGGTCCACATCCTCGTCCTCCTACACCTCATCCTCCTGCAGCTTATCCTTCACTTTCCCCTTACGATTTCCGCCCAATGAATGCTTCATGAATAAGAACATATCTTGGACTATCGCCTCCAAACGGGGCAACTTCGTGTCATGCGAGTCCACCGTTCGAGCCAACCCGATATTGCTCGCCTCCAATCCAATGATTATAGATTTGTCCACCCGCGAACTTACCCCCTTGTCCTCCCCTTGCGATCAGCGCCAAGCACTTGGCTGAGTGCGTCTGTGGACAAAGATGCATTATCGGCATCAGACTGTGACTCATGCACTTCCTTAATCTTTGCCTGAAACGACAAAAAGCACATGATTAGTAAAATAAGTAAATAAAAAATTATAATGTAATTAACAAAAAGTAAACTGTTGGATTACTTACAATCGTGACCGTGACGATCGGGGACACCTCCTTATCCTTACCCTTCTTCATCCGAATAGCCACATAAGTTTCGAGCCTATGTGGCCTACCCCAGGGCCACTCCCTGTCCCATGAAATAAAGCAAAATTAGTATCGGCCTCGCAAAGTAAAATAACTCAAAAAATATATTTTTGTAGTTATAGAAAAATTAAATCTTACCATCATCCTATGCTCCACCTCGGCGTAAGACGTCCGACCGGAGTAGTGTATGTTCGTCTTTTTTGCCCGATTTTCCCTCCCCGATTGGCGAGATGCCAATTGTCTCTCCTCGATCTCATTGTCAATGAACTTTTTCCATTCTGCCAATGAGATCGGCTCCTTCGACGGAACAGATTCACGCATTCGGATAACGGACTCTCGGGTCTTCCCAAAGTACCGAGTCCGCATATTTTTCTTCTACGTCTTGTGTTTCTCCCTCAACTGCTCCAAGACGAAATTGCGTAGCTTTGGATCCAGACTGAATTGTTCCTGTCCAACAAATACAATGTTAATTGCGAATAAAAATAAAAATAAAAATAAGTTTAAATATAAATATAAATATAAATATAAATATAAATATAAATAAAAATATAAATATAAATATAAATATAAATATAAATATAAAATGAAATTGAAATGGAAATCAAAATCAAAATCGAAATTGAAATTGAAATTGAAATATTCATATAAATATAACTATGAATACATTACCTCTAGTGCCACTCAAATAGCTAACTTGAGATCATTTGGCACCTCCCTCCAACTAGTGTACCCCAGGCCGATGATCGTCTTTACCATCTCGAGGGATCACGCTAATAGAGCCGTTTTGTTCTCGATGGCTATCCCCAATTTGCCATATTTGGGGAGGCTAGAGGCCAAGGATCCCTCGTCGCCTCCACTACCACCGAGCCCAAACGACATCGTCATAATCAACATCATCATCCTCACCTTAATAACTGAAGGAGACATTTTCTGTAAAAAAAATGTTGTTATTAGTACAAATGAAAATGAATTAGAAGAAGACATGTAAATATGTACAATTACTACAAATCCAAATGAATTGTTACTGTTTAACGCCTCAATTCAGAATTCCAAAACAACAACATCTAGCACATAATATGCACAATTACTAAAAATCCGAAACATCCCCACCCCCACCCCTACTGCCCACACACATGCACACTACAAACGAGTGAAAATGATATAGTGCAAATCAATTAAAATCATTGAAAATGGATTAATAAAGTACAAATTGGAATATTTATTACAAATTGAAAAATTATTTCAAATTCGGGTTATCATAAAAAATGGATTGATATTCAGTAGGAGCAGCCAAGTCATCCACACTACTATTTAGATGCTTTGACGCGTGTAGCACAATTGACCACGGCTCGTTGTTGATATACTCTGTGTAAAACACTTGGTTAACCTTTTGAAATGCACAAACAAACGACACATCGCACACGTGGTCATTGTTCTTCAACTTGGACAAGTCAACCACGGTCAAATTGGTGACATGATCAACTTGAAAATAATTTTTATCCTTAACTCTTACCCAGTCATAGTAAAATACAACCTCTTTGAAGCTTATATAATCCAATTCAAATACATTTTGAATTACACCATAGTAAGTCATTTCAGCGTCAATGAGGTTTTTATCTTTTGCGCTCGCTCGAAAGAAAGTAAGATCCTTGTATGAAATGCCCGAGTTCTGTACATTTGTACTTTCCTCATACACTTTTGCACCGAATACGTAATCATTCAACCGATACTTTTTGTACTCTTGTGCCACGAACAAGGGTCCAGTGGCTAGATGAGCAACCCTTGATATCGCATCACCCGTCTTTAAGAGTTGAGAATATAGATAAATTAATTAGATGGGTTGTAAAGTTTGAGTGTAATGTAACGTTATATAACGTCTATTTTCATTATAATTACCTCTTGTGACAACCAGAGCCTAAATTCGCTGTCTGATTGTACCATTATTTTTCTTTTTTTATTGTTCTCATAGGCTTCATATATTCTGCATATTACAAAATTAATCATGTATAAAATAATCTAAAATAATGTTAAACATTAAAATAATTTAAACTTACTTTTTCCATTCTTCGATATCTCCATGTGTGTCAAATAGATAACGACCTACTTGATCATGTTGTAAGCTAGTTAATTTCACTCGTTTTCCCATCACGTGACCACCATCATCGATGAACTCATTAGTGTCATCAACACTGGTCGAGTCAGGTATATATTCCCAAATATATATTGTTGACTCCACGGTGATGTATTCCTCTGCAGTTATCCTGCAATGTATCGCGTATTCTTGACGTAATCTTTAAAAACTTTCATCAATCTTTCAAATGGATACATCCATCGATATCTAACTGGACCACAAAGAAGTGCTTCATCGCATAGGTGTACCAACACGTGAACACTTATGTCAAAGATTGATGGGGAAAGTATTTCTCCGACACATAAATCGCTTCGGTCACCGCTAATTTTGTGGCCACTATGTGTTCTCGATTGACTACCTTCTCACATAAGAGTGAGAAGGTAATACTAATTTGCATAATAGCCCTTCACAAATCCTTGTGCTTGGAGAAACAGTGCTTAAACAATAGAGGAACCAATTGTATGATCACATGTCAATGATGGGACTTACACTTATGTAAATCATGAGTAGCATAATTCACAATCCTTTGCAAGTTGGACAAAAAATTAAATGGGCCCTTCAAATTATATATTGTGTCTAAAATCACCTTCCTTTCCCCACTCATCAAAGTAAACGCACCAGGGGGAATTATTGTCCTTCCCCTACTATCTTGTTTCAACCATAGTTGTGGCTTAAGTTTCAACGATTTAAGGTCTTTTCGTGCATTTTATCCATCATTCGAATGACTCCCCCCAAGGCAAGTGCCCACAATATGTTCAGCGAAGTTATTCTATGCATGCATCACATCCAATACATGACACACCGGGTTATTCTTCCAATAAGGCAAGTCAAATAAAATTGACCTCCTAGATCATGCCTTTCTTGCCCCAGTTTCATTCCCAGTTGGGGTCTTCTTATGCTTGACATTCTTAAATTTGGGATTCTTACCTGGCATATTAGTGACACATTCAGAAGATTTATTTCAATTTCTGAACCTGAAAGTTATGTCGGTGGTAGCCTATGTTCAACCCCGCCCAATAAAAAATTGGAACCTTTCTCAAATTTGAAACTATGAGTCGGGGGTAAAAACTCTTATAGCAATGGTATACGTTTTTTAAACTAACGGATAGACGAAGAGATTCAGTATCATCTCTACAAATAGGACACCCCAAATAACTATGTACTACACAACCGGATAATGTCCCATAAGCTGGAAAATCATGAATTGCCCACATCAACATAGCTTTCAGCTTAAACTCTTCTTTTCTAAAAGAGTCAAATGATTTCACACCCTCTTCCCACAACTCATTTAATTCTTCTACCAAAGGAGCCAGGTAGACGTCGATGTCATCACTTGGTGCCTTTGGCCCAGGTATCAATAAAGACATCATCGAAAATTCAGGTCTCATACACTGTGAATGAGGGAGTTTGAGTGGGGCTAGGATCACTGGCCATACACTCTGATTAGTGCTTAGATTTCTAAATGGATTGAAACCATCTGTTGATATAGCCAAACGAATGTTGCGCTGTTCTCGAGCAAATCGGGATACTCATACTTCATCCTGCTCCAAGCTGTAGAATCAATAGGATGATGCATGAGATTACCCCTACTTCTTCCCTAGCATGCCATGTCATTGCCTCCGCTATCCATGGTACTGTGAAAAATTGCTTTAATCTAGGTCCAATGGGAAAATATTTCAACACTTTTTGAGGCACTTTTGAGCTTGTGCCTTCCTTACCAGTAGATTGGACATATCTAGGTTCATCGCATACCGGACAACGATCAAGATTTTCATACTCCTTTTGGTATAGTATGAAGTCATACACACAAGCATGAATTGATTTATACTTCATTCCTAAACCTTTCAAACTGTTCTTCATAACATGATAGCTATTTGGAAGCTTATTTTCCTTAGGTAGTAAGCCCTTTACCCATTTCAAAATTCATGTCACGCTATTGCCTGACAAATCGTACTGCAACTTCAAACTGTGCAAACCAACCATGGCATGTAAAGTTATTTGATCTTTCTCACAGCCAGAGTATAACGGTTGGGTCGCCTTAAATTTTAAACTTAGGTAGTCATTGTAATGGTTTATCGTGATATCTTCACAAGAACTTGAACTTTGTACATCATTAGTAACCTCATTCTCGTCTGCTTCATAAACTCCGTACGCATCATCAACTAAATCCTCTAATATATTATGATCTACGTCGTCCCCTTCTACATCTATCCTACTTGTTGAAGGTTGTTGCGAAGGTTGTTCGGGGATAAAAGGAACTTTCAATTCACCGTGAAAACTCCAAAATCGTTAATTATCTTTCATAACCGATCTTAATAAAGTTAGTTCAACTGTTTTCCAGTCAAACACCATACCATTCTTACACTTAGCACACGGACATGGAAACTCTTCATCATTATGACATCTCTTTGAGTATTTCACAAATTCATTAGAACCTCTACGAAATACATCCCCCATTCTATTTGTCTCACCCATCCACTCTTTGTATTTCGGATATCCCATCACAACTTCCTCAACTAATCACCTATTAAAGGTCAGAAGTGTATATTCATGGATTAGTATAAACAAAACTTAGATTTATAGTATGTTTCATTTAATTATGTCTTATTTATATTAGATTTTTTAATTTCAAATTCAGATTCAATTTATAATAGAAATTACTATTTCCTCTAAAGGGTGGGTGCTCCTATCCCATTCAAGATCGCATATTTCTATAATATACTTAACAGCTCATGCACATTGTTATGATTTGAGAAAAATTTGGCAGCATATCCCCGTAGTTCTCCAAGTACATGACGTAGATTGGAAAGTGTGAGTGTTATTTCAATTGATCAATTGAAATGACATTCACACTTATTAATCTTATATGTACCCAGAGAACATTAGGATACGACTGCAGAACTTCCTCCAAAAGTAACAACTTTAAGCCACTAAGAATATTATTATACAGAAATTATGCAGCCCCAAAAATGTCCAAACGGGACAATTCGAGAGATAATGACTCTCTAATGGGTCTAAATGCTATTGAATGCGTACGCATAAGAACTAGAATGCTAGTATCTATGCGCACTATATGTAATTTCAAGTATGTTTCATTTAATTATCATACTATATATATATATATATTGTTCGTTATACAAAGTAATTTTCAAAAAAAGTTAAAAAATCCCAACCCCATATGGACAATAATCCAGTGGTCATGCCACTTTTAAAAATAACCAACCCAATATCGATCCACTATAATCCAACCGTAATGGCAACAACAAATGTGTATCCCGTACTCCTTCTAATTCATCTACTCAATTAATTCTTTTCATCAATTAAAGCATACAATTATTAATTTACTAATTTACAATGAGGGGCAATCCTACTTGCATATGAAAGGGGCACTAATTATTAATTTATAAAAAAATTAAGAACCAATAAATATTAAATCAATCAATTCTTTTACAAGGGGGACTACAATATGAGGGGCAATATCTAATAAACCAATAAAAATTTAATTAAAAAAATATACACACGCACATATACACACACAGCCCCCCCCCCCCCCCCACACACCCGCCCACCCCTACCCCCCAGCCCTGCCCCCTCCCCCCACTGCCGTTGTCCACCACACGCATACACACACACATATACACACGCACATATACATACACGCACATACACACACATGCACATATACACACACATGCATATATACACACACAAACACACACACACACACAAACACCCCCCTCCCCTCCCCCAGGCCTCCCCCTCCCCCCCCCCCCCCCACACGCATATATGCACCACAAACACACACACACACACACATTTACACACATGCACATATACATACACATATACATAAATTTTGGAGAAATAGAGAGAGAAAACATACCAAAGTTGTAGAGAGAGAGTGTGTGCAGTCGCTAGAGAGACAAAGAAATGGAGGGAATAAGAAACGGTGGGAAAAAGAAGAGGGAGGGTTTTTTTACTAACAGAATTGTCACGGATATGTCACGGTCATTGACCATGATAACTTTATATTATTGTCACGGTCAATGACCGTGACAAGTCTGTGATAACTATACTTGTCACGGTCATTGACCGTGACAAAAAATGCGTGTTTTTTTTATCACGGTCAATGACCGTGACAAGGCTGGCCAGTCGAAGGGTGCCAATTTTACCATTTTGGTGTAGTGAGATCAAACAAAACATGTGAAAAAATATAGGGAAGCGATACGAAGATCCTAAAATAAACTCATAATAAAATGTCCATAGTCCATAAGAGACACACAATAATGTCCCAACATGATACCTCAATATAATCCCAAATAAGTCTATGACTAATACAAGCCAAACTAAGTCTCATAATACACACAAGCTAGAATGGCTAAAAATTAAATGAGACAAAAATATAAATTCTAAATTAAATCAAATAAATCCCCACATCATCTCTGAGTTGATATCTGACATGAGAGAGAGGAATATTGAGTACTAACTAGAATAAGGAAGCTAAGCGAGAGGTCCATCCTTGGTACCTAAGGTTCACATTAAATATGGGTTAATACCCTAGCATGTCACTTAGCTATACAACTCAAGTAGTTATATGAGTATATAATAAGATCACAGTTTATATAATTTAAATGAATGACCCATCACGCAAAGCGTAACCTCCCAATGTAGTAAAACTATGTCAATTCACTTTATTAATTAACTATTATCACTAATTAATCAACATGTAACCGACATGCTCCACTTCCTTGTGGCCATCTCAATAACATGCGGTACACCAAATAAAAATGTCACACAACCCATTGACACTTGCCTCACAGTATTGAAGTCCTCAAAACGTATAATTCATAAACATCATATTACTCATCCTATCACCTCCTGGTATTCAGATGGACAGATATTCCAACACGTATGATACGCAAACAATCAATTACATGTCTCGTAGCCACCTTTTATTCACATTATTGTAATTCCATATTCCGTATGATGAACAAAATCCCATGTCGACAATTGGTATTTGTATGGATGGATATTTCACAATGTATGATAAATAGAAAATGCATTACACATCCAATAGCCATCTTTTGTTTGCATGGCTGGAATTTCATATTCCATTTGATAAAAAAAATCCATCAATAATCGTACTCTTCAAGTATGCCATTATACCCCATAACTATAAAACCCTATTAATGAAACCAAACAAAAAATACGTTATAAGTTTCAACCTTCTCACTCGTAATTAAATCATTGTTGCCTTATTACTCCCTGAATCTCATCAGTAAATGTCCCTATTTTCTGGAATCAGTTATGACAAGGCAATATACTCATAGAGGCCTTCGACGCCTTATAATATATACATGCAGGCCCAACCTGCTTAATGTGCTGCCTCGTAAAATAAAATAATTCATTTTGAAATACACACACGACGGTCTTACCGCTCAACCTAATACAATTCGAATCCTTGGTACCCGATCACTACGCAGAAGCATAATAAACTCTATTTTCCTTCCTCTCCGTGGTGGTAAATCAGAGTGTAGGAGTTCTCATAGTGCTCTCACCAGCTTCCCTCACCTACAATAATAAAAATCTCTGTTGTTCGATGATAAATATATATTCATAATGAAGATATGGTGATTAACAAAATTAACGTACCTCCCATAATGGTTACTTTGTGGTTCCTAGCGAGCACCCTGCTACTGTAGGGCTGGCGTTGCAGAGGTAAGTATACTTGCCCTCCCATAATGGTTACTCTGTGGCTCCTGGCGGGCACCCTGCGAAACTATGCCCTTCTCAGGGCAATCTTGACGCTTGTGGCCCCGCCTACTATAGATAAAACACTTCCCATTAAAATTTTCTCCCTCCTGATTCTGTTGTACACGCTGCTGGCCCTGCTGACTTTGTTGATTTCTGGCTCATTACGGGCAAGCTTGACGTTTTGGCCATTTCTTCCACACTTAAAATACGTTTTCTTTTGGAATTTCCTTGTTCTTGGCTTTGCGGGTCGTGGAGATTTTGGCTCTGTCCACCATTTCCATCGTCCCCTTGGTCTTTATGACTCTGAGGAACTTGTCGTTATTGCAATGGTGCTCCCCCACTATTGTTACCCCTTGTCCTTCCAGATCGATTTACTTCTCTTGGTCCACTGCCACCTATAAGTTGGACATGGTGATCTTGGTAATTCATTATTGTATTAGTAACTCCTTGTGTAACTATGCTTTCCACCTTTACGACTGTCACCATTTCTTAGGGTACCTGGGGTACTTGTTGATTTTTCCTCTCAGCAATTCCTTCATCGGCATTAATTTTCCATTCTTACCAAAGCGACATCTAAAATTTAAATGAATAAAATAAGTTCACCATTGATACATAATATAGTAACAGCATTACGTAATCTCTAATACATAATGATGAATGCAACAATCGTAATAATAGGGCTCTATATCAAAGGACGCTACACTGAAACGTAGTAAGCTGCATAAATCCTAAGGACTCTAGAACGTGATGCTCTGATACCACATGCGACACCCCGCCCAATTAAATACTGGGTGATCAGTCCTTTATAAAAGTTAAAACAGAATGTCCGGTTGTCTCATTCGTAGCATCACTGTCGAAAAACAATATTCTTTATTAATCACTTACTAATTAATTAATCTAGTGTCAAAACATTTTAACCTTTTAAAAATGTTACTTAATTTAAACCATATAACACATTCACCACTCTCATGAATAAATAAATAATGAATAAAACACCATCTAACTGAATATAACAAACTGGAATAATCGTCCCAGTTAAACAAAATCCGAACCATTAACATATTCATCACTATATTATACATATACTGTTACGGCACCCTTAGCCTCAGCTGCGGTGCATGCATACTCTGCTATCAAGTCTCGGTTCATCACGTAAAAAATAAGGACCATTGGTTCTTTATCTCTCTCTAACCATAAATAACAATCACACATATTTGGAGGCAAACACAGTCCTAAGTCTTTAGGTTGCGCACATACCTACGCACCCAAATGACCGTGCAATACCATAATTTACACAAATGGCAATCCAACCTAAGTCCTATGTTCTGACGTACAAGTCAAATATCCCCCCGAAGGCTCCTCAAGATAATATTGTCTCCTTCACAACCTCTTATGATAACAAGCAGCGTAGGTATGTCAATACACATAATAAATCAAGGAATGGGTATTCACACCACCTATGTATATATTATCGATATAGGTATAAACACGTCCTATAGCACAAGTATTATACGTCGTACATTTATCTCCCGAATATCCTACGTATTATCGAACTATAACTTCACTCTTTATTGTACGCTCTCGAGTATTGCTCAGCACTCAAAGTGTACATAATATTCTACTCATAATATCAGTAGGTAAATCACAATACCCTACTGGTCTAAATCATTGTTGTCCTCAAATTTCCGTAACCTGAATTATTTTCCAATTTAGGAAATTCTCTTGCGTTAACCGAATTACATTTATCCCTAAATACACCATTTTAAGGTCAAGCCTACTACCCATCTAGACCTACTGGTCCTCTACCATAAGTTTAAGTATTTTAAAATAAATCCCAAAATTAAATTCCAATTGATTTTTTAACTATTTTAAACAAAAGGAGAAAATTACCCAAAACTGGGCAACCGAATCCATTCGCCGCTATAGGTATGGAAAATCCGCATTACTGTTCATACGGGTTTCTCTAATATTCAACCCCAAATCCTTAATTTAATCATCCCAAACACAAATTCAATCATACTAAATGTTATACTAACATAATTACGTAAGTTCTAAGGTTCAAAGATCACAATTTCATCAAAGGGCACCAATTAATTGGGGTTAATTCAAAATTAAACTTTAAGAACCCTAGTTTATCATCTTCCTCAGTAACTATCATAAAATCTCATAATTATATATACTGATTCATTCAATTTCGTAGTTGATCATCAACATATACTAGGGAATCAAACCTATATTATAATCAATCCCGGATTATGATTTAAATCCTTCAATTTCATACACGGTTCATACTCAATTTCAACCTACACTAACATGGGTGTCCTTATTGCTCTATGTTTACAAGAATTAAACACTTGTCTTTTGTAAGTAGGTCTGATCCGTTGAAGAAGACGCTGGATCAGTGTTCCTCCTCCGATGGTGGTGGTAGTGCTAAGAGGTGGTTCTAGCCTTAGACTCTCCTTCCTTTTCCTCCTATGACCCCTCTGTGGTTTTCTTCTAATTCTCACGTAGTTTAACCTAACGCCCTTTTTCTTAATTAGATACAACCCCATGGAGTTTGTAGGCACTATTCACACAAAAATAAAAATTACCAAAACAGCCTCTCGGGATGTCGATTTTGCCTAAAATTGCCCCGGGATCCAAATTGTGCACTCGAAATGACCATATGGGTGACTTATAATTAATTTATTATTTATTTCATTAATTTAGTCCCCATACGACTGACACGCACGTCCCGAATTAATTAACGTAATTGTCGTATTTCTCACTCGTGATAATTTTCATAAATTCCCAATCATATACGTAATAATTTATTAATTTATTCACTCAGTAATATTAAATATGATTATCACCGGTAAATACTAACGCTTATCTCACTAGTTAATATTTATTTTTATCCGAATTAATTATCAATTAATTTCTCATATTTAATTTAATTAATGCCATACTTAAAAATCATTAAAAATACGAGATGTTAAAACTCCTACCTGTCGCTAAACTCAGTGTGTGGGATGCCTCACCAAAGTGAAATTCGAACAAGGACCCCCCCCCCCCCCCCCCAATACGCTTCCATTTAGAATAGGTAGTTTCTAAGACAAATTTAGTTAAGGGTTTATTAAATAAAGTAAGAAATTAAATGTCTACAAGTCGAGAATTTATTATCAACCAAACTATTCCAGCAACACCGTTCAACCACAAATCCAACAACCAACACAAGATTTATCCCATACTCCTTCTATCGTCTATGTGATAATTTCCTTGATCAACAAAAATAATAATTCAAGTAAGGCTCATAATATAATCTTCTAAGGAAATATCTAATTGGGATTTCAAAGGAATAATTCAATCCAATTCTTCATTTTATGATTCAATTGTTAAAAAGTAATTTTGAATGTGATTTCATATGTTCCTATATTATTAATGAAGCCCACGTACTAAATTTCATCATTTGGGGCGATAACTAATAAGAGTACTACCATTAAAGTAGAAGGTACACTCCTTCTACAGGTGTAGAATTTAGAATGTATAAATTATAAATTTATTTCCACTATCCGTTCTCTAATTCTAAATAATCAATATCTATAAGTGGGGTTACAAACCCTAACATGCCATTTTCATATTTTGGGACAATATTCAATTTCAATAATTTAGTAGGGCTAAACAATAAATATGTGAGAACTTTTGAATTCACCTATTTCCAAACATAAGTTAGGAATACATAATTTCCTAAGTGTTCCTAATTGATTTACAATTAGGTTTAGGTGAATTTAACAAATAAACATATAACATGAGAGGAGCAGAAAGCAAACTGCCTTAAAGTGTGTTCCAAAATTAAATTTCTTATTGGTTATGACAACCCTTGAAAAGCCTATTGAATCTCCCCTTCTAAAAGATCTGAAACCCTCTTATGAATTATTGAAATGGAGAATGAAAAACTAAGCCTAATTTGTAATATTGTGTTAAGCTTAGTTGATAGATTGAAAATAGCAAATGGTTGGGAATGGTAGTTATTTTCAATAATAATGATGAGGTAAATGATTGTGTCAATTGGTAAGACTATCGCCCCTTCCCCACAAAAGACACATTAATAAAACTATGTGTACCCTCATTTGGTACCCTTTTTCATACGATCTGCATTAAAATCTTATACCTCTTTTTGCCTTGTCTTATTATAGGGAACAATGAGGATAACAAATGGGGTACACGTAGTTTTACTCAAGAAACATGCGCCATAAACCCCAATTCAGTCACCAATATTATTAAATGAATGACGCCAAAATAATTAACTGAGGAGAGACAGGGAGAGAGAGAAAGAAAGAAAGAAATTCCCTTAGTCGCCTTTTTTTAAATTTGACAACTGTCTCTAATCTGTTTACTCAAAACCCTTATTCGATCATCTATACCTAAAATGGAACCTCCTAGCAGCCTTTCATTAATACACCAAAGATCCCAACCATTCATTCCATAATACAACTGTTGTTGACCATTTAATGCACCGTAATTCTAAACCTTACCAATTTCCATCCTAAACATTAATAATTACCAAAATTCCCTCCTAGATTTAATGCATTTTAATTCACACGCGATAATAAAAACCATACCAACTGCCATTGTAAACTTTAATAATTACCCAAATGCCCTCCTAAGAATTTAGAACTACAATAATTAATTTGAGGAGTATTAAAATTACAAATAGAGTTCTTTTAACTTTATACATTTGTCATATTAGTTTATTTTTACACATAAACACATAAATAACTTTAATTTTTTAAATTAGATCCAGGTTACACCTTAATTAATTTAGATAATTATTAATTTATAAATCATTAAAAAAAAAGGGTGTTATATGTTCTACTACCTCTTGAGATTCGGAGGTGTAAATGGGAGAGCATTTCCATAGATTTCATTACTAGGTTGCCTATGTCACAGAGGGGATACAATTCCACCTGGGTAATCGTGGACCACTTGACATAGGTGGCACACTTTCTTCCGGTTTGGACAGACTTTACTTTGAAGCAGTATGCTAGGCTTTTCATAGCAGAGATCGTGAATTCACATGATATACCCCATAATATCGTGTTTGATTAGGAGAAAAGGTTTGTGTTCCACCTTTGGAGGGGTATTCAACAGGTATTGGGGACAAAGTTATGATTGATTACCTGGTATCACCCATAGATTGATGGACGGATGGAGCGTGTGAACCAATTATTGAACGACATGATGCTGATGTATTTTTTTCGACTTTGTGGGTAGTTGGAACAAATATTTACCATTGTTGGACTTTGCTTACAATAATAATTATCAGTTTACTATTGGTATGGATTAATTTGAGGCTTTGTATGGGAGGATTTTCTATTGACCCACTTGTTAGATGGGGGTGGGGGAGAATAAGCTTTTAGGACCCTAGTTTGTTGAAGATACCTAAGAGAAGGTGGATCTTATCATAGAGAGGATAAATATTGTCAAGAGCTGGTAGAAGAGTCATGCAGAAGTACGGAGAAGGAAGCTAGAGTTCGATATTAAAGAATAGGTATTACTTAGGGTATCTTCCACGAAGGGAGTGATGCGTTTGGGGAAGAAGGGGAAGTTGGTTCCCCATTGTATGGGGCCATTCACCATCATTGATCGCATCAAACTAGTTGCGTATCATTTAGCCTTACCGAATAATTTGCAGCAGGTGCACAATATATCTCATGCCTCGATGATTTCGAAGTTCCTTAGACATGCCATATCATATCAGAACATTGATCTCGGTGAGGTTGAGCTTCATCATGACGTTAGTTATGAGGATAATCCGATTGCAATCTTGGATCTTGGGGAGCAGACTCTTCATTCTAAGGTTTTTCCTTTAATGCATGTCAGTGCAGGTATCACAATGAGGACGACTCAACGTGGGAAAAAAGGAGGATAACATGCGAGAAAAATATCTGTAACTCTTTTAGTCGGTTGCATATCGAATTTCAAGGATATAATTATTTTATTAGGGGGACACTATAATACCCCATATTTTCTGGTATTAATTAATTATGAAAATAAATAAATAATGAGATTTAATTATTACTTGTGTGAATTGCTAATAATAAAAGTCATATTTAGATGATGATTAAATTAGCATGTCATGTGATTTATATGTACCATATGTTATATTTAATTAATCGGTGCAATTAATTAAGTAAGATTGGACAATATGAGGTTACCCATGAAATAAGTAAATGTACGTTTTGTTTTACATTGTGAGTTATTACCGTTAGTTATGATGTACTAACATTTGAATTGGACTTTAGAGCGATAGAAGTCCCGAATTTGTGCTTTTATCATTTTAAATTGGGCTTAAAGGGTAGGTATACCTTTGGGGAAAGGTTTAGAGTAGTTTGGGTAGTATTTTGGGCTCATTTGGAGGCTAAAAATTAGGCATAATATAAACTTGCAGATTTAAGGATTAATTAGGAGAGTTAAGACTTATTAATCAATATTTTTCATAAGAGGAATAAAATCTAGAAACCTTAGACCTATGGGGGATCTTAAGAAGAATTCGAGA
This sequence comes from Sambucus nigra, assembly GCA_949130495.1. Taxonomy (NCBI): domain Eukaryota; kingdom Viridiplantae; phylum Streptophyta; class Magnoliopsida; order Dipsacales; family Adoxaceae; genus Sambucus; species Sambucus nigra. Next base: position 67,281,236 of record OX422217.1, on the reverse strand, counting down.
GACGAAAAGCAAGGATCAACGTATAGAGAATCACTATTCGTATTATTTAGGCAAAAAATCTCTTGATTTATCATGTTTAATCTACAACATGTTTATAGTTTCATGTTACATAACTTATTCTCGGATTTAGACAAATATTTAGGATTGAAATGTGATAGTTTAATCATATTTTTTTTAACGGGTCAATTTGGACAAGTATCGAATGAATTCGGATTTGAAAGAATTAAGCTTCATGAGGATATACCTGAAATTGTTTTGTTTTGGAATATGATTTTGTGGTTATAACTCATGTTTAGGATTTAATAAAGTATTTTAATTGAATCTTCGTGTTGATTAAAGTTTTAGATATGAGATCATATGTTTTTATTATCCTATTGTATTTTAAAGATTGAAACTTGGTTATATTTGGAGAAATGTAAAATTGAACCTTTAATATTGTTTGTTTTATGACAAACCTTCTAAAAACGAATTAGGATCTCGATCATATAAGTTCCCTGGTTGGATAATAAGTTTTAGGGTGGTTTTGAAGCTTGGTTTAGACATCCATGGAGGTTGGGGAAATCAAATTCATATTTTTAAGAACAAACTGTGCCTTTGCCCGGAACTGAATGGATTCGAATTTGTCCCCTGTAGTAGGCCGATGTTGGGTTTTGATGATGATTGTTAGAGTTTTCTTATTTTATTCAAGTATAATATTCTTTGTATACTTGAGAGATAAAATCAATTTATGCATAATGTTAGGTATATTAGATAATAAACTAGGAGATTAAAAATGTTTAACTGAATTAAAGTTAGAGATTGAGAAATATATATATATATATATATATATATATATATAAACATGCACAAACACATACACACTGGGGTATGCCCGTGCCTGAAGGCACGATGCAAATTTTTGTAAGTGTACGTCGTTAATTGGACCATACGTCGTATTTACATACATATATACATACAAACATCATAGTTATGTATGTACATACATCGTGGTACGAACCTATCATGTCAAAAACGTTTTTTACAACACGTAATTGTAAACAATTTAAAAAATCTAATTTTAAGTCCTAAAGTATTTTTACAACACCATCTAAAGATTTTATAAATTTTAGGTAAAGTCCCATTTGTTTATAGGACTATCCCCTTTTTAAAAAACAAAAAATACCCCCAACAACAATAATAGTCCATATTGTACCTCGTATAAACATCATCCATAATTACAAATATACAAATACTATCTTAAAACTTGAACATATAATCAAATTCAAACCAAGAAGCCTATAATTTCTAGGCAATGTCACCCTAGATCACAAATTAATAAACATAGAACCTAAAATAAAAAGCAATACTAACAATCTATAATTCTCTAAATCTTCTTTAAAAAATCTCTCAATTATAATGTAACTTCCTTGGGTCATCACATAACTTTCGCCTTTTCTTTTCACAATGTTTAACGAACTCTGCATACTTTGCAATCGATCATATCCAATGGCCAATACAAACATATATCAAAGAATCATCAAGGAAACTCAGTGTCTCCTCAACGAAACTGTAGACTTTCTCAAAAGTAAAAGAAACTGAAATAATGAAGCACATAGGGTTGTAGAAGTACCAGTTGGCGGGTAACTGCAGATGGATTTCCTACCTAAAATATGATTGCAAATCAAATTAGTCAGATGTGGCCGTAAATAAAGGGAGCAAGTGAAATTGTTAGTCCGTAAATTAGTCCTATATAGCATAGCTTGTGATTATTAGCTCGTTATTACTACTATCCCTTCATCGTGCATTTAGTGCCCCGTTCTTACCAACATCTCGCTTTAAAAAAATGAAATTATTGGACCATGAAGGGACATCCGAATTGATTCACAAAATTAACTAAATACAATTAATTCAAATGCTGGACCATGATGTTTTGAGCTGATTGTCCATGGATTGATCTGTCGCTGAATCTCTATCTTCACGGAATGAAGAAGATAACCGGTGAAAGTATCTCCCCTCTCTTCTGAATATTTACAGAGAACATTATTTTAGTAGAACAGAGGATATTGTTTATAATAACAATAATTAAATCAAATGAATTCAAACAATGACAAACAAAATTTTATATAACAATAATATATCACATCAAATGAATGCGAACAATGAAACACAAAGATTATTTGGACTTTAACCTGCATTTCTTATACATACTATTTGCGAATCTTTCCTTTTTTGGATATCTTTGGGTATTTAGAGCACATGACTAATCCCCAAAGGTATTATACCCTCCGATCCATGCGTATTGTGACTTTTCCCTAAAAAGTTTGACATAAAATAGATCTGGCAACTGAAAGTGTTAAAAAACATTTTTTATGGTGCTTCTTTATTTTAGTATTTATGGCACTTTCGAATGTCAAGTCTATAATATGTAGAACTTTGAAGCTAACGTCACAATAGCAGAAAAAATGAGGGATCTAGTCTAAATAACCCAACATAAAAACACTATTTCCAGATACAATTTTCCCATGAAGAAATATATGCTCGACTTCTAAACTAAGGTGTATAAATGAGTACAAAGGTATTCATTGCTTACTACCCAATGCTTCATAGAACTTTTATGTATTTCAAGGGACTTAAACAATTAGGTCCCGAGAGTATCAATCTAATAAGGTGCGGTCCAGATACAGCCGTCCAGATATGATCATAATGGCAATAGAACCATATGCACCATGAGCACTAATAAACATAATAAGAATCGATAGAACAATATTTTTTTCAATATAACAGCAGAAACTATGAGCAGGTCATCATTTTCTTAAGCACAGAGAAACAAAATAGAAACATAAAAATGCAACTCATGTAATTATGTGAGCAAAGCTTTGAATGAGATCCATGCTTGACTTTTTTATCGAATAATTATAGACATCGTCGTAGCCATCGATGACAGTAGGAATACATAACTGTATAATAACCAAAACTCAAAAAAACACTATGTTACCACCTATGATTTCATTCCAACATACCTGAAAAAACAACCACAAAATAACCAAAACAAAAAAAAAAGAGATCAGTCCATACTAACTTTGTTTAATTTCATTCCAGAGAACATAAATAAAAGAGACCAGTCCATACTGACTTTGTTTAATTTCTTGGCTACGAAAGTTTGATTCAATTCCTTTTGCAATTTAGAGATCAGTCCTTTTGCAATTTAGAGCTCCCACGGTGCATGTTCATAAATACCTATTTCAACTTCAGGAAACATAAAGAACAATGTGAGTAATTAATGAAATTATCAACATAATCCAAGACTAAAACAACAAATAAAATGAACGAATTATCTTATGATACTTGTATATAAATAATTATGTAAGAAAAAGCCATAATATGTAAATTATATAAAAAGTTGTATATGTTGGAAGCTAAGAAGTTCAAATATCCCTATACGAAAATGACTTAGTATTCTAACATGAACTAAAAGAAGGAAACGAAATATATTAGACTTTACGCATTGCTCCACGAGCTACAAAACGCTCCGCGGGAGAATTTCTCTACTTGGGAAGCATCCCAGGAAGTCTCTTCTATTAAGCACATTTAAGGAAAGGACAATAGGCTTGCTATTTTATATTGGATCGATCTTAGTATTTAACTGAGTTCGAACAGGCTTGCTGCTATAAGATTCTATTCTCGGATTAAGTATGATCCCATTCATAGATGCAAAATAAACCAACTCCAAATCAAAATAACACAAACACAAAAGAAATATATTCATATACGGAAACAAAAAGAAAAAAAACTCAAACTTACTACACCCTCAACAGTAGCCGATGGCCTAGTCATCCTTGTTTCTCTTGCAGCCAATGAAGATGCATATTTCCATCGAGTCACAGAGACTCACACCAGAACAAAAGATGATAATTTACCTGAATGCATAAAGAGCATGGAGTGATTGGTAAAGTATATATGCTAGAAAAAGAATGGAGCATGAAAATAACTTTTTATTCACTGGCCCTCTCTTTCTAATGACTGAAAGTTGAAAATACAGTTTGTTGTACACTGTTTATTAAAGAAAAGACAATTTGTATAAAGTATCTATGTACATTCTTTGAGTTAGCAGCCTGATTCATGACAATTAGACAGATTCTTTGCGTAAAGAAGCTTGTTTACAGAACCTAATAGAGCAATCATATAATATAATTTTTCTCTGTGATTTCATTGTAATAAGTTGACAAACATGAGAAATATATAAACATAATTAAAGAAAAAAAATTGAAAAGATGACTACTCTATTGAAAAGATGGCATGCATACCGAAAAATAAATGCATATCAAGATAATAATGCATTTAAACTGAAAGATACGTCACAACTTTGCTCAAATGTAATACATGTAGGAGTGCGGAGCTGAAGCATTTGCCAACCATGGTCCAAAATTATTCAGCACAAATCAAATCAATGGTCAATAATGTATAGCTCAATTAGAAAACAAAAAAAAATCATTGAAAATCAAACTAATAGCACACATATAAATATATAAAAGAAAAGGGGGAAAATTGTGCCTGTTTTGCATCACCTCCATAGAACCCAATCTAAAATAACTGGCCAACCCTTGTTCCTGTAACAAAAATAAACAAAACAAAGTTCGTTCAAAAGGATAAATGAATCAAGGATTATATACAAAGTTCAAAAAGCATACTCTAGAAAAGATGATTCAAATTCTTTGATGATGATGGATGAGGTTCGTATTCAAGACAAAAGTCGTTCCATGATATGTTAAAGCAACAGTACTTCCCTACAAAATGATCGAATTTCTTACTTACGAATTCAAGTTATAAAGCTTCAATGCCTTGTCTAATAGCAAAATACAAATTCCTAAAAAGTTCTCTACAATAGATAATGTTCCAAAACCAATAGATAATGTGCAAAATACAAATTCCTGATTCAATGGTGTTGGTGTTTCATTCTATGTTAATCTTCATATTCAAACTATTACTACTACTACTACAGAAAAAGATAATATAATGAAAATTTCTTAAAAAAACATAGATCTATTACCTTTAATTGAGCCTCTCATTAATAGAAACTTAGTGATCTAAATCATCACATCTGAACCATCAAAATCAGGGTTTGATAAGAAAGAGGGTTTGGGGTTTTTTCATCAGTTTGGGTTTGTGGGTTTGTTCGTCTGCACATATGAATGAGGATTTGGGTTTGGGGGGTAGTGTTAGAGAGATTGATAAGGAGGAGCCGCATGATTTTGAGAATGAAAGGTATAGTTTAAAGTGAGTTTGTTGTATCTTTACCAAAATAGCCTTGTGTTTTAATGAAAGTTAAAGAGGGAGAATCAATTAGTGAGGTGAAAAAGAGGGGGAACTCAAATTTTTCAAGGGCAAAAAGGGTAGTGCAGGAAAAACTTATATACATGGTATTATGGTTCTATCTTATGACATACATAAGTTTTACTCCTTATATATATATATATATATATATATATATATATATATATATATATATATATATATATATATATATATATATATATATATATATATATATATATATATATATATATTGTGAACATACCGTTTACTTGTGAGGTATCTATCGATAGGAGTTATTTTAAGGGTTATGACTATGCACCACACTGTTTATTGACGCATGACTTGTGAAGGTCATTATATTTTGATCATACGTTCAATCAATCTATGGTTTGTGATGAGAGAGGCAAATGATCCAATGCATCAGTCAAGTTTTAGTAAGTGACTACCTGATGGTGTGATTGCATGGTGATCCCCCAGTCTCATGTGTGTGTGTGTGTGTGTTTAAATACGTTAGGTGAGGGAATCCTACGTATTTATTGATGGAATCGTGAGGCGGTCCCCGAAAGTAGTTGCCTTTATGTGATGTTACAAAAGAGATATTTAGTCCTGTGATGGATACTTAATTAAATAAACCTTATATAAGATCCTATGTGTGAGTGCAATTAATCACAATAAATGAATTTCAAAAAGCAAGTAATAAAAGAATATAAAAATTCCCACACAACACAAAGATATACGTGGTTCGATATCCAAGGAGAGGTTTTTGAATTCTTATTGATGTCTTTAAAAGTTTGATAATTACATCCCCTTTGATCCTTGGGTGAGGGTTATATTTATTGTGATGTAAAGTGGTTGAGTGACTTAAGGAACTCTCCCAGCTTGCTATTGGCTCATGTGGTGAATCCTAATTATCTCGTCCAAGATTGTTAGTAACCAACTAAGCCTATCGATATTTAAATGATAAGAGTTTGTATTTATCATTGTGATAAACGTTTGTGTTAATCTCTTTATCACTGGACTGGACTAAGGCAGTGTGGTGATCCAGTTGGGCCTATTTGGCCCAATTGAAATTGGGATTTTATGGTTTGGACCCCAGAATTACCCCAAAAATTCTCGGTCAAAATTGGGTTAGAGTAGGGCCAAAGAATTTTTAATCCTTTGTAAGCCCAAGAAATTGATCCAAATATTGTTCAAGGCTGTTGGTCGGGAATTTTCATAAATAGTTGAAGTTTAACGGGGGTACGCTGGTCATTATGAGAAATGTGAACCGTGAAAAACCCACTCTCGTGCCCTGATCCATATGATTACTTTTCACGAAATTCAAATGTTACTTTTGTTTCAAACTATGTACGCATCGCTTTGGTTCTCATTCCTTGCTCAAAAAGACTTTGAAGTTTCTGTTTTCTTTCACTTGCTCTATAAGTTTTTTCCTGCTCCTTCTTATATCTTGTTCTTCATAACTTTCCTCTGCTAGCTTCTGTTGCATTATTCTTTGGTTGTTCTTCAATTTTTGTCAAAAATAGTGAACACCATTCATGGAAAAAACTTAGATGACTTTAGTACAACATACTCCATTCCTCCCTATGTCACGATTGAATGTGCCCCCATACCCAAGAATGTCATTGCAATTGATAGGGCCACTGGATTCCTACTTTGACTGTAGTTCGGGGAGAATCGACCTGTCCCCCAAACCCACTATTTTTGAAATTTTATGAATATTTTAGGGTGGTCCCAGCTCAGTGTGCCCCCAATACTTGGCTTATTTTTAATGCGGTGCACAAAATTAACGAGATGTATGGTACTAACCTTGTTATTTAAGAGATCAAATACTACTACTCTTGGTCTCACACTAACGATGGCCTTGCATACTTGAAGGCGAGGAAGGCCAATAGGATCCTCGTATTAAACCTTCTCAATTCCAATAATGGAGATTATGATCAGGGTTTTATTGGTAGGAATTAGCAATATCCACCTCTCCCTGAGGGCAAAGAATACACTAGGTTCCTTTGCCTAGGTTGGGGGGTGATAGAGCTCAAAACTTATTCTTTATATACTCCTTTTTTTATTTTCAAGTTCTAAATTATTCTTTACTGATGAATTTTTTTATTTCGTGGACTTTGAATATCTCTCTCAAAGAAGAAAGAACCCTCTCTTACCCATATTAACCAGGAAAAGTTACTGAAGTCTTGGAAGGTAAAGGAGTTGTTTTCTAGTGGAGATCATCCTCGCTCAGTTTCCTTTATCTTGGAATAAAAAAAAAACCACCAATTGCTTTACTGCTTGCCTAGTGGAAAACATCCTTGATATCTCTGTGTTGGATGAAGAAGTATCGATTTCCTCTTCTATTCAATCCCTCGTCATTGTGTCCATTATTTCTAATGAGGAGGATTCCATGGCACCGAGGAAGACAATACTGTTGATCGATGATGATGATGCTGAGGTTGGGTCTTTATCGCCCAAGACGAAGTCCTTAAAGAGGACTGAGACTGAAGGCCCCAAGGCCAATGGCCAGGATTTGGTCATTAGGGAAAAGAAAAAGACAAAGCTCCCATGGTCTCCCAGCTCTCCAAAAAGGGTGATCTCCCCCCTCCCATCGAATCTTCGCAGGACATGTCTATGGCCAAGGATCCCTCCTTGGTCTATGACCTTTTGAGGGGGTGTGTGCTCATAGCTAGTCGCAAAAATCTCATGTTTCTCTCTCCGAAACAACTCACAACCCGTGTTTCTAAAACTTTATCACTTTTAAGGAACTTTCCTTTCCTCCTTTCCTCTTTACTTGTTGTTGCTATTTTGAGATAGACTCATCTAATACTTGCCCTATTTCTCTATTTACAATTAATGGTAGAGTTTTTCCAACTCCTAGACGGTCACTTGGACTAGTCTAAAGTCAATGATGAGCTCAGTGAGTCTCTAAGAAAATCACAGCAGGCCATGGCCAATGCCCAAAAGGTCTATGAAAATGAGAAGAATAGCACCAGTAATTCTATAAACGTGTTGAAGAGAGATAATGAGAAGATCAAGGTTGAGAACTCTCAACTGAAGGCTGAGAAATCTTGGTTGGCCAAAGAGGTGCTCTAATTTCCTACAGCCAAGGAAGTCGGTTTTGATAAGGGCTTCACTGAAGCCTATGAGGACGCTAAACGCTAGCTAGCGTACATCCGTAAATCCAGCTTTAAGAAAGGCTAGGATGCAGCCTTGGTGAGGACCAAGGTCTCAACTAACTTCGACCTCTTCAACGAGCATAAACTGATTTCTCCGCCAAGGATTAAATAGGAGGCTACTACCAGCGTCCCAGTCATCCAGATCAAGGATGTGGCAAACCAAAGCAAGGCTGCTAACATTAAGGAACATGTGAATAAATAAGTTTACTTTAGATGAGGACTTATACTCCGTATATTTTCCCCTCGTTTTCTATTTATAAGGGCCTTACCCATTTTATAGAATGTTAATGAAATAACATTTCCCTTAATCGTTATTCTATTAAGATGTCTTTACTGAATTTTGTCCTTTGTGTTTGTTTATTTCTGTAGTATATTACTAAGGATATTCCCTCATTTGCTGGAAACCTAGATGATTTTCTTGGTCAGGATGCAAGTGCTCGGGCTCGCTGAGAATTTTTATCTGTCCATAAGGCCTTGAAAAAGAGGACTAAGGCCTATAAAAGCTAATCAGTCTTGGTGTCCAAGTTGAAGGATGACTTGAAAGACTTGGGAGACATGGGCTCCTTAATTCATGATGAGATAAATGTCTTGAAGGCCAACTTTCTTAGGAAAATGACATAAGATAGCTCTATGCCCTGTTTTAGTTTGAGAATGATGAGCGCAAAAGACGCTCGTCAATGCTGGAGAAGATAGTTGAAGAGCTCATGTCATGGTGATAAGGTTCAACCATGATGTGAAAAAACTTCGCTACTTATTTAGGATGGGTCCTCAAGCATACTGGTCACTAGGCTACAATGAAGGTTGGGAAGATTATCCAGTCACGCTAGAGGCGGCCAAAAGTGTGGCCTAAAAGCATGGTTAGATGAATGCCGTGAAGGTTGTGAAAAGGCCCCAAGACTCTCAGCTTTGGTACATGTACCAAGTTTTCGACGTATAAGTGCCCTCCCTTTGGTCGCGACGAGAAATGGTTTCTTATGAATGACATATCTCTTCAGCTTGCTGAGAGTTAATTGGAGTCTCATGACAGTTATGACGCATACCGACTAGATCCCAATGAATGTCGAAGGAGGAGGATCATTGAATTTCTTGCTCGCTGACTATAGACATTTTTAGTTTTTGTTATTTGTAGTGATCTTTTGTCGTTGGAAATTTTTATAAATTATAACTAAATATTACTATATAGTTAAATTACTACCAATATCGTAGATTTTTTTTAAATACTTTATGCCAAGCATGTGTTATATTTATCTTATCTACCTTTTAGGTCATGTCATCACACTAACTTAGGCCTAGAACAGACTAAAGCAAAAATGCACCTGGTATAAGGACAATCCACTCGTTCAGGATTTTATCTAACCAAGTCGAGTTTTGGGGATCCCACGTAGGGCTTTTTCTTACCTGGTTAATTCATGAGGTCATTTGTGTTTGTAATGACAAAGAACTGAAGATCCTAATTTTAATTGAAAGAAGCAAAGTTGCCACTATAATTAAGTTTAAGTTTGGTTGGCTTTTGAAAATTAATACCAATTGTGAGCCTGTTACTTCGGAATAATGTAAAGCGATTGAATAGCTAAGTAATTGAGCAGATAACAGGGTATTTATCAATAACTTGAATGTGAACTGCGAGAAACATATATTTTGAAATGAAAATTCGCAAAAACTAAATATGGTGGAAATTAAACTAAAACTAAAACTTCTTAAGGTTGGTCGCATTCCATGCTCGAGGTATCTACCTGCCCTCTATTATATCTAAGTGATAGGCTCCTTACAAATCATCCCAGGTCACTTTGAACGGACCTTCCCAATTGGGCCCTAACTTGATGTACGATGGCCTTTTGGCACTGTTACGCACTTTCCCAAGGACATAGTCCCCAACTTAAAATTTTCTTGAATTGACCTCTCCGTTGTATTATTTTGCCAACTATTGGTGGTAGGAAGCCAGATTGATCATAGATTATTCCCTTCGTTCTTCTCCTAGGTCAATTTCGATGAGAAAGGATTTGTCATACATTACTTGCTCGATAATGTTTTTCTTTTTAGTTGGCAGACCATATTCGAGTGGAATCACGGCTTCCATACCGTAGGTAAGGGTGAAGGGTGTTTCCTCGATAGGTCTTCTCGATGTGGTGCGATATGCCCAGAGGACATGAGGGATCTTATCTAGCCAAGCACCCTTTTATCTTTACAACCTATTCTTTAAGTCATTGTCGTCTTATTGGAGGCCTCTGCTTCGCCATTACTTTGCGAGCATGCCATAGAACTAAAATGGTGTTTAATTCCATACTTATCGCACAAACCTTGAAAAGGCACACTCTTAAATTTTGTGTCATTATCATTTATGACTGTCCTAGGAACCCCAAAGCGAGTTATAATGTTTCTCCAAATGAACCTGATCATGTCGGCATCTCTAATCTTCGTCGGTGGTCATGCCTCAATGCACTTAGTGAAATAATCTGTGCCGATTGTTATCATCCAAAAATGGTGGTAGAAAATAAAAGAATAATAACTGAAAAAGGACAGAGAGAATGGGGATAAGAGATAATGATAATGAGACATAATTTACGTGGTTCATCCCAAAAAGGAAACCTACATCCATAGGTGCAACTAATTCTTCTTTCGCAGTTATGGAGTATACCGTCAGGGATTCTATGATTACAGAAATGATTGAGTTGTCCATTTCTCTGTGTGTTTCCCACCTCCTTATAGGTAATTAGTTGAGAATCTTAAGGAACATGTGGACTACCTTTATAGGTGAAGTAGTTAAACCAATACAAATGTGATAAAAATTGATATGCATTAGATACCGCCTATGCATTTGAAGATGTGCGTGTGTAATAACCACGTAACAACCACGTTTCCCTTATTTCCACGTGACCTATGAGAAGTTCGTCCTGTGTACACGAGGACATGGATACACAGTGTGAGCAAGTGACCACAACAGATGAGGACAGCTATCCATTGAGACTGACCGAACAAGTAGGCACTCGACCGACCTCATAGTAGAAATGTGGTCGACCATGCATTGAACAATTGTGAGTCCCTTATGATGTCACATAGGCTCCACGTAGGCTAGGTTCACAAATGTAAAATAGAAAGTCCCAAGACTTCGTGCATGAGTTCTGTGGATGTTTTGGAGCGAGTGGGCGAAGTGTTTATTTTGCTCATAGCTAAAGTATGTTGGTCAGCTTATTTCTAGTCAGCATGGACTGAGCAAATTGCCTTAATTTTTTTTGTAAGTTCTAAGGACACGTGGTAGGAAGCTGAACCATCTTCGTATAATGATTACTGCAGGGTGCATGGGTAGGTTCTCTGTACTACCAGTTGAGTGTTACAGGCTTTATGTCTTCATACACAATGATTTTTCAGCTATCTTTTTGATACTATAAATACCCATTGTCTATATCAATAAAAACCACAGTTTTAAACATTTCAAAGTTATAAAGAGAGAAAAAGGCATTCTTGAGGTTTTAAGAAGGGGATTCATCTGCGAAAAAAAATTTCTTCCTAATTCCTTTATCTATGTGTTAAGGACGTTATTCAGTACTATTTTTCTGCTTAAATCATTTGTCTTTCATTTTATCTTCTAGGTACGCCCTTCTTAGTACTTTCTAGGGCTTACTATTCCTCTTGATTTTAGTTTTGCCCTTTTTTATTATTGTGTGATATGTAGTGGAAATTCCTGGATGGTGTGTGTTGATTTGGATAATCATTGAGTTAGTTGGCCTACGAATTAGGCAACATTAGAATTTTGGGTGCCAATTTACTAAACATTATATTTTTCATTCAATCCCCTAGCTATATTGTTGTGTTATTTCCATCTTTATGAGTTTTCCACCCCACATTCAGTGTATTTATGACTTCACGCACGAGCTTGAGTCTGAACGTCTTGGAATTATTGGGAGAAGTTTTACCATCCTTCTTTAGGTAATTACACGCGAGGATGAATCAGGACATCCAAAATATACACCCCAAACTTCGTCAAGTAAAGGATCTGCTTTTATCCCAGACGAGCCTTTTCTTAATTCTCTAGTATTAAACTATTCTGAAGCAGGTTGTTCTGCACCTCTCTCTCTCTCTCTAAGTATTGATCCAGTGAACATTATTTACATGTATACAGTAAATTTAGAATCCCTTACTGATGACATTGGTTCGAACAGATCTAAGGACGTGAGACTAAAAAATATGGGTCCCTTTACATCTACTTCCCTAGTGGATGAATCTATGCATGCCGTAGTGGATGAGGAGGAATAAGGATATTCCGGGTCTTCTGATTCTTATGATATGGACCAAGCTGACTCTCAGTGGTACCCTAGTACCATAATTGAGGACGAACTTGATCATTTAAGAGGGAAGTATAGCCTCCAAATTGTTATACAAACGAGGGTTCTCTTAACTGAATAGAGGGTATATGATGCGAATGATGCAGATGAGGTTTGCTTGCCCATTTGGGATCTTCGGGTAGTGCTGAGATTGACCCTCCATTTTATGATACGTTCAATATTTAGAGGTTATGGGTTCACACTAACCCAATCGCTCCTAATGCATATCGAACCATGTTAGGATCAATGATGTTTTGGAAGCTTCGAACAGGATTTATCTTACTAGGGAAATTTTCAAATATCTCCATGGGCTAAAGGATAATGAAAAATCTCTTAGATACAATTATTTTTTTCTCCCCGAAAATCTCAGCATGGGATAGTAATTTTCGTTCAGACCGAAAATCATAGATAGAAAGGTCAATTCGCGTTTGCAAACGGGGATTAAGAATTTAGGCATCATGAATAAGGTAGATCATGTAGGATCCCCGAAGAATGGAATGGACTGAATAGGATAGGTACATGTTCCTTTATATTTTTTTATCTACTTGTTCACCTTTGCCTCTCATGTTGTTCTGGTGCCTTGTATTTGACTTTTTTAGTAAAGAAAGCGCCTGTAACACCTCGCCTAATTAAATACTGGGTGATCAGTCCTTTATGAAATTAAAATCAAGGTGAACGGTTGGTTCATTCTTAGCATCACTGTCGTAAAATAATTATTTCCAATTTAAACACCCTAAATAATTAAGCTAAGTGTCAAAACAATTTAAAGTCTTATTTTCATTTTATTAAATTCTAATATGAAATCCTTTTTAATAACCAATATTTTAAAAATTGCATAAATGCTAAGGATGGCAATTAACACACAAGAATTTAAACCATCTAGAAAACCAAACCAAGTTTAAGAACCATAAATGAAATCATCCTGACAAAAGTTAACACTCAAAGAGTACTGAATACTGGATATTAAATAAACATAAATCTTTGACAAATCCAAACGGAAATGGAAATCGGGCAACACATGCCCTAACTATGAAGAGCTAAAATAGGAACCGAATCAATGAAGAGGTCATCTTAAGCAAGGTCCTGTATCTCCCACATAAGCTGTAGTACGTCCAGTCCAAAGAATCTATGCATGACGCTCCTGTGGCTGGGCACCTGTAATACATACATATATATATACAAGAGAGAGAAATGACAGAATATGGGTCAAAGCCCGAGTGTAAAATAGTTCTAAAATAGTTTAACAAGTATTTAAAATGCTTACTGGCTAATGAGACAACCATGCTAGTATGCGACACTCTCTTGAGAATACTCACCTCTCATCTAGTATGTATGGCTACCGTACTACTGACCTCATAAGTTTATCTAACTCTTTTTCTATAAAGTTTTATTCCGAGAAGTACAAAGTCTATGATATTTAGTTTTAAAAAATTAATCTCTTCTATTTTCTTACGTTACTTAGAACCACTCAGTACCATTACAAAATTCACGTACACTTGTTATAAAGCTGGAGTATTTTTTCATCACTTAACTTCTTATACACACAATAGAAAGTTTCCATATTTATAAGTATATATATTTTAGTCACTTATATAATATATATACTATCGGCACCCCACATAAAATCTATGGTGCTGGCATACTCTGTTATCAAGTCCCCGTATCACTCGTACTAAGGGAAATACTAGTTCGGAATCACTCTCGAACTGTATTAATATAATACACACAAAATGGAGGCGAAGCATAGTTCCAATTCACTAAGAGGTCAGCACATACCCCTCACGTCTCTTGGGACCGTCTGGCTATCATTCTCAGATAGCTTGTACCAAGTAATACTATGTTCCAGGGTACAAGTAAATATCCCCCATAAAGGTCCCATCGAGATAAGACTGTCCCGGTGTGGCAAAGCCCGTAATAACAAGTTGCGTGGCTATAATTATTCACAAATTTAATAACTAATAACTGTACACAGTCACAGAGTCATATATGTAGATATTCACATTTACCAAATTAGGTTCGCTCACGAGCCATAATTATTATTATCTGTACTTAGTACAATTTTTCCCAATTATCTCACATAAGGGATCCATTTATTTTACTCTTAATTATACACATTTCACATTTACTTCTCATCTTTCGAAGTACTCTCTCTTATTAAATGTAATTTTAGTAGTGTGACAACCCAGCTTTTTAAATCTAATTCGGTTAGCTACGCCCATTTAAATTAAAGCGAAGCGTCAATATTTTGGCATTAGAAACAAAATTTAAATAAATGCAGTAAAGTAAACATGTACACTCTCATATGTATACCCAAATAATATAATAACAACTATAACAAGTGAAACCAACTCATAACTATTAACTGCAATAATCCATCAGTAATCTCAAACTGAAAATATAAAATGCCAATACATGAGGCCCCACACAAAACGGGAAAGAATAATACAATAATTTTCTCAAATACCAAGTATAAACAAAGGGATATTAATCTCTGATACCACCCTCAAGAAAAGGGAAACAAGCGACATAAATTAAAATAGAATAACTCCAGAGCTACAGGAATCCTAAGAGTGATATGATCTCATCAAGATCCATAGTCTATTATCCATCGGGACGAGGACCTGTCATATATTATAAATATAGGAGAGGAGCAAGAAGTAAGATAGACGAACATCAAAGAAAGAAAACAAGCTATAAGATTATAAGATGTACTTATAATGAAAGCACACTAGTCATTACTAGTCTCCAGTAATTAAGTTGTCCAATTACCCAACCAATGTTCCTATGTCGTGACTACCCAACCCAAACTCGAGTAACGTGTAGTCTCATATTGTGTCATGATTAATTATTATTAATCTCACTTCAGTATTTAACGTATCAAAATATTTCCTTCAAGTATAATATCAAATGCATCGATTCGGGATATTATTTTAAGACACAAGCATAATATCTCACACAACAAGTCATATCGGGTCACTATCGTTACCCGGGGGAACAAGTCGTAACATTAGTCCTACACATGAATACTTACCAATATTACATGGAAAGGGCAATCATATTAAGTCCTAAATCACATGGCGTTTCAAGGTCTTTCTATCCGACCCGCATTACAACCATGTGTCCGGTTCCGGTGGTTTATCTCCGACACGACACTCGAGCGAAACCTAATCGGATCAATCACAAAAAATCACATTCAACATGTGCCTACATCGACCGGAGGACTAGTCTAGTGTATACTCGACAATATACATGTAAAATAATTTCACACTTATGTATATATACAATCATGTCAAGTCTCTTACTCGAGTTATACATTAGTCATTATTTATAATATAACATAATTTACATCATTAATTTACTAATTCAACATCAAATAATTTCAAGGTTATATATTCCTAATAACCATAAGTATGTGATCAAGTTAGGATATTAGGCACAACACCACAATTATCTCACTAACAACATGAAAAATATTATCACTCTTATTTCAACCACATGCTGCCCAGAATTTAAAATGCAGATTCGAGGCTCTTTCGATCCGTTTTTGGAAAAACTTAAAACTACAAAGTTGTTCGGAACGTAATTTTCTATAGGGATTCGCGAGCAAGTTTCCATAGCATGCATAAAACAGACCCGAAACTAATATATAATATTCACCCCTGTTTTCGACAACTTTTTGCCTAGAATTTTAAAACGCCGATTTGAGGCTTTTCCGATCCGTTTTTGGAAAAACATAAAACTACAAAGTTGTTCGGAACGTGATTTTCTACACGGAAATATGAGCATGATACCATAGCCTACTTAAAACAGACCCGAAACTAACATATACAGTTCGGACCTGCTCACGACAACTTTCTGCGCCGAATTTTAAAATGCCGATTTGAGGCTTTTTCGATCCATTTTCGAAAAAATTAAAACTACAAAGTTGTTCAGAATACGATTTTATACCGGGCATCGCGGGCAGAACATTCATTTTCGAAACCAAAACAGATCAAAACAGTTTTTAATATGATGATTTACTTAATTTCATTGATTTCTAAAATTCAAGAGGTTATTCTACATCTCAATCCCTATAATGATGTTATTGCATTTGAATCTACATGGATGATGATCCTAATACATTGCATATCATTTTTAACATCAATTTCATATTAATTTAGGGATCCAAATACATGTTCATGTGAAATTTCATTATAGATACATAACATACACATATAGGTTATTAACTTGCCTTAGATTGTATGGAGAAGTTGAATCTTCTTGAAATCCTCTTAGCTTTCTTCTCTTCTAACTCTCTCTCTCTATAAACCCTAGCCCCCTTTGTGAAATGATAAAATGAAGACTTCTTCTCTTATTTTCTATTTATACCTAGGGTTAGTTTATTTACAAAAATACCATTGACCCAAATTTAACCCTCTCGATTCTTTTACGCGTTAATTCGCTTCTAATATTTAAGTCGCACATTCGTATCTCAATGAATTCGTTTTAACTTTTCATTTCCAAACATTTTGAATATATATACTGACATAGTTTCATTTTCAAACATTTCGAATATATACACTGGAATAGTTTTTTTTTTCAATTTCAATTCAATCAAAAATGCGGGGTATTACATTCTCCCTCTCTACGAACGGGATTTCGTCCTCGAAATCCAAATTAAAGTAAATCAATTCAAGTCAAGTAAGGTAGTTTCTCACGTACCTTCCATGAAGAGATATGGGTGACTAATTCGCAAGTCATCCTCTCTCTCCCAAGTGGCCTTAGACTCATCATGATTACACCACATAACACGAACAAGAGGAATAACTTTTGACCTCTATTACTGATCACGACGATCTCGGATCCTGACCGACCTCTCCTCATAGGTCCCATCGGGCTCCAGCTAAACCCCATCTAACTCTATGTGTAGGTGTGTGTCCTATGGACGTAAGAACTTCCTCAACATGGATACATAAAAAAATATCGTGTACCCGCTGGAGCTGGTAGGGTAGGGCTAAACGATAGGCAACTGATTCCACCCTACCCAACACTGTAAACGAACCCACGTATCGTGTTGAAAGCTTCCTTTTGACACCAAAACGAACAATGCCTCTCATGGGTGAGACCCTCAATAGCACTTGGTCCCCAACAACGAACTCTAACTTCCTCTGCCTTATGTTAACATAAGTCTTTTGATGATCTTGCGCGGTCTTCATCCGTGCACGAATCAAGTGAACCTTATCCGAGGTATCCCTAATAATATTCGGACCCAGCATCCGGTGCTCTTCGAACACCAACCAATATGTAGGGGATCCACAAGGCCTGCCGTAAAAAGCCTCGTATGGTTCAATCCCAATAGTTTGCTGATAATTATTATTGTATGCACACTCCCCCAGTGGAAAATGTGTAACCCAACCACCTTTGAAGTCTAACACACAAACTTGTAACATTCCCTCCAAAATTTTGTTTATCCTCTCTGTCTGACCATTAAACTGAGGGTGGAACGCAGTACTCAAACTCAACTGAACTCCCATCGCCTCCTGAAGATCGCCCCAAAAATGAGAGATGAAGACACTACCACGGTCGGACACGATATCATATGAAACCTCACAATCTCGTTAATAAACACTGTGGCATACTATGCTGCCGTATAATCCGTCCTCACTGGAAGGAAATGAGCCACCTTTGTCAGTATGTCGATAATGACCCAAATAGAATCATGATCGCGCCGCGATCTTGGCAACCCAATAATAAAATCCATGGAGATACTTTCTCATTTCTAACTGTACAATCTAACTCTCACCACGAAGCCTAACATAACAGAACTACTAAGCTGATCCAAAAATTAATAACCCCAATTCCTGACTTGCTAAGTTTCATGCGTGGAGTGTCTTGCAAGCGAAATCCAAATAAGGAACCCCTCCTATACACTACTGTCAACTTGTTGAGATAAGGAATTTGTCAACTTAAGACCCCTAGTGGTACAAGAATCATTTAACTAAAAAAAACACTTATCTCTGGACTCAACGGTTTATCACACAAAAAATAATCCTACTTTGCCTATTCAATATAGATGTCACTATTCATCAATCAAGCCTCGATACTCAATTCATAATTGACTAACAGATGGGTACTGAAAGTTCAAAAGCCAACTCTACTCCGAGTTGTCAATAACACTTGCCTTGCACTTATATTGATGGTGAGCCAACCGATATGGCAACCCTTATTATCCACTAAAGTTGCATATGTGCATAAGCATACAACTTCTATGTACTTACAAATATTGTTCCATCTTTCCAAGTCTGGACTTAGGTAAATAATATCAGCAAGGCTCATACTCTCTTGAACAAGACAACATCGATAAAGTTGCATTCTAGGTGATTAACGATCCCCCTCCTAAAGGTTTCGAACTAACTCGAGATGCAATATGCCCCCTTGAACGCCCCACTTCTCACAGTTTGGTCGCTCTAACCCAAGGCGACAGACCCTCGCTTGATTCGACTTACCGCTCTTTTGTTAAAAATACGTATAGGAATTCAACCTATCTAAGAGAATTTTCCTTCGACTGTGAGTATATTAGAATTTTTTCACCGAATATGAAATGAACTTGGTTCTTCAAATCACGAATAAGTCTTGTACAATTTCCAAGAAATGAGGTAAGACAAAAAATTCCACTTATCCTACCAAATCAGAATATAGGATTTGGCACACTCACCATCCAAATACTCATCTTCCAGCACACCAATACTACCTGATCTTTATGAAGAACGGTGTGCTATCCAACATGTCAAAGGTCATAAATATAAGGTAGCGGACCTTCACGTATCGTGACCCCAATTAACACTCAGTAATCCACACATAACTGAAGTAAAAATTAAATATCTTACGAATCCATTCACGGGTGTTTGCCCAAGAGTAAACACCATCCTTATAAAACTTCTCAACAACGATCGAAACACTCTCTTGTTGTCCCCCTACAGTGG
This sequence comes from Sambucus nigra, assembly GCA_949130495.1. Lineage (NCBI taxonomy): Eukaryota > Viridiplantae > Streptophyta > Magnoliopsida > Dipsacales > Adoxaceae > Sambucus > Sambucus nigra. The sequence goes on along the minus strand of OX422217.1, from coordinate 67,261,502 downwards.
AGGTTATGACAACCATTTCAATGAATGAGTCCAATATTTTGAACCCTAAAATGTATCAATCCTTACCATTGATGATGACACTCACTTGACATAACTATCATCAATCACGTAAAAAAACTGACCGAGCTGCACACGACTCTACCATTATCAAAATACCATCATGGTGTGGCTATTCACTAGTATAGACGTCACCATAATCGAACATATTACACTTGGTTTTGGAACTCGTCTTTAATCACATACGGTCTAAGTAAACATCATGTCACTAAATACTCACTCGTGCACTAATTCACATTAATACATAACAAGGGCTATAACATAGCCACATTCCTATATCTGATGGATTCAAAATAAAACACCACCATTATCAAGGTGCAACAAATTAGTACCCCAATCACCGTGTGATAACATAAAAATCGAACTCGTGGATATATCACCAACTCAAGCAATCACACTCGTATAAAATAAAACTCCTATTGAACACTCCCTCTTGATGTTCTAACTCGACAAATAGTCCCTAGAGATTCGCTACTCATCGTAGGGTTAACAACTGGTAACTCAAACTCAAGTCCATCCCTTAGCACACCTATATTCATGTTCCTCTCTCGACATCTTTTAACAAATATAACGGTGCTATAAAGTAAGATAACCACATCTTATCGAACACCAATTCTAATATAGGGATTTACGAAGAACACTGAACTCCATTCATTGCTAAATACGAAAAAAAAACTACTTAAAAAAAATTCTGGACTTCTCCAATGTCAATCCTCGTATGACCTTGTGATACGGACTTCCTCATCCCTAGTGTCCATGGCCAAGATATCGTAACATTACTGATACATTCTCACGAACTTGTTCGGGATAACTCGCCGAAGCATTCCACTCTGAACAAGTGAGTACCCAACCCACTAATATATCTTGTGCATGATCGAACACACACCTAATCGTCCTTAAGTTGATTTCATTACGGATTTTATACGATTAGAACACTAAAAACCATTATGCTACCCCAATGCGACATCTATTGCTTGTGTGGACAACGTGAAGGTTTACACGCCTAACAAACCTCCCTGATACCAACACAATATTTCAAGGATAATCACTTATCCATTCTAGATTCAGACTCATGAATCTCCCATTGCACATCATCAAACGGATGAATCTAGTTTTTGCTTTTCACAAGTATGATAACACTCTTGCGTACGCCAAAATTGGACCCCTCTGGTCATCCTTTGATGGTGTGAGAAATACACCGATTTGGATTAGTCCTCTCTCAAATCACAACCCTTCCTTTACATGTTCATGAGTAATAATATACTCTTATTATCACAAGACTTACTTCGTTAACCATTCACTTATTAATACGTCATCGAATGCCTCAACAGTCTGTCCATTACGGGTGGAGAGCGATAATTTCTTCTCAAGAAAATGTCATAACAACAACTGGACCATATCATTTTGAGGTGTGCCATATCTAAAATTCTACCCTTCCACATTGGAAACAACTTCAGACAACTACACGCGCAAGTGGTACCAACAACTCAGTGGTACTATAGGGTGGGCTATAACTTATACAAACTTCTTTACAACCATAAGAGCGACGATATTCAAAGTTGATAATGCACAACAAATATACGGGTGTTTCCTCCCCCTAAAGCACCAAAAGTCAACTCAATCATTGAGTTCAACATCTGTTTTCTTGCCCACTGGTGGGAGATGAAACTACGATAGTTGCACGAAAATTGCGGTCTCTTAAAATTCTTGGACCCTTTTGCCCTCCCAGAGTCCATGTCTCATCAAATCACCATCTTAAAATATAGTAAGTGAACACGTATCCTAAAAAGGTTTATTCAAGTGGAGCACTAGTCATAGTTACAACAAGTACTCACACACAGACCTCACGCGTACGATCCTGTGGCCGATCGAAGATTCACCTCATGCGTGGGATGTCTCACAAATGTAATCCAAACAAGGAACCCTCCCTATACACAAGGCTAGCTCTGAATCGCCCGTCAAAATCGTAGCGTGAAGATCTTCTAAGTCATCGAATACAATACCTAATCATAAGGCTCTACGTATCAAGGAAACGATGCGTGGAAAACGTAACGGACTCCCTCAGATCCCTAAAGGCTCTAAAACCATGCTCTGATACCAACTGTGACAACCCTGCTTTTTAAATCTAATTCGGTTAGCTACGCCCAATTAAATTAAAACAGAGCGTCAATATGTTGGCATTAGAAATAAAATTTAAATAAATGCACTAAAGTAAACATGTATACTCTCATATGTATACCCAAATCATATAATAACAACTATAACAAGTGAAACCAACTTATAACTATTAACTGTAATAATCCACCAGTAATCTCAAACTGAAAATATAAAATTCCAATACATGCGGCTCAACATAAAACGGGAAAAAATAATACAATAATTCTCTCAAATACCAAGTATAAACAACGTGATATTAATCTCTGATACCACCCTCAAGAAAAGGGAAACAAGCGACATAAATTAAAATAGAATAACTCCACAACTACAGGAATCCTAAGATTGATATGATCTCATCAAGCTCCATAGTCTATTGTCCATCGGGACGAGGACCTGTCATATATTATATATATAGGAGAGGAGCAAGAAGGAAGATAGACGAACGTCAAAGCAAGAAAACAAGCTATAATATTATAAGATGTGTCCGGTTTCGGTGGTGTCATATTAAGTCCTAAATCACATGGCATTTCAAGGTCTTTCTATCCGACCCGCATTACAACCATGTGTCCGGTTTCGGTGGTTTATCTCCGACACGGCACTCGAGCGGAACCTAACCGGATCAATCACAAAAAATCACATTCAACATGTGCCTCCGTTGACCGGAGGACTAGTCTAGTGTATACTCGACAATATACATGTAAAAAATTTCACGCTTATGTATATATACAATAGTGTCAAGTCTCTTACTCGAGTTATACAATAGTCATTATTTATAATATGACATAATTTACATCATTAATTTACTAATTCAACATCAAATCATTTCAAGGTTATATATTCCTAATAACCATAAGTATGTGATCAAGTTAGGATATTAGGCACAACACCACAATTATCTTACTAACAACATGACAAATATTATCACTCTTATTTCAACCACATGCTGCCCAGAATTTAAAATGAAGATTCGAGGCTCTTTAGATCCGTTTTTGGAAAAACTTAAAACTACAAAGTTGTTCGGAACGTGATTTTATATAAGGATCCGCGGGCACATTTCCATAGCCTCCATAAAACAGACCCGAAACTAATATATAATATTTGCCCCTGTTTTCGACAACTTTCTGCCCAGAATTTTAAAACGCCGATTTGAGGCTTTTCCGATCCGTTTTTGGAAAAACTTAAAACTACAAAGTTGTTTGGAACGTGATTTTCTACACGGACATGTTTGCACACTACCATAGCCTGCTTAAAACAGACCCGAAACTAACATATACAGTTCGGACATGTTCACGACAACTTTTTGCGCTGAATTTTGAAACGCCGATAGGAGGCTTTTTCGATCCGTTTTCAGAAAAACTTAAAACTACAAAGTTGATCAAAATATGATTTTCTACCGGGTAGCGTGGACAGAACATTCATTTTCGGAACTAAAACAGATCAAAACAGTTTTTAATATGATGATTTACTTAATTTCATAGATTTCTAAAATTCAAGAGGTTGTTCTACATCTCAATCCCTATAATGATGTTATTGTATTTGAATCTACATGGATGATGATCCTAATACATTGCATATCATTTTTAACATCAATTTCATATTAATTTAGGGATCCAAATACATGTTCATGTGAAATTTCATTATAGATACATAATATACACATATAGGTTATTAACTTGCCTTGGATTGAATGGAGAAGTTGAATCTTCTTGAAATACTCTTAGCTTTCTTCTCTTCTTACTATCTCTCTCTATAAACCCTATACCCCTTTGTGAAATGATAAAATGAAGACTTCTTCTCTTCTTTTCTATTTATACCTAGGGTTAGTTTATTTACAAAAATGCCATTGCCCCAAATTTAACCCTCTCGATTCTTTTACGCGTTAATTCGCTTCTAATATTTAAGTCGCACATTCGTATCTCAATGAATTCATTTTAACTTTTCATTTCCAATCATTTTGAGTATATATACTGACATAGTTTAATTACTAAACATTTTGAATATATATACTGACATAGTTTCATTTCCAAACATTTTGAATATATATACTGACATAGTTTCATTTTCAAACATTTCTAATATATACACTGGGGTAGTTTTTTTTTTTCAATTTCAATTCAATAAAAAATGTGGGGTATTACAAGTAGGCACACCCTCTCTAACCTTCTGGTCTAAGTCTTTCACGAATCTCAATTCTTTAGTGAACGTACGCACCATTTCTAATGTATGGTGAAACCCCCTGTTAACCCATAATTTCATCTCGTATCAAATTTCATTCAACGGAGTCTACTTAGACCCTAGTGGTCCTCTTCATGTCCCATCATACTATTCAAAGGATATTCAAGGGTTCCTACGTATTTTATCCGAATTAAACGAAAAGGAAAAAACATGCAGTTTTTCAGGAGGGGTCGATCGATCGATCAAGCAGTTATTCTGAATTTTTCCATTGTTATCTATGGGTTTCCTTCTTCAAATTCAACCAAAACTCCATTAACGATTCCCAAATTCCCCCCAAAAATTACTACCAGTCATATATATCTATATACATGATTTCCTACGTGAAACATATACAAATTCATCAAAGGTATTGAATTAATGGGGTAAATTAACATAATTATCAAGAACCCTAATTTTTCATAAAACTTCCATTCTTCTAATTCTTTTTTAGATTTCGTGCTTCTAAATCCATACAATTTCGTGGGTAATCCTCTACATATGATTAAGATACCCATAATAGATCTATTTCCTTTAAAACATGTGACTAAAATTCTCTAAGTTATCAAATTCTTCCATGAAACATGTTTTTAACAATCCTAATCTAGCATGGGTGAAACATTAACTAAAAACAAAGCAAGATAGATACTTGCCTTGGATTTTAATGTCTAATTTGATGATGAAGAGGATATGGCCGTGTTCCTCGTCTTACGATCTATGTTTTGGCGGTGGTGGTGGTGCAATCGAGTGAGTTCTAGGCCTTGGATTTCTTAGAAAGCTCTCTACCTTATTCTCTAATGGTCGTTCTTATGTTATGTGTTTGTTAACCCTAAAAGACAACTCCTAATGGCTGATATATCTTAGGGAAATTCGTGGGTTTAATTACCCAAAAAATTAAAATGTCTATAATACCCTCCTGGGATGTCAATTAGGTATAAAAATGCCCCGAGACCCAAACTAAACCCCCGGGTACACTTTTCTGGCTATCTCGACCCTTCTGAACACTTTAGTGCACTCAAAATGACCATACGGTTGACTTATAATTTATTCACTTTTATAATAATAATTTAGTCCCGACACGACACAGGCGAATCCGGACTTAAATTTCCATAATTGCCATTTTATTCACTCGTGACAATTTTAATTAAATCAATATTATATATTACTTTATTCATCTAGTAATATTCAATAATTTTTCAATAATTAATAACTCTCGTCACGCTAGTAAATATTTAAAATAAATTTTCTGAATTAATATTAAATTAATTATCAATTAAATTTAATAAATCCCCAAATTTAAAAGCCATAAAAAGTATGGGGTATTACAGCCCCCAGGCTAGTTGCATCCTTAGTGGACTTGATTGAGTCCTATTGCGAGAAGAAATCTCTGAAGTTTGAAGAGCTATTTTCGATTGTGAAGTTCGTTGTTGTTGGCTACCATACCTCTCTAGGCAGCAATCCCCCGGTAGAAGTCTAGGTTCCTCTTGAAGGATACGTGTTGTACGAGACACATATCAATTAGTCGAGAAGGTGGTTAAAGAAGAGGGAGCAGGTGTTGAGACAGGTTTTATATGACTTTCCTTTCTAGTCTACTGTTAATTTTCATTTGGCTATCTTACTTGCTTGCTCGTCTCTCCTCAGTTACGCGGAGCACCCTTCTGAGGAAACTTACAAAATGGTTCCTTGTCATATAGATCACAAGGCGATGGATCTATTTAGGAAGAAGAAGATGGAAGTAGGTAAAATCAAGGTAGGGGTTGAGAAAAATAAACTTGTCAAATAGGAGGAAAGGGCTGAGTAGGCTGCTCGGCACAAGGATGATGAAGTTGCGATCGCAAATGGCAAGTCAAAGGAGAAAGCCCCATGCATCCTAAAGCCCCCATTATTGGGGAGAAATGACCTCTAGATCTTTCAATTTTCCGTAATGTCAAAAAGATGCCCCGAGTGGAAGAAGTTAGCCTCCTCTTCGCAGGTTGGTGAAGGGTTAGGGTACTAACTCTAAATATGGAGAGGTAGAGGAGTTTAAGTTTAATCCTTCCCATAAGATCATATCTGAGCAGTTAAGGGCTGATCTAAACTCCATTTTATATCATACCAGCGATGCTACTAATTTTCTCGCCTACCATGACCACATTAAGGATTTTGAATTTTTGATAGCCTATGACCCTAATTCCTTGTGGAGGCTGGCCCAACACTAACTTTGAGTGGTAAGTTCTCCTTTTGTTTAATAGTTTTTCATTTTATGCTAAATTTTTATTTTAATGACTTGTCTTTTTCTAATTGTGAGGCTGCCATGACTACAAAAACTTTGAGGGAGAAGGCTATGGTGATCCATTACACCTTCGAGGAATTTTTTGACAAGAATAATAAGTTAATAACTTAATTGGAGCAAGCACCTAGTGATTTGAACAAGACTAATGACAAGTTAGAAGAAAGAGATAACTAGTTGATGATCAAAATAACTAAACTAAACTCGATAGAGAATGAGATTACACAGCTTAAGGACAAGTCTATCACCAATTATGCCACCATCAAGAGTCTGAACAAAGCCCTTATTTGCCCATGAGGCCGTTCAAAAAGCTGAGCAGGATAAGGCAGTCATGCCGATTGTGCTGTAGAGTGCCCGTGGTGCTCTAACGTCTGCTGAGGAGGTGGATGTTCAAAAGTACAAATCCTTGACCAAATATAATGTAGATTGCATGGGATTTTTTGTAGACAAGTATGAGGAATTGAAAAGGAGGGTCATGACTCACTACGCGGACATTAATGAAGAAGTGAGCAAGTGGCAGGGGGATAATGAAGAAGCCACCGCCCTGGTGGGGGAAGATGGTGGTGATGCTTCTTCCATTGATGGTACTTAATTACCAACTCGGAATGTCGTTAACCCTGTTGATAAAGACACTTTTATAACTTGATCTCTTTTTGTGAAGTTATATATCCGTTTGTTTTTGCCTTCTTTTTCTGTGTTGTAATCCATTTTATGAACTATCTGGTACAGTTTTTATAGTTATATATATGGAGCACTGTGAATGGTCTTTTTGTGCAGTAATTGTTTTGCTGTTCTACATGCTATTGTAAGAAAACCTTTTTTATGTGCCTACTTTTGTATGCTTAAGTAGAAAAGTGACTAATCATTTTTTTTGCTATCCATTGAGTCATACAGAGGTTAGGCTGAGCTCCTTGTTCATAAATTTGTGAAGACAAGATTGTACATGAAGATATTTTTCTATTCGTGGTCTATTTTATTTAACGATACCATATAGTTTATGTTCATAACTTGTTTGTTCAATGAAATCATACATATTATGTTTGTCCTCTTCGTGACTTGTTTGTTCAACAAAGTCATACAGATTTTTTTTGTGACCTATGAAGTCATACAGTACTATTTGTAAGTTTATCTAGTTTTTATTATAATCGATATGTGGTGATTAGATATATGTGCACATATCTCATGCCTAGAAAAAGGAAAAATGAAAGAAAAACAAAAATAGTTGAAATGGAGAGAACATAATTTTATTAACATGGAGTTGTTGAATACATGATCGAAATAGGACATTTATTGACAATACTTTCTCAAATGATCAGAATAATTTTATTAACATGGAGTCATTGAATGCATGATCAAAATATAACATTTACTGATAATACTTTCTCAAATGCTCAGAATTCCATGAGTTCTCGAACTACTCGCTATCTAGTGTTTTGATGCAGTAAGTTCCAGGCCTTACCACACTTGTCATCTAGTATGGTTCATGCCAGTTGGATTCAAGTTTGTTATTCTTCTAGATCACTATCTGTAGGACATAGTCCCCCTCTTTCAAACTACTAGGATGTACAAGTTGGTTGTAGTAGTGAGTAGTCCTTTGTTGGTAGGTGATTAGTCGCAATGTTGCATTATCCCTGACCTCTTCAACTAGATTGAGATCTAACCTTCTCAACATATCACTTTGGGGGGAATCAAAGTTAAGAACTTAATGGCTGGGGAGTCCTATATCAATAGGGACCACAACTTTAGTACCAAATGCAAGCATGTACGGTGTCTCTTCTGTTGCCATTTGTGGAGTAGTTCTATAGACCCAAAGTACAACATGGAGCTCGTTGATCCAATTTCCTTTTGTGTCATCCAATCATTTCTTGATTCCATCTAGAAACATGTTGTTGGTAACTTTAGTTTGGCCGTTACATTATGGATGTCCCGATTTAAAGTGTAGCTTCCGGATGTTAGATCGAATGCAATAGCCTTCAAAATTTTCATTGTCAAATCGCGTACTATGATCCGTGATGAATGAATAAGGCATGACATATCAGCATATTATATTCTTCAAGATAAATTGAAAGATCCTCTCATAAGGAATATCCACCAACGGCTCGCCTTAACCTATTTGATGAAGTAATCCACTGCCACTACTATGAATTTGAATTGCCCTTTCGTTCTCGCCAGCGGTCCGACCATATCAATTCCCCATATCACAAATGGCCAAGGCGATATGATTTGGGCCAGCGGTTCTCCTGGTGTCCGATGTATTATAACATATGTTTTATATTTGTCTCATTTCTTCGCATAATGAACACAATTTGCCTTCATCATCGCCCAGTAATATCCTGCGGTTGCAATATGCTTTACCAGTGATCTCCCAGCAGAATGTGCTTTGCAACATCCGTCATGAACTTTTTTAATTATCTTGTTGACTTTGTTAGGATGGACACAACTCAACAGCGAAATGATGTATCCCCTCCTGTATAATACTTTGGCCTCCATTACGTAGTCGGCTGCCTTATAACGTAACTTTCTTGCTTTTTTTAGGTCTTAGGGGATTTCGCCAGCTTTAATATATGCTCGTATATAATGACCTAGGCTTTTTTCCATCACCCTGAAGTTCTTCTCATTTATGCTTATGCAGGCTAATATTTTAATTGATACCATTCTCCTTAGATCAGTCCTGGTAGCTGAGGCCAATCATACTAAGGCATTTTCTTGGGCATTTTTTTAACCTAAGTATCCTCATAATCATGACTTTTGTGAATTTTTCAAACCATCATCGTACTATGGTGAGATTCTTCATCATAGATTCCTCCATTGCTTTGTAGATCCCCAGTAAATAATTGACCATGGGTTGAGAGTCGTTATGTGCAATAATATGGTTAGCCCCTAGGGACGAGGCTCACCCAAATTTGGCTATCAAGGCCTCAAATTTCGCCTCGTTATTTGAAGCTACAAACTGAAAGCGCAGTGCATATTTCATGTCTATTTTGTTTTGCAGTAGTGACGATGATACCTGCACCTCTACCTGCCAAACAAGCAGATTTGTCAACAAACACCTTTCAGATAACGTTGGTATGGCTAAAATTTTCTTCTTCAAGTTTTCCAAATCTAAACAACTTATTTTGAGATTCATTGTCCTAGTCCTTGTCACCCTTTGATGAGGACCTCTCTCTAAGGGGTGTTTGCTCTACATCATCTAGAATCAAGCTCTCCTTCTAAGAAGTCTGCTTGCCATCAAGAATAGTGTTATCTCCCAGAGGAGTCTATTGGATAGCTTCTCCTTATATATGAATTTAACAATGAAATCTACTAATTCTTTCCCCTCAATGGTTGTCCTAGGCTTGTATTAGATATCATATTCACCGAGATCTATTTCCTAATCCATCAGCTGACCATATTTTTCTAGTTTATTCAGGATCTACCATAAGGGCAGGTTGGTATAGACCACAATAGTGTGGGCTTGGAAATACGACTTCATTTTCCTTGAAGCCTCCCTTAGTGCTAAGGGTAGTTTCTCCATTCGAGGGTACGAGGATTAAGCTCCTCATTACACTTTGCTAGTGTAATAAATTGGCCTTTTAATTCCTTCCTCTTTCCTTACTAATGCCAAACTAATAGCTGATTCGGACACTACAAGTTATACGTAAATCTTTTCCCTAGCAACAGGTTTCGATAAGAGACGGGGTGATCCTAAATACTGCTTTAGCTATAGAAAAGCATTTTTGTATTCTTTGATACATTCAAAAGACTTTCTTAGGACTTTAAAGAAAGCCAGGCATTTATATGTGGCTCTGTAGATGAACCTGTTGAGGGCGAAAACACACCTCGTCGTTCGTTGCACATCTTTCTTCGTTGTGGGAGATTACATATTAATTAGATCTTGAATATTGTTGGGGTTGGCTTCATTACCCCGCTGATTGTTGATAAATCCTAAAAACATGCCTTCATTTACCACGAACACACATTTCATCAGATTAAGCTTTATCTGATGCTTCTCTAGTTGGTCGAAAGTCTGCCCAAAATCCTTAATGTGGTCAGTTGTCGTTCTACTCTTCATCAGCATGTCTTCCACATATACTTCCATGTTTACCCCAATCTGCTCTTCAAAGACTTTATTCACCTGTCGTTGGCAAGTGGCCCCTATATTCTTTAGACCAAAAGGTATTATATTATAGTGTAGACACCCCATTCTGTTACCCCTTAACTCTCCATAGGTCCCTAATACCTCCCTTTATCACTACAAACCCAGGTCATACCCTGAGTACTGACCTAAAAGCCATCGGGCACTCTCAGGATCTGTTTAACCAAAAAGTCAAACTCTCCAGCTTGACCAAAGCTGAATGAATCTTTAAAGGGCACATAAATCCCTTTCCAACGGTCCGTTCCGTGCGTTATTCCGACTTACCATGCAGACGAATGATCCGTTTGATTCCAAGAGGTCACCAAATGCTTCCAGGGACCGATTGACCAAATTCAACTACCCAAACCGGGTCAAACTCTTTGGAATGTCAAAGTACATCTCCTAAACTTTCCAATGATCCGCCCCGTGCACGATTCGGACTTTCCATGCGGACGAACGATCCATTTGCATCCGAACGATTCCCCGTCCAATGGACCGACAAACGCTTTCGAGCCATATTTGACCCAAAGTCAACTCTCAAACCCGTAAGCGGTCTAGGGACTTTCAAAGGTCTCTGAATTACGTTTCCAATGGTCTGTCCAGTGAACGATTCTGATCAATGGTTTGCCCTCGGTAGCCAATTTTCCGAAAAGGACTGAAGCACACTACTAATCAGCAAGTGCCAGTAGGCAGGACCAGGTCTATGCCGATCGTCAGTGACCTAGGCCTATAAAAGGAGGACTTCACCTCATTTGCAAAGGGGGCCCAGATCTGATAAAAATCGCTCTCAGAGAATCCCAAAAACCTCTCTCGAAGACAGCGTGATTTCAACATCCAAATCCCTTTCTAACTTCCACTTTTCATCATACTTTTCATCAAACTTGGTGAATTAGTCACTCTCCATCATCGTCCAATTGCAAGGGCTGCTCTCCAACATTCAAGATCAAGCTTAAGATCTTCAAGAAGGTCCAACTTTCTCAACTTTCTTTTTAAATTCTCTTAAATTCGCAATAACTTGTTTTATTACCTAGCACTTTTATTATCTCATCTCACACATCCTAATATCCTTTTTATTTAGTATTGTTTCACATCTCTTATTTTCATATAAATAAAACCCAAAAAGACAAGAAAAAGAGGGTTTGCTCATAAATTCGAAATAGGGATTCTCATATTTTCTCACACTTTTCTCACAACTAAAGCACTTTTTATACACACACACACTCACAAATAAGAGATCCCCCATTCGGATTTATGGAATAAACCCCACCCCTCATTTTGTATGCGAACTATGTGGACTTTGATGCCTTTATAGTCTACGTAGGCGTCTCAGGATAAAACTCGAGACTCGAGTCCTCTTCTCACTTTCTCTCTCATTTTCTATCTTCTCTAAATCCAATTTTCTTATATTTTATATACTTGTTCTTAGTGACGTATCACTCCATATGCGTTATCGTTCCATTATAACGATCAATGCAAGAGTAATTGCGTAAATATTATTTTCTAATATTATTTTTATACCTTCCTATAGATGACTCGCTTCATCTCTCCCATGATACAAGTCGATGATTCCTATCTCCAATATATATATACACATGCACACATATCACGGGGAAAATAAAAAAGGAAAATAGCAAACATCCATGAGAGACTGAAAGGGAGGAATGGGTTCCTAACACCTTCCCATTTCGTAACTTAGCCTCCGAACCCTTCTCGAATTATTTTGGTTTCGTATGCACCAGTATGTCTTTGGATGCCGTCCTTCGGGATGGCTTCCCCTTTTTATTTTGTCTGTTTTGAGTAAAATAGATTGGCGACTCTAAATCTCTCTACATTTTTACACCTCATCTCAAACGACGCTGGCCGAAGTGCTCCCGAGAGGGACACACGGGACCCGAGGATCCTCCTTCATGCCCGCCCGCGGTGAGGATCGGGGATGACCACAGTGGCGACTCCGCTGGAAAAGTGTATGTTTTGGGGGCTTGACTCTATTTACATGGATGTTATATTTGTTTATATTTCCCCTATATCTGCATGTTCCCCTTTTCCATGTGTATCCCATGCTTATGGTTCTGTTCACACACCTGTAGAAAATTCTCCATGTACACTTCAGACCCCGTGCACCTAGGATCACATATATCCACATGTTGCACGCATCACCCATCCAAACTTAGTGTACCTTTGGTACTTGTACTTTTCTCCCTGTTTGGATTAATCAAGAAAAAACATTCTCATCATAAGATACTAATAAGAGAATCATGCATGATTCACACGACATCACTAAAGAGCATTGTTATTGACTAAATTTTACCCAGTAACTAGAGGGTCACTTCGTGATGGGCGCTGGTCCAGCAGGGCGCAGTTAGCCTAAGCGATATGGCTCCCACCTTCCATTGGCCAAGTACCTTTGACGTATATCGAACGGTTCCCCCGCATCGTATCAGTTGATCGAAGTCATGACGGGAGGTATATCACAGGTAATTCGTTCACGTATGCTGAGTATATCAAATTCACTCTCACACGTACCGTCCCCACGAGGTATATAGTGAGGCAATTGACAAACACTCAGGTATATCAAATGTCTTGTCCACACGTACCAATTGACCTCAAGAGCAAGAGGTATATCGTGGAAGTCACGCCAAAGGGGGAACCCATTCCGATTCACCCAACCAACTGCATACCCGTATATAGGTGTCAAACCTAGGACACGCACTTTAGATTGCCAGTTTCAACCTGAAACTCTGCCAAAATTTCGGGTCGTCCTACCGCCCAAATTTTTTGCGCATTTTTTTAAAACGGGACCCTGTCCGTGAGCCTGGTTACAAGTCCAGCCGTAGCTTTGCATATATTAAAAACCCCACTTTTCCAGGCTCAGTTCCCGTTCGGCATTTCATTTAGAAGAATTAAATACAAGTGAGAACATAATAATCGTAATAATCATGTTGAGTTTCGTCTCCAAAAACATTTATCCCTTCTTTATCAAAAATCTAAAAATAGTTTCTTCTCTTTTTCTCAAAAATAAATCCCATTCTACGCCTTCTCAGGTCAATCGCAAGCCCTTGGCGTGGCTCCCTATTGGCTTCGGTCTTCAGTCAAATCACCCCAGAGTTTCATTCGTTCCTGTACTACCTCTTCTGAGTCTAGAATCCATCCACTTTCCAAGGAGAATACAGATCAAGTACCAGTCATACAACCGGATCTGACGGCAGACCTAGCTCAGCTCGTGTCCAAGATTTACAACCTCCAAACTGAGGTCCGAGAGATGCAACGAAACTAGGTTCCTATTCCTCAAGAGCCCGAGGCCCTATTCCCTCGTACTATGGGTCCACTCGAGCCTATCTGGGTTCCTGAAGAATATCATCACGCTCCATGTGCCCCTCTTGTCGATGGGTCGCCGTCTGCCCAATTTTCGATGCCAAACATTGCCCAACCTATGGCTAACCTTCCTATGGTCGTTGATCCAAAAGAGGAGGAATTGAATAAAGTCAAAGAGGATCTCAATATGCTCACCATGAAGTTAGACCAAGTCATAATCTCAAGGAATTACATATACTATACCCACATGTCTCCTTATCCTAAAGCGGGGTTACCCGAGAAGTTCAAGATGCCAAATATCGAGAAGTTCAGAGGGAGTGGATCCCCGATTATTCATCTTCGCGGTTATCATCGTTCCATAACTCTACTAGGGGCTTTTGAAGAAGTGATGGCCCAATTGTTTCAGCAAACTTTGAAGGATAGTGCCCTCCGATGGTTTTTGTCTCTCGAGGAATCCAGAATTGTAGCTAGGAGGATGTAGCCCGAGAATTCATGTCACAGTACAAATACAACGAAGAGCTTTAGGTCACCCGTCGTGATTTAGATCATCTCAAACAAAACCCTAGGGAATCAGTAAGTTACTTCATAACCCGGTGGAGGCAGAAGGCAGCTACCATGACCAATCGTCCATCTGAGGAAGAACAAGGCAACATAGTGAAGAAGAACTTCTTGCCCCATATCCGAGAGACAATGGGAGGACAATACTATCCCCACTTTCGAGCTCTTAGATAAGCGGGAGTAGAAATCGAGGAAATCCTTTTTAAAACAGAGGTTGAATCGAAGAAGGTGTCCTGACAGTTCACCCCTAGAAAGTATGATAAGCCTGTCGTGCTACAGTCTCAACCATTAACAACATATCTCAACCAACCACATCATGGGCACCAAAAAGCCGCCATTCCCCCATCCGAAGGGAATACACTGAGTTCCATGCTCCCCTCTCCAAAGTTTACTAAGCCCTGTTAAGCCGAAATCTCATCAAACCCTTAGATCCCCGTCCATTGCCAAATCCACTCCCAAGAAACTTCATGGCCTATGCTCATTGCACCTTTAACCAAACTTCTGGCCATACCACCGACCAATGCTTTCACCTCCGAAACATAATCCAAGATCTCATTGACCAGGGTATCATCGCCCCACCAGCCAATCCTATTCCAAACACTACTCACAATCCACTCCTAAATCATGCCAATGCCATCTTCTTAGAAGAAAACCCAGATTTAGATCCTTCAACTCAAATCACACCCATATACTCTCGTAAACCTCTTCAAATTTGCCCATATTTCTTCTTACACCCTACTAGCCTTGCTGATCAGGCACTGTCACTCCTTACCAGAGCATGCAACACTGTCCGTACCCGTTCTGAAAATAGAAATATGGAATTGTCAGAGGTGTTAAACCAACTCCTAGAGTTCGGGCTGAAATTTCCCTCACAGATGGTCATCAATTGCCAAAGGTTCAGTACACTGTTCTTGGAAGCACGAAAATGGGCCCGAGATTCAGATAAATGGGTGGTACCAATTGATGAAGTCAGCCTAGATGATGTTGTCCAGATTATGGCTAAATTATTCGGGTAAACCAACATCATTTGTAGTATCACCGGGTTACTTGACATTTTGAAGCTACAAGAGCGCTTGGTCCCGTTAACCATACATATCCCCATAGAATGGGAAGACCTATATGAAGAAGACGTTGAAGTTGTGGAATGTATTGACTTTATATGGAAAGACAAAATTGTTTCCACCGGATGGGGGGAATAATTCGAAGATTCAAGTGAAGAACTGGCCCAGTAGTCGACATATGTGGGATGATATCATTTGAAGAACTCCTCGAAGAAATAAACAGGGTGACTGAACAACCTGAGATTGACGAGGAAATGGGATTCATGTTTTTCCCTTCTTCAGTAAATCACATAACCAGATCAGTGAGACATTACCAGGTTCCAAGCTCACTACCAACAAATGACAAAGGGAAGGTCGTTGAAAACCTTCCTATGCCAGAGATAACCATCGAGGAGAGCAAGATCCTCGATTAACTGAACAAAAATCAAGCTAAGATCACTCTATGGGGGCTTTTCATGTCTTCCTAGCTGCACAGAAATGCTTTTATCAAGCTGTTCACTGGACCCACAGGTCCTCCTTCTACCATACCAGAAGAAACGGTAAATCTGGTCGGATCCTTGACCTCTACACGAATGCTATCATTTTCTGTAGAAGAAATCCCCAAAATTAGGCCGAATCACAATCATGCACTCAACATCTCCGTCGAAGTTATGGGGAAGGTCGTGCCACTCTCTCTTGTCGATAACGGATCCGCCTTGAATGTTTACCCACGGAGAACCTTCAAGTGTTTAGGCCTGAAAGAAAGCGACCTCGCTCCAACCTCCACCACTATACGTGCCTACAATAATACTAGTCGGGAGATGATGGGATCCATAAAACTTGTAATAGGGGTTGTCCCTATAAACCCTATCATTGAATTCCAAGCCATAAACATCCCAGCTTATTTCAACCTATTGCTCGGATGACCTTGGCTCCACAGTATCAAAGGTGTGTCTTCCTCATTCCATCAAAAATTGAAGTTCTTCGCCGACGGGTGAGTCATCACCATTTTAGGCGATGATGAAAATGTCGAGGGTGCAATCACCAGCAGTCCAATCCTTGGGATACAGCACGGGTCAAATGATATGCTCCTATCAGGATTTCGAGTTGAGCCACTCCTACTCCCGATAGGGGACAATTTGAAAGAAAGGGTTTGTCCAGAATATGACGCTCATGGCAATGTCAATGTGATTCAGATGTTCAGAAACATGCACTTCATGCCCGGACTGGGGCTAGGGCAAAGGCAGCAAAGGATACTTGAGCCCATCTAACTGAAAAAATCTTTACCTCCTTGTGGCTTGGGGTATCAACCATCAGAACAAGAGCTCAGAATGATCCAACAGTCTCAACCAAAGATAAGATTAGACTGCATCCAAACTATCCCAGGAGACTCCTTGAATGGACGATTCATCAAAAAAGGTGAAGACTTCCCCTTTTTGCGGTTTTTCAGAACCATGGTATGACCACACAGACAAGAAGATAAAGCCTGGAATGGAGATATTTTTCCAAGATAGATACCCATGGGCTGAAAGTTTCCAACACTGAGCACAACTGCTCATCAAAGATATCGAACAGACTGAGGAAAGTGATTCCGAAGATTCCTTCATCTTACAAACACTGGGGTTGGCACTCTGCATGGTTCATTCAGGCACTACATCAATGGATCCATCCCATCTGATTAAAACTGCCGATACACCCCTCCTTAACTAGCATGCTGCGCCAGTTCTACCTCTTGAAATCTTACCTAACCCCAATGTTTACCCTATTTATTCTTCTGTTGTCTATCCTTGTTCAAATGCAATCGAGACCTCTTTTGATAAGGTTCTCAATGTTATTTTTCCTATTAATGAAATAAACGAAGATTTTGAGTATCTTGATGTGCCTTACATTAATTATTTGGATTCCAATCAAACTTTTGATGATGATGATGATTTTGTAAATGAAAAATTCTTAACTGATCTAAATAAGGTTAATAATAAACAACATAACCGCATTCAAGTTAATGAAGAAGAGACTGTTGTTATTAATCTCGGTTCTAGTAGCCAACTGCGCGATATTAGAATAGGGGCCACCCTTGACGAGCATGAGCGCGCATAACTCGAAGAATTGCTAAAGGAATTCATGGATGTCTTCGTATGGTACTATGATGATATGCTCGGCATTGATCTTAAAATCGTTCAGCACGATATCCCCACTCCCCCAGATTACAAGCCGGTTAAATGAAAATTGAGAAAGCTCCGCACCGAATGGTCGCTCAAGGTCAAAGAAGAGGTGGTCAAACAATTGAACGTGGGTTTTATTAGTGTGATCAAATATACCACATGGCTAGCCAACGTAGTACCTGTGTCGAAATTAGGAGGGAAGGTTCGAATGTGTGTAGAATACTGAGATTTAAACAAAGCTTCTCCCAAGGATGATTATTCGCTACCCAATATCGACATGATCGTGGACAACACAGCCAGTCATGCTCTCAAGTAATTCGTCGACGGGTTTACCGGATACAACCAAATCAAGATGCACCCAGCCCACCAAGAAAAAACCGCATTCATCACCCCATGGGGAACCTTTTGCTACATCGTTATGCCATTTGGTCTCAAGAATGCTGGGGCCACCTACCAAAGGGTTTCCATAACCATCCTGCACGATCTGATTCATAAAAAAGTCAAGGTTTATGTGGATGATATGATTATCAAGTCCAAAACTAGAGAAGGTCATGTTCCCTCTCTCCGAAAGTTCTTCGAACGACTGTGATGGTATCAGATGAGACTCAATCCACAGAAAGGTGTCTTCAGCATTACAAAGGGAAAACTCTTGGGATTCATGGTCAGTGAGAAGGGGATAGAAGCGGATCCTGCAAAGCTGAAGGCCATACTTGAGATGCCACTGCCCCGAACAGGGAAAGAAGTCCGAGGTTTTCTTGGGAAATTATAATATATCAGTCGGTTCATCAGCTAGCTAACCTCCATCTATGAACCGATCTTCAAGCTCCTCCAAAAGGATTCAACCAAGGTTTAGAACGAGGCCTGCCAAGAATCTTTTGAACGAATCAAACAAAATCTGACCCAACCTCCAGTGATCATACCACCACAGCCTGGTCTCCCTTTGATCCTATACCTAACCATAACCAATATTATAGCTAGGGCTTTGCTAGCCCAATACCTTGAAGACTCCCGCAAAGAAAGAGTCATCTATTATGCCAGCTGCAAATTAGCCAGGTATGAGGTCAACTACACTGCTTTGGAAAAGGCGTGTGTCGCACTTGTCTGGGTCACCCAAAAGTTACGACAATACATGCTCGCCTTCCCTATCAAACTTATATCCCGAATGGATCCCATCAAATACCTGCTTGAGAAACCCCCCTTATCCGATCAAATGGCCCGATGGTTGATGCTCCTAACCTAGTTCGATATCGTGTACGTCATGAAGAAAGCCATTAAAGGAAGAGCCATCTCTAA
This sequence comes from Sambucus nigra, assembly GCA_949130495.1. Lineage (NCBI taxonomy): Eukaryota > Viridiplantae > Streptophyta > Magnoliopsida > Dipsacales > Adoxaceae > Sambucus > Sambucus nigra. Next base: position 67,242,329 of record OX422217.1, on the reverse strand, counting down.
CTACCTCGCTGATTACCCCGTAGAAGAAGTAGATGTTTGGATCTCCGAACCAGATGAAAATATCCTCTGCACCGCTCAAGACAACCTTCGATGGAAAATGTTCTTTGACGGAGCTACCAATAAAAAGGGATATGGCATTGGGATACTTCTGATCGCCCCAGATGACTCCCACACTCCCATCGCCATAAAATTGGATTTCTATTGAACCAACAACATAACGGAATACGAGGCATGCAGAGTAGGCCTCACAGTTGCTCTCAAGAAAGGTATTCAATACCTTGATGTCTACGGGGATTCTGCCCTCATCATCGGTCAAGTGTTCAGAATGTGAAAAGTCAAGGATGTAAAGCTCCAACCCTTCCATGCCCACTTAGAAGAGTTAGCCTCCCAATTCCGAGATATCACCTTCCATTACCTACCTCGAGCAAAGAATAACCTAGACGATGCTCTCGCTACCTTAGCCTCCATGGTCGACATGCCCAAAGGAATAACAATGACTCCCTTCCTAGTTCAAAAGCAAGACAAACCAACCCACTGCTACCATATTAAGCTTGTCTCCGTCGAAGATCCCGAACTAGCCAATTGCTGGTACTATGATATCTGATGCCTCCTCAAACATAATAGGTATCCAACAAGAAAGACCGAATGACCCTCTGAAGATTGGCCTCCCAGTACATCATCTGTCATAAATCTCTACTCAAGAAGAACTTCGATGGAACTCATCTACACTGTATCACAGGGGCTGAGATTGAGAAGATAATGTAGAAAATCCATAATAGGGAATGTGGGCCCCACATGAACGGTCACTTGTTTGCTAAGAAGATCATCCAACAGGGCTACTACTGGACCACCATGGCTCAAGATTGCACCACCTATGTTCGAAGATGCCTCAAATGCCAACAGTTCTCCAATCTTCAACACCTACCTCCGCGAGAATTATACAACATGACCTCTCCCTGGCCGTTCTCCACCTGAGGTGTCAACATCATAGGGAAGGTTACGCCAAAGGATTCAAACGTACATGAATCCATCCTAGTTTCCATTGATTACTTCACAAAATGGGTTGAAGCTGAGTCATATGCAATATTGAACTCCAAGAAAGTGGACAAATTCCTGGAGAAAAATATTATCTGCCGATATGGGGTCCCGCACGAGTTAGTGTCAGATAACGGGTTTCACTTCGAAGCATAAGTCACAGAAGTAGTCAACGAGTACGGTATTCAGAGACACAAATCTTCTCCCTACCGACCTCAGACCAATGGTACAGTTGAAGTTGCCAATAAGAACCTCAAAGCCATCATCAGCAAGATGATAGGAAGTTGTAAGGATTGGGCCGACCAGATCTCGTACGCCCTCTGGGGCTATCGAACCTCAATCCAAACCTCTACTGGAGCTACCCCTTACTCTCTGGTCTACGGTATGGAAGTAGTCCTACCTATGGAGTTGGAAATACCCTCGCTACGCGTCATGCTCGAAAGCACAGTTAGCGAAGAAGACTGGTGCCAAAGCCGTCTCGACAAACTGACCCTCCTAGATGAAAGGAGATTGAAAGCTCTTTACCACATACAGGGGTACCATCTTTGAATAGTGCGATCATTCAATAAGAGAGTCAAAGACCGCGATGTCCAGTAAGGGGATTTATCCCTCAAGGAGATAATAGAACCCATCTGGGACCCTAGAGGGAAATTCAAGCCCAATTAGAGCGGCCCCTATATTATGAAGAAAATCTTATCCGACGGTGCTGCCATACCCAGTGACCTAGATGGAGAGGAGATGGATCGTCCAGTCATCCTGGAACGTCTCAAGAAATTCTACCCCTAGTCTGGAATCTCAGTGCGCTACGACTCTTCTCATCTCCCTTCTATTCTAAAAAATAAAAAATAAAAAAAACGCTCTTCATTTCCCTCTACCCAGAACTACGTGGGCCCGATCCTCTGCAAAAAAAACATTTTTTAAGAAAAAAAAATTCAAAATCCCCAGAGGTACGTAGGCAACTCATACATCTTACCGGAGCACGACCCTTTCTTTTTCACAAAATACTATTCTTTTCTTATCTCCGAGAACGACAGTTCATTCTAACAAATACTTGAACAAAAGGATTATGTATGCCTTAGCGATCGGTATAGATAATTTAAAATTACAAAATTCATCGAAAGGCACAGCTGGATGATCAGAAACTTGCTTATTTCATTAATAAGAAATTACAGCACAGATTACATAAGAAAATGAATGGATAACTCCTTTCCCCCTACTGCCATAAAAAGCCAAATAAAATCCCCAAATCTATTCCCTATTACACAAATAAACTCTCCAAGAGTCCTACCCACAGCTACCAGAGGAGCCTGCACCCTCATTATCTACATCCTGGGGTCCCAAAATTTCCCCTGCTTGAACAGAGTGCCGTAAACACTCCATGGACTGATAAGCCTGGACCAGTTTCGAAAAAACCACAACACCCCCTTCCATGGTGTTAAATAAAACAAACCACCTTTGTCCAGTCTCCACTGCCAACATCTTGCTGACTGTTCTCCTCCACAACCACTTCATATAATCCCCAGGGACATGCCAAACTCTCCCAACAGACTGAGAGGGACGGGTCGACGGACGCCGATTTTCCCACGAGGAGCCAAGTCGCATGTACAGACGCTCAGTCAAATATTCCACCGGAAAGAAATTTGCGGTCCAAGGTGGCACAACCTGTGCCCAGCCAAATTGGCGCAGAAGTCGCCAAGGGAAATAAAAAGAGGTCTGTTTGAGACCAACTAGTCGCACATACTAGTACTCTTCTAGCTCCAGAATAGGCAACAACTTCCCCCATCAAGGCACTGACCAATACAGATTTCGAGCCTCATTCTCCACAAACCATTTCTCCCAGCTCTCAATATCCAAGCCAATGCTGAAGAAGTAATGCGAAAAGAAGTTGGGTACAATCGATAAAGGATACTCTGGAAGGGACACCAAGCAGAGTCTTTAAGACAACCACATGAATAGCATCACGGGGCTACCCCTCAGAGAGTGAGGACGACCTTCTCTCCACGCATCCAGGCCATTCAGGGTCTCTTCCAGTATCACTGCCGCTGGATTGCGATGGTATGACATCCATGAAGTAATGGCTATAAGTTGCGGGTCCACCAGCAATTCCCCAGTCACCAGTAGTAATTTTGAAACCAGGCACAGAGCAACGGCTCCATCATAGCCAGCATCACTTACTCCCCGCAAATGCACGGACTGCAGGACCGTCGAGAGGGAGATCATTCCACCAGCAACCAGTGATCTGGCCGCTAAAGGCGAAATATAAAGAAGCCCGACCAACAAATCCCTGTGAGAACAGGAAAATTCGAGCAAAGCCACAGCAACACTGGGATTTATACCCAACATGGCAGAAAATTCCTCATAGGTAGGACAAACTTCATCCAACCCAAAGTAGAATACATGGTCTTCGGGGTACCAGAATTGTACCACTGCCATCAGTATGTTCCACTCAATAGGCCGATTGCGCCACAAGGAGACTCGATGCATGTTGAAAGCATCATAGTCGACATTATAAGAGCACATTGCTTCTAAGGCTTCGAGGTAGTTAGAAAACTCAATGCTACCAGGGAGAACCATCTTGTTAGGCTAAGAGATAGTGGGAAAGTAAGTAAGAATGCGAAGGTGTGATGAAAACACTCCACCCTTACCCCTTTTTATACTTGAGAACCCTCACAAGAGACATAATCCCTGTAGAAATGGAAGGGAATCCTACCCCACAAAATACAAAAGGCTTAAAAGGGTACCAATAAAAGCATTGAATTGATGGGACTGGACTGAACTGTCGATAGGCAGGACATGGTGATTGCCGATCGGCAACCCTCCATTTTTAGAAATTTCCCTTTTTTCCTCTTTTGTCAAATCAGAAAACTCACTAAAAATAAATTGATATTCTCAACAAAATTTCAAAATCCCTTTTCCTCCTTCTATAATTTTCCCTTTTAATTAAAAACTTTCCTTCAAAAATTCCAAAAATACTCCTTTTTACGGTCTCAGCAGCAAAGTAAAAAGTGCATGTGCATGCATTCATTCATCATTAATAAAAGATAATAAAAAACTCCATTGCATCTATTTATTTTCTGTGTTACATCAAATTTGCAGGAAATAAAAAGAAAGGGCAAAAACAACGGGACTCAGCCCGAACACACACACTCTCTCTCTCTCTCTAAGAGCTTCCACCCCTGCGACGTGCTCTCTTTCCCATACGGCGAGATGATGCACCACCACTACCCGAGCCAGAGTCTTACCCGGACGAAGTAGATGGCACCAAGCAAGAAGGAACAGGAACCGCATCCCGAATATAGGCAGTCACCGAAGATATCCAGTCTCTGATATCTCTTAGCCAAGTGGTCGACACTCGGAATTGCTGTAAGAAAAAGGCAAAATAAGTATCAAAGCAGAGATGACCAAAATAGAAAAGAAAGAAAGAGAAGAAAAGAAAGGTATACCGCAGGTCGGAGGACCTCATCTGTCAAACCCAACTCCTCCGGATCCATTGTATGAGGACGATGCAGCATAGGCACTATCCCTCCATCAGCCCGTCGAACGTTGTACGAAGGAGTATGCAACCGCACAAAAGGAACCTCTGAGGTCGCCACCGCCACAGTTGTTGTCGAACCGTCGCCACTATGGGAAGATCCCACCGCCTGACTCAAACCCACAGGAAGTAAAGGCGGGGCGTCATATATGTTAGGCGCCATCAATCAACTCGTCACAAAGTCCATGTAGTCATAGGGCGCAGCCGTATCAGTATATAATAAGTAGGACTCGCCGATCATTGCCTTGATCCTCGCATCCTCTGACAGCAGTCTCTCCTGCCTCATAGATGTAGGAGGCTACGTAGGTGGCACCACCACCTCCTCCTCAGCAATCTGGCGAACCACCCTCTCCCCGAGATACCAGGAATGGCCGAACTCATGTGCCAATACATGCCTCATCTGCGCGTTCACCCCGATCGTCCCTGCATCCTAAATGGTTGTACCCCAATGATAAAAGATCACTTGAAAATATCCAAGCAGGCATAAATTAATACAAGATCAGAAGGCGCAAAAACCAAGACTGAAAATGGAAAGAGTCTTACCCTACCACTGGTTAGGTCATTCAATACCTGACGCACCGCCTCGACAGAGAGAGATCCCTTTGACTTCCGATTGGCCTTATGCCATCAATACAATCGGAAGGAGTCCCCAATAGTGTTGTCCTTCAGAGCGATCAGCGGGGTATTGCACCCAATCATCTCATAAAACCACGTCTGTTAAAGATAAGAATTCACAAACAAAAAGATACGCGTAAAGAAAATGCAAATGCATGAAAGGAAAATGCGAATGCATGAAAAGAAATGCGCAAACTGAAGAATACCTCAAGAAGGTACATGGCTCCAGTAAAGGTCTGCCGGCAGCACCGCTGAATGCATCCAGAGAAGAGTAATGGGTCTCCAAAGTCAGACTCCCCCAATCATAGAAAGGGATGTTCGAAAGAACCATAAATGGATGACGTCGTCGCTCGACGCCACCATGAAACCTCCTAACACCAGCAAAATAAATAACCGGGCCATCTGCCTCACTTATAGCCCATCCTCCACATCAATCACCCTGCCCAACAGGACATCCTTCAGCAGGGACAGTCGGAAAGAATCCCCAGAAACTATCCTCCCTACATCACTAAGTGTCGCAGCACTGCCTCCGGTCTCACCCGTAAAGAGTGATCCACCTCTATCTACTCTCCATCACAATCCAGTCCCAACAGCTGCTGTACATCTATGGGACTCACAGTCATCTCCCTGAAGCTGAAATGGAAGGTGTGAGTAGTACCCCACCACCTCTCCCTCAAAGCGCACAGGACCGCTGTCAAACGAGGGGTCTCATCCAGTGCAGATGCCAACCTCCCAAAACTCGCTGATGATACCACCCAATGCACCATAGGTGAGAGATGCTCCCAGACATCCCTGAGCCCCATCGTCCCGTGGGCGCGCATGTTCTTTAAAGAAATATCAGACTAGAAAAAAGGAAAAATCTCATCATAAGTCAAGAAAGAAAGAAAAATCACCAAAAAGAAAGGAATGCCAAAGGTTGGGTTACTTACATAACCGCTAGGATTCACTCTCGAAGAGCAATGAAGCGACGGCTCCCGCAGCAAAGTCTGCTCATCCGCAACAGGCTCAAACGCATCAAAGGAGTTCTCACTCGCCAAAGCAAGAGGCGCCCTGGCTCTCCACTCCACATTCGCCCAGTCATCAACGGTCAACCACTCTCTATGGACTGCAGTGCTCACAAAAGCGGCCATTTCTTAAAGATCGGAATGCTAAAAAGATTTGCAAAGAAATCCCAGAAAGAGAGAAAGCAAAGAAGCTGTGAAAAAATGAAGGGATTCACCCCCTTTATATAGGATGCCAAACACCATGCCGATCGGCACTGACCTCAACCATACCGATTGGCACTGACACCTTACCTTCCCAAGGCAGTCCAAAAGTCTATGCCACTGTTGAATGGCATCCCTCATACCTTGCCGATCGGCACCCCCTTAAATTTCGTACAGAAATTCTCAGAAAATACAAGAAAGCCACAAAAAATCCTCAAAAATTCCTAAAATTCCCAGGAAGGATTTAGAATATTTTCACCAGGTTAATTTCGCATTCCCTCAAGCGAAACCCCTCTTTCCCAGCAGAATCCTCAAAAACCAAGTGAATCTCCTCCCGACAAAGCCCCAGAGGATCTCCAAGGATTACTTTATCACTTCCCCAACGGAGTTTTTACAGCACTAAAATTGGTTGTTCCCCCCTGCGAGGCCTCCTAAAGAAAAAAAAGCTTCCCCAACTATCAGCTCCCCAGGTCAGATCAAAATCACAAGGCACTTTCTCCAGCAGAATCAAAATCCAATCTTTATCCACTCTTAGGTCAGAATTGACCTCGGTCTTGGATCGTCACCTGAGTTAGGTCAAAATTAACCTCGGTCCTCGGTCGTCACCACTCTTAGGTCAGAATTGATCTCGGCCTTGGATCGTCACCTGAGTTAGGTAAAAAATGACCTCGGTCCTTGATCGTCATCATGCTTAGGTCAGAATTGATCTCAATCTTGGATCGTCACCTGAGTTAGGTCAGAATTGACCTCGGTCTTGGATCGTTACCTGAGTTAGGTCAAAGTTGATCTCGATCCTCGGTCGTCACCACTCTTAGGTCAGAATTGACCTCGGTCCTGGGTCGTCACCACTCTTAGGTCAGAATTGACATCGGTCTTGGATCACCACCTGAGTTAGGTCAGAATTGACCTCAGTCCTTGGTCGTCACCACTCTTAGGTCAGAATTGACCTCGGTCTTGGATCGTCACCTGAGTTAGGTCAAAATTGACCTCGGTCCTCGATCGTCACCACTCTTAGGTTAGAATTGACCTCGGTCTTGGATCGTCTAGGTTAGAATTGACCTCAGTCCTTGATTGTCACCACTCTTAGGTCAGAATTAACCTCGATCTTTAATCGTCACCTGAGTTAGGTCAGAAATGGCCTCAATCCTCGGTCGTCACCACTCTTAGGTCAGAATTGACCTCGATCTTGGATCGTCAGCTGAGTTAGGTCAGAATTGACCTCAGTCCTCGATCGTCACCACACTTAGGTCAGAATTGACCTTGGTTATTATGTCTTCACCTTAAGCCCGTAGAATTGGCTTTGACCCGCAGAATCGATCACCCTCATCACTTAAGCTCGTAGATTTGTCTTTGACCCACAAAATTGGTCATCCCCCAGCATCACTTCAGGTCCTCAGAATAGACCTAATCCTTTGATCATCATTCAAACCATCTCCAGCACACCCCTCAAGTCCTCAGAATCGGCCTCAACCCTCCGAATCGGTCATACTCCCTCAAAAGCATCATATGGTGTCATTCAATAATTATTATTTATTCCAAACTCACCCATCGAGGGGCTCTATAGACACCCCATTCTGTTACCCCCTAACTCTTCTTAGGTCCCTAGTACCTCCCTTTATTACTACAAACCGAGGTCATACCTTGAGTACTGACATAGAAGCAATCAGGCACTCCTAGGCTCCGTTTAACCAAAAAGTCAAACTCTTCAGCTCGACTAAAGCTAAATGAATCTTTGAAGGGAACTGAAATCCATTTCCAACGGTCCATGCCGTGCGCGATTCCCACTTACCATGCGGACGAACGATCCGTTTCATTCCAAGAGGTCACCGAATGCTTCTAGGGCTCGGTTGACCAAATTCAACTCCCCAAACCGGGTCAAACTCTTTGGAATGTCTAATTACATATCCTAACCTTTCCAACGGTCCGCCCCGTTCACTATTCGGACTTACCATGCGGACAAAGGATCCATTTATGTCTGAACGATTTCTCATCCAATAGACCGACAAACGCTTCCGAGCCATATTTGACCCAAAGTCAACTCCCAAATGCGGGAGCGGTCCAAGGGACTTTTAAAGGTCTCATAACTACCTTTCCAATGGTCTACCCCATGTGCAATTCTGACCAACGATTTGCCCTCGACAGCCAATTTTCCGAAAAGGCCTGAAACACACTGCCAAGTGGCAGGCTCTAGACCCTGCCTATCGGCAGGTGCCGATAGGCAGGACTAGGTCAATGTATATCGGCAGTGACCTGGGCCTATAAAAGGAGGCCTTCACCTCATTTGCAAAGGGCCCCAAATTTGATAAAAATCGCTCTCAGCGAATCCCAAAAACCTCTCTCGAAGACAACGCGATTTCAACATCCAAATCCCTTTCTAAATTCAACTTTTCATCGTCCTTTTAATCAAACTTGGTGAATTATCTACTCTCCATAATCATCCAAGTGCAAGGGCTGCTCTCCAACATTCAAGATCAAGCTCAAGATCTTCAAGAAGGTCCAACTTTCTCAACTTTCTCTTCAAATTCTCTTAAATTCGTGATAACTTGTTTTATTACCTAGCACTTTTATTATCTCATCTCGCACATCCTAATATACTTTTTATTTAGTATTATTTCACATCTCTTATTTTCATATAAATAAAACCCAAAAAAATAAGAAAAAGAGGGTTTGCTCATAAATTCGAAATAGGGGTTCTCATATTTTTCTCACACTTTTCTCACAACTAAAACACTTTTCCTACACACACACACACACACACACACACACACACAAATAAGAGATCCCCCATTCGGATTTATAGAATAAACCCCACCCCTCATTTTGTATGCGAACTATGTGGACTTTGATGCCTTTATAGGCTACGTTGGCGTCTCGGGGTAAAACTCGAGACTCTAGTCCTCTTCTCATTTTCTCTCTCATTTTCTATCTTCTCTAAATAAAATTTTCTTATATTTTATATACTTGTTCTTAGTGACGTATCACTCCATATGCGTTATAGTTCCATTATAACGATCAACGTAAGAGTAATTACGTAAATCTTATTTTCTAATATTATTTTTATACCTTCCTATGGATGACTCGCTTTATCTCTCCCATGATACAAGTCGATGATTCCTATCTCTACTATATATATACACATGCACACATATCACGGGGAAAATAAAAAAGGAAAATAACAAACATCCATGAGAGACTGAAAGGGCGGAATGGGTTCCTAACACCTTCCCATTTCGTAACTTAGCCTCCGAACCCTTCTCGAATCATTTTGGTTTCGTATGCACCCGTATAACTTTGGATGCCATCCTTCGGGATGGCTTCCCCTTTTTCTTTTATCTGTATTGAGTAAAGTATAATGGCGACTCTAAATCTCTCTACATTTTTACACCTTATCTCAAATGACGTCAGCCGAAGCGCTCCCGAGAGGGACGCGCGGGACCCGAGGATCCTCCTTCACGCGCCCGCCCGTGGCGAGGATCGGGGATGGCCATATATATCAATAAATAAACCGACTATCTATGAAGGACATCTTTTCCCTATCTGTCGGATTCATCCTATTTTGATTTTATCCATAATTGGCTTCCATAAATTTGAGGAGCTCATTGCCTGAAGTCGCATTGACTAACTGGTCAATCCGGGGCAATAGATAGTGATCTTCGAGGCACGCCTTATTCAGGTTGGTGAAATCAATGCACATCTTCCATTTATCATTCTTTTTGCGCACCATCACTACATTGGAAAACTACTTTATATTTTTGACGTTGTATATGAAATTAGCCTTCTGGAGCTTAATCACTTACTCCTGAATGGAAAGGCTCTTCTCGACATAAAAAACTCTTCCCTTCTGCTTAATTGGATTCGCCCCCTTCATTATGCTTAGCTCGTGAGAAATGAAATTAGGTTCAATCGTAGGCATGTCTTCCTGGATCCATGTAAAAATGTTCCTACATTGCCGCAGGAAGTCTATGAGCTCCTGCCTCAGATAGGGATCTACTAATAATTCGATCTAAATTGTCCTCTCGAGATGGTTTGTGTTAAGAAAAATTATCTCAATTTCTTTGATTGACTACGCTTTCACCATCTTCTCTTCATCTTGGGGATCAATGGTTTCATTCTAGTAGGTTTTGCTCTTCCTGGTCGGCGAAGGTGTAATAACACTCTTGTGTCTCTGGTTAGTTCCCCTTGATGACCCCCACTTCGTAATGAGTTGGAAACTTCAGGCACTGGTGTACCATGGATTGTATGACTTCAAATTTATTCAGTAAACTCTTCCTAGTATCAGATTATAGGCCTAAAGCACGTTTTTATCCTGTATGAAGAATCGAACACTTTTGGTTCAAAAGGATGGCCACATACCCATTATGAACTCTATCTCCACCGCTCCCTGTGGATACACCTTTTGCCTTGATCGACTTTGATTCTTGAATAATACACATCACTTTTGCTTCTATTGTAACAAAAGATTCCTTTTTATGTGGAAAAAGCCCGTACCAATAATTGTGATTTTACATATGGACAATTCCTCATTATCTTGTTTATTTTTATTTTGGGGTGTGAGGTAAAGAAGAAGCGAATAGAATCACTACACTATTATGACCAAGTATATCGAATGTTATATCATTTTCTCATATTAAATAAATTACTCCATCTTGGGAGGATATCAGGAATCGAACCCGCGTATTTTCCTTAAAAAAGTTGATCAAGGGTCGATAAAATGGTGTTAACTTTCTGTATTAGACCTTTAACCTTCTGTAATAGTTGTAAAACATAACTTCTGCTGAACTTCCATTGTCAATTAATATTCTAGTGACTCTTCTTTATTGGATTATCATAGTGATGACTACAAGGTCGTCATGAGGATACAATACTCCAGATAAGTTATCTTTAGAGAACCCGATGCTTAATTTATCCTCGTTTACCTTGTGAGGGCGTGTGTCCACCTCCGCTGCCAGATTTATCTTCCTCACATGAGCCTAAGCTTTGCCTTCGTTCATGTAGGCCTTCCTTTCAGCTAGGTGTTCTCCCCCACATGAGTCTCCCCTGGTAACGAAGTGAAACCCAAGAGATATCATGCTGACCTCATATACAGGCTCATTAGTCTTTTTAGGGAGGTCTAGATCTCGTCCGAGTCATTATTTCCTCCCCATTTCTTATTGCCTGTTCTTTGACATGGCGATTATAATCGTCTCCTGGTTTTGCACTTGTCGAAGTCTGGTCATCCATCCTTGTCCACATACATGGACAACTTACCTCTCCTGATCAAGCCTTTAATCTCATTCTTTAAGGTAATGAAGTTGTTAGTGTTGTGGTCATGGTCCTTATGGAACTCATAGTACTTTCTCTTATCACACCTATTTGTTGGTGCCTTCAGCTTACGAGTCCATTTGAGGTCCTTGCTTCCCCGTATCTCCTACAGAATGTGATGGATGTCGATTGTCAGCAGGGTATATTCCTCATATTCCTCATTTTATCCCTTTTGCCATTTGCCTTGTTGGACGATGATTTGGGTTGGTCAGACTCTTTAGAATCCATGACTTCTTTGGCATTCATAATTTTTCCTGCTTTATCTAGCAACTCTGTCATCTTCTAGGGTGGTTCTTTTGCCAACAACCAAGATAGCTTCCCTCGCTATAGATCACTCATCAAAGCAATTATAACAACTTGCTTGTTGTAATCTACCACCTATAGTTTTCAAAGTTAAAGAGAGTGATATAATCACGGGTGGTCTCATAGACTTTCTACCAAATGCCAAGTAAATGGGCCACTCTTTTCCCCAGTTTCATGCTAAAATAGAATTTACTGACAAACAGGTCGACCAGTTACTAGAAGTTGGATATTTATCCTTGGGGAAAGTTATTGTACTATATTTGGTCACAACTTACGATTGTTCTGGAGAAGGCTCAACATCGCATCTTGTCAGGAATGGAACAAATGTCTTCAGTAGCCTGATATTATTCGACGTGAAGGACCGAGTTAATTTTTTGTCATACTTCAGTGTGATAATAGGTGGATTAAATTTGTCCGGGTGGGATACGCCACAATAGGCGGGATGAATGGGGAACCTTTCACGAAATCCCTCTGAAGAGGGTTCTTAGATTTATCCATCTCTCTGAACCTTTCCTCTAAGAACTGGATAGATCCCTTTCACAGTTGATTGTCTTCTTTGGCTTTTTTATCAGCCGATTTAAGGCTTGGCCTCCACTTTCAATCGAGATCTCTTCTTATGGAGTCTGCTCGAGTATGGTCGATGCCCTGGATGATCGGCAGGAGCCCTCGATGATGGATCTTCTTAGATAATTTCTTATTAGGTCGCGACCTCGGGCTACTATTGCTACCTGTCCATAATTACAACAAGGGCCCAATTGATCAAACATTGAACCTCTTCTCTACCTTTCTAGTGCACTGGGATGTTCTTAAGAAAAGGATTGGTCATTATAGTAACTGTGTGAATTGATGGAATACATAGCTTTGGGGCGGTAAGACTGGTCCCAGTGAGATCCAGATCGTCGGGAGGAGATGGAATTTTTATAAGATTGTAGGTTCAGCTTCCTAGGATTCTCAAAGGGTTGTCTACGATACTCATGACTCTAATCTCTATAGGGAATTGGTGAAAATCTTTATCCTTTACTTCGGGAGATCTCCATCTTAGGGGCAATGATATTTAGGTTAGGTTGCATTGGTCCGGCCTGAAGGGTATGTGTCAACAGCCTGACACTCTCTTGTATTACTTCCTGTCACTTGGTCAGACTCCTCAGTAGTGTATGTAGGTCCTCTATCCCAGTGGGCGTGGGCGGTGTTTGAACTTCTATCATACGACTGCTCTTTGGATTATCCTCCATTCTTAGGTATTTAGGGTAGGTGATGAAGAAAGGGATTCAGGAGGGAGCACAATGTCTTATCGTGTTCCCCTGGACGACACTAATTTTTATCATCCAAAAATGGTGATAGGAAATAAAAGAATAACAACTAAAAAATAAGGCAGAGAGAATGGGTATTAGAGATAATGAGAATGAAATAGAATTTACATGGTTCGACCCAAAAAGGAAACCGACATCCACATATGCTACTAATTCTTCTTCCGTAGTTATGGAGTATACCGTCAGTGTTTCTATGATTACTGAAATGATTGAACCGTCTCTTTCTATGTGGATTTCCCCCTCCTTATAGGTGATTACCTCATAATCCAAAGGAATATGTGGACTACCTTTATAGGTCAAGCAGTTACACTAATACAAATGTGATAACAGATTGATCATAGATTGATATGCACTAGATACCACCTGTACATTAGGAGATGTGTGTGGGTAAAAATGATGTTCACTTAATTTCCACATGACCTATGAGTAGTTCATCCTGTGTGTGTGAGGACACGACTACATGGTGTGAGTAAGTGACCACATTAGATGAAGACAGTTATCCGTTGAGGTTGGCCGAACATGCAGGTACCTGAGCCAAGCTCATGCTAGAAATGAGGCCAACCATATACTGAACAACTATGGGTCCCTCATGATGTCACTTAGGCTCCACGTAGGCTGGGTTTACAAGGGTATACCACCGACCAATAAGTACCTACGATTTCCTAGCACAGTAGGGATTGGACCTACAATATCCAGTCCTCATTACACAAATGCCCATGTACTGGTCAAAGGCCTCAGGTTGCTAGCCCTTTGATGAAGCATGGAGGAGAATTTTGGCACTTTTCATACCTTCAAGCATAAATACTTACGTCTTTCTGCATATACTTGTGTCTTTTCATTGCTCAAAAATCCTGAGACATTCCTCCTGCGTGACTCCCACAAATTCCATCGTGAAGTTCATAAAGAACTTGGTCGACATCTTTTGGGTGTATGCACTGGACGTAGGGGCACGTGAAAGATATTTTGTAAAGTTTTTCTCCAGGTCCTAGGTAGAAGCGAACATCTTTCACCTTGACTTGATGAGTCATCTTTTTGTCAGTTTTTAATGCATCGTTAGGCGATGATGGGATCGATCCATCTTGGACTTTTTTCAATGGAAAAACCATGCTCGAAGGGTATTTCTTTTTCAATGCTAGGCTTAGTGAGGAATTCCACTTTGATTGTTCTCCTGAGATTGGAGTCTACTACTGAGCTTCGAGCATCTGAAGCATATGCATGACTATTGTGCCCTCGAGGGAACTTTTGGATGTGGACTTCCTCAAACTTTAATATCATCTCGCGCACTACTTCTAGGTATGCTTTCATCCTTTCATCCTTAACATTTAAATATCCACTGACTTTATTGGGCACCATCTTTGAGTCACAATACACTTCGAGTCAATTTTCCCCCAATAACTAAGCCTTGCATAATCTGATTATAAGTGCTTCGTATTCGGCTTCATATTTTGATGATTCAAAGCCTAACTTGATCCCCTACTCGATCATGGCATTTTTCGGTGTTACAAGAACAATTTCCACTCCCCCCTATAAATTAGACGCGCCATCAACATACAACATCTAGCTTTTAAATTTATCTTGCTTGTAATCTTTTGAATGGCCGCCCTTCTGTTGGTCGGTAGGAGCATCTCCGATGAATTATGCTATAAAGTAGGCCAATATTTGCCCCTTAATTGTTTTACTCAGTTGAAAGTGAATTTCAAATCTCCCAAGTTCTACTGACCATTTAGATATGAGTCCAAATAGGTCAACCTTGCAAAGAACCACTTTAAATGGCGAAATAGGTGATGACAGTGATGGAGTGGGCCTCAAAGTAGTGTTTAACCTTCTAAAAGGCTTTTTATAGTGCATTGACCAATTTTTCCTGTGGTAAGTAACGTGGTTCAGTATTTAGGAGCGTTTTAATGACACGGTAAATTGGGAACTGTTTTGCCTACTTTTAACAATCCAAGGCCAAGCTAACCACATGGCTTGAGACTACAAGGTAGAGGTAGAGAGGGTTCCCTTAATCGAGAATTACTAGCAGCATCGTTCTACGTGATGCCTTTTTTCTTCTTAATCGATTAAAAGAATGGTCTATAATGCTTGAATGACTTTGAGATGAAGCATTAAGTGTTTCGATTATCCTAGTGAGGTTTTGGATCCCACACAATGTCTTGATCGCATCTATCTAGTTGGGGTTTACTTCAATCCCCCTCTTGCTAACCGGATAGCCTAGAAACTTCCCTGACTGGACCCCGAATGAGCATTTGATTTCATTGAGCTTCATCTGGTAGTTCTTAAGGATTCCAAATATGTTGGCCAAGTATTTGAGGTGGTGGTCTTTACTCTTTCTTTTGATGAGAATATCATCTATATAAACTCCCATCATTTTCCTATTTATTTCTTGAACATCTTTGTAACCAGCCTTGGGTACGTGGATCCAACGTTCTTAAGGCTAAAATGTATGACTTTGTAACAATACAAACCAAACAGTGTTATGAATAAAGTCGTATCTTGTTCAGGGATGAACAGAGGAATTTGGTGATACTTAGAGTAAGAGTTCAAAAAACTCATTCATTCGTGGGTTGTAATGGTGTCGACCAGTTGGTCAATCCTTGGAAGGGGAAAACAATTATTGGGGCAAGCCCTGTTTAGATCGATAAAGTTTATATAGACTCTCCAGCTGTTGTTGGTTTTACGAACCACTACTGGATTTAAGAGACACTTTAGGAATTAAATTTCTCTGATAGACCTTACCTCTAGAAGTTTCCCTACCTACTTTTCCACTGTCCTTACTTTATCTAGGGCAATGTGATCATCTTTTTGTAAGATCAGCTTAAATTCTGGATTTACGTGAAGATGGTGACAAGTGATTGCAAGATCAACCCCTAGCATGTCGTACGACTCCCATGAAAAAAATTAGTTTCTGCTTCAGAAAGATGATCAACTCCCTTCTATCATGGTTGGATAATGTTGTACTGATCAGAAACTTCCTCTTTGATCAGCTTTCTTCAAAAAACTACCTCCTTCATCTTTCTATGGCCCTGTCAGCAGGGTTGATCCTGGTCTCCTCCACCTATGGTTGTTCGTTACTTAGTTACCATTTTAAAGGAGTATCCCCATCTGGGGATGTCTCTAGAAGGACCTCTTTATTTTTCTTCTTCTCCTACTTGGGTCTAATAGCGGTGATGTAGCATTTTTAAGTAATGGATTGCTCATTTGTGATCTCCATTATGCCCCTATCTGTGATGCATTTGATTTTTTAATGATAAGTTAAAGGGAAAACTGTCATAGCTTGAATCCAACTTCTACTAAGAATGACATCGTAAAGGGAATCGATGTCAACTACTAGAAACTCAATGAGATTCGAAATATTCCCCTCCCTCACTAGTAGGATTACCTTCCTCAATGGCATGGTCATTTTTAAGAAGGGGACAATCACTTCTTTTAAGTCCGACATCTTCAGTTTGAGACTAGGGAAGAGTTCTAGGTACATCACATCCAAGGAACTCCCCTAATCCACCACTAACTTGTCCACATCCCGGGTGGCAACATTGAGAGTGAGTACTATTGCATCAGGGTGTGGAGTTCTCACCCCGACCAAATCTTCCTCCATAAACACTAAGTGTTTATTATAATCCGCATTCTTTGGTTACGTGCACTTGTCAACTTGGCTCTTGGCACGATCTATCTGGAAGACCTACATCAGGGTCGTGACCTTTTTGGGTTCCATTTGAACTTTATTTACCTAGATCTCCTTGAGGTTAAATGCACCACATATCGCAGTAAACTCATGCCCTACCTCATCGTCCAAGATGTTGTTTGGTTTTTTGTTATCATTGGTGACAACCTGATCAGACTTCTTCTCTATGTACTCTTTCAAGTTCCTTGCTTGGGCCAACTCCTCTTGGTGAGATTTCAATGCCTAGATGTTATATGTCTTGTTTGTATTTTCTTTATGGAATGCACATCGAAGTGTATTGTTACTCTTAGTCAGATCCAGCCCCATTTTTTTTGCCACTTAAGAAACTACTAGTCCGTGATCTTTCCCAAGATCTTATAAATTGGTTACTTGAAAATCGTGTCAATAGGTTAAAAAACTTTAGATAAGTCTACCTTGCCCCTGTTTTTGGTCCCATTTTTCTTCTTGTTCCCCTTTTTTGGGTTGTTCTCCTTGTCATTGCCTTTATTCACCTTAGCGTGACTAGTTTTTTCTTTGTTGGTGTGGACTACATCCTCCAGTTTAGCGTACTTCTAATTAGGGACATAAAGTCATCGTGATATCTGCTTATTTCTTAGTAAGAGACTGGTGAAGCATAGAGGTAGGGGAAGACCGATCTTGAAAGATGCTACAACAACCTGCTCCGAGCAATCTTACACCTCACTAAAAATCTCACAGTGATGCTTGGCATTTTCATAGGGTATCCTATGAATTTTTCCTCATTGTGATCAGAGAGTCCATCCTCTTCGAATATTAGTTGTTGGTTATGGAGCGAATAGTGAAGGCCTCAATGAGAGCATTGAAGCTCTTAATCGACTTGTGAGGTATCCTATCAAACCACTTATGCGCGATGTTCTCTAGTCCAGAATGAAATATATGACACATAAGAGCGTCGTTATGATTCCATAAAGTTATGGGTTTCCTATACGGGTGAACACTGTTTATGGTATCCATTTTGCCATCATTAATCTTCAACCGTGGGGATCTAAACTTCTTCGAGGGTTCCTCCTCCTCAATATCTCTTGAGAAGGGGGATTTCATTTACGTGATTAAGGTTGTACCTGTAACTCATTATGCTGGGTGTTAGTCAGTTTTTCTCTAAACCAAACTCCTTATATCATTCGTGTAGTGCTATTCCTCCTGGTGCCTTCTCACCAAGTGGATTATATGCTCCGAATGCTCATGGTCGTTTCCAGTTCTCCTTCCTCGGCTGAGATTTTACTCACCTGAGGTCTAGGAGTTCGGCCATGGCATTTTTTATTCTCATGCTGGAGTTCTCTCCATCCTCTCTAGTTGTCACTGAAGGCTGGAATTCTCCTCAATTTGGAGGCAAGTTGCCTACTCTTTCTATTAAAATCGCGTTTCATATGTGTAGACCAGTCATGATATCTAGGTTGATCTAGGCTGGTCATTGTTCTCCTCTGAGTGATTCTCCTCCAAACGGAATCTCAAATTTCCATCTTGGCAAATTTCAGATCTGACCCTGAGTGGAGCTAAGTCAGCTCGCAAGTCACTAAGATGGGGTGCACTATTTGGGCAGTGAGACATTTGTTGATATTCTTTCATATGGGCTGCTTTTGTTGAAAAGTAAATCGTTTCCCACAAACGACGCCAATTGTGAGTGCAATATATCATAATTAATGAATTCCAAAAAGCAAGTAATGAAATAATATAAAAATGACCACACAAGACCAAAATAGACGTGGCTCAAAAATTACCTATGTCCATGAAGAGGTTCATGAATTCTTATTAATGTCTCTCAAAATTATAAAATTACATCCCCTTTGACCCTAGGGTGGGGGTTATGTTTGTAGTTGTGTAAGGTGGTTGAGTTGTTTAAACAAACTTTGCCAGCTTGCTATTGGCTCATGTGGTGACTCTGATTATCTGTCTGAGATTGTTGGTAACCAACTAAGCCTATCCCTATTGAATGATAAGTGTGTGTATTTATCCACGTGATAAACATTTGTGTTAATATATTTATCAATGGACCAGACTAAGGCAACATGGTGATCCTATTGGACCTATTCCGACCAGCCTAAATTGGGCTTTTATGGTTTAGACACCTTAATATGAATCCTACTTGCGGGTGACGTATGAGGGGATGACATTGGGTCATATTCTTTACATGTTTAGTTATTTAGATCTCTGTTGCATCTTATTATCATGTCACACATTTATTAGTCGAGTGATTGGGATTTTTAATATCATTCACACCTTGGGTTGAGACACGTGTTCATTATTTCACTTATGACGAAAGTTTAAGTATTTATTTCTTGAGAGTGTCGGCAGGTTGGCATGTTTATTGTAAATTAGTGACTTGATTATTATTGTTGATATTGAACAGATTTCTTTCAACTTTAGGGTGGTGACCCAAATCATACAAAACTATTTCCCATGTATTCTTAGATAGGAACCGTAAGGCCGAGGAGATTCATACTTGCCTCTCCACTTATTTTCTAGTTTTTTCAGTTGTTTACTAAATTAGGTTGTTATTTATTTTAATACTCTAGTTCAGTTATATTTCAGTGATTGTATAGACCTTGAGTCTCAGTTATTTTTATTTAGTTGGATTATTTGAGATTGAGATTATTTCAATTTTATTATGTTGCATGATTAAGTATTTATTCAATTTTTATTTATTGTATAGATATTGCATGTGGGGATGGATTTAAATTCACTGGAATTATTTTTATTTCCATGTTGAGTATGACAATGGAATAAATTGTTTAACGCTCCTTATCTCGGCATAGTGAAATGGACAACTAGTATGTGAGAAAACATTGATTGTTATAGGTGATATTAGAATATCCTAGTTTCTAGTGTCTTAAGCTTCTTAGGATTCCCATTGCATTTTGCGTTCTTTGAAATGTTAGAGCCATATGCGTAGGATTCATTGCATTCATATTTTGCTCGTTCACATATACGAACCTTTTTTTCAGATGGAAAAACGGACAAATGAAAGGGAAGGCCTCCGTGGATAGTAATAGCAAGTGAGTTATGTATTTAACTAGAGAATTAAAGGTACGGGGACTGTGTTATGAATTGGGAAGGTGTGAGGCACCCCATTCGGTCTCAAATGTAAATATATAATATTTATTTTATCATGTTATGGTGTAAAATAATAATCAAATTAAAATAGTTTTTATGTAAATATACTGTGTAGTGCAGTGTGATATGTGTGTGTAGTTAATATATACAAAGGATAAATATGTACAAAGATGGACTTATTCACTCGGACGACAACTGAGTGAGCCTACGTACTCGTAGATAGAGATTCAAAGTCCACGTAGTTCGTAAAGAAATAAGAGGGATTTTATCTATTATAGAGGCTCGATGCAAGATATATGGACTTCATTTGATATTTCAAGGCATTTTAGAGTTAAAAAAGACCGAATCGGAATATATGAATGATTTGTGTTCATAAATGAACTTGGATGAGGTCGATTCCCTCATAAAGTATCTTAATGATGAAAGAATGACCAAAATTCTAACAATGCTAAAAAAGTACTTTTTGAGATTGAAGATTTTGAGACGGCTAAAATTTGAGTCTCTAAAACCCACAATTTGGGACGCATAAAATTAACAGTTTTAAAAACTACTATTTTTAAGACCCCTTTTGTTACCCGTCCCTAAAAGTAGTACAAAAAGAGACTGCAAATTATTAGCCGTCTCAAAAGGTATACCTTATGAGATGGCTAAACCAATTTGAGCCCTCCATGACAACTTTATCTCTCTTGCTTGTAATTTTTGTATGTGTTGCTTCTATTTATACATAAGAAAATAAAAAAGAAAAATAAAAGCTAACCCAAAACTCCACCCACGCAGCCCGACTTTCTTCCAACCAGGCAAGCCCTAGCTCCTCTCCCTCAATCGTGCACCCTCACTCTCACTCTCACTCTCACTCTCACTCTCACTCTCACTCTCACTCTCACTCTCACTCTCACTCTCCCTCAGTCGCATCCTCACTCTAACTCTCCCCTGCCCTCAGCTGCACCCTCACTCTCACTCTCCCTCATGTGCACTCTCCCTAGCACCGTCGTTTGTAACCCTAGCCCTCTCTATCGCCACTAGTTGAGTTCAGGGTAAGTCAAACTCTTTCTTTGTCGTGGTATGATTATGTTAGTGTAAGTGGATAGCTAGATGGAGTTCCAAAAAATGAGATTTTATGGTTGAAGACATCAAATAAATTTTTGTTATCTATTAATTTGTTGTAAATTTCTTTATTTTTTTGCTGTTAAAATGAAAGGAAGGGTTGTTAAAAAGTAATTGGTTGGTTATTGGGATAGTTTAAGCTTTTTTATAATAGAAATTTTTTATAATCGTCTAATTATATTTTTTCTTCCTTGTATCACTAGTATGTTCTTTCAATGGAAATCATATATTTTTCATTGTTGGGTATTTGATAAGGGCTCGTTTCCAATTAGATATTTGATCTAATTACGGGCATTTAAGTTATTGTATCATCGAATTCATACGGATAAAAGGTAATTTTAATTCTTGGTTAATGATTAATAACGTTAGTTTTTATCCTAGATTGATTTGTAGTGGTGATAAGAGGTTGAGGGTGAGCCAATTGAAAATCTGGATTTTCAATTAGTTGTTGTAGTACAGTTTTAAGATTAATTTTTAAAGATATTTATATACTTGTTTTGTAAATTTTAGTTAGAATAATTGATATGTTTATTTTTGTTAATTAATATATGTCCTTTGGAAGTAGTTTATGCCATTAATTTGATTTAATATTCAATTATGTTTTATTTTATGATATATGTGATGGACTCAATTAATTCAAACATACAACACCGTTGAAAAAATTGCCAACGTTATCTAGGACCATATCAAATGCTAGATCATAACATTTAAATCAGTAAGTGCTTGGACACAAACTCCTCCAACATATAAAGTGGTACCTGAAATAAATAAATTAATAAAAGCATTAGTTAAAATTCTACTTTAAATAAAAAAATAGTAAACACAAATATGTTATGTCAAGATCTTTAAGGAATCTAGAAAGAGAAACTTGATTTTTCACTCTCTTTGCCTCATTCATTCTCTAATTACATATCTTTTATCAAAAATGTATGTAACAATGAAGGAGTAAGCAAGGCAGAAGTTTAAGAAAATAGAAGAGAATAGAGGAAAATTGAAGGAATTGGGAGTCCATAAATTGTATTCGACAATGTGGGACTGTGCTAAAAGTAAGAAAAGTAAATCAAAGAGTAATAAAAAGTTGGTTGACGATAATGAAGTGTACGTTCTATATAAAGGAGAAGAAGAACATAATGATTCGTGCGAAGATGAAAATGGGTATGTTGGTTGTGAGTTTTGTAACATATAAATGTTTAATGATATAATGTTAAAATGTTAAATATATGATTTTTTAATTGCATAAGATGCTTTCCTTTCTTATATATTAGTGCATTAGTACTAAAATTTTGATTGTGGGACTTTTTAATTGCATAAGATACATTTCTTTTCTTGACCTTTTATGTTAATTGTGTGACTTTTTAATGATGTGGATGTTAAAATTGATACGTTGAATTGTTAGGTTATATTATTATTATTATTATTATTATTATTATTATTATTATTATTATTATTATTATTATTATTATTATTATTATTATTATTATTATTATTATTATTATAATTATTATTATTATTTTAATTAGTTTTTTATTGAACTTATGAATTGATGTATTAATTTGTTTAGAAATATTTGTTTGTCACTATTAGGTATCATGGATAAGAGTTGGATTGTTTTACATAGCCGGTGTTCAAAATAATACATTGATGGGTTTCAAGGATTTCTTAACTATGCGTATAGAAATAAGAACATTGAGACTAAATAAATCTATTTTCAGTGTAAGAGATGCGCAAATTGAGTATAACACACCCAAAAAATGGTGAGAAATCACCTTGAGATGCATGGTTTTAACACAACTTTTACGGTTTGGGATGGAGAGACCTTTAATGGTGTAAGAAGCAATATAAATTCTTCACGGGATGATATGGTAGTTGATGATATTTGAATTGAATGTTCGAGATAACATGGTTATAATGGTTTAAGAGGGAAGAGGTATTCCTCACTCATATGAAAATATGAGTAATGATGAGGAATGTAGAATCACGGGTAAGGCTTAGAAGAATCAGTGGGCCACTCCTCCAGACCAATCACAGTTAAGTTGCGCCACTTTTGTCTTTGCCTATTACTATGCGATTTTAGCTTCTTTTGGTGTTGTGTGTCTCCTGCACATCATGGGTCTCTGACACCGCTCTAGCCGAAGATTCCATCCCTCTGTTAATCCATCATCACAGTTATTTTGTCGTCCAAACCAAACAAATCATTCCCCGCCGCCTCAAAATGCCTAAAATCTTTTGAATGAGTGATATGTTATAGATTTATTCCACTACATGCCCTACCAACATTGCCTTTACCCTCACGTACCTCTGGCATGGGCAACAATCATCTTCAGGTGTGACACCAGATCTTTAAGAACCCTTGTCAGCTCGCCCCCAAGAATCCAACACATGGCAGAAGCCCTTGATGTGAATTCCTTTCGATCTCGATGGAGTCTGATAAGAGTCGTCAAGGACCATCGATGGTCACATATGCTCAGAGATCCTCTATCTGGCATTGTAGCATCAATATGACATCACACAAATCCTTTATTCAAACCTCGTCCACGCTGATCTCACCTCAATAGTTTTGGAGAATAGATTTGGGGAATGGATTTTTAGTACGAGATACTACGAGCCCAACCCAAACCCAACTATGACCTTCCCATCAAATCTAAACCAACCCCACCCTTAAAATCACATACCTACCCTCCCCACCTTAAATTTCCCTTATATTACAAAAATCTCATCCGCTTCCCAAAATTACACTTCAAACTACTTTTAAACGTTCTAAAACAACCCCTGGTATTTTTATACATCAACCATTTTGTCATATTTACAAACCTAATCCCTGCATTTCAGCAAAATAGCATCCCCTTCCCTCAATGTTTGAAAAATCTCCTTTGACCCCTCTAAATTTTCAGACCACCCTTTGAAATTTCAAACCAACATCCGGTACTTCACCCCTCTTATTTTGGTCGAGGGGAACATTGAATGGAAGATTAAAGATGTTAGTGTTGTTCCTGCCTATATGGAAGGATTGCTTCAATTTATCAGAAGTTGAACTTTAAACGGCTGTATAATGGTACAATCTTGAAACCATTACGAATCTCTAAGAGGTTTGGGTGGACAACTATTCATCTTGTCCCAATAAGGCCGAAGGCTTTGGGTTGGGAATGATTTCAACTTCTTAGTATGAGAAGTTTCGGCTAAGTATGCCCTTCAGTTGGAGTCAGAGTGATACCTGGGTTCATGAGGCATGAGGAGACCTTGGTTGCTTTATGGTCATTTACCCTTAAGTGAGTCATTACATGTGGTTACCGATATTGTTACTTCTGATAACTGTTCCTCGTCATCTTTAATACATCAATCGGTGTTCCATGCTTATTAGTGGATGCTAGGGATTCTCTTTGGGGATTTCTTCAACATCTTTATCAAAGGATACTTTGCATAGGGGTTTTATGTGTAAGTATATAATAAATATCAGTAGTGGCTTAATAATGTTTCTACGTGCAACACTGGGTCAGTATGGCCATCATACTTCGGAGATACCATTGGCGGTTTAAACTTTGTGGGTGTGGGATAACCCACAATCGAGTGGGTGAATGGACACCCATTCACAAAATCCCTATGAAAAGGATCCTTTGATTTAGCGATTCCCCAGGCGATCATCCAGATGCTTAATTAACCCCTTTTAAGGTTGGTCATCCTGCTCGGCCACAACTGTGACGAATTTTCCTGGCCGGCTGTGACTTTTTGCCAAATACTTTTTCTTCGAAGTTTTTTCCAGCTTGATTTGACCTTCATATAACTTCCCTATGTCTTATCAATTACTTTATTCCTATGGTGGCAAACCTTCTTGATTCTTCCCCGTGCTGTATAGGCTTCATGACTTATCTGTGATATTGCCTCCTCACAGCTCATGGACCTAGATAATCAAATGGATTACCTACGCTCAACCTTTCCAGTATGATCATCTTCGCTTCAGAGAAGGTTTGTTTGTCATCAAATCTTATGGTTTTAAGGGTTGAGGTTGCCCCTGGAAATATGACTTGTCATTTTGTGATCTAGAGTACCTAGACCTTCATTCTTCTTCTTATGAGCCCCAACTTAGCCTCTTTGGGTTCTCTAAGGTCCAATTATAATAAGCATATTTTCTTTCTAAGTAAGGGGCAAGAAGCAACATTTTTACCCTTTTTCCCCGACATTTTCCCCTACTGGGTTGATGGGTTCTTCTCTTTGTCTATCTTGTTTGTCCCGTAGTATCTGTATTAGTTTATTTACCCATTTTTACATCGCTTCTTGACCTCTAACCAAGCTCATCAGTATTTCTTGTATGTTCCCCATGCCAAATGGGGTTGAGGGTGGAATTATTTCATTTGTGCAGTTATACTTATGGATTTTCTCCCACTTTTAGAGATTAAAAATAGTATCTGAATAACCATGAATCAAGTGTTTATGAATATGATATGGCAGGAAATGACAAATGACTTATCTAATTTCCACAAACAACACAAATCTGATATCATCTGAAATTGGTATATGGATTTTGTGCATTAACTATAGTATATTGGTAATAAACAATAACAAATAAAGAGATAATCTCTACCAATTTTCTAATTCAAGATGAATAGAAATTCGATATTAATTTGAACCAATGTGGTGCCTACATCCATAGGTGTAGTGAAGATTTTATGTATTTCAATGGGCAATAGCCATGAAAGTAATAATTACAAGCTTTAAAATCTCTCTTTGGGATTTTTCATATAGCTGAAAGGTGGAATATTTTCGACTCCGTTGTTATGTGGGATTGCATGTTATTTATAGGTGATTATATGACTAAAAGTGTAGTGGAACAGATGGAGTGACTTTATAGGTCGAGAAGTTACACATTTTATATGTCATGGGGAGGATAATCATGAGTTATTTATAACTCGAAAAATAACACGACTGTATATATTTTGCCACAAGATATAAACTTGTGCAAGGCTGGCTTAGACGGAATCAACTAACACTGTTAACTGATGCTACATCACTATTCAACAATGCATACTAATAACTTAGCTGACCCGATTATTGTTACTAACCAAGTTTAATAACCAAACTGAGCTCTTTCCCTGATTGGTTTATTCAATACCCCATATGTAAGGTACAAACACACTTTGATCAAATTTAAATATGTAATCGATATGAATAATCTCCTATGATAATGATATATAATCTTTCTAATGTACTTGAGATGTTGAGATCCAATTTTCTATCTAAAAATAGGACAACTAACGTAACTATTAATATTAGATCCCGATAAAGTCCCATAAGCTGGAAAATCGTAAATTACCCATATCAATATAGCTTTCAACATGAACTCTTCTTATTTTATAGAGTCATATGATTTCATGTTCGCTACCCACAACTCATTCAATTATTCTATAAATAATGCCAAATAGGCATCAATGTCATCACTTGGTGCCTTTGGCGCAGGTTTTAACAAAGAAAACATCAAAAAATTTGGTCTCATACATAATAAAAATATTTAAAGGTGCTAAGACCACCGATCATACACTTTTATTAGTAATTAGATTATCGAATGGATTGAATCCATCTGTTGATATTGCCAAATGAATATTATGTTGTTTGTTGGCAAACCATGGGTAATTCAAATTTATGTCTTTTCAAAAGGTTGAGTCAATAGGATGACGCATGAGATTATCCCCTACTTCTACTTTAGCGTTCTAGGTCATTGCCTCTAGTATCCATGGTATTATAAAAAAAACCTTCAACATGGGACCACCAAGGAAATATTTCAATACTTTTTAGGCACTTTTTAAAGTGCGCCTATCTTATCATTCAAACCATGCTTTGGCATATATATAGGTTCCTTACATAACATTAAATGATAATAACTTTTGTACAACTTTCGATATAGTATTCAATCATGATTATAAGCATGAATCGATTTATATTTCATTCCCCAAATTTCAAAATAATTCTTCATAAGCGGATAGTTATTTGGTAGCGTATTCTATTTATAGAGCCAATCCTTCACCCAATTAAGAATTCCAATCACATTATTGCCACAAACACCAAAATGGATATTCAAAATATAAAAACTAATCATGACATACAAATTTATATAATGTTTATTGTAGCTAGGGTAAAATGCTTAGGTCAATTTGACTTTAAAACCTAGGTAGTCATCGTTAAGGTTTATCCCACACCATCATGAGCACTAGAACCTCCACCATAAGATTCATTCTCTTGCATATAAAAATTCTCATTGGCTTCCATAAGATGAACTCCATATATATCATTTATTAGATCAGTTAAAATATTGTGCTTTATGATATCCTCATATAATTCCATCACTGTCCCACTTTATGGTTGTACCGGGGAGGGGAGGTATTCAGAAACAAAGAGAAAATGTATTTCCCTGTACAAAAATCCACACCCAGTAATCGTCTTGTATATCTCGTTTAGAAAAATTTAATTCAACCATTATCCACTCAAAAAATTTACCACTTTTATAATATGCGCAAGAACAGGAAAACTCTTCACTATTGAGATACCTTTTTAAGAATTTTTACAAACTCACTATCACTATTAGGATACAGATCGCTGAGTCTATTTGTCTCTCCCATCCACTCTTTTTATATAGAACTATGCCAAATACCTCAAATAATCAAGGTTTTGAACTGTGACCAATGACTCGGGTCACGGTTTTGGTTTGTGATAATTTAAAAGGTCACTCCCATAGGTAACGATTTTTTATTGTGATAATTTTAAGGGTAACCCTTTTGGGGGTCACGTTCTGAAACCTTGACCACATAACATGGTCGCAATCTCTTTTATAACCCTAATACTAGGGACTTGGTCACAGTTGTGAACCGTGAGCAGTGGTCAGGGGAGTCATAGATGACTACCGGGATCCAAAACGTGATTGTATTTTCTTATTCATGGTCCAGAACCATGACCACCCTTTGTAACAATCTATATTGAACTGTGTGTGACACGCCGCCTAATTAAATACCGGACGATCACTACTTTATTAAATTAAAATCAAGGTGAACAGTTTGATCATTCTTAGCATCACTGTCGTAAAATAATTTTTCCAATTAAAACACCCTAAATAATTAAGCTAAGTGTCAGACCCATTTAGTCATTACTTTCCAAATTTTTATTTATTAAACCAACATTTAAAACTTTGCATAATTCACAATTTAATAGTCACACCACAACTATCCTGGAACATACAATCCAAATAATCAAACATTCAACTAGTTGAATCGAACATTTAATACTTTAAATGAAAACATCCCGGCAATAATAAATCCCAAAGTGCAAATACTGGAAATATATGGATTACAATATCCAATAAAACAACTGAATAATGGAAAGGGTGACACATGCCCAACTGGAATAAATAATGCTACGAGTAGAATCAAATGAATGAGGTCATCTAAGTAAGAGGCCTGCAACTGCCACCTAAGCTGCAGCGCGTTCCTTCCAAATGATCCTAAGCAAGACGCCCCAGTGGATGGGAACCTGTAATATATACATATATATACAAAGGAGAAAAGAAAATGGAAAAGGGTCAGAGCCCGAATGTGAAAATGATTTGAAATTTGTTTAGCAAGTATTTAAAATGTTTACAGGCCAATGCAATAACATATTAGTGCGACACTCCCTTGAGAAATTCTCACATCTCTTTTAATGTGCACACCGATCGCACTAACCTTCCCAACGGTATAACTTATCTTATCTTAGGTCACTCGTAAGATTTACTACTAATAAATTCAATTGTTTAAGAGGTTAATTACTTTTAACATCAAAGTTCTCATTTAAACCGTATTTACTCATAAAGTTTCTAAGTATCATATTATACTTTTCAAACACATGTTCCCCAATCGAAAATAATAATTCATTTTCTTACTTACCATAAACACAGTAGGTAGTTCCCAAATTTCCATAATTATATATATATATATTAAATAATCATATAATATATATATATATATATATTTTAACGGCACCCCACATAATAATTATGGTACGGGCATACTCTGCTATCCAATCCCGGTCTCACTCGTAATAAGGGAAATACAAGTTCGGAATCACTCTTGAACTGTATTAACACATACACAAACAATATTGAGGCGAAGCATAGATTCCAAGTCTCTAAGAGGTCAGTACATACCCTCACGTCTCTTAGGACCATCTGACCATCGATCAGATAGCTTGTACCAAGGATATCTATCTTCTAGGGTACAAGTCAATATCCCCCATAAAGGCACACCGAGATAAGACTATCCCAACGCGGTAACCTCAGGGATAGCAAGTAGCGCGGGCATGATTTTCACACGTATATAGTATATGCAAAAACACAGTCATATAGTATACTACTATTACCATATCTCTTTAGGTACCTTTCATCACCCATAATTATAACATTTATCCTTATTTCTTAATCCTTAGTTATCACGTATAACGGTTCGTCTCTTACTTTAATTGAGGGATTAATCCAACTTACTACGTAACACTCATGGACACTATCCTCCCAAGTGTAGAATTCAATAGGTACTCATTTATTTTTCCAACGTAACTATATTACGCATATCTCCCTTTAATGCACAAGCCCCATCGTCCCTTATGTGTAAACAACCCAAAAATAAAAGTCTAGTCTTAGATTAAAAGTCTCATAACTATTAATAAGTCCTACTGGTCTCCTTTACCTTCCAAAATATTTTAATAAGGATGTCCAAAGATTTTTACTCATTTAATTTGAATTCAACTAATTTAAAAAGGGAAAATATGAGTCTGCCAGAAGGGGTCGATCGATCGATGGCAGGGGCTCGATCGATCGATGCGTCGATCGATCGACACCCCTGGTTCGATCGATCGATCAAACAGGTATGGCGAATTCTGCAGATTAACAGTTACGGGTTCTATCATCCAACCTCAACCAAATCCATATTTTTAACACCCAAACTCCTAGAAATTTGTACTACAAACATTATAAACCCAAACTAACAATCTTCTACGTAAAGCATGTGAATTTTCATCAATAACCATGGATTAAAAGGGAAAAACTTGTATAAACTTCATGAACCCTAGAAATTTCTTTAACTTTGTTCTAATCAATCTTTTTCCAGAATTTCTTCTTCTAAAACATCATAAATCCATGGTTCAACCTCTACATACGAAGGGGATTTACAGATTTCCATTTATATCATTACTACAGGCAATTTCCTATCTCCAACATGGGTTTTCTTCCATGAAACTCATTTTAATCAACCCTAGACTAACATGAGTGATGCATTAACGAAAATAACCAAGATAAACACTTTCTTGGGAATTTCAGAGTTCTGATTCGTGGACGAATTTGGTGTGGTCGCGTTCCCCGTTGCGCGATCTACGTGTTGGTGGTGGTGGCGGTGCAACCAGATGAATTTTTGACCTAGAATACCTTGGCAAACTCTCTCCTTCCCTCTCCTATGTCCGTCACTTGTCTTTGCTTGTGTTAACCCTAGAAGTCAACCTTAGACATCTGATATAACCCTTGAAAATTCGTGGGTTTAATTACCCAAAATTATAGAATGTCCAAAATGCCCTCCCGGGTACTAATTAAGCCTAAAAACGCCTCGAGATCCAAACTAAACCCCCGGGTACACTTTTCTGACAATCTCGACCCTTACGGACACTTTGGCACACTCAAAACGACCATATAATCGACTTATAATTTATTCACTTTTATTAATCAATATATAGTTCCGACGCAACACGGGCGCGTCCCGACTCAAATTTCCAAAATTAACATTTTATTCACTCGTGACATTTCATAGAACCAATATTATATTACTTTACTCATTTGTAATATTCAACTAGTTTCCCATAATTACTAAATCACATCACGTTAATAATTATAAAATAATTAATTTTCAGATTTATATTAAATTAATAACTCACATTAAATTTAATAAATCCCCAAATTTAGAAAGCATAAAAATACGGGGTATTACATACTTCCCCCCTAATAACGGAATTTCGTCCCGAAATTCAGAAAATAAGGCATACCTGGTAAGAATAAATCTGGATATCTCTCACGCATATCTGCCTCGCGCTCCCAAGTGGATTCCTCCACATTTTGATGCTCCCACTGAACCCGTACAAGTGGACTACCTTCGACCTCAATCTCCTCTCGCTATGATCTAGGATAACCACTGGTCTCTCCTCGTAAGAGCTATCAGGTTGTAAGTCTATCTCATCTATCGCAATATGGGTATGGGCCATATCATCCCGAAGGAATCGTCTGAATGACGAGATGTGGAATACATCGTGGATGCGATGTAGGTTCTCTGGCAGTCCTAATCTGTATGCTACCGGCCCAATCCTCTCGATAATGGGAAATGATCCCATATACCTCGAGGCCAATTTCCCTTTCTTCCCGAACCTCATCACTCCTTTCATAGGAAATACACGTAGTAATACGTGGTCCCCCATATTAAACTCTCGGAAGAGCCGTTTCGCATCGGCGTAGCTTTTTTGCCTGTACTGGGCTACTCGAATGCGACTCCTGATCATCTCAATACTCACATAGGTTTCCTGAATCACCTCTGGTCCTAGCAACTTATTATCCCCCACTTCTATCCAACAAGTTGGGGAACGACAAGGTATGCCATATAAAGCCTCGAATGGAGCCATGCCAATCATGAACTGATAAGAGTTATTATAAGCAAACTCTACCAGTGGGAGATGTGGCTCCCAACCTCCTCCAAAATCAAGGACACACATGCGTAGCATATCCTCCAGCATCTGATTAGTACGCTCTGTTTTCCCATCTATCTGTGGGTGATAAGGTGAACTCAACCTCAACTCTGTACCCATAGCCTCCTGAAAGCTCTCCCAGAAACGCGATATGAAATTCTTGTCTCTATCTGACACAATATTCATGGGCACCCCATGTAATCTGACAATCTCAGCAATGAACAACTGAGCATACTGACCTGTGGTATAGTCTGTTCGCACCGACAGAAAATGAGCCACCTTGGTCAAACGGTCCACAATCACCCAGATAGAGTCGTGGCCCCGCTGTGATATAGGCAACCCTGTAATGAAATCCATGGAAATACTCTCCCACTTCCACACGGGTATTTCCAATGCCTGAAGTAACCCTGACGGTTTCTGATGGTCTACCTTTACCAACTGACAGGTAGAACGATTGGACACGAACTCAGCGATGTCCTTTTTCTTCCCACTCCACTAATACTGCTGCTTCATATCCTGATACATTTTATCTCCCCCATGATGTACTGCAAATCGGGACCCGTGAGACTGGGTCATCACTGCATGACGTAATTCTGATCCTTCTGGGACCACCAATCTCCCATTAAACCTCAAACCCCCATCAGAACTAACAGAATAGGACTCAGTACCCTCAGCTAAAAATCGTACAATCTGCTCCTGGTAAAATGGGTCTGCGGTTTGTTTTTCTATCACCCTCGTAACAATCTCAGGTGTCACTGTCATGACAGATACGAAAGAACGGGCTACTGCGTCCTGGTGACCCAACTCTTTCCACTTTGCTTTCCAGATGTCCGCTATATCATCTACCGGTCTATGGCTCAACGCATCAGCAACTACGTTGGCTTTCCCGGGATGGTACTGTATGTCGAACTGATAGTCCTTCACAAACTCTAACCATCTACACTGACGCATATTCAGCTCTCGCTGAGTGAACAGGTACTGCAGTGACTTGTGGTCTGTGAACAAGAGGAATTTCTCTCCCAATAAATAGTGCCTCCAAATCCTCAATGCAAAAACGATTGCTGCCAACTCTAGGTCGTGGGTGGGGTAATTCTTCTCGTGCGGCTTAATCTTGCAGGAGGCAAAAGTTATAGCCTTCTCCTCCTGCTGAAGTACTCCCCCAAGTCCCCGTAAAGAGGCATCGATGTAAACCAGGTACTCCACACCCGGATTAGGTAAAGCAAGTACCGGTGCTGAAGTAAGCTTGTCTTTCAGCTCGTGGAAAGCCAACTTACAAGTGTCATCCCAAACATATGGTACCCCTTTGCAATTCAGGTTCGTCAATGGACCCGCTATTTTATAGAATCCCCGAATGAATCTCCTGTATTATCTGGCTAACCCCAAGAAACTACGCACTTCCGCCGGTGTCGTGGGCTGTCCCCACTCCTTCACCGCTGACACTTTACTCGGGTCAACTGCTATCCCCTATTCAGAAACAACAGGCCCCAAGAACTGTACTTCCCGCAACCAGAACCCGCATTTCTCATACTTAGCATATAGATGATGCTCTCGTAGAGTCTGAAGAACCTGCCTCAAGTGCTCGGCATGCTCCTCCTCAGAGTGTGAATATATCAGTATGTTATCTATGAAGACAATGACGAACTGATCCAAGAACTCTCTGAACACTCGGTTCATTAAGTCCATAAATATGGCTGGAGCATTTGTGAGTCCAAATGGCATCACTCTCAACTCATATGACCCATATCTCGTTAAGAAAGAAGTCTTTCAAACATCATGCTCCCTAATACGTAGCTGATGGTACCCCGACCTTAGATCTATCTTCGAAAAGAAAGTTGCTCCCCTCAGCTGGTCAAAAATATCATCGATTCGAGGCAACGGATACTTGTTTCATATCGTGACCTTGTTCAACTCCTGGTAGTCCACACATAACCTCAGTGAACGATCTCTCTTCTTCACAAACAAGACTGGAACGCCCCAAGGTGAGGTACTCCTGCGAATAAAGCCCTGACCTAACAGCTGCTCTATCTGATCTCGTAACTCTCGCATCTTCCCCAGAGCCATACGGTATGGAGTACGTGCTATAGGTCTAGTATCTGGTAATAGATCTATGACAAAGTCTATCTCTCGACTAGGGGGTAGGCTTGGTATCTCTTGAAATACATCGGAATACTCGCGAACAACTGGGATCGAGTCTAAGGGAATCACAACCTCCTTAGAGGTATCCTCCTCTATGTAATACAAATGACCTGTCGAGCCTCCCTCTGGGCGAGGCATCGCCACTACAAACATCTCTTGCCCCGGAATGGCAAAGACAATACTCCCACCAAAACAATCTATCATGGCTCTGTAAGCTGCGAGCCAATCTATACCGATAATAACGTCATGCTCATGCATATCTAAGACTAACATGTCTGCAGGTAATACCAAGCTACCAATCTCCACCCCCACTCCACGGAAAATAAAGAAAATTAGCGATCCACTTCCCATTGGTGAGTCTACACACGTCACAGTGCTCTCTGCTGTGGCTAATAACCCTAAGGCCTTCGCAAAATGGGTAGCTATAAAACACTGCATCACCCCAGTATCAAATAAAACCCGACCCATAGTACCATGGATAGGAAACATATCCTCAATCGCGGGTGGTGGCTATGGAGCTGCTACCTGGTGGACGTTATAGACACGTCCATACTGTAATAGCCCCTGCTGCACTGGAGTTACTGGAATGGCTAGTAGGGCTGGTACCTGAGCTGGTGCTGGGAGGGCTGCTGGAAAAAGTGGCCTCTGCGGCTCATTACGGCAACTTTCAGCTGTGGGGCCCTCTCTCCCTCTGGACAATCCTGGCGCCTATGGCCATTCTTACCGCACCCGAAACATCGGCCTTTGAAATTTCCTCCCCTCTGACCCAGTTGGCCGTTACCACCCCTCCATTGGCCCTGTTAGCCCTGATGGAAACACTGTTGGCCCTGCTGCTGACAGTGTTGGCCTTGCTGGCCCTGCTGATTAGGCTGGCCCTGCCTATAACCCCTAAATCCCTGCCTAAAATCACCTGATCGGAAGCGCTTGGTAGGGTCCCCCTGATGGGAACTCTTCCCATACTGGCGAGTCTATCCCTGGGATGTCGGTGCTCCACTATCGCCACTACCCCCTGTCCTTCCCTTCTGGTTGGACTTTCCTACCCGCTTACTTCCCTACAGATGGAAGCGGTAATCCTGGCAGTGTAGTAAGGCAGCATTGAGTACATCTGTGAAGGTACTTAGAGACAAATTCCTTATAAGATGCTGACGGATCCTCCAAGCTAACCCGTCCATAAACAACATTATCTTCTTACCCTCAGTAGGTGCCTCATATGGCACTATGGTGAGAAGTCTCGTGAACTCCTCCTCATACTCGGTAACGGTAGAATTCTCCTGCTTCAAGTTCAGTAATTTTTGCCTCATCTCAGTCTGCACGACGGGTGGAAAATATTTGCGTTCAAGCCGCTCCCAGAATAACTGAATCGGGATAGTATCCCTCTCCTCCAAGGTGGTGGTGGATTCCCACCACTACAAAGCGACCCCCTCTAGCTTGAAGGAAGCCAACAACTGTTTCTGCACGTCTGTGCACTCATACATACGAAGATGCCGCTGGATATCTTTTTTCCATTGGATGACGACAGTGATATCTGAACTACTTGAGAACTTAGGGGGATGCGCCTTCTGAAAGGAATCCCTAACCCGCTCCCATGCTGATGGAAGCGGTGCAGGTACTGGCGCCATTGCCTGAATCTGGGGTGGAGCGTGCTGTACTATCGCTAACACGGCATTCACCGCCTGAGCAATAATAGCGGCTACCTCATTAGCATTCATCGTACCCTGAGCCGGAGCTGCTGGCTGCTCGGCTTGGGCACGCCTATCCTTTGGTGCACGTATCGGAGGCATCTGAAACGTGAAGAAATTTTATTAGTCTACAGTTATCATTAAATCTCAAATAGCTGAAGACGTAATCATAAAAGCAAGAATACAACAATCCTAAAATAGGGCTCTATAACAAAAATGCTAAGCTGAAAGAGAAATAAGTCGTACAAATCCTAAGGACACTAGAACCTGATGCTCTGATACCACCTGTGACACCCCGCCTAATTAAATATCAGGCGATCACTCCTTTATTAAATTAAAATCAAGGTGAATAGTTGGATCATTCTTAGCATCACTGTCGTAAAATAATTTTTCCAATTAAAACACCCTGAATAATTAAGCTAAGTGTCAAAACCATTTAGTCATTACTTTCCAAAGATAAGCCTCACCTATTCGCGTTGTTCATCCTCTCATCGGGCCAGATATGCCGCCACGGGGGCTGCTGAGATGTATGAACAGCCCGAGGAAACTGTTCTAGCTTCCTCTGAGTTACCATCCTAGCGAGAGGTCTCTCTACCACTTGTTGTGGTTGAAGATAGTGCCCCGCAAGTAAATTTCTTTCCAATCTTTACATCTTTTATTTGTCCCATTGGTTTATTCCTCAATTCTAACACGTTGGGCTATTTTAGGTGGAAGTGGCATCGCTGATAGCCAATATTCTCCTTCCTTCTGCATTGTCAAGACCCATTACTGCAGTTCCTCTTTTCAGTGCCATAATGGGGGTAAGCTATGTGAATTTCTGTCTCTTATCCTTTTTTTCTATTACTCCTTTTATCTAACACTTGTCTTTACATTTGTAGCTTTCTCCAAGTCTTTCTCTGCCTTTTGTATTGAGTGGCCTTATCCCTTCTCAGACCCAGGTTGGTGCAGTTTCTCTCATTAGGTCATCCCTCGAAGGTCCAACATCTCCTTTTGTTGATGCGCCCATGTTGTCCATAGTACCATATACTGGCGAGGGGGTGCCTACCTTTGGGGCTTCTACAGTCGAAGGCTCCGTTGAAGCTGCTGAGGTAACAAGCCCGCCTAACACGTTTTTTAACATTATGGCTCCCGTGGTAACTACTAATCTCGCTCCTGCTACTGAGGTACTTATCTAATTTCTCTATATTTCTCAGCTTCTCAAACTCCACCTATATAGGTGACTTAAACAATGAAAACACTTGTTGAGATTTTTCCATAAACTCCATCTATAGCGGTGACTTAACAATGAAAACACTTGTTAAGATTTTGTTATAAACTCCACCTATAACGGTGACTTAACAATGAAAGCACTTGTTAAGATTTTCCATAAACTCCACCTATAACGATGACTTAACAATGAAAACACTTGTTAATATTTTTCCATAAACTCCACCCATAACGGTGACTTGACAATGAAAACACTTGTTAAGATTTTTCCATAAACTTCACCTATAATGGTGACTTAATAATGAAAACACTTGTTAAAATTTTTCATAAACTCCACCTATAACGGTGACTTAACAATGAAAACACTTGTTAAGATTTTTTTCTTAAACTCTTTGTTTCCTCTAACTGTTTTCAGGTTGCTCAGGGGGATTCTCCACCAGCTCCTTCGCGTATTGACTCGCCCCGTCGTGAACCTGTTTCCTCTGAAGAAACTAGCCATGATGATTAAGGTTCCACGATAGGTGCTGCTGCGGAAAGCGAATCTGGGTGCGAGCTTCTTCCGCCTGACTTGGCTCCTCACTCCTTCTGCTTGATGGTACTCCAGCGTTCTCACCAAATACTTGTTAATCATCATTGGAAATTGAGCAACTTGTGAGTTATCATCTTGAAACCTTCACGGTGGACTGCCTTCGTTCAAACATCTCAGTTATGAGCTACAGGCTTCAAGGCATGGCCACCGTCGTTGCTAAAATTGCCAACACTCCAACTGCCAATGTTACCAGACCCCTCCTCAACCAATTCTTGGGTTATCTAAGGGACTTGGGTCATGATAGGTCCCATTTTGACTGGCTCATCGCCTATTTGAAGACTTTGAACATCCAACGGTTGGACAGTTAGAAGGAGCTCTTACGAAAACATCAGGAGGATCAGAGGGCCGAGGAAGCCAAGCTGGACGAGATAGTACCTCTCCTCGGAGCCATTGATAAGAAGGTGGAGGACCTCGATGAATCTCTGCGTTTGGAAAAGCTAAAACAAGAAAAACTTCTTATCGAACGTACGCAAGCACAGACTAGGTTGGAAGTTTCCATTAATACCCAACAGTCTTGCTTATAAGCTTCTTTGGGCCTTCCTGGCGATTTTTTCTCCTTCCAAGATTTGTGGTTTGATGATGCTAAGATTTAGCATCACCGAATAAGTGATAGTGAGCTCAAACAGTAGTAACCATGGCAGTCATAAGGATGTAAGTGTATAAGTGTGTAGAAGGAGATGAGTATAAGAGGAACTAAGACAATGATGTATAGTGGTTCAGCCAATTTGGCCTACATCTACTGTGAGTGTGTGATCCACTAAGTATGGGCACTAATGACCTTGGATACAATGCACATAAGCTCACTTTCTCTCTCTACTGTGTGTATAAGCAGAGTTTTATCTAGGGTTACAATTATCAATCGATCCCCTGTAGGGTTGTAGGTGACAAGTATATATAGGTCTTGGGGGGTGTACTGTACCCCCCAAGTATGTATGGTGCATGTGAATGATGATCTAGCCCATCCCCTGTTGACACCTGTAAATGCCAAATGATGACATAATATTCCCTCACGTGAGGGTGTGATTTTGTTATAACGGTCTCCCCTGTGCCATGTGAGCCTCACGCGCACTGTTCCACACGTCTCCCAAACCACGCGCTGTGATGATGTCACCCTCGGCATATGAGCCCAGGCCGAGGGCAAAGTTCCTTCCGGTAGTGAGTCTGGCCTAATTCTGGCCTCGTACTGTCGTACCCTCTGAGGGTCGTCCAAAGCCTGATGAAGGGTCGGCCCCCTGAGGGGTCGTCCGGAACCTGATGAAGGGTCGGCCCCCTGAGGGGTCATCTGGAACCTGATGAAGGGTCGGCCCCTGAGGGGTCGTTCGGATCCTGATGAAGGGTCGGCCACCTGAGGGGTCGTCTGGAACCTGATGAAGGGTCGGCCCCCTGAGGGGTAGTCTGGAACCTGATGAAGGGTCGTCCCCTAAGGGGTCGTCCGGTTGGAGGGTATATATGGGTATATCAATCACCCCCAGCCCTTAGCCATAGGTGTTGTTGAGATGGCTGAGGGATAGTGTTGTAATTGAGATGCGTGCATGATCAATTAGGTGAGTGACACCTGGGCAGATACTCATTGTTGTTCTAGTTTCTAAGGCATGGCGACTTCATACTTTACCTGGGGCTTTTTTCCCTAATGATGCCTTACTCGTGGGTTGTGCCCTGCCTTGGTTAATGGGCCCACTCATTACTAAGGTATTTAAGAGATTTTTGAACTCTCTCTCTCTTCTTCTTCGTGCCCTAGCTCTCTCTATCTAGACTTTCACCAGTCTTCATTGTCATTTCTGCAGTCTTCAATCCTTCAAGCTTAGCAACTTTGCCCTTTCTCTTCAGGTAATCCTTCACCCCCAGCGTCCTATTTACTTTCATTACTTTTTTTTGCTTTTTGGTTTTAGGCCTGTAGGGCTTGATTTGGGTCGTTTTACAACTTTTTCGGCGACTAGTTTTTGAGTGTTCTTGAGTGTTCTTGAGTGAAAACCATCGATTCCCTTTGTTTTAATCCAAAAGTCTAATTTGGTCAACTACAAACTTGTTTGGAGTTAAGTTCCCCAAATTCCTCCAAGTGTAGGGTCTCCCTTGATGCTTAGGAGGCTTTATAGCTTAGACGAGGAGTTCCCTTCCCTGAGAGATAAATTATTTGTTGAGATTCTACGAATAGAGGAAGAGGAGGAGAGGAGATGAGGGGCCGACCCTAATTAGGTACGACCCATATTTCCTATTCCTCTAGCCACAATAAAACCATTTGAACCGTCTGAGTCTTGTGGGTCGTCCCATCGTCAATCCGAGTGTCATTCAAGTGAGATGGACGAGAGAGCATCCTTGCCAACTGGCGCTGGACCTTCGGGTAGAATAGAGACATCTGACCTAAGCCCAGGCCGACAGGCCGAGGGTATGGTCCCCTCCGAGGCTGTCCCTGTGACAACCCTATCTCCACATGCCTTCCAGATGGCCTTTCCCCATGGTCCTCTAGCAGATGACGAGGCCGAGGGAGAGGGGACTGAGGACGAGGGCGATGATACAGATTACCAGGTTGATACCTCCCATGCCTCATTCTATATCTCCTCCGTTAAGAATCGCGACCTCTTGTTGTGGAGACATGCCTATGGAGTGCCCCCGGGCATAACCATGAGGGTTCCCTCTGAGTTTGAGAGGGTTTTTTAGGGTGAAGATGGTGAGGTTGCAGTGTATGAACAAATGTTCAAGGTTGGCGTCAGGTTCCCTCTGCATCCTGCTATCGTAGATATCCTATCAGCCCTTGGTATTTCCCCCTCTCAGCTTCCTCCCAACTCCTGGAGGATGATACTAGGTTACATCTCCATGTGGAAGAATGATTTCACTGATGAGCCCTCGGCTGACATATTCTTGGCCTGCTACAATATCACCTCTTCGTCCAAACAGCCTGGGTCCTATCATCTAGGGGCGAGGAGGTCTGAGAAAAAAATTCTCCACGTGGCACAAACCTCCAACCACGATTGGAAGAAGAGATTCTTCTTCGTCTCTGGGGAGTGGGAGTTCTTCGCCGAGGCATCTCCTATAGCCGATGGTCCGAGGGTCCCCCGAAGATGGTCTAACCCGTCAATGAAGGCCAGGTTAGACCCCGGACTTAGCCTGGAGGAGAAAGATATTATTGAATATATGAGAGGACGAGGGCGAGGGGGTGAACTTCCAAAGTTTGAAGATCTGATGACCCCTCGGTTCCTCAAGGAAGCTGGTCTGAAGGTCGGCCCCCTTACAGAACTATGTGAGTTATAATTTTCTTTGCTTTTTTCAAGTGTTTCCTTTTTATCTCTGCATTTTTCTCATGTGTCGTACCCTTTTCAGGTCGTCCTGCTGGTGTATCAGACTATCTCTGCGAAATGACTGCTCCCAGTTTACTATCAGGCCTGGCAAAGAAGAAGGGTAAGGAGCCTCAGAAAGCTCCAAGGAAGACGAAGGCTGTGGGGCCGACGGTTGTTCAGCCGACAGCCGATAGCCACAAAAGAAAAGGGCCTGAGATTCCTATTGACCCTCGGCCGGATTCTCGGATGAGGGCTAGGGTTGAAGCATTTGAAGGGACTACTTCTTCGTCCAGCATGGGGGCCTTCTGGTCCCAGAACTTAGCACATCTGAGGGCCGACCCCTCATCACTCATCGAAAATTTGATGGCAGCCAAGGCATCAATGTTTTTTGCTCCCTCGACTGCTGATTACGACTTCTTGTCAAAGATGCCTCCAGCCAAAGTGTATGACTATGGTCTGCATGCTCTAGTCCAGGTATCGGTCTTGATTCATTTCTTTTAATTGTGTTATTTCAATAACTGTTTCCTCGGCCTCTTGACATCTGTTTATTTTTCTGTGCAGCCTGTATAAGCCTTCACCTTGGTAACTAAATGGATGGCTGAGAATCAGGAAAAATTCCATGAGCCCGAGAGGGCCATCCAACATGAGGCCGACCTGCAGGCTGACTTAGATTCTGCAAAGGCTGAGCTAGAGAGTGCCAGAACTGAACATGCACGAATTATGGACGAGTTGAAGAGACAGCATGATGGGGACCTGAGGGCCAAAGAATTTCTTCTGAAGGAGAAGGATGAAGCCATGACCCATCGGGAGGCCCAGTTTAAGATTGAGCTATCTGAGGCTGTGAAGAAAGCCGAGGCAGACGCTGTGGAAGCCTATAAACTCTCCGACGAGTTCCAAGGCTTCGGCCTTGAGTACTTGGAGAGAGGGATAAAGACGGATTGTCGGTGGGTCATCCTCAAGTTCAGCGACGTCGTCTCGTTCGTCCGTCCGTCTCTTGAGGCCGTTCAACTGGACGACCCCCTGATTACCGAGGCTCTAACTCAGGTGGAATCGCAAGTGCAAGTTGAGGGGGTCGGCAGGTCTGAAGACCAGCCCGTTGTGGTCATTGAGGAAGCCCCTCTTGTGGATGTTGAGGCCCTTCCCTCTGATATTGTTCCATAGGGTGGATGTCTGTAGCCCATACCCTCTTGATGTAATTAACATTTTTGTACTCTATCTTATATGACACTTGATATTTCATTTATACTATCGTCTCCTTTGTTGTCTTCCATGTTTTGTCTTTTGCATTATTTGTGTTGTGAATCTTTGTTAATGCCACTAACCCCTCCCTCGTCTCTCTTGAGGGTGAACGAGGGGTCATCCCCTGCGTTGGCCCTCATTATAGACGATGATTAACCACCAAATTAACGGTTTTAAACAAAGTTTTCCCTCGTCTTTCTTGAGGTCAGTGGTGGGATCGTCCCCTCCACTGCCCGTCATCATAGCCGAGGGTTAATCACCAAATTAATGGTTTTGAACAAGTATTCCCTCGTCTTTCTTGAGGTCAGTGGTGGGGTCATCCCCTCCACTGGCCCTCATCAGAGCCGAGGGTTCAACTTACCAAATTAATGGTTTTTAACAAAGTTTTCCCTCGTCTTTCTTGAGGACAGTGGTGGGGTCGTACCCTCCACTGACCCTCATTATAGCCGAGGGTTCAACTTACCAAATTAATGGTTTTTAACAAAGTTTTCCCTCGTCTTTCTTGAGGACAGTGGTGGGGTCGTCCCCGCCACTGACCCTCATTATAGCCGAGGGTTCAACTTACCAAATTAATGGTTTTTAGCAAAGTTTTCCCTCGTCTTTCTTGAGGACAGTGGTGGGGTCGTCCCCTCCACTGACCCTCATTATAGCCGAGGGTTCAAGTTACCAAATTAATGGTTTTTAACAAAGTTCTCCCTCATCTTTCTTGAGGACAGTGGTGGGGTCGTCCCCTCCACTGACCCTCATTATATCCGAGGGTTCAACTTACCAAATTAATGGTTTTTAACAAAGCTTTCCCTCATCTTTCTTGAGGACAATGGTGGGGTCGTCCCCCCCCATTGGCCCTCATTATTATCGATGGGTTTCATGCGTACTAGAACTGATAACCACAGGATGAGGGGAAACACTGATATTTCTCATTTATTTTCCAAGTGTTCTGTTGGAGCAACTCTTATTACAATTATGGTCTATCAAGATCTTACAACACTACTGATAGTATTTCTTCAAGTGATCTGCATTCCAGGGGTTGCAGAAGGGTTTCTCTTCTAGGTTTTCTAGTCTATAGGTCCCAGGGACGACTTCATCGATGACCCTATATGGGCCATGCCAATTAGGATAGAGCTTGTTGGGCTTTTTCCAAGTCTTCTTGAGGACCAAGTCCCCCACTGCGATAGGCCTCTGTTTCACCCTCTGATTGTAAACCCTTACGGTCCTCTGATGGTAGGCTGCCTGCCTTATCTCAGCGTCCTCCCTCATTTCCTTAATCAGGTCTAAGTCGAGTCTCCTCTCTTCCGCATTTCTCTGGGGGTCATACATTTGGACCCTATGAGTAGGAAACTCAATTTCGGTGGGGATGACGGCTTCTGAGCCATAAGCTAGCATTAATGGGGTTTCTCCGGTAGAGGTCCTCACTGTCCTCCTGTATGCCCACAGCACGACATATAACTCATCGACCCATCTTCCTTTTGCCTCCTCAAGCCTCTTCTTGATTCCATCTTGGATTGTCCTGTTTTTAACTTTTGTTTTCCCATTGGCCTGAGGACGACCTGGGGTGGAGAAAAATTGTTTGATCCTCACCCTTTCACAGTACTTCTGTAGATAGGTATTCTTGAACTAAGTCCCGTTATCCGAGATGAGGGTGTTGGGGAGACCATATCTGCATATAATATTTTTCCAAATGAACTGGAAGGTCTTCTGCTTTGTGATCATCACCATCGGCTCCGCTTCCACCCACTTTGAAAAATAGTCAATGGCTACGATGAGGAACCGGTAGTTATTGACTGCCCTAGGCAAGGGTCCTACTAGGTCAACTCCCCACACTGCAAATGGCCATGGGGATGTAATAGAAGTAAGAGGCTAATGGGGTTGGTGAGGGATGGTGGCAAATATTTGACATTTGTCACACTTTTTTACATATGCTGTGGCATCCTTCCCCAAGGTCGGCCACCAGTACCCTTGGGTGATCACCCTCTTTGCTAGGGATCTGCCCCAGATGTGGCTTGAGCACGATCCTTCGTGCACATCTTGCAAAATGGAAGGGACTTCTGAGGGATGCACACACCTAAGTAAAGGGAGCAAAAACCCCTTTTTGTACAAGGTGTCCCCAATGATACTGAACTTTGCAGCCCTGTATCTCAACTTCTTCCTTTCTTGCCTTGCTTCTGGCATCTCCCCCTCTTTAATGTACCTGATCAGAGGGTCCATCCACGAAGCTTCCTGAGAGACATTTAGGCAATTTCCAAGTGTTTCCTCAGTGCCTTCAATAGTTGGCCGAAGCAAAATTTCTACTGGGACCGTCCTCCTGATATCTGTCCTCGTTACCGAGGCCAACCTTGTAAGGGCATCAGCACGGCCATTATCAAGCCTAGGTATCCTTTTTAATTTCACTTCTCTGAAGCCCTTCAGTAACGACCTCACTTTCTCAAAGTACCTAGCCATCCTCTCGTCCTTGGCCTCGTAGGCTCCTAGTATCTGATTCACTACTAGCCTCGAATCACTGTGAACCAAAATCTGGCCGACACTAAGTGATCTGGCTAAGGAGAGGCCTGCTATCAAGGCCTCATACTCGGCCTCGTTGTTGGAGGCCTTAAAATTGAACCTCAGGGCGTACTCAATGTATGTGCCGTCGGGTGCTGATACTATTAACCCATCTCCGCTCCCGCTTTCGCAAGAGGACCCGTCGACGAAGAGACTCCACACGGTGTGTTCTTCTGAGAAACTTCCCTCGGTGAGTGACCCCTGTCTAAAGAGATATCTTCCCTCTTCGTTTTCAACCACTTTCCTTCTAGCGGTGCTCGTCTCAGCCTTATCTGTAGGCGTGTCGGCGAGCTCACCCTGTCGGG
Source organism: Sambucus nigra (assembly GCA_949130495.1). Classification (NCBI taxonomy): domain Eukaryota; kingdom Viridiplantae; phylum Streptophyta; class Magnoliopsida; order Dipsacales; family Adoxaceae; genus Sambucus; species Sambucus nigra. The sequence goes on along the minus strand of OX422217.1, from coordinate 67,197,481 downwards.
TATCTATCTTCTCGAGGCCCTCATCCTCGGCTTCATTATCTTCCCAAGTAAACTCAACCACGAAGTTTGCCAATGCTTCCCCTTAATGGCCGTCCTAGGCTGATACACAATGTCAAACTCCCCCAGCTCTATATCCCAGGCCATTAACCTACCTAATTTTCCTGGCTTGTGTAGGACCTTCCTAAGAGGAGAGTTAGTGAGGATGACCATTGTATGGGACTGGAAGTACGACCTCATCTTCCTTGAGGCATGGATCAAGGCGTAGGCCAACTTCTCCATCCTCAGGTATCTTTGCTCTGCCCCCGTGGAGTGCCTTGCTGTTAAAATACACAGGCTTCTGTATTCCGTCTTCGTCTCTCACAATGGCTGCACTGATGGTCGACTCTGAGACGGCGAGGTACACATAAAGTCGTTCACCCTGCACGGGTCATGACAGCAGCAAGGGAGACCCTAAGTATGACTTTAGATCCCTGAAAGCCTCATCACACTCTTCACTCCATTCGAAGCCCTTCCTAAGGATCTTAAAGAATGGCAAACACTTGTATGTGGCCCTAGACATGAACATGTTCAAGGCAACAACTCTCCCTGTGAGTCTCTGAACGTCTTTAATGGACTTGGGGGTCTTCATCTCAACAAGGTCCTTTATCTTTTTAGGATTGGCCTCGAGGCCTCTTTGGTTGACAATGAACCCCAAGAACTTCCCTGCTCCGACCCCAAAGACACACTTGGACGAATTAAGCTTCATATAGTATTTTGTCCATCATATTAAAGGTCCTTTCCAGGTCTGCCACATGATCCTCTGCCTTCAAACTCTTAGTCAGCATGTCATCTACATAGACCTCCATAAACTTCCCAATTTGGTCTTCGAACATTTTATTTACTAGGCGTTGGTACGTTGCCCCCGCATTTTTTAGGCCAAAGGGAATGACCCTATAGAAGTATGACCCCTTGTCAGTGATGAAGGTTGTCTTCACCGAGTCTTCAGGGTTCATGAATATCTGGTTATACCCTGGCATCCATGAAGCTCATGAGCTCATGGCCTGCGGTAGCGTCTACCATCTGGTCGATGCGGGGGAGAGGGAAGCTGTCTTTGGGACAGTGCTTGTTGAGGTCTGTGAAGTCCACACACATTCTCTACTTCCCGTTGGCCTTTGGAATAATGACTGCATTGGACAGCCATTCGGGGTAGATGACCTCTCTGATAAATTCAGCGTCTTCTAATTTTTTGACCTCATCCCTTAAGACCTTATACTTTTCTCTAGAGTAAATTCTCCTCTTCTGCTTTACTGGCTTCACTCCCTCTACCACATTGAGCTTGTGGCACATGATTTCAGGGTCAATCCCCGGCATATCTACATGACTCCATGCGAAGACGCTTCGCCTTCTCCTCAACAATTTAATGAGGTCTTCCTTGATATTGGGCTTCAGAGATTTGTCGAATTGGACGGTTTTTTCCGGGTCATCCTCATCGAGGATGATGGATTCTACTTCTTCTGCGGCCTCTCCTTTATTGAGCTTCGTCTCGTCCCTGGGGTCTAGGGTATCTATATTATAAGTGGTTGTAGCCCTCTTGTGTGCCTCCCTTTCTTCAGCGGAGTTGTAGTAACATTCTCGCGCTGTTGTCTGGTCTCCCTGAACTTCCCCCACCCCGTTAGGGGTAGGAAATTTGATCATCTGATGGACCATAGACGGCACAGCTTCAAACCCCTTGAGGGCCACACGCCCCAGTATGATGTTGTAGGCCCAAAACACATGCTCATCCATCACAAAGAAACTGACCTTCTTGGTAAGCCATCTCGGCCACTCGTCCCCCATCCCAAGATCGGCCTCATACACTCCAAGGGGATGAACTTTTTCTCCACTGAACCCAATCAATGGATGATGGTATGGGACGAGTCTAGCACGGCTGAGACCTAAGGCTTTGAAGCACGGCCAAAACATTACATCTGCAAAACTGCCCCCGTCGACCAATATCCTCGGCACCTCACACCCGTGCACCCTAGTTGTGATGACGAGTGGGTCGTCGTGTGGGGCTAGGAGGCCTTTAAAGTCCATTCTCGAGAACCCCACTATCAGATTATCCATATCAACCTTCTTCCTATTTTCTGACTTGACCTCCAAAGAGGTTAAGTGTACCGTCTTCGTCACTGCCTTGGCATCAGCCACGTGGGCCTTTCTGTCAGCAACCTCAGACCCTCCTCCTGCTAGACCCTTGGAGATCATTCTCACTCCGAGCGAGATCATATTAAGCCTCTTGACAGGACCTTGGTCGTCTCTCGGTGGGAGGTCAGGGTCATCCTCATCATCAGAAGGGTCGTCCCCTCTTTTTTGAGAACCTTCTCTGCATGCATCGCCTCGCTTCTTTCTGGGGTCGTCCCCTCGGCCCCTCTTGAAGGCACCTTTATCGACGTACTTTCTGAGCTTCCCTTCTTTCAGCATCTTCTCAATCTCATTTTTCAGAGCAAAGAATTTGTCTATTACATGGCCGTGGTCTTGGTGAAATTCACACCACATGTTCTTATTCCTCTTGCTGGGGGCTGCCCTCAGCTTCTCAGGCCACTTCAGGGACCGGTCACTCTTTATCTCATTGAGAATCTGTTCACAGCTGACCGTTAGAGGGGTGTAACCAGTGAACTTGTCATCCGTAGACCTCTTCTTCCCCTCTTTGTTCTTCTTAGGGTATTTACCCCCACTAGCACCTCCTTTTTCGTCTTCAAATTTTGCGGCCATCGCCTCTTCGGCGTTCATCACCTTCCCTGCTATGGACAACAATTCATACATCGTCATCGGAGGGTCTTCAGCAAGCTTCCATAACATTTTCCCCATTTGGATTCCTCCAATCAGGGCTGTCATAGCTATGGTCTCCTCATAGTCTTCCACCTCCGGCTTCTCCTTGAATCTAGCTATGTAGTCCCTCAGGCTCTCACTCTTCCCCTGCTTAACATAGAGCAGGTGGGTGGTCTTCTTCTGTGGCCTCACCCCAAAGAAAAAGTTGTGGATGAATAGGTCTGCCAACTGCTTAAAGTTTTCAATGGAATTTTTTGGAAGAGACGTGTACCAGACATGCACAGCCTTAGTAAGGGTACCAGAAAAGGCATGACACCTCATCTCATCTGAGATAGAGTATATTTCTGCTGCTGATTGATACATCTCAACATGGTGGACAGGGTTGGTGCTCCCGTCGTATCTTGGGGTGACCACAGGTGGCTTGAACCTTGCTGGCGTAGGGAAGTTGACTATCTTCGCCACAAAGGGTGAGCCTATGGTGTATCCCTTCTGAAGAGGGTCCCGGCTCTTCATTATATCATCGATCTTATCCTCTAGTCACTGGATTGAGTCATTCCAGGGCCTCACAGGGTCGACTTGGCCGATGTTATCCCCTGCCGCCTCTTTAAGGTGGACGGAGGGTTCTGCTGCGGCGGGCCTGTGTCGGCTGTTTACTTCCCTTTGGTCATCCTCCCGTCCTTAGGGTCGGCCATCTGCTGCCTCCCTCCTGGACCTCGCAGCACTTCTTGACCTGGACAATTGTTCCCGCAAGTCATTTACTGGGCCTAGCCTCTCAAAGGCTGACCCCCTACTCAAGCGATCAAAAGCAGAGCCTCTCGGGTAATCATCAGGATTTGGTCTCCCGCACTTTCCTCTACTATCCTGGAGAGGTCGTACAGTATTGTTGGAGACCTCATATGGTTCCCAGCATTCTATAGTGGCCTCCTCTCCCTCCAGATCGTCATACCTGTCCTCAGGGCATGGGTATCCTTACCTCCCCAGGCGTAGACTCCGGGGGTCAGCAACATCCCTAAGCCACTGAGGGGCTGGCGGGTCTTTGCGCGGTGCCTGGGGTGGTCCCCTAGCCTCATGCTGTCCTGGAACTGCTGCCGGAGTAATCATCTCAGGTGAAACCCTTGGTGGTCTTAGTATGTTCTGGCTTAGAGGTGTGAACTGCTCCTGCATCATCCGCTGGCTTGCTGCCAGAGACTTTAAGGCTGTCGCCACACCAGCCATCTCAGACTGAGGCGGCGGCTGACTGGAACTAGGTCTTCCCCCATCATCCGGCGGGGGAAGTGGTGGTGGTGGCATTTCAGGTGCCATGTGTTTGAGCTATGAAAAGCTGAACTGAAGAAAAGACTGGTGAGCTTGAGGACCTTAGTGGGTCTCTTTCAATGGTGAAACAACTCCTCTCAGGGGGAGTGTTGGCTCACCACCAGAGTGCCCAGTGAGGTCAAGCTGTACAAAGGAAGAGATGTCTTCTCGATTCCCACAAACGGTGCCAAACTGATGATGCTAAGATTTAGCATCACCAGATAAGTGATAGTGAGCTCAAACAGTAGTAACCATGGCATTCATAAGGATGTAAGCGTATAAGTGTGTAGAAGGAGATGAGTATAAGAGTAACTAAGACAATGATGTATAGTGGTTCAGCCAATTTGGCCTACATCCACTGTGAGTGTGTGATCCACTAAGTATGGGCACTAATGGCCTTAGATACAATGCACATAAGCTCACTTTCTCTCTCTACTGTGTGTACAAGCAGAGTTTTATCTAGGGTTATAATTATCGATCGATCCCCTGTAGGGTTGTAGGTGACAAGTATATATAGGTCTTGGGGGGTGTAGTGTACCCCCCAAGTATGCATGGTGCATGTGAATGATGATCTAGCCAATCCCTTGTTGACACCTGTAGATGCCAAATGATGACATAATAGTCCCTCACGTGAGGGTATGATTTTGTTATAACGGTCTCCCCTATACCATGTGAGCCTCACGCGCACTGTTCCACGCGTCTCCCAAACCACGCACTGTGATGATGTCACCCTCGGCCTATGAGCCGAGGCCGAGGGCAAAGTTCCTTCCGGTAGTGAGTCTGGCCTAATTCTGGCCTCGTACTGTCGTACCCTCTGAGGGTCGTCCGAAGCCTGATGAAGGGTTGGCCCCCTGAGGGGTCGTCTGGAACCTGATGAAGGGTCGGCCTCCTGAGGGGTCGTCCAGAGCTTGATGAAGGGTCGGCCCCCTGAGAGTTCGTCTGGAACCTGATGAAGGGTCGTCCCCTGAGGGGTCGTCTGGAGCCTGATGAAGGGTCAGCCCCCTGAGGGGTCGTCCAGAACCTGATGAAGGGTCGGCCCCTGAGGGGTCGTCTGGAACTCGATGAAGGGTCGGCCCCCTGAGGGGTCGTCTGGAACCTGATGAAGGGTCGGCCCCTGAGGGTTTGTCCGATTGGAGGGTATATATGAGTATATCATGGTTCCTTCTGGGTCAATGATTTTTTGTATATGTATTTTTCCTTTCTTCTCATTGAATTCTTGGGCGATAGCTCCCAATTTTGTAATGCCCCAAAGTATATGAATGGAAAAAGATACTTATTCCCATGCCATTTCTTTGTGTTACAACTGTTTACATAAATTGTGACATATAAAGTTCTATAATTCTTTCATCTATACTTGAGGTATAATAAAAAGACTTGCATACTCATGAACTTGTGTATTTATAATAATAGTCAATTACATCAGAGGTCCAACAAAGTTGTCTACACATGATAAACCTTCAACCACTTATTGTTAATCTTGAATGTTTATCTTCTTCCATTTTTGAAATTAAGAAATAACCTGAGTCACGAGCCTCCTTTACGATGAAAGGTCCCTCAGAATTCGCTGCAAATTTAGGCAGAGGAAGCCCCTTAATATGTTTCATTGCGACCTTCAATACGATATCTCCCTCCACGAATTTCCTTGGGCTCACCAAGTTATCATATGCCCTGGAGAGATACTTTGTGTACATTTGAAAGTGTTGCATTGCTTTATCTCTGTGTTCGTCCAATGCTTCCAACTGCACATGTATGATCTGAGGGAGTATGCTTCTTAGCAAACCATATCGAGCCGAGGGAACTTCTAACTCCACATGGAGAATTGTCTCAGCCCCATAAATAAGAGAGAACGGTGTATACCCTGTAGGCTTCCTTTTAGTCATTCGATGGGCCCATAAAATGGCTGGTATCTTATCATCCCACGATCCTGGGAAATCCTCCATCATTTTAGCCAAGATATTGACCAAAGTTTTGTCAGTCGCTTCGGCTTGACCGTTTCCCTTTGGGTATGACACCGTCGAAGTGTGATGGATAATAGAGTATTTGTCTGTGAGCATCATTACTTTTGAATTGACGAAAGGGGTTCCATTGTCTTAAAGGATAACCTTTGGGATCCTAAAATGGCAAATGATGTACTCTCTAGTGAAGTTGCTCACTACTCCTGCTGTTTCCCTTCTAAGTGGTATCGCCTCAGCCCACTTTGTGAAACACTCCGTTGTAACTAGGATCCATATATTACCCCTCGAAGAAGGGTGCATTACCCACACCAGGTCGAACGCCCAGGTATGAAATGGATAGGGCATTGCCAGGGAGTGTAAGTCCACTAACGGGGCATGGATCATATTTCGATGAAGCTGGGATGCTTTGTATTTTCGAACAAGCTCAACGTAATCTTTATCGGCCAATAGTAACCTAGAGTCATCAACTGGTCATATAGCTTCTCCCCTCCTATATGAGATGGATCGTGCACCTGTTTGAGAACCACAGCTGCCTCTTCCTTCGTGATGTAATGCAACGTCCTGTTGAAGTATCGCCTTGAACATATAGCCTCGGGGCCCTTTGCCGGAGTCCCATCGCATCAATTTTCTCTATTGGGACAACTCCATCTTTAATGAAGTCAATATAGAGTTGTCTTCAGTCAGGCTGAGTCTCCACGAAATGATATTCTGCTGCTTCGAAGAACAACTGGCATTTATCACACTTCCATTATAACTCGGTCGCATCCTATTTCATACTAGGCCAGAAATATCACTCCCTTTGAATTCTTTTATAAAGAGGAATCTTAATCGTTTCGTAGTGCCCTTCGTACATTTTCTTCAACCTCTGTTACTTCTTCTGGACCGATGCATCTTGACAGTCATCCTCCTACGTTTCTGAAGTAAAGGTTTCCCTTGTTTGTAAAGTACTGGGCCAATTCTCTGAGCCCCATCGATCCTTCACCAGACTCCAGTTGCCTCTTAATCTCTCCCCTCCAGTCAGCGTCCTCTTCCATCAGTAAAATTGACTATACCATCGAAAGAGCTGTTCTTTATTAAATCACGACAGTAGTTGTATCGCTCCTCATGATCATCTTCTGGGCAATGGTGACATAGGCGTCTGGGTGATGGTTCATCATTCTGGGCGACCTCTTGATCTTGGTTAGATGGAACTGGCCAAAGAACCTCTGAATGATCGTTCTGTATGGTGCCAGGCTCATGTGTTTCAACGTATATTCTCCATTCACTTGATGAACCACCAGGTTTGAATCCCCCTTGATGCAAAGTGAACGAATCCCTCTTCGAAGAGCCTCTAGCAATCCCAACACCAATGCTTCATATTCTGCCTCGTTGTTAGATAAAGGGAAATTTAACTTGTAATAAAGGCAAATATCCTCCATTCCTTTTGAGAGAATAACTCCTACTCCTCCTTTCTTTTTTGCTGATGACCCATCGAACTTCATTGTCCATTCTTCATCCATTGCATCTAGGTGATTGTCCTACAAGTCGTCTCTTGGAATGCTTTCTTTCGGAGGCTCAAACATTCCTAAAGGGAAAATAGCCAATAGATCAGCGTACGCCTGGCTTTTGATTACGCGAGGAACCACGCACTTTAAGTCATATTCAGAGAGGATAGGGAACTATCTAACTGCCCTGCCAATCAATATAGTTCTCGCGAGAAAATATTTAATGGGATCACATCTAGTTAGAAAATGAATTGTAAAAGACAACATATAATGTTTAAGTTTTTGCACTACAAATAGTAAGGCTAAACAATGCCTTTCCAAGCTACTATATCTGACTTCTGGCCCATGGATGATCCTGCTGAGGTATTGAAGTGGCCGTTCTTGCCCGTCGATATCTTGTGCCAGAAAATCTCCTACGGACCTCGTGGTGGATGTGAGGTACAGCTGCAACGGTATTCCTGCCTTTGGGGGTACTATGGTCTGTGGTGAAACGAGCAATCTCTTCAGCCCATCCAGAGACTCCTAGTGAATCTCCCCCCATTTGAACTTCATGTTTCTTCATAACAACTACATCAACGGATGTGTTACCTCGGCTAGTCCAGGCACGAATCGTCTAAGGTAGGAGACTTTATCGAGGAAACTCTTCAACTCCTTTGCCATTATAGGACTTGGCATTTCCAAGATCGCATACTGTTTGTCCCGGTCCATTTGCACACCTTATCGATCAACCACAAATTCTGGGAATTTCCCACTTGTCACCCCAAAAACACATTTCAGTGGATTTATCTTCAATTTATACTTCCTACAACGAGAAAACACCTTCCTCAAATCGCTCAGATGGGTCTCCTCCTTCCTTGATTTGATGACCAAATCATCCACATAGAATTACACAAATTTATGGAAGAAGTCATGAAAAATGCCCATCATTGTTCTCTGATAAGTCGCCCCGGCATTCTTGAGGCCGAACGACATCATCCTGTATATGAAGTTACGCAACGGGGTTCTGAATGTTGTTTTCTCTGCGTCTAAGGGGTCCATCTTGATCTAATTACACCCTCCATACCCATCCATGAAGTTATACATCTCATGACCAGTCGTTGCATCTATCAGGCTATCGATGGAGGGCAGAGGGAATTCATCTTTAGGACAAGCTCTATTCAAATCTCTGAAGTCCACACAAATCTTTATTTGGTTTCTATCTTTCTTTCCCACCGGGACAATGCTAGATAGCCAGAGTGGGTGTTGTATCGGTACGATGAACCCTGTCGTTAGTAAGTGTTGAACCTCTTCCTTAATCTTCAGATCCAGCTCAGGCTTGTACATTCTTGTTGCCTGTTATACTATAATGGCTGAAGGCATTACGTTCAATTTGTGGTAGCTCACCTCCTCATCCAGCCCTTCCATTTATGTGTACTTCCATGCAAAGATGTCTATAAACTCCGGAATCAACTCAACCAAGGCCCCTCATTTTTCCTTACCGAGATCCTTCGAGATGAAGATGGGCCTCGAGTCCTCCCCTTCCTTCACTATGTTCAGCTGCTCCAACTCTTGTGCCTAAGGTTTTGGCTGATCTGCCATGTAATCAGGTTCCTCGGCGACTTCCTCCACAAAAACCTGTATGCTAGAATTGTCTATCACCATGCATTGTCCCTGTTGATCCACCATAAAGCATTTGTATATCGGGTTAACCTCATCATCAGCTTCCTCGGCCGTCCGCTCACACTGTTATAATCGATACACCACCTTTCCTTCTTCAGTAATGACTTTCTTGCATTATTGCTGGTAGCGGCGACTATTTTCCTCTTCTTCTACCTAGATGCCTCGACCACTCTTTTCCCTGAGAACTGACTTAGAATGCTTTTTTGTTGGCCTATCTTTAAGCTGCTTCGAGATTCCTTGGGGCCGAGGAATCACCTGGTGAGCTTCTTTGATCATTACTATTGCGCTGCTCGTAACCTCTTTACTCTGCTCGTTCAAGTGCCCCATTCATTCTCTGATCGAGGGAACCCATGCTCCCTCCATCCTCCTTGTTAGGACCCAGACATCTTCTTCCAACTCAGTATAAAATGTTGCGTCCACCAAGTGAGCCTCCTCGATAGCGAAGGGCCTCTTTATAGCCCTGATGGTCACCTCCGTCCCCTTTATATTCGCCTTAGCACATTGGTGGTACGTGGAAGGAACCATCCCTTGGTTGTGCATCCACACCCTACCTATTAGTAGTTTATAGGAAGTTTCGCTCTCTATTACATGTAACTTGATATGGGAATTCAAATTTCCCATCACAATCCCAACATTAACATACCCAATGGATTTGGAAGATTGGTTATCATACCCCGAAATTACAAAAGGCATGGGGACCAACCTTTCTTCTGGAATATTAGTTGCACAAAAGGTGTTAATTGGCATGATATTGATGGAAGCTCCCCCATCTATAAGAGTCCTTGCAAAATTAACTCTACTAACACTAGCAGTCACATACAATGGCCTATTATGAGGGAATCTCACAGCCCTATCGGCATCGCTGAAGGTCACTTCTGACAGAAACCTCCTCACTAACCTGGCCATGGGTCCCTTCCATTTCAGCGAAGGGACTGCGTCTTTCCTTGTAATATCTATTATCGCCTGGGTTATTTCAAGCCTGCTCTTTTTTGGTATCCCTAACTATTCAAAGAACCATGTAAACTTTAGGGATTTTGAAACTGCACAGTACTCTAGGCTCGAATCTGCTTCCTCACTTTCAACACTGTACACATCCTCCACGTCTTTGGCTCTTGATTCATCGTATGCTAAAACTACGTTATCCATTCCCTTGGTACAGGTCTTCAAAGCTGCTTCATACTCTTTTCTTTATCCTCTCTCCACCTCTTCATCGTAGGCCACCACGAGATTGGCCCCATGTGCTAGTAGTGGGTTGTTATTGACATTTTGTAGAGGGATTTGCAATGTCCCTGCCTTCACGTACTTGTCAATAATTCTTCTCAATGTGAATCAACTTTATGTTGGATGCTGGATCCTTCGATGAACCTGGAAATACTTTGGATCCGCCTTCGTTATCGCATCGGGCTCCCCAACGGGAATGCCCTTTGGCTCATAGACCGTTCCCCCTTGGACCATCGCGTTGTAACAGATGACAGCTTCTTCTACTGTACAAGGCAATAGTGGTGGGTCTTCCCCGTCTCTTCCAAACTTCCACTTATTATCCTTCTTCGGTGCTTTGCCCCTATCTCCCCCTCATTATACCATACCAGTGGGGGATGAGACCTCCCCCCCACGGATTGTATCCACTGCCTAAACATCATGGGCACCGCCACCGGATTGGGTCGCACCACTAAAGATATATTTCTCGCTTATTTTAAGAATGCCGCAAAAGTCCCCTCGCGCGTCTCATTAATAAGATGGCAGATGTACTCAAGAAGCAGCCCCTCAGCGCAGATCTATAGTAACTTGGATTATTTGGCCTCCTCCCTCACGTCTAGGGATCTTTCTTTGAATCTTCAAACATAGGCCACCACTTCTTCCCCTAGAAGTTTCTTCTCCCTACCCAGTTGGGTCAAAGTAAACACATCTTCCGCCAGAAAGAACTTCTGGACAAACACGTGCATCTCTTCCCATGTAGAAACGCTGTTGGGGTCCACATGGGAATACCAGGTATATGCTTTATCGGTCAAGGATTTAGAAAACCCCCTCAACCTAAGCGTTTTATTGTTACAATGCGCCCCCAAATGTTCAACAAAGCGTTTAATATGCTCCTTCGGGTTCCCACCTTTTCCCATGTATTTTTCAAAAATAGGAGGGATATAGACCTTCAGATAGGGCTTGTCATTGTACTCCTGAGGATACGGTGTTCAAACGTCATCATAAACCGAAGCCACCTCAGCCGATTGCGAGGAAGCCTGCATGAACTTCAGCATCTCCTTTCTCATTTCTTCCATTGGTGATGCCGCTGGGGAAATAACCAATGGCACCATAGCCTAGGTGTCTGTGGCAGCTGGTACCAACGTCACAGCGGGGGCCGTTGAAACTTTTGAGGTTCCCACTGCTAGATTCATAACAGAGGGTATGCCTGCTAGGATCGTTCCCATAACTCCTGCCCCTGGTGGGGCCGTTGGAGCTACCCTTGGTGTTACGAAGGCATTAACCTCCAATCCTTCCAGCATAGTTGAAGCTACTGTTGTTTGAAAAAACTCATAAAACTTGCTCCTGAGGAGCGCGACTTGAGTGGGTCCTAACCCGCACTCGTGGAAGGTTGTGTCACCCCTGGAATGCCTGATGTCGCCGGACCGGGAGGTACCTCCACTCGAGGAGCCCCATCCCTTAGGGCCTCTAGTTCTCTCGCAGCTTGTTCTTCATTAGCTGGATGTCATCAAAGTTGAGCCTTCGATTAGCATTATCTTGTGCCATACTCCTTAGAAGAATGCCTCCCCAGCAGAGTCGCAAAATGTAAGAGGGTACTTTAGATTATAGATGGAGGCGTAACCCCTATTCGAGTATGGTGATGATAAGCTAATTGGCCAAAGCCTTGGATTAGTAATAGCACACCCAAACACAAACTCAATGAAGATAAGACTTAGTTTAAACTCACAAATCTCTCGTGTATAACTCAGAAAGCAGTAATGAACTTAGCAGTAACTTAGCTAGAGGGAGAGAGAAGTAAGTACCCTACATACACCTTGGTAGGCAGGTATAAACACACTTAAAACCCTCAAGAATCTCTGTCAAATATTAAAAGCTTCGTAATAAATAACAATGGTGAGTGAGTAAACTCTCTGGTTTTGCAATAACTCTCTCTGATATGTCTTCTCTCTAGATGTAACTCCTGAACTCTCAAAAATTCATTTTTTTTCTCCTCAAAGGTGGTTGAGGTCCTCAAATAGACCCCCACACCACCCCCGACGAAACTCAGTCATTAAAGACTATGAAAGACATCCCTCATACTTTATGTCACAAAATTAAATACCTGATGCACCAGTTGTCTCCAAGTCATAAACATTAAATTCCAAGACATACCTTTTGCCTAACCACTGTGTGTCAGGGGGCTGTTGTCGTAGAGATGGATCACCAACTGCCTGACAGACCCAAATACCACGGTGGTTTACTCAAGTACAGGTCTGACATTATTTAGCTGGCTAGTGACATCACCTACAGTGGATGTGACATTAAGTAGAGGGTTGTTTGGTTCACAACTGAACGCCCGATGGAACTCCAAGCAACTCCGCCCGAGGTTCCACGGTCAGGGTCCTTCGGTGTTTTTACCAGATGTATCTAAGATGGTTAGGACAAGCCCCAACGGTGCCTTACTTCTCAATCCTCCAAACCAGGTCCCTCTAAAGTTCCCACGGCGAGGTCATTCGATAGAGAATGAAAGCTCTCCCAGGCCCTGCCAAGCCTGGTCTCTTGCGAGTACCGTTTGACCTCACACTAAAACTCATTATTATTCTCGTTACATCATTACAACCATTATAGCTTATAGTCAACATAAACATAAATACAATATGACTAATACAACAAGCTAAAGTATGAGTTGCCACGTCAAGTTGCCTCACTGAGTTGCCATGCTTGAGCTGCCTCGGTTGCTTAATCTCAAACACTATTGCCAATTAGGGAATTATCCATAATCTCATGATTACCTTTAAACCCCCTCTACAAATACAATTCTGATAAAAATTGGTGTTTGACAACCTATTTTTAAACATTGAATTATAATATTTATTTGTTATAATCAAATTTTTCAGAAAAAGCAAAAGGCTGTTTTATAACTTTTGTTTTTTATTTTTCAACTCAGAATTTTCACTCTTAATATTTTAATGCATTTATACCTTAATATATAATATACATACATAATACATTAATATGTGCATAATTCTTATGAATAATATATATATATATATATATATATATATATATATATATATATATATATATATATATATATATATATATATATATATATATATATATATATATGCACAAAATTACGTATATTTATATTATTAAATTATATAATATACTAAAATCCATATGTTAAATAATATTATCGATACATATATATGGTCTTATACATGTATTATTAATTAATGGAATAATATAAAATATACCAATAGTACATATGTATTAAAAAAATATTATCAATTCATATATGTATATAATTTCATTGTGAATTATACATGCAATAACATTACATAGACATATATATATATATATATATATATATATATATATATATATATATATATATATATATATTTACATTGTATATATATATATATAGTTAAACTCCCTAACATATCTCATTAAGTATATATACACTACACCAAAATTGCCAAATTGTCACCTTTCAGCTGGCCACCCTTGTCAAGGTAATTGACCGTGACACAAATCTCGCGTTTTGTGTCACGGTCATTGACCTTGACATGACCGTGACAAATAATTGTCACGGTCCTTGACCGTGATAAGGCCGTGACAAATTTACTTGTCACGGCCTTGTCACGATCGTTGACCGTGACAAATAATTGTCACGGTCGTATCAAGGTCAATGACCGTGACACAAAACGCGAGATTTGTGTCACGGTCAATGGCCTTGGCACGACCTTGACAACTTTTGCAGCAAAAAAAGCCCTAGGATTCTTTTTTCCCACCTTTTTTGGTTTTCCCCCTCTCTCTCTCTCTCTCATCCGCGATTTCTGCTCTCTCTCTCTCTAAGGTATATTTTTTTTCCTCTCTTTCTCTTTCATTTCTATATGTATGTGTATGTGTATGTGTGTATATATATGTGTGTATATGTATATGTGTATGTGTGTGTATATATGTGTGTGTATATATATGTGCGTATATGTATATGTGTATATGTATATGTGTATGTGTATGTGTATGTGTATGTGTATGTGTATGTGTATATGTGTATATGTATATGTGTGTGGGGTATGTGTATATGTGTGTGTGGGGAGGGGGAGGGGGAGGGGGAGGGGGTGGGGTATGTGTATATGTGTGTGTATGGTGGTGTATGGTGGGGGAGGGGGGTAGTGGGGGTGTGGTGTGGTGGGGGAGGGGGGTAGTGGGGGTGGGGTGTGGGGAGGGGAGGGGGTGGGGGTGGAATTTTCTAACTAAAAATATGATAATATTTTGTTATAACATGTTAACCTTAGTATGAATGCAAGGGTAGTGATAGTTAGAATTGTGTAAACCTTAGTATGAATGCAAGGTTAGTGATAGTTAGAATTGTGTACTGTGGTGGGGAGAGGGGGTGGGGGTGGGGTGGTGGGTGTGGGTATGGGGGGGGGGGGGGGTGTGTGTGCGTAGGTGTGTGCGTGTGTGCGTGGCGGGGAGAGGGGGGCAAGGTGTGTGGTGGGGGTGGGGTGTGGGGGGTGTGGAGGGGAAATTTTAACAATTGTATATCTTTAATTAAGAAATTGCATAGCTTTAATTGTAATTTTAATTGTATAGTTTTAGATGAAAGTAAATTAATAATTAGTGCCAATTTCATATGAAAGTAGGATTGTCCCGCATTGTAAAATAGTAAATTAATAATTGTATACTTTAATTGTTAGTTTAATTTATGAAATGTTGGGTTGGTTAGTTTTAAAAGTGGCATGACGTGTGCGTGTGTGTGGTGGGGGTGGGGTAGGGGTGTGTGTATGTGTACTATTAACATTTTTTTTTATCTGTACTAATAACATTTATTTACAGCAAAAATGTCTCCTTCAGATATTAAGGCGAAGATGATGATGCTGTTTATGATGATGTCGTCTGGGCTCGGTGGTAGCGGAGGTGACGAGGGCTCCTCCGCCCCTAGGCTCCCCAAATATGGAAAATTTGGGATTACCGTCGAGAACAAGTCAGAGCTATTAGCGAGATCCCTCGAGCTGCTAAAGACGGTCATCGGCCCGGGGTTTACGAGTTGGAAGGAGGTGCCATATGAGCTCAAGTTAGCTATTTGGGCGGCACTACAGGTAATATATTTATATTTATATGAATATTTCAATTTCAATTTCAATTTCGATTTCGATTTCATATTTATATTTATATTTATATTTATATTTATTCGCAACCAACATTGTATTTGTTGGACAGGAACAATTCAACTTGGATCCCAAGCTACGCGATCCCGTCTTGGAGCAGATTAGGAAGCAACTCAAGTCGTGGGAAAAAAATATACGGGCACGGTACTTTGGGAAAACAAGAGAGTCGATTATCCAATGGCGTAATCCGTCCCCCCAAAGGAGCCGATCTCATTGGAACAATGGCGGAAGTTCATTGACAATGAGATCGAGGATCGACAATTGGCATCTCTCCAATCGGGGAGGGAAAATCGGGCAAAAAAGACGGACGTGCACTACTCCGGCCGGACCTCTTGCGCCGAGGTGGAGCATAGGATGCAGGTAAGATTTAATTTTTCTATAACTACAGAAATATATTATTCTTCATTATTTTACTTTGCGGGGCCGATACTAATTTTACTTTACTTTATTTTATTTCAGGGGGTAAGCCACAGAGGCTCGATACTTATGTGGATCTTCGGACGAAGAAGGAGAAGGACAAGGAGGTGTCCTAGAGCGTCGCGGCCACGATTGTAAGTAATCCGATAGTTTAATTTTTGTTAATTACGTTATAATTTTTTAGTTTACTTATTTTACTAATCATGTGCTTTTTGTCGTTTCAGGCAAAGCTTAAGGAAGTGCATGAGTCGCAGTCTGATGCTGACAAGGCATCTTTGTCCACAGACGCACTCAGCCAAGTGCTTGGCTCTGATCGCAAGGGGAGGACAAGGGGAGTGAGCTCACGGGTGGCCAAATCTAGGATCATCGGATTGGAGATGAGCGACACCGGGTTGGCTCGAATGGTGGATTCACACGACGCGAAGCTGTCCCGTTTGGAGGCGACGGTCTAATATATGTACGCATTCATGAAGCGTACGTTGGGCGGAGACCGTAAAGGGAAAGGGAAAGGGAAGGAGAAGGCGGTGGAGGAGGAGGTGCAGGAGGACGAGGCACAGGATGATGAGGATTTGGACCTCGCTGCTTCATCACCGACACGTTCGTACTTCGATGATCCACTTCCCTATTTGGCGCCCTTCAACAGACCAATGACGACACTTGTTTGGCCGAGTGTGTTCATATTGGACGTAATTGAAGGCCAGCGGATAGGGCGGGGGTTGAGGGACCCGAATATCGTCGAGGGTGGAATAGTTCATGGACGTGCGCTTCAACAGATGGAGTCCAGGGTGCTCGTCACGCATATCATTCCCGGGAAGGAGAACTCCCTATTGTGGTTGCGCGAACAATGCGGCACGACGTATATTAGTGGGTGCGTCAATTCGTATGTCGTGTGGCCTACTCACCTCCTCACATTTACCCAAGACATGTAGTAACATTATTTTTAAGTTTGTCCATTTTAATTATATTTGGATTATATCGTCATGTATATTATTTTTATTTTGAATATTTGGATTATATCGTCATGAATATATATTTGCATTATCTTTAGTTTGTTTGAATATATGATATTTGGAACAGGTACAACGTTGCTATAACAGGTACAAATATACTGTTGGGCAGTGGCAGTGGCCATACTGCCCAGCAGATTTTTTTTAAATTCTGCCCAGAATTGTCACGGTCATTGACCGTGACACGTACGTCCCACGGTCAATGGCCGTGACAATTTTTTTAAAAAGGGTCACGGCTTTGTCACGGTTATAAATCGTGACAAACGTGTCACGGTCATTGACCGCGACACGATCGTGACACAAAACGCGAGTTTTGTGTCAAGGTCAATGACCGTGACACGACCGTGACAAAAAAAGTTGTCTCGCCTCGAAATGTCACGGTCATTGACCTTGACAAGTTGGATTTGTCAAGGTCAATGACCTTGACAATTCGGCAGATTTGGTGTAGTGATAAAAATACATGATATTTAATGTATATGTATATAACTTATAATGTATGTATGTATGTATGTATACATTCATGTATCATGTATATATGAAAGATTTATGTATGTGTTTATACACACACACACACACAAACACACAGATATATGTATGTATAATATAAATATACATATTAGCCAATTTTGTCAAATTTTTTTTAAAATGTATTTAAAAACAAGTTTATCAAACGTGCACCAATAATTATAAATAACAAAAACAGAATTTTAAAACTGTATTTAAAATCAGCGCTTAAATCGAGTTTTCTGAATAAAGAACCAAACGGGCCCTTAGTTTTTAAGATGAATAACGTTGGGGTCTTAACCTATAATCCGAATATGAGGTGTTTATTTTGATTTATGAAAATCAACGTGGGATGTGTTGAAAGTATATAAATTTATGAGAACACTATAAATTGGAAATAAATGTAATCAACCCCCTTTTAGATTTTTTATTTATGAAAATAGATGTGAATGCATATATGATAATAAAAATATTGGGATTAGTGATACAAGTATTAGAAATAAACCACTAATGGCATAAGAACACTAAAATATACAAAATAACATTTATAAGACTATTGAAACATAAAGGAGAGACGAACAGGATATATGGAATGGTATAAAAAAGATAATTTTTAATTTTTTCAAAACTAATATTAAACTTAAACAATTTAACCCAAAGTAAATTTATCACAAATTTTAAACAAGTTATGATTAATTGATTAACCAATTTTATCTTTAACCTAAAACATGCATCTAGGTGAGTGCGGGTAAAAAAATCAATTACAATGCCCGATGAACGAGGAAAACTCGTAATGGAAAAAACTTCGGACCACCAAGCCATGCAAAATCACCATGTATTAATTTACAAAGGACACGAAAATTGACTTACACAATGACTTGACGCCCTCAGAAGCCTTGAAGCTCTTTGTTCCTTCAACCTTCGCATAGTAACACACAAGATTCTACTCGCACACTGCCATAACATGTGAGCCCCCCCACACCTCACTATCACCTGAATATCTTTTGCAACCATTTATGGTTCAAATAATAGAGTCCACCATTTTTTAATACAACACCACAAACACAGAGTCCGTTATGTGTAAACCGAAAAATACAGAGTCAAATGATTCACAACAGATGTATTGAATAAACCAAAGATATCCAAAATAATATTTCCAAGAATAATATAATGAATGCATGGGATCCAAAGTAACTTGGGTGTAAACTAAGTTTCTGGAGAGCTTTTCGATAGAGTTTGAGAAGTCAAAAACAATTTTTTATCTCGAATAAAATTGCCATTCCACACACCTATATATAGGAGGTTTCCTAAAAATGAGATAATGATGGAAAATAATTTGGAAAATTTTTAAATTCTTAAATAATTCACAGGTTCATTTAAATGACTTTGAACTTTTCTCAAAGGAAGGGTAAGTCTTGTTGGAACACATATCAAACGAGCTATAAAATGACATTCTAGTGAAGACCAAAGATGGTTCATTCAAAGTTTGATGGAATATGTTCTAACGAGGCACCGTATCTTATTCGAACAACATACACAATGTCGTTATAATGACATCCCTAAAAAATATTTTTCTTCTAAAAATACTAAAATAAGATTAAAACATTAAAAAAATAATTTTATAAAATCCTAACGCCCATATATAAAATCTCTAAGGATTAAAATATTTATGCATTCATACTTGAGAGATCCTCAAAATGTGAAGACTGAAACGAGCACGAAACACAACACGATAATGTAAATCTTTTAACTTGGACACTACGTCTTAATGAAACCCCATCATAGGCTTGGAAGGTTAACACACTTAAGTCCTCACCTGTGACTCAAAGAGTTTTTTCCAAATACGAAATTATCCAAAACATATAAATTTATTGTCCTTACAATAAACGATATCACAATTCATCTGTAGTTTTGTCTTAGTATCCTAGAATAGTTTCTTGGATGTTCAACTGGTTCAACGCATTTGTTGTACCTAACTTCCTAACAAGACTATGACATAACCTTTTTAGGCTTCAAACCCGAATGATTTTGACTAATTATACCCCCAAGAAACTATTTAAGGTTAGTCACACGAAATAAGGTCACAAAATATAAATAACTACCAAACCCAAACTGTTATCTTAAGAAGGGACTCAAATCTTAATTTGACTTAGGGATGCCTATCTAGCCAAATAAACTGACATCAAATTCCACTTAGTTCTATCATGATACAAGATTAGAATGTTATGCCCTATTAGTAATTTGATTAATGTGTTCGAAATAGTGAAGAAAAAATCTTGTTATCATCACAAAGTGTTTTTCTGAGGGGATTAAACTTA
The DNA here is from genome assembly GCA_949130495.1 of Sambucus nigra. Lineage (NCBI taxonomy): Eukaryota > Viridiplantae > Streptophyta > Magnoliopsida > Dipsacales > Adoxaceae > Sambucus > Sambucus nigra. Next base: position 67,177,701 of record OX422217.1, on the reverse strand, counting down.
TTGAGATATCGAGAGTGATTCTAACCAATGTTGGTGAAACCTACGAGTTGAAACACAAAATATTAGTCGATTTTATAGGCTTAGACATATTGTAGCTATAAATAGCCTTATTTTTCAAAAACTATAAGCCCTTCTAATAACATGCACTTCACTTGACAGGTTCTATAAATTGGTAATGGGACTCCTTCGTTATGAATATTTGTGTTGAATAAGGCTACTGATAAATATAATTTTAGTGTTATGTGAGCACACTTGAACTTTGTCATCTTGGGATAATTAGTAAAACTCACACGGTGCTCCCTGACTTTATAACAAGACTATGACATAACATTTTAAACTTGAGTGGCTACACTTGGAAAATAGAGTTCAAGGGTATATATACAAAAATAAAATTTGATTTGTGAGTATCCTTGATAAATATCAATAATTTAAAGAAAACAACCTAGTCCCTATTTTTAGGAACCCATCGAATGAAATGCATGCTATTAGTCAGGAAAATAGACTTGGCTAAAAAAATGTTGTGCATAACTACAATTTGACAAGCCTGTAAGATTGACTAATAGTCTATTTCAACTAACGGGTTCTATATAACATTAACCAAAACCACTCTCGATGCAGCAATAAAGTTAATCCTATCCGAACAACACAATGACGATCCTAGGAATATTTTGGCTTCATTATTTGGATCAGTGAACAAATTAATAGGGTACTAACTTCTAATCATTTGTCGTGTTAACAACTTATCACGTCGTGTTATAATGTTATGTTGTTCCACTCATAAATAAGTTGTCCTAATGAGGCATGCTAGGCCTACATACACAAATGTACATTATTTGAATACATGTGGTGGTGGACTCGGTAAGAATCATTAATTAGGATGGTCAAAGGATGATGTCCTGGAGAACCATTCACCAATTCCACCCGATCGGGTAAGGGTTATTCTTACGAAACATGTGGTACACTCTTTTCCCCCTAGAATGTACATATCTTATAGTCTTGCGACATACACCACCTTAGAAAATGTATAAAGAATATGAAATAAATTCATTCAATTCCAGCATTCAAATAATATGAAATAGAATCGAATAAAATAAGATGTAATTAATCTCTAAAAACTTAAAATAAAAATAAATCAAGTTGTCATCACATTACTCCAAAATAAAAGAAAATTAAAACTTGTCCCAAAATAAAATATTGTTCATCGTCTAATCTTCATCAGCAAATAAATTGGTCAATAAATATATCCACTTTTATACGGTTGTAATATAGGGTTGTTGTAGCCTAAAATTATTAGGACAAGTGAACCGATAAAATAGTGACACCTGTCAACATCACCATTCGACCCTCAAACAGTGAGTAAACTCGGTCCACTCATGCATCATTTCATCGGATGCCCAGTAGACCCAACCAGGAAGATGAATCATTAGTAATGTTAACAGAAACACGTGAGATATTCAATATAGACCATGCCCATGCATGGGAATAAATATCTAGCTGCATATTATCATGTAAAGATGTAAATGCCTAGTGTTTAAAGAAAATTCCATCTCTTTATCTTCCAGCTAGTATAAATACACTATTACTTCTCTTAGTTGGGAGAGAATCCACTTCGTTTTAACCCTCACCATTGTTACTAGGAGACTTGTACTAAACCCTAAACCGATAGTGGAATTACCCCATGGATGAAGGCTCTATTTTTTAGTTGAACCACTTAAAAATCTTCTGTCTCTTCACATTTTCTTCATTCTCTTTATCTGTAATTATAGGTTTGGGTAACTTAACCTAAGATCATATCTAAAACACACAACTCAAATTTTGACATCAATAAGTGGGCATCGAATGTGGGAAACTCGATAAGCCATTGTCATTTACTACAAATTATTTTTAAAACTTACTTTAACCACACTCCTAAGGTATGACAAATGTTCCTGAAATCATCTTTCTCGGAGGTAACACCTTCAGTCCTTATGTTCCTCCTGGCATAGGAAATGTTTAACGAAGCCTACTGAACATCGTTAAAGGATAAAAAGCGATGCAAGAAATAGTAAGTCAACTTACTCAAACGCTCCAAGATAGGCGTATTACTACCCCATCTCCTTTGACGAGTTTGATTAGGAGGTTCAATGGCAAAAATAGGGGGATTCATTAGCTCGTTATATAGTACAAATCAGTGAAATAACAAAATCCATAAAAATAATTCTACGGGATCTAGAAGGAATTCCGAGGAGCTTTATGAAAATTTAGAAATTCGACGATTTGATAGAATAAGCGGTCTAGAATGGAATGATTTTGGCTACCGATTCATTAGTAAAAAGCCTTCTCCGACTTTTGAATTGTCGAAGCAAGAAATTTATGTGAGAGTCAAAGCCCCAAAAGGAGAATTAGATATGTCGCCTCCACCTCCTAAAACTAAAACAAGAAGATCTAGGTATTACAGATCCTCACAGCATCGATTTTACCACTCCAGTGTGACCTCATCCCTAATATTAACTTATTATTAAGATGGATTATCCCACTCTCAATATTGTTTGAGTGCCCTGGAGAGGTTGAGTAGGGCTTTTTCCTTCAATTGACTAGGTTCTCGAACAAATAGGGGTCATTATCATATGGAGACATCCAGATCTCATGACCACCGATCGAGTTCTATAAGATCGTAAACAAGTGTACGAGGATCTGTGTGAGCCGAGCATACTTCCCAGGAAGAGAGCTCAACATAAATGCATGATAGACCCAAGAGATCTGCCTCTAGTAACACTAAATCCATAATACCATCTTTGGAAGGGTTCAATCCAACGATTGGAAGACCGCTTGGGTAAAATAGCCAAATTTACAAATCTATTTCAAAGAAGTTTTGTGAAGAGATCACTCAATGTCCCAGCTATTGTGGATTTTCTCACGCTTGCTAAATTCAATCCACTTGTGGTTACTCCTAAATATGACGGTAAAACTAACTATGTCCTTTATGTAGAGCAATAATAAGTTGTAGTCAACATCTATTTAGTCCCAAATAAAATGCCCTACCGAGAATTTTCAAGCCCCATAATTGGATCTTCACATATTTGGTATAATATTTTGCCCCGAGGACAAATCTTTAGCTTCTAATAACTCATCTAGTTTTTCATCAATGACTTCTGCATTGGAGGTAAACTGTCAAAAGGTTAGCCTGTGACACCCCGCCTATTCCAATAACGGGTGATCAATCCTTTACCCAAATAAAACTGGAATCTCGATTTGGTTCATTCTTAACGTTACTAATAAAAATAATATAATAATAATAACAATAACCTAAATGGGCTGATGTCAAATTTTAAAACTTATTAACTTGATTATATTAAATTCCCATTCATATATCCAACCATTCAGATAATAAGATCCACATTCACCACTATAACACACTATATACATAATAACATCGAATAAATAAATTAACTGATAACTCTCGGTAAAAGTCTAATACACAATCCGACTAACAAAGGGAATAAATAAAAATTGAATAAGACATTTACTGACTAACTGGGAAATATGCTCGAGATAAATCCTTAAGTACCTCCTATCTAGATCACAATGAAATAAGCGTATAATGAATCCTTGCAGGCATCCATAGCTGCTGCAACATTATTTAACTGTAAGGATGGATAAGTTAGGCATCCCTTTGGCTGAGCACCTAAATGTTTTGAAAATATTTTGAAGCAGGTCAAGGACTAAAACCTTCTAAAAATATTTTTCTAGTGTTTAAAATACATTAATAAATATGCAATGTAATATTTCATATTTAAACTGGCTTCACACTCCCATGAGATACCCCTCATCTATAGTGCATACCTAACACATGTATTTTAAACACCCTTGTTATGCTACCTAGAGTATGAATACTAATCTTAGTCCCATACGTTGCCTTGTGACCCATGTATATGTTATTTTTAAATTTCGAATTCACATTAAGCTTTCATGTCTGCTTATTTATTATAAATCTTATTTATAATCTTACCAATTCATTTAACATAATTTCACACTCGTTATTAATTCAATGATCACACATTTATTAAGTTCACTTATACATATAAGACCCATTTATATGTATATACACATAGCATCCCCGAGCTATTCTCCATGATGCATATAAATTTACTATTCACATAATCATTTAATTTACCCCTATATATATTTAACACACACACACACACACACACACACACACACACACACACACATATATATATATATATATATACCTCATACACATACATATATATTGCTCGCTATATATGTGTAATCGCAATCCTTCGAGCATTACCTCGCGGATGCATTCTTTGGCATGCTATTAGGTTCCAGGGATATATACCTCAACCTATGCCACTGAGTCAAAATTTCTCTCCTGAACCCAAATCGCAACGTAAAATCAGAGACGGTCATAGTCATACATACCTGGATCATAACCATATCACATTACCCCACTGGACTTGAAATTCACATAGGATAGTCGTGCGATAGACCTATGACCTTGGGAATCGATCTTACACCTACTAGTCAACGCTAAGGTAGACAACCCACTACACGCAACCTCCACTGATAGCATCTCTTTAGAGTAGGTATGTTTCACAAATATCAATTACACATAGATATATCCATATATATATATATATATATATTGTCTATATACTCGGATATATATATATATATAATAAAAATTGGCTAGTCGTGTGTATATCACTCATAGCGCTAGCCTATAATCTCTGCGTCTAAATTCGACTCCCGAATCCATAAGCAGTCACTTATTGATTCTTAGTTTAAAATTATAATTTATTCTGGACACTAAGCCTATCTCTATCCATCTCGTATCCCAATTCCATCAGAAGTTCCCATTCGAATCCGTTAATATAATTTCAAGTGTCGTTCATCCTAAACACTCATAATTCCATATCCCGATTTTATTCTAACCTAACCCTAAGGTAATATTATATCCCATAAAATTCTAGAAGTTCTAAACCTCATCTACAGACCTTCCAAAAATAACCCGAACCCAAACCAATAAGCGAAATCTTTGAAGTAACAAGCTTGGGGAAAGTAGGTAGCCCGAATCGGTTCGCCCGTGGGTTTTGCACAAGGATGTGCCTGCTTTGATTTTGACGAAATTTCTCCCACTTTCAAACCCCAAATGAGTATCAATCTTTATCCCAAGGCAATTTAACATAACACTATCATTCTTAAACATATGGGTACATGTTCTTATGATTTAATTCGCCCAATATCAATCCAAGTCATGGGGTTTAACACAATTGATCACAAATGGAACTTAATGCTTAATTTTAATTCAGTACTTCACAAATTATCAATTAAACTTAAAGATCCCATATTTATATGATTTAAGCTCAGATTCAAGATTAGATCTTTTATATACGAACCCAACCCAAATTCATATGGAATAAAAAATAATTGAATTTCTACGGATACATTCCCAAAATCCCATTTTATTGTATTATCACACCCCAAAAATCCATGTTTGTTTCACCAACTATGATATGAAAAAAAAATACGTATAAAGTATTAAGCATGTTCAAACACTTGCCTTAGATTATTGTAAAGTCTGGATCCTTTCTTTGTAGATCTTTCTTACACAAGAATACTAGCCCAAAAATTGCCCCAATTTCCTCCCCGGATTAACTTCTTTGTTTCTCTCTTGAGTTTTTCTCTTCTCCTTTACCTCTCTATCAAGCTTAGGTGAATTATAATGAGTGTATGGATGCCTCCCTTATCTAATTTCCCAAATATGCCCCCAATCCCGAAATTAATTTAAGTTATAATATTAAAATGACCCGTATACCCCCATACGAGTCCTAATGAGTCTAAAACCCCCCATAATTCGATTACACCCCCATGTACCCAATTCTGACTATCTCGACCCATCCCAAATTATTTTTGCACTCAAAATTAGCAGTCACCTACCATCAATTTACCATCTCATTCCCAGCAAGACTCCACACACGCATCTCGAATAAGATGTTGTCAACCCATCGATTTTACCCACTTTTGACGTGATATCAAATAATACAATTCCATTTACCTATCACACTCGTAAATATAATAACATATAAATATTAATCCAATATTCGCTAATTAAAATTTATTCAATTCACTTTGTTTCTCAAATTAATTAAATTAATTTTACACATGTAATTTAAATATTTTTAAAAATACAAGGTATTACATAGCCCATTTACTAAGTGTTTGCCAATGTCCAAATCACACCACTCGCGAGTATATAACTCTTTTTAATAGTGAGAAGCTAAAAGTGGTAGAGTATGAAGAAAAGACTACTATTACTACTCTAATGAGCAGGCTTCTCCTTAAGAAGTTGTATTATGCTCTATCCATGTACCCTACAAGACCATGACTGAGTTAATGGCTAAAGATGGAAAAATTATGACGTCTCGAGGAGGCAACGACTGCAAAATAAACCCCAGTTACCAGAGCTAACAATCATAAAATCCATGATAAAAAGGATCAAAAGGATAAAATGCCAAAAGTCACAAGAAGTAAGACGAGTATACCCCCCACCCCACCCCCACCCCCGCCGTAGGCATACATAACATCCTAAAGGCAATTAGAGGAAGGGATCTTAAATGGCATGGCAAATTGAATTCCCCTCCTAATAAGAGGAAAGAGTACAAGTATTATGAATATAACAAAAATTATGGGCATACTATGAACAACTGTATTGCTTTGAAAAATGAGATTGAAAATATGATTCGACGTGGAAAACTAAGTTTATTGATAGGTCAAAGGAGAGAGACTCTCGGAGGTTGTCAGAATCTTCCTACAAAGGAAGATATGACAAGAAAAGAGGCTATGATAATAACTCAGAAGATGATCCATACCAACCAAAGAAACCTTAGGAGCCTAAAATTAAGGTAAAGATGACATATTTTAGTTATCATTTTATTGCAAGAGGTGAAGTTGGTGGTGGAGATGAAATATCTAAGATAAAAACTCATTTAAATGAATCCAAAGCATGTTCATATATTCGGCAGATCAACTTGTCTAATGACATTGATGGTGGTTGAAGAAAAGTAAACAAAGATAAGTTGGTGATCGACTTCCCTAACAACGATATGTCTGGAGTGCTCTATAGCCATGATGATCCATTGGTCATCACCGTGAGATTGCATGACGCAAGGGTGGCCATAATCCTAGTAGATAATGGCAGCTCATCTAACACCATCTGCAATAATTGCTTCCAAGGGTTAGGATTATGCGATAACAAATTGGAGCCCTATAGCAGCACCCTAATTTTCTTCTTGGGAGCAAAGTTGTACCTTTAAGGAATGGTCAAATTGGAAGTTCTTATTGGCAGTTGGCCTGCTTATAAAACATAAAGGATTCATTTCTTCGTCCTAGATAAGAACATCTTATTTTCTTACAATGTTATCTTCTGTAGAGTTGGTTTGAAAAAATTCGAAGCGGTACCATATACCGTACACTAGTGTTTAAATTTCCCCACTCGTAGTGTCGGCATTGTTACGGGAAATAAAACTAAGGTTAGGGAATTCTATTATACTTCAGCCGACTAAGAAGAAGTGAAAAAGCTTACTTCTACCTACAAGATTGAGACCCTAGACCCCCGGAGGCTGATTTAGTTAAAGGATATGTTACGAAAGCTATAGAGACTATTGTTTTAGATGACAATCATTCGAAGAGAGTCAAGCAATTTGGATCATCTTTGGAACTATCCATTTAACAAGAGTTAATAAAATTTCCTATAGAGAGAAAGAGTGTATTTTCTTGGAGTCATGAATACATGCTAAGGATTGACCCAAAATTCATATACCATGAGCAGAAGATCACTAAAAAGGCTAAGTTAATCAAATAAAAGAGGCATGTGCTTAGTCTCGAGAAGAAAATAGATATCCAAGAAGAGGTGGAAAAGCAGCAAAAAATAAAGTTCATCGAAGATGTCAAATACCTTATTGGCTGGACAACGTAGTGATGTTGAAAAATAATTATGATAAGTGGAACGTGTGTGGATTTTACAAATAACAAGGCATGATCGAAATATCACTTCCCTCAGCCCAGAATAAACCAGTTGGTTGACGATATGTACGAACATGGATTGATTAGCTTTATGGATGTTCATTGAGGATACAACCAAATCAAAATGAAGCCAAAAGACAAGGAGAAAACCTCATTCATCACCAGCCAAGGTGACCACTGCTACAATACCATTCCTTTTGGGTTCAAAAATTCTGGAGAAACATACTAATGGTTGGTGAATAAGGTTTTCCAGGAACAAATTCGCGAGAACATGGAAGTGTATGTCGATGACATGTTTACTAGGAGAAAAAAGTAACCAACCACATTGGGGACCTCACATAAACATTGAATCAGTTAGAAAAGCATAAGATGAAACTCAATCCTATCAAATGTGCATTCGACGTGCAAGTAGTAATATTCGTAGGGTTCATAGTAAATTAGAGAGGAATTGAGGCTAATCGAAACAAGATCAAAACATTAATTAACATGTAACCTCGTTCATGCAAGAAGGATGTTGAGAAGCTAACAGGAAAAGTAGGTGCCCTTAAAAAATTTGTTTCCCGTACTACTAAAAAATATTTACCCTTCTTCAAGGTACTGAGGAAAACTTTTAAGTGGAATTAAGAATGTGAGAATGCCTTCCTATAATTGAAGAGGTACTTGGGATCTCCATTGTTACTCTCTCGACCACCCATGGGAAAAAACTTGTACTTGTACCTGGTTGTATCTGAGTTAGAGGTTAGCTCATCCTTCATCCATATGGAAAATGGGGTGCAAAAAATAGTGTACTACACTAGTAAAGCCTTCTGAGGGGAAAATATTTAGTACCCCCATTTGGAAAAGGTTTCCTTTGCCCTCGTTAAAACTTCGGAAAGAATGAAGTCGTATTTCCAAGAACATACTATCGTGGTATACACATACCTACCATTGCGCAAAGCCATCCATAAGCCGGAGAAGTCTGGAAGATTGATGGCTTGGGCTATAGAACATGGGGAATATGATATACTCTATGAACCCCGAACAATGCTAAACGTTCAAGTGGTGGTAGACTTCATAGCAGAATTTATTTCGGAAGAAAATGTCATTGATCAGTATTTGACTAAAAAGAAACCAAACCCGTCAGAGCAAACTTCCTCGAAAGAGATCTCAATACCAAACTCATGTGAGCAGACTTCTTCGAAAGATAGATTTAAAGTAGACAAACTAAAAATGTCCATTGTATAAGAGGTAGTTTATTTGTACTTAGATTAGACCCAAAAGGTTATTCAAATGGGGATCCTTGAGCGAAGGAAAGTTTGATGAAGAGAAAGCCTCCATAAAATATCTACGTAGATGGATTTTCATGTGAAATTGGTAGTGGTGCAGGATTGATAATTAATTGACGTAATGATACAAATGTGGAACACGTGATCCATTTTCAATTCCAAGCCTCCAACAATGAAGAAGAGCATGATTCATTTATTACAGGTTTTAAATTAGCTCTATCATTGGGAGCCAAACAATTGATTTCTCACAGTGATTGTCAATTAAGTGTTGGGAATATATAGAGTTAAAGGAGAATTAATGACAAGATATTTAGATAAAACTCAAATTATTATCTCCAAAATTCTAGTAGTCAAAATAGTCAAAATTTCAAGAATTGATAATCCTCAAGTAGATTTGCTTGCTCGGCTCGCTTCGGTGACCAGGACAGAACTGAGTACGATCATTCCTATAGAAATCCTAGAAACTAGAAGTATCAACAAAGAAACTGTTAGTTTGATAGCATTAAACTTGGGTCCCTCTTAGATGGATCCCATCAAGGGGAATATTGAAAGAGGAGTTTTGGTCGAAGACCCAAAGGAAGTAAAAAACTTGAGATATAAAGCAGTCAACTATATCTTAAAATGAGTTATCTTGTACAATAGGGTATTCATCATCTCTCTGTTCGGTTATGTTCATCCATCTAAAGTACAAGACCTGATTAAGGAAATGCATAAAGGATCACGCGGAGATCATTCAGAACGATGATCATTGGTACGGAGAGTGGCCATGGAAGTATATTACTGTCCAACCAAGAAAGAATACTATGCTTCATATTCTAGGAAATATGACAAGTTCCAAATGTTTGCCACCATAAATAGAAGATCGAAGATAGCTCTGATACGAATCACGTCCTAATGGCCTCTTTCCATATGGGGGATTAACTTAGTCGATCGTTTGTCAAAGATAAGAGCAAGGTTTAAGTATTTTATTACTGCTATAGACTACTTCACTAAATAGGTTGAAGCTGAGACACTAGTTGATATGACCTATTAGAGGACATCATACCACACCACGGTATGTCATATGCCTTTATTATAGACCATGGAACTCAATTCGATAACCAATAATTTGAGGACTATTGTATCCGGTGCAAAATCCAAAAGCTACATTCTTCACCTAGTCATCCTAAATGCAATGGTCAAACACAAGTAACCAATAAAAAAATTGCTTGATGGTTTGAAGAAGAGACTAGATGAGCCCAAATGGAATAGGATGAATGAGTTACACAGTGTGCTTTGAGCCTATAGGACCACACCAAGGATAGCTACCGGTAAAACTCCTTACATGTTAGCATTTCAAATAGAAGTTGTGTTCCTTATCGAGATCGACTTACCTAGCCAAAGGGTCCTCAACTTTGACTCTCCTAAAAGTGATATCATGAGAAGAATAGACTTATACTTTGTGAAAAATGTAAGGGAAAATACAACACTTCATGTAGTTGCCTACCAATAATGTACTGCCAAATTCTACAATAAAAGATTCAAGCTAAGAAACTTAAAAGAACGAGATTATGTTCTGAAGAATGTTCTCGATAAAGGAAATGAGGTGGAGGCTAACTAGAATGATGCCTACCTTATCAATGCAGTTATCAGACCAGGTACTATCGTTTGAGACACTTGAAGGAGAGTAATTCAAGAACCCTTGGAATACTAATCACCTTAAAAAGTATTACTAATGATTATGAAATGAACTTTTTAACAAATGTATATCAACTCTTTTTAGTATTAATGAGAAATTATTTATTTATCATCAACTGGTTTCCTTTTAATGTTTTTTTAAGTGGGAGATGTAACAAATCTCAAGACAAATGATTAAATGTCGAACAACCAATAAGAGCAACTAATCTTCGTCAATTTTCATGTAAGACTTCGTTGTTAACAAGCCATGCACAAGAAGTTCCTAATTCTAAAACTTCCCATGTGACTTAAAGTTAAGAATAAGAAGCTTTATCAGACCAAATTCAGGAAAAATCCTATAACACTTGGTCACCGATGGTAACTAATACAATTACTTACTCAAAAATGACATGATCCATTTAAACAAGTACGTTAGTAAAACCTAAGGATAGACAACTTAGGTTTGTCCATATTGCTAATCAGTCAAGTGGATTAGTCGGCTAATGACCAACCACATAATCACAATGATAAGCTACTAGTCAGCCATAATTATACATATTAAACATAGAAAAAACTTATATTTTATTTAAAATGAAGAAAATAGAACACCATTATATGTTATTGTTTATCAAATACATGATCAAAATGGAGCAGATGTAAATATTTTGTATTGAGATAGATGTTTTCCAAGAGCTTTCTCCATCCTTTCAGGGAGAACATTCAGAGAAGATGGTAGAATAATTGATCGCAATTCCCTAAGTCTCACTTATCTGTTGGAGCTAGGCTTATACACGCAGTGTAGAGGTCGAACAAAGGTATCTTCCCCATGAATGCCATAATCACCAAAGTACTTTCTAATAAGGCTTATGTGCATTACATCAGTAGGAATCCAATTAACATCCAGCTTGAAAAAGTGTCAGAATAATCCAAAAAACCCCGGGTCATTCCAATGCTATAACGGATTTTCTTTGGATATCTTCAGAACTGTCAAAGAGTTTAGCCAACCCGACTTATAGCCTTCTCCCATATCTTGGTCTAGCTTGTCGTCCATGTATGCTAAGGCTTCATTATAACCATTCATCCTGTGGTTGTTTTTGAAAATGGAAGGTAAGTTGATCAACCTTATCATTTAGCTTTTTTCTATTATCAAACTGGCTTTTTATCAAATTGGCCTGTTGGACAGTGATTTTTTCATCCTTTCTTCCTCAATTTTAGGTCGATCAACCACCACCTCCTTACTTGACTGACCACCCTTCGATTTCTTCAAGTTTTTAATCTTCTCCATCAACCTAGCATTATCTTGCTCTAAAAAGGAGATACCTTGGTTCTGATCAACACCTAGTAATTTTTTCAAACCTTCTAATTCATTCCTCAACAAGTTATTCTAATGCTCCAATAAAATAGCAACCTCTCGAGCACTAGTCAACTCACACTTCATTATAAATTCCTTCTTGCTGCAAGCTGAAGAAATATGCTAAAGTTTCTTATCAAAACCACTTTCGCTCCTCAGGCGAGAAAATTTTGCCTTATAATCAACATTCAGACTAGAAAGTAACGCCTTGTAATCCTCCTATATTTTGAGAATCATTTCATAATATAAGGCATTGGTTGCCAAAGCTTGGTTGGATAGCCTATGCCTATGGAGATAAGTTCCTCTGATTTAGTTGTAGGGATCTAAGCCTAGAAACTCATCTAGCACTACTTCCTCGTAATCCTCATGACTATAACAATCCACCTAATTAAATATCGAGTGATTAGTCCTTCATTTAATTAAATTAGAATATCCAGTTAGTTCATTCTCAGCATCACTGTCGAAAACAATTTCTTTATTAATCACCAAATAGTTAATTAAGCTAAGAGTCAAAAACTTTTTATATTTTTAATTTAATTAAAACCATTCCACGACACGAAATAATAATCTGCAACAACACAACACAACTAAATTTACTACCATAAGAATAAATGTGACTGTAATAACTCTCCAGTTAAATTATAATATTTACATTAAACAAAACTGATATCCACAATGCTTACATAAATAATTACAACCTCTAGAATCCTGGGCGACAAGCCCTAAATGAAGTAGACGCTACTAATGATTGGATCAACAGAAAGGAAGTGTCTAAACAAAATTCGCATCTCTTATAGTAGTTATAATCCATCGGAACATCCATAATCTAAGCTGAGCATCCCTGCTGTTGAATACCTGATGTACAAGATATAGTAGAGAAGAGAATATGCAAGGAAACGAGTTAGAGTCTGATTGTAAATAATTTTAAAAATAACAAGTGCTTAACAATTACAATTAATCATTTATGATGTACATGTTAGTTTCTCGGACTCTCTCTTGAGAATTCTCACCTCTCATCTAGAGTGCACGCCTATCGTATCTTTTTATCTTCCTAGTTAAGACTCCATCCTAACATAATTCTAACCCACATTATAAACCCGTATGTACCATACCATACGTAATATAATTATTCATATTCATTTCTCTTTAATATGAAATACTGTTGTTATAACCTTGGAATTAAGTGTTCACTTTCTTAATTCAATTCAGATTTCATTATTTACTTCTACCTACATCATTACACAGTAGATTAAATTACAGTTTATATTTTTAATCTATAATATCATAGGGAAGATTACATCTCTATATCTACAATGTCACACAGTAGATTACAACACATATTATATATATAATATCACACTAATTATATATATACAGTATGGCATCTCCCCAGTCACAGCTGCGGTGCATACATACTCCGCTATCATGTCCTGATACATAATGTCACTATATAGAAGACAATTGATTCGGTGTCTCTCATGAATCATATCATAACACAAATATATTGGAGGCGAGCATACTCCTCAAGCAAAGGGGTCACGCACATACCTACGTTCTCATTTGACTGTCGAACTATCATATCTCAGATAGAATGTTTTCAAGGTCCTATGCTCAGGGTACGAATCTAAAATTCCTCCTAATTGGGCCCACAAGGATAAGACCTTTGTAACACCTCGTATTTCTCCACATTTAAAAAAATTAATTAATTCGGGTAAAAATTGAAATTACTTTCGTGTCGTAATTTAATTGAATTAGCTATGGTAATATTTATTTAAATATTAATCGGAGAGTTAATGGTTAATATTTAGGGAAATCTAATTACTTAGTGAATGGTAATAATTTATTTACGTCATAACGTGTATTAGTGACATGGCATTTATTTATCTCAGCCGGGAGTCGCTATAGACTAATTTGGGTGTGAGATAAGGATTTTTTATAAATTAATTTGAATGTCAATTCTGAGTGCGCGGTTGAGTCCGGATGGGCTGAGATAGTCGAAAAAGTGTGTCGGGGGGTAGTAAATAGGTCACGAGGCGTTTTTTGGCATAACCGGGCCCACACGGGGCTATTTGGCTCACTTGGACTTGACCCATTAGGCTAAAAACGGGATTTATATTTAATACCTAATTGGGAAAAAAGAGAAATGGCAGAAAACACAAGAGAGAACCTAGGTTTTGGAGAAGAATCCGTAGGGAGTGCTTTCGCTGCAAAAATTGGAGTCATTTGGAGACAAGGCAAGGAACCTATTGGAAGTTCATCGTCAACCTTGCAAATTTCACCTCGGATCAGACTCTACGGATCCAAAAGGAAAGTGGTTAACTTTCTGTGATGTTTATTTATGATATCCAATTCGTATATTTGTTATGTGTAAATCAAAATTCGTTTTGGGTGTAAAAGGGTACAAAAAGGGGGGTTTTGTATATAAAACACTTGAATGAAATTGATGGGAAATCAATGTGGGAATTCATTGTGTTACATAGTTTTGAGATAATTTATTCAGATGTGAAAATCCAGTAGAAATTTTTGAACGAATTTGGGATAAACAAATGAAATCGGGACTGAACGAGTAAAGCCCCGAAAATTCCCCAATTTCAGAAAAAGTAGGGATTTGTGAAATTTAATTTGTGTTTAAGGTTCTAGGGGAGGTCCTGATCATGTTCCCATATAGTAATAATGTTGTGTGTGCTTGAGATGAACCAAAGAAAATCTTAGAGAATGGAGGTTTTCGTTAATGGCAGAAACAGGAGGTCAAAGAAGAAGAGGACCTGTTCGATCCATCGATCGATGGTTGGGGATCGATCGATCGATGGCTGGGGATTTTTGTGTAGTTCAGCCTTGGGAGTTTTAGGTGGAATTTCATTTTTAGTTTAATTGTCACTAAGTCTAATTAAAGGAGAAAATTAATTAGAAAAATGTATATCCCCACAATTATTAGGGAATAATAATTTGGTGGGGTGGGGGAAAATTTAGTGCGACACACAAATGTAAATTTGGAGAATAAATTGTGAAAAGAAATGTAACGATAAATTTGGGTATAGTAGTAGGGATACACTAATCCCTTAAATTAATTATGGATGAAAAATAATTAATTCAGAGTCAGGGATTAGACTCGGGTATTATATTTATTTTGGACCACGAGAGCAAGTCCGAATATATTGGTTGGGAGACACCAAAAGTAATTTAATTAGTTAATGTGCAAATTAATTAATAATCAGGGTTGGAACATAAACTCGAGATACTAAGTATATGCTAGTGTTACGGACTCAGTACACGGTAAAGCTGGGATATTTTATATATATATGCGGTGTGTGATAGTATATATACGGTGTGTGCTTACAAATATCAGTGGTTAGATACTATTAATACATATCCTCTAGTGCTATCAAGGGAGGTTGCGCGTAGTGGGTGAATCCCCTACCTTGAGGAGTAGGGCGAGTATATCCCCAGGTCATAGCGTCCGTTATATGGGTGATGGGGTTATCTCACTTTCAGGGAAGGAATATGACCACCTCCATTATGTTTATATTTTTGACCAAGTTAGTGAGCGATTCTGACTTGAGGTAATTAGGTTATATGAGTACACCTAGTGTGATAGTACTTTAGAGAATACATCCGGTGAGTTATTACTCAGGAGGATGGGTTATATTTATATTCAACATATGTGTGAATGTTGTAATATGGTTCTACGTATATAATGGGATAAATAGTTATATACGGGCATTAAATACATGAAGTGAATTGTATTAATTATATATGGGTTATATTCACATTCAACATGTGTGATTGTTGTAAGATAATTGTACGTACATAATGGGGTGAATAATTATTTACGGGAAATTTAAATACATGGAGGAAAGTGTATTATTTATATAATTAGTGAATATTATATGGCTTTCAAGGAAAGATGATTAACTAAGTTAAGGCGATAAATAGCTTATAAGTCATGCATAAAAAAATACTCGGGATTGAGTAGAGCGGTTGACAAGAGTTATATAAAATATCTAGTTTCGGGGTAGAGGACTAGGTGGGATATAAAGAAGGCGTTAGGTGTGCACATTAGTCGAGGGATGAGTCTGTCCTCAAGGGAGTGAGACACTAACTAAAATATGAAGAGCATTTATACTATTTTATTACTGCAAGTTAATCATTTGCTAAATATTTTCAAAATATTTTGGTTTCTAACCCTTGCTATAAAATATTTTCAAAATCTTTTAGGTATCCAACCACAGGGACGCCAGACTTGATTCATTACAGGGATTCGCTGGTGCAGCATATGTGGATGTTGCAGGATTTGGATAAGCGCCTCTATTTCCTTAGATTCCTAGTATAGGGATTTTTTATCAGATATTCGAGCATATTGCTCACGGTTTTATTTCAGATACTTTGAGATTTGCTGTTATCTGTCTTTACTTTCATGTTGGATTTTAGCCGATTATTTATTAGGCCAGATTCTTATTTATATGTGATGGTTGAATTCAGTTAACTTGTGATTGTTAGTTACTTATTTCCACATGAATATTTCATTGAGTTAATGAAAGATAAAACTTGGCACCCGTCTAATTTCACTAAGGTGCTTAGTAATTAAAAAGTTTCGACAATGATGCTAAGAGTGAACCAACTGAGAAGCCAATTCTAATTTAATTTAGGACTAATCACCCAGGGTTTAATTAGGCGGGGTATCACAACCGTCCACAACGCGAAACCTCCACCCCGATATCAAGAAGCGTAGGTATGGCATACATATAAATAATAATATAGGTATTCATCACACCTATATAAATATAGCATCAATAAGGTATTCACATAACCATATGATAATAACAGGCAATCATCTCTCCTATATATATAATAAAAATTGGTATTCATCATACTTATATTATATATAACCATAGGTTATACGTACAACCCATATAATAAATCCCATACGTTGTATAATTATATCCCGAATATCCTACGCATTTTTCGATTATGACTTTAATCCTCAAAGTATATATTTTCAAACTTATCAAACCGCACGATGGTGATCATTTAATCCTCAAATAAATTCAATAGGTAAACATCACGTCCTACAAATCCATGTCATCACGACTTCCGAATTTCTACGAATTAAATTCCCTTTAATTACGTTTAATTCTCGATAACCCTTAATTCACTCTTAACCCTTTATTCCACCTCTTAAGGTTAATCCGAATTACACCTAAGGTTATACTGGTAATTTATGACTCTCTTACTACTGGTCCTAACCTTAATCTTCATATTAATGAATCACAACCCAAAACGTGAACTTAACAACCATAATTCATTCGATTAATTAACATAATTCTCTCCAATTTAAATCCCAAACATAGTAACATTAATCCAGGTCTTACCTATGGAATACTGCCCTTCCCTAAGTCCTATTATGTTCACATAATAATCACTAAAAATTTCCTAAAAGTTTGGGGATTAAATCAAGAATTAAAAAGGAACAAGTTCATGTTTTCTGGGGAGGTCGAACGATCGATGGTCATGGGTCGATCGATCGATCACCGTATCAGCCCAGAATCTGCAATATGTGACCTACGGGTGTCATAACTTTTAACCTATCAAACCTCTATTTTAACGTCCCAAATTTCTTA
Organism: Sambucus nigra; assembly: GCA_949130495.1. Taxonomy (NCBI): domain Eukaryota; kingdom Viridiplantae; phylum Streptophyta; class Magnoliopsida; order Dipsacales; family Adoxaceae; genus Sambucus; species Sambucus nigra. The sequence goes on along the minus strand of OX422217.1, from coordinate 67,159,783 downwards.
TAATCCATAACACATGATATAGAGACATATGCAAATGATTACTAGTGATCAAAACAACCTAGAATCATCAAAGGATAGGATTAAAAGCATGTTTCTCATATTTTTCCAGAAAACTAAATATGTGAATATTTCAAGAATAATCCTATAATTCTCATAATTTCTCCAACATATGATGTTTATTTCATGGATTCATATATACCAACAACATGAGATTAATCCTACATATTTATATTTTTCCAAAAATGTATTAAGATCAACTAGTTTATCTCCAAAACATGTAACTTCTCATCAATTTTAATTATCCAAACAAGGACATTATACTAACTAGATTGCAATTATTAAATAACTTGCCTTTGTATTGTAGGTCTGATCCATTGGGGATGATTGTTCACTAGTGGTTCTTCCCTTCTCCGGTCAACTTCCCATGGTGGTTGGTGGTGGTGACTATTGGCTCTTGGTTCTCCCACAAAAACTCTCCCCCTTCCCCAGAAAAACTCCTCACTCTCTCTCAATTTCTTTCTCTCTAGGTTTTTTAGAATGAATCAATAATCTAAACCCTCTAGACTTACAAAATAATCTTCCAAATTCGTGCGTACTACTCACCTTCCAAGTCAAATGACCATATTACTCCTCCGGGGTGACAATTCGGCTCCAAAGTGCCCCGAGACCCTATATAAATGTCCGAGTAAACTTTCTCGAATCTTTGAACCCTTCCGGACACTTTGGTGCAGTCAAAACGACCATTCGGATGACATAATAATATTTCACTTTTATTTCATTAAATTATAATCCCGAAACGACTCAAATGCACGTCCCGACTTAATTACCATGATTGTCAGACACATAATTCGCGATAAGTTTATAAAGTCATAATCAATTGTAAATTCATAATCATATATATATATATATATATATTACTTTAATCACTAATTAATATTTAATATAAATCACATATTACTTTATTCTAGAGTAATATTCAAATCCGGATTAATTTCCAATTACAACATAATTAATTCTAATTAATCCCATTTTAAAAGTCATTAAAAATACGGGGTATTACATACTTTCCCCCTTACAATGGAATTTCATCCCGAAATTCGGAAAACAAAAGTATAATAGGAAAGAACAATTCTGGATAAGCATTGCGCATCACATACTTGCGATCCCAAGGAGACTACTCTGTACCGCCCATACAGTATGCTATCGAATACCCCCAATAATGAACACCTCACTTATGATCATTTTAACCCCAGGTTCCCTTGACACGTAGATTCTTGTCCAAGCCTTATAGTTTATGTTTCACTCCTTATACTTTATTCTAGATATTCACTATCTAACCTTCTACTATATGCACTTAAATAGATTTAACCGTTCTTTAGATATATACCATCTCGTCTTGCGATTATCATACACACGTATGTTAATTGTGCAGTGTCTATTCTACACACAATATATACTATAAGTTTCAAATCATCTCTACTATTCGTAATAGTTCCTAGTTCCTCACCTTTATCCCACCAGTAGGAGTAACAATAGGACTTACCGTACCATACTTCAACTGGCACCATGCCCAACAGTAAACTCATAAGAGTTATAGTACACCAACTTCACTAGTGGAACGTAAGTCTCTCATCCTCCCTTAAGATTCAAGGGTACAAACATAATTTATCTTCCAACATCAGATTTGTCCACTTAGTCTGCCCATTATTCTGCGGATGAAAGATCATACCCAATTATAACTCGGTACCCATGCCTCATGAAAATTCTTCCAAAATCGGGAGACAAAATCTCGTCCTAATTAGACATAATATTAAATGGTACCCTATGTAACCTCACTATCTTGGTTATATAAGATCAAAGAATATCGTCTCTTAGTATGATCAACCCTATCTGGCATAATGTGATCTACTTCAGTCAACTGATCCCCTATCACCCATATAGGATCGTAACCACCTTCGCAGTAAAATCCTTATGAATACTCTCCCAATACTACTTAGAAATCCCGAACGGCTGGAGAAACCACTGCTGGTTTCGAATGGTCCACCCTAATTCCAACAGACAGGTTGTCCTCTACAAGAGGAATCAAGCCAAACATCTCTTCATTTAAATCCTATTACCATAGTCATGTATAACCTGATACATTTTTTATTCTACCGACTATATCTCTAATCGTTATAAATGACCGGACATTCAAGTCCCAATATCTAAACCTCTATATTTATTTTCCTTATCCCATATCTCCAAAATGGGGAACAATATCAGATTCAATTACCTAGGGCACCCATACACCCTATATCTCGCATTGTTTCATAAATAACTTATACTCTTCTTAAATAAATTTTCGTTCACTTGGCATACTGATATAGTAGGGGTGGGTGCACTCGATCACCTCACTAGTCATAACTGAATCACTCTATCAGTGGCATCATTGTTATATGCATAATGTTACTAGGACTAGGCGACTCTTAAGTTATAATATAATTATCAACTCTAAATTTACATTTGTATATATATAAAATGACTAAGGTACGAACTTATGCACTATCAACCAAACTTCTCTCCCACTCCCAACGTTCGCTAGTTTCATGTTAAATCCAAACAAGGAACCCCCTGATACACTATTACTTAACATAGTCGGTCATCGAGATCCGTAATTGTCCTTAGTCCATTATCTATACCTTCCCATAATTTCTGTATGTTGACGTAAAAGTAAACTAGTCGGTGCTTATATATCCCTAAAAATAACATAAAATATGTTTCTCTCACTATTCAAAATTCTTGGCGCTAAATATAATGAGCTATTTCTCATTCTTCAACAAAAACATAATATATCCTGAGTCACATCAGTAAAATAAATTTATACTCACACATATAACTAGACAACATTTTCACTAAGGCCTATTATATCATTAAATATAGACCCAACCCTATTTCAGTTGGTACCGCACAAAATTAATTTTACTCTCCCCAGAGTATCCAGTACGATAGTCTTTTCACTCAATCTACTATTGTTTAACCATTTGGTAATCTATCACTACATATTACTATAATAAGTTATATTATGCTAACTCAAAGCAATAGAAAATTATAATAACAAAATATACTCTTAGGACCCACCCGGTTCCCTCACGAGGGACACCAAAAAGTCCTGCTATCAACGAGAAATACTTTTGTAACAAGACTGTTAAAACTATCGTTTCCACTAACCTCGACTCGAATGCGAATTTAGGGTTTTCAAGTTATATATGTTTGTTGTGACACACCATGTCACTAGAATTAATCCTTTATTCACAAGGAAGAAAAATAAAACTTCAACAGTCGCTTCTGATCACGTAAGGTCCTTACGTGCACTTCTCACGATCACTTGAACCCGTTATACATCTAGAATTTCATCCTTTAGTTGTACCCACCCGTTGTGGACAAATTATTCACTCTTGTTGTTTACACACCCATTATTGAAATGTTGGTCCAACATATCTAGGCCTCAATTATAGTCTTACCGACCTCCCTTTTTTCTTCTTGGACCCCGCCGACCTTGAAAATAAAGTATGCTATAATTACTTAGGACTCCACTAGTACTATTCAAACCTACTATTCTTGGGTCGTAAATTTCTTGGGCCTAATTTTCTTGACCCAATTACTCCCCTAGAAGTCTCACTCCTCCAGTTGTTATGCCTAATTGGTATGGTTTACTGATCCCAAAATTTATCGGTCTCACTACTCAATGTGGACATATTTAACACTTAGTAGTCTCTCTCTCTACACATAGGGTAATTTACCTTACTATTTCCTTGTTACTGAGCATTTGAACGTACTCCTCTTGGACCTATCAATCTTAATTCCCAATTTATATTCTCATTATTCTTTTGTCTCTACGAGTCCTATGGGATACATTGTCGACTACACTAGTCTTGGCTAATTTCATCGCCACCAAGTAGGGGTTTAATCATGTCACTATAAATGGGCCCCTACTGGGTACACCTTCCAGTGATGTTATATTAACAATACTAAGTTCAATATTACCCTTTGGCTAGGTTTCCTAACCCTTTTAGCTCCCCTTCATTTAGAAGCATCATCAAATTCCTTAGTGACGTTAATCTTAGTCGTCTTCATCAAATTTCCACTCATACTATAGTATTTCACTCATGAGTACTTTCACACAATGAACTATATTTATCTTCTATGTACCCCATTCTTCCTAGGGTAAGGAGTTCTTATACAAGTTACTTATCTCTTTCTTGCCCATAAGAGATAAGTTTTGAAATTTCATTCATATCCTGATTAAACCATCAAATGAACGATTTCACTATCGAACCATACCTAAAATTCTTGTTCCATCTTCACACATGTTCTTTATATGCGATGTCTAACTCTCATCACTTAAGTTTGTCCTTCCTAGAAAAATTTTACTTGAAATTTCTCAAATCCTGGTTGTTACTACACTTTACCCTTCACGATTTTCTTTGAATTTCTTCCTTCACAAGAGTCCTTTCGACTCCCTCACCTTTCACATACCGTGCTGGGTGAGTTAAGAACGGGACAGCCATGAACTATGATGGTGCTTGGGAAACTACAGCTCCTAAGCTACTTCCTTAATGTTCTCAGCCCAAATGACAATTATGATGGTTTCTATCTCCAACACTATTTTCCAAAATACTCTATAACTTTGACTGAGTCCTCCTCCTGCTGTCCTTCTAAGGTCTCTTGCTAGTCGTCCCAATGTGTTTAGCGCATGATGCCCGATCTCGTACATTACATCTCACATACTTCATGGCAGGAGAACGTAAGTCAAAATACTTAGAAGAATGCAACATCCTAATAAAAGGGCTTTACATCAAAGAACGCTATGCTGAAACGTAGTAAGCCGCACAGATCCTAAAGATACTAGAACCTAATGCACTAATACCACCTCTAACAACCCGCCTAATTAAATATCGGGTGATCAGTCCTTTATTTAATTAAATCAGAATATCCAGTTGGTTCATTCTCAGCAGCACTGAAGAAAATAATTTCTTTATTAACCACCTAATAGTTAATTAAGCTAAGTGTCAAAAACTTTTTCCATTTTTAATTTAATTAAAACCATTCCATGACACGGAATAATAATATGCAACAACCCAACACAACTAAATTAACTACGACAAGAATAAATGTGACTGTAATAACTCTCCAGTTAAATTATAACATTTACATTAAACAAAACTGATATCCACAATGCTTACCTAAATAATTACAACTTATAGAATCCTAGGCGACAAGCCCTAAATGAAGTAGACGCTACAGATGACTGAATCAACAGAAAGGAAGATTCTAAACAAAATCCGCATCTATGCTAGTAGTTATAATCCATCGGAACATCCATAATCTAAGTTAGGCATCCCTGCTACTGAATACCTGATGTACAAGATATAGTAGAGAAAAGAATATTCAAAGAAATGAGTCAGAGCCCGATTGTAAACAATTTTAAAAATAACAAGTGCTTAACAATTACAATTAAGCATTTATTATGTACATGTTAGTTTCTCGGACTCTCTCTTGAGAATTCTCACCTCTCATCTAGAGTGCACGCCTATCGTATCTTTTCATCTTCCTAGTTAAGTTTCCCTCCTAACATAATTCTAACCCATAACATAAACCCGTATGTCCCATACCATACGTAATATAATTATTCATATTAATTTCTCTTTAATATGAACTAGTCTTGTCACAACCTTGGAATTAAGTGTTCACTTTCTTAATTCAATTCAGATTTGATTACTTACTTCTACCAATAACATTACACAGTAGATTAAATCACAGTATATATATTTTTAATCTACAATATCACACCGAATATTACATTTCTATATCTACAATGTCACACAGTAGATTACATCACATATTATATATATAATATCACACTAATTATATATATACAATATGGCACCTCTCCAGTCACAGCTACGGTGCATGCATACTCTGTTATCAGGTCCTGATACGTAATGTCACAGTATAGAGGACTATTGATTCGGTGTCTCTCACGAATCATATCATAACACAAATATATTGGAGGCGAGCAGACTCCCCAGCCAAAGGGTACACGCACATACTTGCGATCCCATTTGGCAGTCGAACTATCATATCTCGGATAGCACGTTTCCAAGGCCTTATTCTCAGGGTATGAATCTAAAATCCCTCCCAATTGGGCGCATAAGGAAAAGACCATCCATAATGCGAAACCTCTACCCCGATAGCAAGCAGCGTAGGTATGTCATACATACAAATAATAATATAGGTATTCATCACACCTATAGAAATATAACATCAACAAGGTATTCACGCAACCATATGATAATAACAAGCAATCATCTCTCCTATATATATAATAACAATTGGTATTCATCATACCTATATATAACCGCAGGGTATACACACAACCCATATAATAAATCCCATACGTAATATAATTATATCCTGAATATCTTATGCATTTTTTGATTATAACTTTAATCCTCAAAGTATATATTTCCTAACTTATCTAATCGCACGATGGTGATCATTTAATCCTCAACTAAATTCAGTAGGTAAACATCACGTCCAACAAATCCATGTCATTACGACTCTCGAATTTCTACGAATTAAATTCATTTAATTAGGTTTAATTCTTGATAACCCTTAATTCACTCTTAACCCTTTATTCCACCTCTTAAGGTTAATCCCAATTATACCTAAGGATATACCGGTAATTTATGACTCTCTTACTACTGGTCCTAACCTTAATCTTCATATAAACGAATCACAACCCAAAACATGAACTTAACAACCATAATCTATTCGATTAATTAACATAATTCTGTCTAATTTAAATCCCAAACATAATAACTTTAATCCAGGTCTTACCTATGTCCTACCTCCCTTCCCTAAGTCCCATTATGTTCACATAATAATCATAAAAAAAATCTGTAAAGATTTTGGATTAAATCAAGAATTAAAAAGGAACAAATTCATGTTTTCTGGGGAGGTCGATCGATTGATGTTCAGTGGTCGATCGATCAATCAGTCGATCGATCTATCTTCATGGGTCGATCAATCGATCACCTAGGTATCAGCCCAGATTCTGCAATATGTAACCTACGGGTTTCACAACTTTTAACAAATCAAACCTCTATTTTAATGTCCCGAATTTCTTATAATCCACACCACATGATATGGCAGCATATGTAAATGATTCCTACTGATCAAAACAACATAGAATCATCAAAGGATAGGATTAAAAGCATGTTTCTCATATTTTTCTAGAAAACTAAATATGTGAATATTTCAAGAACAATCCTATAATTCTCATAATTTCTCCAACACGTGATGTTTATTTCGTGGATTCATATATACCAACAACATGAGATTAATCCTACATATTTCTATTTTCCAGAAATAAATTAACATCAACTAGTTTATCTCCAAAACATGTAACTTCTCATCATTTCTAATTATCCTAACATGGACATTATACTAACTAGATTGCAATTGTTAAATCACTTGCCTTTAGATTGTAGGTCTGATCCATTGGGGATGATTGTCTACTGGTGTTTCTTCAATTCTCCGATCAACTTTCGGTGATGGTTGGTGGTGGTGACTATTGGCTCTTGGTTCTCCCAAACAAACTCTTCCCTTTCTTTAGAGAAACGCCTCACTCTCTCTCAATTTCTTTCTCTCTAAGTTTTGAAGAATGAATCAATAATCTAAACCCTTTAGACTTATAAATAATCTTCCAAATTCGTGCATACTATTCACCTTCCAAGTCAAATGACCATATTACCCCTCCAGGTGACTATTCGGCTCCAAAGTACCCCGAGATCCTATACAAACGTCTGAGTAGACTTTTTCGATTATTTGAACCCTTCCCGACACTTTGGTGTAGTCAAAACGACCGTTCGGATGACATAATAATATTTCACTTTTATTTCATTAAATTATAATCCCGACATGACTCAAATGTGCGTCCCGACTTAATTACCATAATTATCGTACGCATAATTCGCGATAAGTTTATAAAGTCATAATCAATTGTAAATTCATAATCATATATATATATATATATATATATATATATATATATATATATATTACTTTAATCACTAAGTAATATGCAACATAAATCACATATTACTTTATTCTAGAGTAATATTTAAATCCGGATTAATTTCCAATTATAACACAATTAATTCTAATTAATCCCATTTTAAAAGTCATTAAAAATATGGGTTGTTACAATGACCTACCCCAAAAAGTTGAACACTGATTTTGTATGAGTCGCGCTCTGCAGCTGCAATAATAGACCTCCTAGATTTGAACTAAAAAGAAGGATATGGGTATAAAAGGTCAAAGGAAAAATACAGCAAATATCATCATCTTTAAAGGCCAAGAAAAGGCAATTTTCTTAAAACTTGTAGAAAGGAGTACATAAAATGAGACCAGGCTGGATTACAAAAGAAGCGAGAACTATAAAACTAAAAAGAAGAAGCAAAAGATAGTCCTTAGGTGGCTACAACTTTCCTTATCCTAGGACACCTCTTCCTCAGGAAGAGATTCCACCACTACTATTTCAGGGACCATGTATGACTCAGTTGTTAACTAATCATCATTCATTTCTTTGTTAATAATGGGAGGAATACCGGGGTTGAATTGTTGCAAAAGCTCAGATTTTGATGTAGTGCTGACCTTTTCTGAGAGAAGCATCCCATCCTTCTTTAAAAGACGACTTCTCTAAAAACTCAACTTGAATGGACACAATTGAGAAGGCCTTATCCCAACCTCGGTTATAAGCATCCCTCATGTTCCTTTCTAAATTTAGCCGTTAGACTTTGGTAGTTCCCCTCCACATCCGCAGTGGTCTTCTTGGCCTGGTTAACCTTCTTAGCAATATCTTTACCAGCCTTCACTGCATCTCTCTTGTTTTGCTAGACCTTATTCACCAGGCCCTTCAATTTTTCTTGATCCTCTATCTGTGCCTTATTGGTGACATCCATATAATCCCTTAAGAGTGTAAAAACATATTTCATGTCAGTTAAGGAATCCCTCAGTTGGTCGTCTCTCCTCGGGATTTGGTCGTAATCCACCAGAAACTGCAAAGTTCAAAGGAACACAAAATCAGTCAATTATAACATTGAAGGTACCAACAAAAGGAATAGTATCAAAAGTTAATATTTTACTATGTCCAAGTTATGGTTTGCCCTCTTTAATAAACTTTAATAAAGAGGAGAAGCAGCAGACTCGTCAGAGTCCAATACCCCAGAGCCTATTAAACCCCTGGTCAAATCAAGGTTTGCTGCTACGAAAGAAACACCCACAAAAGCCTAGTCGGCTTAGGTCTTTCACTAAATCCCTCTAATTAGCAGGTCCCCTTTTCAACCTTTTGTATTGAGACTCTTGAGTTTTCACCTCTTAAGCCACTACTACCACAGGGCGTTTAGAATCGCCCTCACTAACACCCTGCTTCTCGATTGGGGGAGGAGACTTGGCTCCAACAAGTAAATTGGGAAATTTTTTTCTTGATCATATTCTCAGGGAATGAAAGACTGACCGATACAATGTTGATGTCCAACGAATCAACGGAGGAGGATGTTCCTCCAAAACCAACTTTCACTTATTCATGGGAAAAGGGATTTTGATGTAGCGACCGATGATGATGAAGTCAGCTCATCCAAATCAATCGAGCTAGATGGATATCCTTTATAGTCCGAGCAACAAATAATGTAATTATACTCTGATACTCCAACAACACAAATGCAAAGTTCACCTCTGAATCAAGTTAGATGTCTTTCTTCCGTCCCTCGGTAAAACACAAACACAAATATAGTAGTAAATAAAAACATAACATAAAAAGCAAGTAAATAAGAGAATATGCCATAAAAAGGAAACCACCCTATGCCGTGAAATTTTTGAGGGAAATGTGGTCCAATTTATTCTTCACCCTCAGAAAGAGGGGCATACTGCCAATTTTTAACTACAATGCCATTCTTTAAAAATCTTTACTATAGTTAGAAAAATTGACCACCAACATTTTATTGGAATATCTTTTCTAAAGATAGTAAATATCTCCAGCAATGGTCCCCCAACTATATCGATAAATAAACTTGCCTGTTCCTCTTTGGGTCCCAAGCAATTTATTAATACGGTTGACTCCATTCACCACCATCCGTGTGTTAGGGGCCACCATAACTAGGACCACACCAAAAAACTTAACAAATAAACGATTGGGTAGGAAAGTGACACCACACTGAGCTATAAATGTTGTGGGAAGCTAGTAACCCTCACTCGAAGCACATAAGTCACACGAATCATTAACTAACTTAGTTTTTACCCAATTAGGAATACTACACTTTTCCCTAAACTCATCTAAAGAAATTTCATCTATAAATATAACATCTTAAAAAATAATAAAGGAATAAATGAGAAAAAAAGTCCTTACAGTGACAATAAACACTCAGTCGAAGTCTTTTCTTAACAGTAAAGTAAGAGCTCTATAATTAAAGAGGGAGTTCAAAATTTAAGGTGAAATGTGATTGAAGAGGAACAAGACTTTTATAGGTACAAGGATGACTCTTGAACTTTGGGATTTAAAATGATAAAACGTACCAAAAGTTTCATATATCAAATGTGACCCATATCCCTTAGCGCTCAAAAGACCAGCATAACCTTAGGCGATTCACTATTTTTCAAACTACAAAATTTCCACTTCCTCGGTGTGACGGATTAGAAAAATACAAGTCCTTGAGGTTGGATACCTACCAACAACTTACCAAAGGGACAAGCAACTTGAAATATGTATAATCCATCCTTTCTCTATCTTACCAAGTATAAAGTGTTGGGGGATTTAATTGTAGCCTAAAATTATCAGACCAAGTGAACCAATAAAATAGTGACACCTGTCAACATCACCACCGGACCCTCAAACAACGAGTAAACCTAGTCGACTCAGGTATCATTTGGTCGGTCGTCCATTCCACCACACCCAGGAAGATGAATCATCAGTAATGTTAATAGACACGCAAGGGGTATTCAACAGCCACCATGCATATGCACGTGAATAAATACTATCTACATATTATCGTGTAAAAATCTAAATGCCTATTATATAAAGTCATTTCATATCTTTAATTTTCAACTACTATAAATATACTACTACTTCTCTTAGCTGGGAGAAGAACCACTTCTTTCTAACCCTCACCACCATTACAAAGAGTCTTTTACACTACACCAAAATGCACCTTTAATAACAGTATTCTGTCGTTACAAAAATATTAGTAACAGTAATTTTTCATTAGAAAAAAGGTGTGGGGAACAAAGTTAGTAACAAATTTTTACCATTAATATTAGTAATGGTGAAATTTCGTTACTAATTCTTAATTTACCCATGGTATTGTACCGTTACAAAAGTGAAATTGGTAACAGTATTTTATCATTACTAAATTCAAAATTAGTAACGATAAACTACCGTTACTATTTTTACCTTATTACATACGATTTAGAACGCTTTTGCCTGATTTTGTAACGGTAAAGGTCCATTAGTAAGATTAATACATATTTAAAAAGCATATATTTTTAAAGATCCAATATCCTAAATTTAAACATATTCAATTATGCTTACCACACTATTCGAACCCTAATAACATATACAAAAAAAATCCACATAAACAAGGGCATAATATTCAACATTTACATTTTATATAAGCATCCACTCTTTATTTACAAATTAAATTCAAACCAAGCGAATGAAACATCCTAAGACAATCACCCCGAAAGTTGCAATATTTTTATAAATGCATCCTATATAACATCCTAATACAAGCATCCCAAAATGAGATGTTTTAATATTATAACCAAGCAAATAAAATATAAAAAAATAAGTCTGTAAACTCCATCTTTAAATCTTCATCAATGGGGAGCAATCATATTTCTTTGGCTCCACCTCAACCTCCACCTATGACCATCATCAGATGTTAAAGATGATTGCAATAAGATGGCATAAGAAAATTGTAACCAAAGAATACGGGGAAATATATTAGTCTCTCTTACCTATAAAATCTCCATGAGGGATTAGATCTCTTAAACATCTGAAAACTGCATGATAAATTTCAAATACAATATTTAAAATGTTGGCAACATTATTTCATACATCAACGGGGTGGAATTATGTTCACCAAATGTCCTATATAAGCCTGGGAAAATGTACTAAATGGAACTCATTTCCAATAGCTTATGTTGTGTTAAATATAAGTTGAAAATGTCACCGCCTGATCACCAATTACACATGAAGTTAAATAGAAGGAATTTGAATGTGAAGATATGTAGGAAAAATACTTGTTAACTAATAAAGGTTATAATTATCCAAATACGGTGGGATATTTTTATATATAATAATGATAATTATAATAATGAAATGCCCCTTCCTAAAGATATTTCAAATTTTAATAAAATTATGTCAGCACATTCAAAAGCTTCATTGTGGGTAGAAAAGGATGGTGCCACTGCACGACTAAATTCATATGACGAGATCCCTAATTTTGATCTAGAAATGTCTACTCATTCCGCCAAGTTCTTCATTTTAGTAAAGACCTGGTTGGTAAAAATTATGAAAAAAATTCAATATCAAATATTCAATTCTCAAGTTAGCAATTATTTTGATGTCTTGGTAAACATAAAAGAAAACTCAATCAGTCAAGATGCGTCGATTGGCAATAAAAAAAGGGATTTTTTTTCGTTTCCATTCCTAACGAAAGAGGAGAAATTGGCTCTTAAATAATATTCAAGGCCTTCTGCTTCTCGCTCAAGAATTTGTAAATTTTTTTAATTTATTTTTCTTTAGTGCGTGTAACAGCCACTAGGAGAGGCATTTTCTCCTATTTGTTTATAAATAAAATTTTATTTCTTGTTAAAAAAAATTATGGATCACCGTATACGATGTTTTTTTAAATAATAATAATAATCATCCAAATGTCATTAAAAAGTGCACCAATGGGGCATAATAACAAAACTAATATTAGTATACCTAAAATATTGACTCATTTCTCATTAAAATTAACAATAATATATCAATAATGTTACACCAAAATGTGCATGAAAACAAAATTGAAATCTCCCCAAAGAATCTAATGTTCTCAAACTTTTGTAATAATATAGTGACCTTACTTTCAATTGGATATTAATCACGAGGAAAAGAATATTTTATGGAAGATTATACCTAGGGATCTCCTTATTTACAACTTGATAAGTGGATGCCTCCACCTGATCACGTACCGAAATATTAATTATAATTGGAATTGAAATTAAACAAAATATGAAAACTATAAAGATTATTTAACAAAGTTGTGCAATATGCCACCCACAAAATCATGCCATTGGAATACTAAAATCTAAAGACATGGGGTAACACATAAACATAATCAATGAATGCACACAACTATTTTAGTTCAGTGTAAAATAAGTCCATGATTCTTTGATGATTAATTGATGTCTCTTGACCAAGTTTTAACTTAATTAAAAGAAAATAAAGCAAGAGTCAGTAGGCGAAAATGAAGGCTTGCAGAAACTACATACTGAGTTATTGACATATTAAGAGAATACAAAAAGTAGATAATGACCGATTTAAATAACATATTTTCTTCGTGTTCATTATTCTCTCGGCTGAATAAAGATATCTAATCAATTCACTAGTGGAGAATGATTAAGTCGGAGAACAAAATAAATAACATCAAACATTTAAACTATGGGCAAATGTAATCTTAATTGCCACAATGTATTTTGTAGAATTATAACAATTTTTCATAATTAAAATCGAAGGTTCTCTTCATATTAAGTGGCATGAAAAATCTCCAACAAAATAAATAAGGCCTAAATTTAAAAATTACCCCGAAAGATGTGTTTGAAGCGACACTCGTTCCTTGCAAATCCTTAGCAACCAACTTCAAAACACACTACAAAATAAAATGTTGTTTCTAGTTGCACGTTACATTAATCTCGTGTGTGGCCTGAGTCTGCTATGATCTCATTATGGCATCACTCAGAAAACAAAAATGAAGCTCCTCAGCACAAAATTAGATAACAAGTTACTTTTTATTTTTATAAGAAACGGATACTTTACCAATCAAGCTCTCCAACATACCTAAGAAAAATATTCGGGGCTCTCTCTATACCTAAAGAATCTGCCTATAATATATACACAAGCATTAGAAGATGATGACAAAGAGTTCTTATAATATATACAAGGGCATAAAAGAAACAAAGATAATACAAATGAATATGCAAATCCAAACAACCGAAATGAACATCAATGGTCAACGATAATCAAATACTTCAGAATCCAACACCCCCACCCTATAGGCAATAACTCATAGGCAAAAAAATGTAGGTCCAAAACTATTTGCACTAAAAATCAAAACATAAATGCACTAACAAATAGTCAAATAACCTCCTTCTAATGATGCAAGATACCAAAATTCTCAATCCCCGAAAGGCCTTATAACTACCCAAAGTTAGTTTACAATTTACTATACAATGGTTGGATGCTCACCAAGGACAACACAAGGGAAGTTGAAAGCCGTAATTACACAAACTATTCGAAGAGGATTTCACATATGTGCACTAGTAATATACCAAAAACATTAATAGTACTAATGGACATATGTGTACTTTTCCAAGTTCAAAAGGAATAAATTCATCTTACCTCCAACATCATATGAGTTGGACATGTTAACAATGTAACCATTAATACTACAAACTCTTGTATGCAACTGGAAAAGAAATATGAAGCATTTTATAGTTAAGATAGTAAAATTCCAGCTCGAAGCAAATTTGAACACTTTAGTTGAACAATATCAATTTACCAAATAAAATGTTCGAAAAATAAATAGTAATGATTAAGCTCACATTCGGAAGGTATGATTTATCCATTCAGTTATCGACTTAACCCCACAACAAAGTCACAGATTATGATTTCCTGCAAGAACATTTCTCCTGTAGTTAATTGCAAATTACTGCGTTCTTTTCATATAGAAAAATAGTAAAAAATTCAAATGATATGTCACATATACCCAAATAATAAAAATAAAGTTTGCACATGAGAACTAGAAATTTACATGATAGTGTCGATATTTTCTACATACATTATAACCAATTCCTATTGACAAAAAGATGCATCTTTGCACAAATCTATCGACAAAATTATCGATATACAAATGAGCCACTTTGTAATTTTAACACAAGGCTCCCCCACCCCTACCCCCCTTAACTTCCCATGAGAAGTTGGAAAATGTCTAAGAATGTGCGGTTGATGGATGATGTGTGTCCAACAACGGCATGCAAACCAGATTAGAAATGTTAATGTTTTCAGTTGGCCACAAACGACATTACTAAAAGTTTACAACGAAACAAACGTAGGGGAAAATGTAAATTATTATGAAAATTATTTGTTATGAACTTTAGCATCAAGATAGAGAAATATATTTGAAAGTTTAATTATTTTCACCAAGGAAAACACACAATAAGAATAATTAAAACGAAACATTTTTTTTCAATTGTCCTTATTATGATAGATTGATTTACTTCACCTAGAAAATAAAATAAGCAACAGTGAGAATTTTAACAAACCAAAAGTGCTTTAAAAATAAAACATAATATTACAAAGTGAAAACTCAAACCACCTCGAATCTTTTCCTGGATGGTTTTATATGTAATCGCATATATATGAGGGTTCTTTATAGATTTAAGCCTAAATGCTTAGATGTAATCATTCATAAAGAGGGACTTAAATGGATTAATGGCAACCAAAACTAGCCCTGCTTTTGTCTAGGACATACATACGGTCAACCCCAAAAATATATAAGACAACCTACACAATTTCAGTAGAAAATGTAATTAATTTAAGAGGAAATAGACACTTACATAAATCATATCTCGATTGTATCTATATTGTAGATTGTACAGCATCGATGATTCACTACACTAAAGAAGTAAACATTCTTCATTTACAAGTAAGTAGTTTTATTAAATTTCCTTGAACAGTAATATCACAGATTCAATCCATGAAGATGAAAGGATCTTACCAAGCTCCCAATTTCGATCCGGGAGTTGAAACTAAGATTAAAGCTTCTGAAATATCAAACTTTAACAAGCATATAATCAAATCAATAAATAGTAGAATGATTACGTTAATCTCTCATATTTTAGATTATAACACCATATGGTATTTTTTGTCATTAATTTTTAACTAAAATGAATCAAAGGACCCGCTCTTCCATAAAAAAAGGCTACTGTTCTCAATTAAAAACATGTTGTATCGGGCCTCAAGACAAAAGTTTCTAAGGGTCACCATTACATTCTTCCGAACAATTTAGGATATCATTTTACTACTGAGATGCTATTCGATAACGTATAGAATTTAAACCTTGTTAACAAAAATAATATGCCCTGGATATAGTAGAAATACTAGCACTGGAGAGTTGAGCTATTTTTTAAGCATTGTAATTTTCATTTAATGTCAGTTTGTAGAAACTTCCATTTAAAATTGAGTAAAAACGTGAATATTTTCATATAACATGAGGCAAATAAAATTCCAATATCAATGACGTTTGTAGAACATAAAAGGAAAAGAGGCCATTCTTAAGTACAAATGTTTACACTTGCAGTTCAGTTAAATTACCTATATATTTAGTTCCCAACAGGGTTAGAACAACATTACCAATCACTAATGTAGGAGGTGTTAGAAGATCGAGGATATCATTGTATGATATCAAACATTCCATGCATATAACACACACAAATAAACTTAAAAATATTTTGAAAATTCAGAAAATCCAGAGATTAATGTTATCTTTTGGATCAAGATAGACGCCACATAATAAGTTTCATACAGGATAACGTAACAATCTAGTCTTGATATTAAAATCAATCTCAAAAGGTAATAATAACACAACTACCTATACTTTTTATAATAAACAAATTTGTGGAAGTTGGAAGGATTTGTTATTTTACAAGTCCCATAAGACATTAAAACTATCCTTTTGCCTCTCAGGTCCTACCCCCATGATTTTCATTACCCCTCCCCCCACTACACCAAATCTGTCTGATTGTCACGATCATTAACCTTGACAAGTTGGACTTGTCAAGGTCAATGATTGTGACAATTCTAGGGGTGATAACTTTTGTTGTCACGGACTTGTCACGGCCATTGACTGTGATAAGTTCATTAGAATTATCACGGTCATGTATAGATCTTTGACCTTAACAAGATTTGTCACGATCAAAGACCGTGACAAATCCGTTACAATATTTAAAAAATTGTCATGGTTAATGACCGTGAAAAATCTGAGAAGAATTAAAAAAAATCTGTTGGGAAGTTTGGCCACTGTCACTGCCTTGCAATATATTTATACCTATTATAGAAAAATTGTACCTGTTTAGACAACATATATCCAAATAAAATTGAAAGAATGCACCAAATTATTGCATATATAATTCCATATCCAAACCAAAATGTAACAAACCAAAACAATACAAACATAATCCAAGTGTCCAGATAAAATAGATACAAATAATGTCATGTGGTAGGTTTGAGGAGGAAGTAAGGCCACATGACAAACGCATTGAGATACCCCTAAATATTCATCATGCTGCATTGTTCGCACAATCACAATGGGGCGTTCTCCTTCCCGGTTATCACATACATGACGAGTACCTTTGTCTCGATATCTTGAAGCTTATGTCCATGAACCAACATACCCTGAATGGTATTCGGGTCCCTCAACCCCCTCCCTATCCGTGTTCCATCAAATACGTTGAGTATAAACGCGATTAACCAACCAAATGTTGACATAGGCTGCTCGACGGGCGCCAAGTAAGGGACTAGATCATTAATCGGTGAGTTCGCACGTCTCAGCGATGAAGCAGCAATGTCCACGTCCTCGTCCTCGTCCTCTTCCTCCTCCTCCACTACCTTCTCCTTCCCCTTCCCCTTGCCCTTTCTGCCCAATAAACGCTTCACGAATGAGAACATATCTTGGACCGCCACCTACAAACTTAATAGCTTCGCGTTATGTGACTCCATCTGACGAGCCAACCCGTAGTTGTTCATCTCTAATCTGATGATACTATATTTGGACACCCATGAGCTCACTCGCCTTGTCCTCCCCTTGCAATCAGCGCCAAGCACTTGGATGAGTGCATCCATGGACAACGATGCCTTGTCGGCATCGGACTGTGACTCATGCACTTCCTTAAGCTTTGCCTGAAACGGAAAAAAGCACACGCTTAGTTAAATAAGTAAATAAAAAAATTACAACGTAATTAATAAAAAGTAAACTGTCGAATTACTTACAATCATGGCCGTGACACTCGGGGACACATACTTATCCTTCCCCTTCTTCATCCGAATTGCCACATAGTCATCAAGCCTATATAGCCTAACCCCAAGGCCACTCCCCATCCCCTGAAATAAAATAATGTGAAATTAGTACCGGGTCGGAGCCCACAAAGTAAACTAATGCAGAATAACATATTTTTTCAATTCTAGAAAATTAAAAACTTACCATCATCTTATGCTCCACCTTGGCATAAGACGTCCAACCAAAGTAGTGCACGCCCGTCTTTTTCGCCCGATTTTCCCTCCCCGATTGGAGAGCTGCCAATTGTCACTCCTCAATCTCCTTATCAATGAACTTTTTTCATTGTACCAATGAGATCAGCTCCTTCGATGGGACGGAATCAACCATTCTGATGATGGAGGCTCGGGTCTTCCTAAAGTACCGACCCTGCAAATTTTTCTTCCATGTCTTATGTTGCTCCCTCAACTGCTCCAAGATAGAATCGAGAAGTTTTGGGGCCAGGATGAATTGTTCCTGTCAAACAAATACAATGTTAGTTGCGAATAAATAGAAATTGAAATTAAAATTAAAATATAAATATAAATACATTACCTGTTGTGCCACCCAAATAGCTAACTTGAACTCATTTGGCACCTCCCTCCATCTAGTGTATCCCGGGCCGATAATCGTCTTTAGTAGCTCGATGAATCTATCTAATTAACCCATCTTGTTCTCGACGTCCATTCCCAATTTTCCCCATTTAGGGAGCGTAGCTCCGTTACCGTCGGGCCCAGAAGACATCATCATTATCATCATCATCCTCACCTTAATCCCTGAAGGAGATATTCTGTAAAAAAATGTTGTTATTAGTACAAATTCAAAATAAATTAGAAGAAGACATGAAAACATTAAGTCTAAATAGTACATGCGCTAATGTAATCAAATACAAATGAATAAAAAGCATTAACCCGATGTTTGGAATACTTTTTACTATTTAAATCACACACATATACAAAGGAAAGCGAGAAAGATAAAAAAGACTTATTATGATCAAGTACAAATGAATTAAAAGCATTAAACCAATGTCCAATAATAATAAAACACTAGTACATGCTCTAAATTGGAATACTTATTACAAATTAAAAAATTATTTCAAATTCGGGTTATCATAAAAAATGGATTGATATTCGGTAGGAGCAGCCAAGTCATCCACGCTACTGTTTAGATGCTTTGGTGCATGTAGGACGATTGACCACGGCTCATTGTTGACATACTCCGAGTAAAACACTTGGTTTACCTTTTGAAATGCACAAACAAACGGCTCATCGCTCATGTGTCCGTTGCTCTTCAATTTGGACAAGTCAACCATGATCAAATTGGTGCGAGGATCAACTTTGCAAACATTTTTATCCTCAACTCTTACCCAGTCACATTAAAATACGACCTCTTTGAAGCTTACATATTCCAATTCAAATATATTTCGAATTATACCATAGTAAGTCATTTAAGCTTCAACGAGGTTTTTATCTTTTGCACTCGCTCGAAATAAAGTAAGAGCCTTGTATCAAATGCTCGACTTCTGTACATTTGTATTTTCCTCGTACACCCTTGCGCCGAATACGTAACCATTTAATCGATACTTTTTGTACTCTTGTGCCATGAACAAGGGTCCAATGGCTAGACGAGCAAGCTTTGATGTCGCATCACCCATCTTAAGAGCTGAGAATAGAGATAAATTAATTAGGTTAGTTATAAAGTTTTATTGTAATGTAACGTTATATAACAGTCATTTTTATTCTAATTACCTCATGTGACAACCACAGCCTAAAATCGTTGTCTGATTGTGCCAAATTATTTTGTCTTTTATTGTTCTCGTAGGCTTTATATTTTCTGCATACAATTAATGTGATGAACATATTACAAAATTAATCATGTATAAAATAATGTAAAACTTAAAATCATTTAAACTTAATTTTTCCATTCTTCGACATATTCATGTGTGTCAAATAGATAACGATCTACTTATTCATGTTGTAAACTCGTTAATTTCACTCGTTTTCCCATCACGTGACCACCCTCATCGACAATCTCACCAATGTCATCAACGCTGGTCGTGTCAGGCATATATTCCCGAGTATAAATTGATGACTCCATGGTGATGTATTCCTGTACAATTGAACCTACAATGTATCGCGTATTCTTGACGTAATCTTTAAAAACTTTCATCAATCTTTCAAACGGATACATCCACCGATATCTAACTGGACCGTAAAGAAGTGCCTCACCTCATAGGTGTACCAATAAGTGAACACTTATGACAAAGAATGTTCGGGAAAAGTACTTCTCTAACACATAAATTGCTTCGATCACCGCAAATTTTGCGGCCACTATGTGTTCTCGATTGACTACCTTCTCACACAAAAGTTAGAAGCAGATACTAATTTGCATAATAGCCCTCCGCAAATCCTTGTGCTTGGAGAAACAGTGCTTAAACAATAGAGGAACCAATTGCATAATCACATGTCAATCGTGGAACTTACACTTATGTAAATCATGGGTAGCATAATTCACAATCCTTTGCAAGTTGAATGAAAAATTAGATGGAACCTTCAAATTATATATTGTGTCTAAAAGAACCTTCTTTTCCCCACTCGTTAAAGTAAATGCACCAGGTGGAATTATTGTCCTTCCCCTGCTATCTTCTTTCAACCATAGTTGTGGCTTAAGTTTCAACCATTTAAGGTCTTGTCGTGCATTTTATCCATCCTTCGAATGACTCCCCCCAAGGCATGTGCCCACAATATGTTCAGCGAGATTCTTCTCTGCATGCATCACATCTAATACATGGCGCAACGGTTTTTCTTCCAATAAGGCAAGTCAAATAAAATTGACATCCTTAACCATGCCTTTATTGTCTCAATTTCATTCCCAGTTGGGGTCTTCTTATGCTTGACATTCTTAAATTTAGGATTCTTAACTAGCATATTAGTGCCACATTTAGAAGATTTACTTTCAATTTCTGAACCAGAAAGTTTTCTCGGAGGTAGCCTATGTTCAACCCCGCCCGATAAATAATTGGAACCTTTCTCAAATCGAAAACTATGAGCCGGGGGTAAAAACTTAATTTGGCAATAGTATACATTTTTTGAGCTAGCGGGGAGACAAAGAGATTCAGTCTCCTCTCCATAAATAGGATACCCTAAATAACCATGTACTACACAATCGGATAATTTCCCACATCAACATAACTTTTAGTGTAAACTTCTCTTTTTTAAAAGAGTCAAATGCTTGCACACCCTCTTTCCACAACTCATTTAATTCTTCTACCAAAGGATCCAGATAGACGTCGATGTCATAACTTGGTGCCTTTGGCCTAGGTATCAACAAAGACAACATTGAAAATTCAGGTCTCAAACACGGTGAAGGAGGAAGGTTGAGTGGGGCTAGGATCACTGGCCATACACTCATATTGGTGCTTAGATTTGCAAATGGATTGAAACCATCTGTTGATCTAGCCAAGCGAATGTTATGATTTTCTCGAAATAGGGATACTCATAACTCATCCTCCTCCAAGTTATAGAATCAATAGGATGACGCATGAGATTGTCCCCTACTTCTTCCCTAGCATGCCAAGTTATTGCCTCCGTTATCCGTGGTACTGTGAAAAATATCTTTAATCGAGGACCAACGGGAAAATATTTCAACACTTTTTGAGGTACTTTTGATCTTGTGCCTTCCTTGCCAGTAGATTGGACATATCTAGGTTCATCGCATACCGGACAACGATCAAGATTTTCATGCTCCTTTTGGAATAGTATGCAGTCATATACACAAGCATGAATTGATTTATACTTCATTCCCAAACCTTTCTGATTGTTCTTCATAACAAGATAGCTATTTGGAAGCGTATTATCCTTAGGTAGTAAGCCCTTCACCCAATTTAGAATTCCTGTTACGCTATTTCCAGACAAACTGTATTGCGTCTTCAAACTGTGCAAACTAACCATGGCATGTAAAGTTGTTTGATCTTTCTCAGAGCCAGAGTATAACGGTTGGGTCACCTTAAATTTTAAACTTTGGTAGTTATCGTCAAGGTTTATCGTGATATCTTCATGAGCACCCAAACCTTGTACATCGTCATTGACCTCATTCTCCTCCACTTCATGAACTCTGTACATTTCATCAATTAAATCCTCTAACATATTATGATCTACGTCATCCCCTTCTACATCTATCCTACTTGTTGAAGGTTGTTATGAAGGTTGTTCGGGGTCAAAAGGAACTTTCAATTCACCGTGAAAATTCCAAAATCAAAAATTATCTTGCATACCTAATCTTAAGAAATGTAGTTCAACTGTTTTCCACTCAAACACCTTATCATTCTTACACCTAGCACACGAACACGAAAACTCTTCATCATTAAAACATCTTTTTTCTTATTTCACAAATTCATTAGCACCTCTGCGAAACACATACCCCAATTTATTTATCTCTCCCATCCACTCTTTGTATTTAGGATATCCCATCACACCTACTACAAATAATCACCTATTAAAGGTAAGAAGCGTACATTCGTGGATTAGTATAAATAAAACTTAGATTTATAGTATGTTTCAATTAATTATGTCTTATTTATATTCGATTTTTAAATTTCAATTTATAAAAGTAATTCCTATTTCCCCCATCTCCTCTAAAGGGTGAGTGGTCCTATCCCATTCAAGACCGCACATTTCTATAATATACTTAACAGCTCATGCACATTGTTACGAGTTGAGAAAAATTCGGCAGCATATCCCCATAGTTCTCTAAGTACATGACGTATATTAGCAAGTGTGAGTCTTATTTCAATTGATCAATTAAAATAACACTCACATTTGCCAATCTAGTATGTACTCAGAGAAAATTAGGATACAATTGCAGAACTTTCTCCAAAAGTAACAACTGTAAGACACTAAGAATATTATTATATAGAAATTAAGCAGTCCCAAACTGTCCAAACGGGACAATTCGAAAGATCTTATTAAAGGGGTAATGACGCTCGAACGCGTCTAAGGGCTATTGAATGCGTACGCATAAGAACTAGAAGGTCGGTAGCTATGCGTACTATGTGTAATTGTAGGTATAATTATGATAAGTCCGTGATCGTGACACTCTCGAACGGGTCGTGACAGAAGGTAATCTTAGAAAAAAAGTCGAAAACTCACCCTCCCCCCATTTTGACAATTATCCAGTGGCCGTGCCACTTCCAAAATTAACTAACTCAACAAATTAAGACAATATAATTATTTATGGATTTATTTGTGTGAATTAAATTAAGTATTTTAAAAAACTTTAACAACCAACTCTCATATCCAACCACCTCTGTCCAATATAATCCAACAGCAACAACAAACCAACAAATGTGTATCCCGTACTCCATCTAATTCATCTACTCAATTAATTCAACAATGATAATTTCAAACCTAAATAAAAATAAAGAAACAATATTTATAATGTTCAATCAACATTAACAATTAATTTCAAGTCCTAAATCAAACATTAATTTTAAATCATTAATCAACATTAACAATTAATTTTAAGTATTAAACTAAACACCAATTAATTTCAACACACATATATACACACACGTGATCGAGGTGGAAATCGAGCGTCCGTGTAAATACGCTAGTCGTTGTTATCGGCTTCCAACCACAATATAAAAAAAAACTAAACTTTAACTACACTCTTATGGAGTATAGTGGCGAGTCTGGGTATCGAATTCATAGGGAACTTGGAAGAGTGAACGTGACGACAAAGGTAAGACTGTTAATTCTAACTTGAATCTAAAAAGAAATAAAAAGATGATGATTGAGTGAGAAAGGATAAAGGGAAAAATAAAGAAGTTAACTAAAATTAATTGGAAAATTAAGGTAGGGATACAATCCCTCAACCCTAGTTTATTGATGGTATAAAACTAATCGTAAATTTAAGTGGTTAATTAGACCCAAAATTTAGTACTCCCAAGCATTACGTATATGAGGTTTAAGCCCGCACCATACTTAATCAGAGGACGAGTAAATCGGTATTGCGATAGTTACACTCGAATTGCATTCTGAAGCATCCCGATTACCCGGAAGCAAACGAGATCCAAATTGTCGCATTTCTATGAAATACGGTCGTAATAAACCATTAAATTTAGAGAATTAATTTTATACACATGCAACTACCACATCAGGTTGGATTCATGCATCGCAACCTTTGAAAACCTAGCCTAACATGGTGAAATTAATGAAAACTACGTTATCTACGTTGCATGAACTCATAATTTCTTGGAAAGAGAGATGAAATATGAGAAATAATAATAAAAGTGCTGGAAATAAAAGTTACCAAGATGGAAGACAAGAACATGCAAGAAGAAATCAAAGATTGAAGAAAAACCGAAAAAGCTCTTGAATTAATGGTGCAAAGTATGTAAATTCTTTTCCTAGATGTTCCTACTTGTTATGGAGCTTTTACATCCATGAAATATTAATAAAAAGAGTCTTAATTACTAAATATATAGGCTAGAGGTAGTTTAGAAGATTCCCCAAAACATAAAAATCTTTTGGCTAAAAGATAAGCACAAAATAAAAATATCGTATCTGATAATTTGTCACACTTAAAAAGCATGACTAATTTTGTAACGGATTTGGAGCGTGACTAATTTTGGGACGGATCTGGAGCGTGACTAATTACCAGATCGGTTCTTTTAATTTTTATCAACTTCGATACGTCTTCAGTCTGGGGTTCGCTGGAACTTTGTATTTCGGATCGATCCGATCCGGATCGATCCGATTTTTTTTTTACTTTTTCTTCTATCTTTGACTGCTCATAACTTTCACACCGAGAATCTGATTGAGATGCCGTTTTTTCCGGTGTTCTTGTAATTGAAATATCTTCAACTTTCCAGATGTCTCCACCTCCGGAATAAGGTTAAAAATTAAAAAAATGTCCTTTTACTCCCCATTTCTTGGTTTTCTTTCACTGTTTTGAGTTCTCTTTGGCACTAACTTGTATGAAATACCTGTAAAACACATAAGAGATAAACAAAATATGAAATAATTGCCAAAAAAGGTTAATATAATAAATGTGAGACAAATCCAAGCTATTTACATCGCACGGGATCATAAAAACACCGAAATTGAGGGGATAAATGTGAAGAATTTATGCCTAATCAAACCCCCTAACTTAGAAATTTGCGCATCTCGAGCAATGTAAAAGAATGAGAGTATGTGTCAAGTACCCTTCAAAAACTTTATTGGGATATAATACCTTTTTCGCGAGCAAGCGATTGCATTTAGCGTATGCAATAAGCCTTCAAACCCTTAGGTTACCCTAGTAGGACGAGTGGTGTCTCGTGAGGGTTTGCAGTGAATAAACCCACAAAATTCGACTCAAAGAAAATTCAAAATATGCAAAAATTTTATAATTCAAAATTTTTCAGAAAATAATCATCATCAAGTCTTGTTCAAGAGTCTCAAATCATAGTGCGTGTGTGCGAAGCCGAAAAATTTAACTGCGAATTTTCACCGATTGACCATTACGTTACTTATCCGAAAATTCGCTTTGATTTCAAATTCTCACGGAATGCTCTCTCAAACGAATCACTCGGAATGTGGCTATTCTCTCAGTTTGCGTAATATAAAGAGTAAATATATTGGAACCAAGTTCACGAACACAAGTAAAAATACAGAATTTTTTAGTGATTGGATCTCATCAACGGAATACGGTTTGAAACACGGGAACATTGCCTATTTTTCACACATTTAATCTCTTTTATTATCTTTTGTGTTTAACTCTCCACGAGGTAACTAATTTAGCAATTTGGACTCAGTTAGGACTTTTTTGGGTAAAAGGTGTATTGGGTAAAATTGGAAAAGGTTAAGAATTTCAGAATTGAAAAATGTTGCTTATGATGTCCGTTAGTGCTTTTTTCGGGCTTTTGCTCATTTTCTCTTCTTTTTCTCTATTTTTCACTTCTTTTCTTTTCTTGCTATTTTTGTTGAGCATTTCTATTTTTTTCTTGCCCATTTTTATGCACTTTCCGTACTTTATTTGATAAATATTCGATTTTCACAATTCCGGGCTTTTTGGGTTTTCGGGTTGTCAAACGAAAGGAAAATTTATTCGGCTCAATTTGGGTTACGAAAGGGATAATTTTTCGCTACTTTGTTTGGCCAATATTTTTGGGTGACAAACGAGGGCCTACTTCATTATCCAACATACTAATTGCGTTACCATATGCGTTTCGAGATGAATTAAGTTTAGAGATCAATTTTGGCATATTTTTCAAAGCAATATCACACACATTTTTCATAACCGATCAAAATGAAAGGATTGATATCCTCGATGACTTTTTAGATGCTGAAAAGAACTTTGAGTTAACAATTAACTCGGATTGATTTATAAATTTCACAAAGATGAAAGGCTCGAATCTCACCGGGGTTGTTAACCTCCACATTTATCCGTTAAGTCGCATACGTTGACTCAATTTCCATCTTTGGTCAATTTCGGCTTTGTGTATTTTGAATTTTACAACTTGAGACTTTAAACCGACTTTTAATGACATTTTTGAAAATTTTGAATTCCAATTTTTATTTATTTTGAACAAAAAAATATTTTTGGGTTTTTTCAAAAAATTTCAATTTTTTTTTGGAAACTTTCTAAAAAAACACTTGGAAAGAACATGTGATCGAATCAATGAAACTAAACAGTAAATGGGAAGAATATCCCACACCCCCTAACTTAAATGTTGCATTGTCCTCAATGCGGATCAAGAACACAATATAAAGAGAGGAAAAGAAAGATATTACCCAAAATGGAGCGATCTCCGAAAAGTATGAGTCTATTGAATCTACAAAACATGTTAGAACTAATCATAGCAAAAAGAATAACAAAAACACTAAACTAAAGAAAACAAAAAGAAATAAGCTAACTATTGTACAACCTACAATTTGAAATTATAATAAGTTATACACTAAAAGTCAAAAAAATTGAGGGTCCACCCAAAATACAATTTAACTTTGAGGGATAATCGGTGTACCCTCAAAGTTTTCATTTATGACTTCCGGAAAATAAGAATTTCATTTGAATAACGGAGGCATATGTAAGGCGAAAAAAATGGTCCATCACCAATCAAAAAAATTTGGGTGATGATGATGGACAACGGTTTGCCTGCTAAGGGGGCCAAGTCCCATTGGGATCCAAGAAGAATAGAATCCTCTCCCAAGAATTTTTCAAGTAGTATGGGGAGAGGGGAACCCAAAAAGGAAGAATCTATCTTGGAAACCAATTCACGCAAAGATTCCTCATCGACAAAAGCTTTAACTAATTCAAAAGATACACTCGATTCATGGGACTCACAATTCAAATCATCTCCCACTTTTTTTTTCATTTGGAACAGGAGGTAGTGCATGTGTAAGTGAATAGCCCATAAGATGAAGTATCTCAACCAAACATTCTCATTCAAGAATCAGGTCAATGTCATCAAGACTTTCTTTCGACTCTTGTGATAGATCTAATGGTTCGATAACAGTGAATGAGAATGGTGAGGACATAAATTCAATCTCAACTGGTTCATCACCACTTAAAGATTTAGTTTTAAGGGAGCAGGGCTCACTTTCTATGGGATGTTCGTCAAAAATTAGAGGTAACACACAAGTCTCATCTTCTTGTAAACTTTCCAGATAAGCATCAATCTCCTTGCCAGTTGCTTTAATTTGCAATTCTATAGCAGTAAGGCCATCCAGATGATTTTTGCTAATAAGCAGGAGTTCTTCCGAAGTAGGCTTCCTTGGCTCTAGAACCTCAGATTCCTTATTTGGTTGGAAACATTCTTCCATTTCAAAAATATCGGAAGAAAAATCTTCATTCGGTTCAAATAATACATCCACTTCTTGCCCCCCAAAATGATTTTTTTTCCGATATTCTTGTTCACACCTTTATTCTTCAAGTATTTCATTTTGATAAATTTGGATGGCCTTTGCACTGGGCTTGTATTTATGAGACTCATGTTTGGTGATATTGATCCAATGATTACATATCTGAATTCATCCTCCTCACTATTATCATAACAATTAAAACCATCAATAGAGTTAAAGTGAGACATTTCAAATTGAGCAATTCAAAAACGTGACACCCATCTTTTTGGATTTTTTATTTTTGAATTTTTTTTAGGTCAAATTCAGGATTAACCAACCGAACCTAAAGTCTACCTAATTCCCCGAAAATGGCGCCATTTTGATCGAGGTGGAAATCGAGCGTCCGTGTAAATACGCTAGTCGTTGTTATCGGCTTCCAACCACAATATAAAAAAGAACTAAACTTTAACTACACTCTTATGGAGTATAGTGGCGAGTCTGGGTATCGAATCCACAGGGAACTAGGACGAGTGAACGTGACGACAAAGGTAAGACTGTTAATCCTAACTTGACTCTAAAAAGAAATAAAAAGATGATGATTGAGTTAGTGAGAAAGGATAAAGGGAAAAATAAAGAAGTTAACTAAAATTAATTGGAAAATTAAGGTAGGGATACAATCCCTCAACCCTAGTGTATTGATGGTATAAAACTAATCGTAAATTTAAGTGGTTAATTAGACCCAAAATTTAGTACTCCCAAGCATTACGTATATGAGGTTCAAGCCCGCACCATACTTAATCAGAGGACGAGTAAATCGGTATTGCGATAGTTACACTCGAATTGCATTCTGAAGCATCCCGATTACCCGGAAGCAAACGAGATCCAAAGATCTACAATTGTCGCATTTCTATGAAATACGGTCATAATAAACCATTAAATTTAGAGGATTAATTTTATACACATGCAACTACCACATCAGGTTGGATTCATGCATCACAACCTTTCAAAACCTAGCCTAACATGGTGAAATTAATGAAAACTACGTTATCTACATTGCATGAACTCATAATTTCTTGGAAAGAGATATGAAATATGAGAAATAATAATAAAAGTGATGGAAATAAAAGTTAGCAAGATTGAAGAAACGAACATGCAAGAAGAAATCAAAGATTGAAGAAAAAATAAAAAAGCTCTTGAATTAAAGGTGCAAAGCATGTAAATTATTCTCCTAGATGTTCCTACTTGTTATGGAGATTTTACATCCATGAAATCTTAATAAAAAGAGTCCTGATGACTAAATATATAGGGTAGAGGTCGTTTAGAAGAGTCCCCAAAACATAAAACTCTTTTGGGTAAACGATAAGCAAAAAATAAAAATCCCGTATCTAGCAATTTGTCACATTTAGAAAGCGTGACTAATTTTGTAACGGATCTGGAGCGTGCCTAATTTTGTAACTGATATGAAGCGTGACTAATTACCAGATCGGTTCTTTTAATTTTCATCAACTTCGATCCGTGTTCGGTCTGGGGTTCACTGGAACTTTGTATTTCGGATCGGTCTGATTTTTCTTTGACTTTTTCTTTTATCATTGACTGCTCCTAACTTTCACACCGGGACTCCGATTGAGGTGCTGTTTTTTTCAGTGTTCTTTAACTTTCCAGTTGGCTCCACTCCGGAATAAGGTTGCAAAATTATGAAAATGCCCTTTAACTCCCCGTTTCTTGGTTTTCTTTCACTGTTTTGAGCTCTCTTTGGCACTAACTTTTATGAAATACCTGTAAAACACATAAGAGATACACAAAATACGAAATACTTGCCAAAAAGGGTTAATAGCATAAATGTGAGACAAATCCAAGGTATTTACACCGCACTGGATCATAAAAACCCCGAAATTAAGGGGATAAATGTGAAGAATTTATGCCTAATCAACACGCCTACACACACACACCCCTCCCCACCAACACCACCTGTGCCCCCCCCCCCACCCCCCCCGCACACACGCAAATTCCCCACCCCCTGCCCCACTACACATACACACACACACACTCAAATGCACACGCACTCACACACACACCCATGTACCCCCCTCGTACACACACCCATGTACCCCCCCCCCCATCACCACCCCTGCCCCACCACCCCCTGCCCCCTCCTGCCCACCACACACATGCACTCACACACACACACATGTACACACACACACACCCATATACACGCACACATACACATATACACACACACACATACACACATATATACAAATGAAAGAGAAAGAGAGAAGAAAAGTACCTAGTAGGGAGAGAGAGAGTGTGTTCGCTTAGAGAAATGGAGGGAATAGAAAATGGTGGAAAAAAAGAAGAGGGGTGGTTTTTTTACTTCCAAAGTTATCACAGACCTATCACGGTCATTGACCGTGACAAGTTTATAATGTTATCACAGTCAATGACTGTGACAGGTCCGTGATAACTGTACTTCTCATGATCTTGTCATGGTCATTGACCGTGACAAGCCTTTGTCACGGTCTTGTCACGGTCAATGACCGTGACAAGGGTGGCCGAATCAGAAGTGACATTTTTGTCTTTTTGGTGTAGTGCCCCCATCCCCAAATAATATAGGAGAGTTGACATTAAGAGTTTCTTGTAGGCCTAGCTACCTCGTTGCAAAAATACTACAAATCCAGATATCCTCATCATCATTGGCACTTACTCTGGACTTTATATATCCCTAAGTTGCAATATATCTTATTACAAACGACACTCAACCTACCAATAATATACTACAAGAAAACACATCCTTGTTCCACCTGAATGGATTGTAGGACATCAAATAATTTTTTCAGTAACCTGGGTTATCCAAGCCTCTTAGAGAAAACGAATCCCTCTTAGGAGTATATTCTCAATCATATATAGTTTATAAGTTTACTGCAAGGACATAACATAGTTGCTGGTTTAAGTATGTACACAAGGTGTTCAACGTTGTTATTATAAAACAAAGTGAAATATGTTATGAATAATGGAAGGCAAAATATATAAACTTACTCATACTCGCACACACATGGAAAATACAATCAATAGATCCAACTGATTCCTCTTTCATGTATATTTGATATGGTGAATAAATTATTTTAATTCATCATTAAAACATCACTTTGTTTCATTCATTAATTTTATATAATTTCCATATAGTATGCACCATGATATTGTATATGTTCACTAAATTCAACCATGAAACTAAAAATATAATAACTTTAAATTGGTGGTGCAAGGCCTAAAATGATTGTAATTCACCAATTATTTGATATACCAAGTAGTGACTTATTTCCTATTTATGACTTACCACATTAGGTCGTCATTCCTTACACTGTTAACATTAAATCAATAACACAGTAGTAACTGAACTCATATATTAGTTGAGATTTCAATTTTTTTTGCAAGATTTAATATCATAATCCTTTTGAGAGGAGATTCGAGTGTAAACATGAAACTAGATTTACTAGAATACAAAATTAATATTTCAACTCCAGGTCATGGAATTATATGCATCATAATAATAATAGGAAGGAAAACACAATGAACTTGATTACACCTCATAGTATAGCTCGAGAAAATGGAAATAATATAATTGGTAGATTAACAATCTCACCAAATTTAAGCATAATACAAAGTAAAAAAATAGGGAAACGTCCACCTTAACCGTGACGCAATCACTTGACTAGATAAATCTTAATAACAGAGGCGACTCCAATTCGATGAATCACCACAATCACTTGACTAGGTATCGTTTTTTTACGCCATTTTCCAAAATTAATAGACATGATATCAAACATACTCATGCTCACACCCAAGAATTTTATTATTTTGAATTCCAGATCTATATGTTTGGTTTGGATTTCTTGCTGCTCATTCAATGATAAAAAATGAAATAAATTAAATTTTTTATCCCCAATTGTAGATCGGTTAGGGCTTCGCATTAGACCAACAAATTAAAAATTTACATATACGAATGACAAAAATATACCTCAACACTGTTGTGGGTTCTTCCAATGAGAGAGGGAATCCTAATCATCTATCTTTAATTCTCATATTTGAAGATATTGTTTGAGAGGGGTAATTGAGGAGGTGTGAAAAGTGAGTCATTTTTTTTTGGGAGGGAATTAGAAATTAGGGTAATTTTAACTTGGGAGGGAAGTATTAGTATGGACATATTACACTCATACTCCTCTTTAGTAAAAGCGTTAATATATATTTTGTTTTTTGTATTTTTTTTTAATTTTCAAAATAAAATTACTAACAATTTTAGTAAATTAGTAACAGGAAATTATCGTGGGAATTAGTAATTGTAAAATATTGTTAGTAATTAGAAAATTTCTCTATTAGTAATAGATTATTTTGGTGTGGTGGCATTACCCATGGATGTAGGCTTAATTCTTTTGCTAAACCACGTAAAAATCGCATGTCTCTTTACATTTTGCTTATTCTCTTTATTTGTGATTATAGGTTTGGATAACTTAAGCTATGATAATTTCTAAAACACACAACCCAATTTATACATCAATAAGGTCCAACGTTATGGTTAATATGAACAAACTCCTCTCCGTAACCCGAGTATATGGTATGAACTAGTACTATTGCCTTATTTACTTGCATAGAATGATCGTTCACAAGTTCTCCTTGAGTCGCAAAAATGAGCGTGAACATGCTAATGACCCTAGTATTAGTCAAGTCATTTGTACAATACTCCTTTCCATAGTCACTGTGCATGGACAGTGATGATTCTAGGATAGATGGTGTAACAGTTGACTGAGAAAGGAATATTGGAAGAGGCATTGGGAAACCATAATGGATAGGATAAGTGAACCCCTGATGCAAAAAAATAAGACCCACCTTGTTGTTGAGTAAGATATTGAAAAATACCTTGATCCCAGTCATCAACTGTCGCAAGGTATTAATAACATTGCTCATGTACTTCTTGATACCTAACATGTTCTCTTTCGTACTAGTCTTTTCCATCTCGTTCAACATGCGACTCCTTACCAAAGAGAGATCATCCAGAAAAATTGCGATGTGCTTTAATTTAGTCCTTGTAATCTCAGAGCCCACACCTTTTGTCCTCCCACCTTTTATCCTTACCAAATATAATGGATATGAAAGTCGAGTTAATGCCATAGGGGTTGCACTCGAAGTGACTCCTCGTTATTATTTACATAATCTCCTGTAGTACAAAATTATATTTAGGATTATAATTTCCACAATATTTTTTTATAATGTGTATACATATGACAATTAAATTTAAACTCACTAGTGTCCAATTTGACTAATAATCTTTTAGCATTTTTATCCTGTTAGACATAAAACTACATGTTGACCCGATTAACATCTTTCTCTTTATCCGGAGTCCCCTTTGTCTTTTTTCACGATTTTTCCTTCAAATAATCCTACGAATTTGACCCAAGTTTATGGAATTTAACTTTCTTTGCCATATTTTTTTATTTTTCAGCATCTGGGCAAGTTTTTTTCCTGCTCGATATCTCCAGTAAGTCATTGCATTGGTGGACAAGAATTTCAACATTTGGTAGAACTTTGTCTTTTAACCCCAAAATGTTTGAACTTAATTTTTGCACCGTGAAGTGAACCTTTCATAGGTTCTTCCAATAGGTATTCAATTGTTCAGCTACTCGAGAATGAACAAGTGCCTTTAAATCGAGTGGGAACATAAAATTTCTACAAAGTCCCACATGTCATCATTTATGGCATGATCGATGTTCTTCCAATTATTTTCATCCCCCACTCCCATAATCATCTTTCAAAGATACAAATGGTGGGATTTGAAAATATGGAAGTCAGTTTTGTTACTAGAAAAATTATTGGACTCCAGAAGACCAGCATGCCTTTTATTTTATGCCGGGGATTCCTTCAGAACGGGAATAAATGGAGTTAGATTAATAGGGATGACTCAAAGACAATGTATATAAAGTGGTAGAATAAACCCATGGCACAGTAGAGTTTTACAAAACTGTCTGTATTGAGAATTCAACTGGTGGATTGGGAAATGATAGTGTTGGAGGAGGAGTTTTGTTATTTCGTTAATTATCTTTGTTCATGTTCGACATTTCCTATAAATAAATAATAAATAATAAATAATTTATTGAAAAATGTATGACATTTATGTTTATGAGTATATGTCCACATATATGTATATACCTTTTTAACAACATCTAAAACATGCATTGTGTGTCTGATTTCTATTTGTATTATTTTTTAAAAATTTGTGAAAAGTTTCATGTGACCATCTAGATGAAAGCGTACCTATGGTTGTCGTATAAATTTCTGTGACATGAACTCAAAATATTTTCTTCTTAAATTTTTTCCAAGCTCAGATGTTGTGAGACGTCACAATCTGGGTTAATGCTCAATTTATGAAATTATATCAACAATGGACGAATATTTTTTCTTCCTTTTGTAATAGTGTCACTGATGTCAATGCACAATCGGAATTATGAATGTGAAATATATTATTTATTTTCTGATGCCAACATTTTAACAAGAGAAATAGAATACGATCAAACATGTATGGTTGCAAGAAATAAATTCCCATACTAGTAATTGACTTGGTTAATTTTTCTATCCCCATACTAGTAAATATGAGTTCCTTCTATATGGCGTGCATTAATAAAATATATTTTTGTGAGGTCCAATCATTATATCCATTGAATGTAATTATTACTATGATTCATTATTTCTTAAGAAGATACATAAAAGGAGGGTTTGAATATGACTAGTGTTTTCTAACGCGAATATGAAGAAAAAATCTATAAAAGATTTTTGAATGTGGAAAAACATACAAGCACTATGATTAATCTCAAATTAATTCTAAAATTAATATGAGTCCGTTAACTAAGTAATGATTTTCAATTAATCAATGAAATGCAACAAGTCCCTTTTTAGTTCATTTTAAATAAATCGGTCCTAAAATTACTATGTGTCCACCAATGTGCAATCTCTTCCACCAATTTGTTTTCACCTAAACAATAACCACTTAAGGAAGATGTGAACACAATTACAAAACTTAAGTAAGAAGATATATGCATTCATATACATATTTTTAATATTAACATCAACTATTTAATGTTTTTCAATTAATCAATGAAACACAGCAATCCAATTTTATTACGTTTTAGATAATTCAATCCTAAAATTACTATGTATCCATAAATATATAAGTCATTCCACCAATTTGTGGTCACCCAAACAACTACTTAAGGAAGAAACGAATACGGACACAACAGTTAACCGATAAAATATATACAATAATAATCATCCGCACAATATCAACATCATCTAATTAATGTTTTTCAATTAGTTAATCATTGAAAACAAGTCCAATTTTAGTTAATTTTAATTGACTTAGTCATAAAATTATTATGTATCCACTAATGTGGAAGCCCTTAAACTAGTTTGTGTTCATTCAAACAACAACCACTTAAGGAAGGGGTGAACACGACCACAACAGTTAATAAGTTATAAATAAAATTACATTATGTAAAATTATATAAAAGAAAAATTACATGAATAAAGAAAGCAACTAGAATCAGTTGAGATTCACTAATTATTTTTCAATTGCATGCGCAAATGGAAGGAGTAGAAAAAATGTTGATATACGATTCAATCTAAAATGTTAACATATTATTCAATCACATGATGTAGAATTAGGATTTGTAACATTTCAATATACTAATTAACAACCAAACCATACACTAATCAAAATACGAAATAATTTTTTTGAGAAAAAGATAAGATTTCGATACTCATTTTAACATCTTTTTATATAACCCCCTAAGTTTTATCTATTTCATAAAAAGTTAGAATAATTTTTTATTAATTAATTTTTAAATAAAAATCAATTTTTAATAAAACAGTCATAACTTTATATATATATGTGTGTGTGTGTGTGTGTGTGTGTGTGTGTGTGTGCGCGCGCGACTAACACGTGAGTTATACACTGGGGTAGTAAAAAGTAGTTAGAACATCATTTACATGGTGGTAATAAAATACAAATAAGAAAGACAAATTACATACACATTGATATTGTCAATATTAAAATGAGTGACAGTGTCAATGCGTATGTAAATAAGGACAATTTCAGTAATATAAATTTACTCCCATGTAGGATTAATAATGTATACGAATTCAATAGTACATAACCCAAATTGCAACACATATTTTACCTATACAAAACTCTAATTTCAACCCAAATTTCAGCATGAAAAATCCAAATAAGAATGATCATTTCAGGAGTACAGACCCATAAGAACCCTCGAACCTTTTCCCCAGCACACACACACACACACACACACACACACACACACACACATATATATATATATATATATATATACAAAAACAAAAACAAAAACACTTATATATATTTAGTTAGTTAGTGTGATTAACATTACGATTTAGGGTTTTCAAGAGAGCCAGAGATAGTTTAGTGTGTGTGGGGGGGGGGGGGGGGGGGGGTAGTGATGGTGCACTGGTCTTATGGTGTTAGTGGTTTTCAAGAGAGTAAAAGAGTAATTTAGTTGAATTCGAAAGAAGAGAGATTTTAAAGCTAAGTGAAATAAAAAAAAATATCGGGTACCATTTATACTCGAAAGTGGGTCACGGTTAAATAATGTGATCCAATTCGTAATCAATTTGAATTAATTTAATGGGACATGATTTATTCTAGTTGGTCACGATTTCGGGCCGTGACCCAAATAAATCACCGATATCAGGTTGCGGTTTCGAATTTCAAAATTAAAAGTTGTCATAGTTTTGGGTCACGATTTATAATTGTGACCATATTTCATGTCAAATTCATCATGATTTTTTTCACAGGTCACAATTCTAAATCGTGACCCACTGCATTTTGATGTTATTTTTTTCACGTTTAGGACCACAATCGGGGCACAGATTTGCTCCGTGACCAGCTCATGATGAGCTGATGGTTAAGGTACCTCTAGGTGTGGTCACAAGATGTAGGGAATGGTCAAGAATTTGGATCATGACCTCTTGGTCATGGATTTGAATTGTGACCCCCTACCATGACCAGTTACAGTTTTTATCATAGTGGAGGATACCCTATAACAATTTGTAAGAATTATTACCTACTATGTGTAAAAAATGGGATAGTTAAAATCATTTGTATATTTGAAGGACATTAAATATTATAAATTATTCATATCCAAATTTTAAAACCTATGTACATCTGAAGAACAGTAAAAATTAACGAAATACCTTCACTGTGGTCTTTGTAATTTTCACCAAAAATCCCAAAATTCTTCACATTTTTAATAAAACCTAGAAATTATATGTTTTTAACAAAAATGATTATATTTGCAATAAACAAACACATTATAATGAAGCCTAAACAATATCAAAGTCAAATATTCATATTCTAATGAAGAATGTCTTGAATGTTCAAACCTAGTTTTTGTACAAATTATTTTTAACAAGATCAAAGTCATACATATATGTACAACTAGTTTAATTTATAACAAATAAACACTTTATAATGAAGCCCAAATATATTAAGTCACATTACAATGAACAATTATTTGAATGTTCAAACTTAGATTTTGCACAAATTAATTTGAAAGAATAACAAGATAATATATGTATATAAAATTATCTAACAACACATATATTCAAGAACTGCACACACACACATATAATACATACACACACACACACACACACACATACACACACATAAATATATATGTGTGTGTGTATGCGCGCGCGCGTGCTTGTGCATGTTTATATATTTGTGTGTGTGTTGTGTGTAAATCATACATTTTGAGAGAATAAAATTGGGAATTTTGACCTAGGAAAGAGAGATATAAGTCGATGAGATGGAAGAGGGAAATTGAAAATGGGAACAAAATAAGGGTTCTAAGTTGACTATGTTTGTCACAATTGCCACGGTACTTAACCACGACAAGATTGTGATAATCTTTCCAATGATCTGATCACTGTTAAGGACCGTAAAAACAAATGAGTCTTTTTTTCATCCTCCATAATCATGAGAAAGGATGGTAAAAAAAGTGAGGCATTTTAAGTTTTGGGGTAGTGTAAGTTTAGAAGGAGAGAGATCTCGATTGCCACATGTGAGTTCATCCGAAAGTGGTTTTG
The DNA here is from genome assembly GCA_949130495.1 of Sambucus nigra. Taxonomy (NCBI): domain Eukaryota; kingdom Viridiplantae; phylum Streptophyta; class Magnoliopsida; order Dipsacales; family Adoxaceae; genus Sambucus; species Sambucus nigra. The sequence goes on along the minus strand of OX422217.1, from coordinate 67,121,397 downwards.
CAAGATGAAGGAAGATCGTGACAGAGGGAATATTAGACTATTTTAAGTTATCAACATGAAGATAATTCTTAAGGATGTGGGTATGTAATGGGGAAGCGAGAGTAGTATCAAGAGTAGTGCATATTTGGTTTGAGGTTTCTAATCCAATAATAAGATATAGAGTTTCCTCTTTAGAGAGGACATTAACATACTTATAATGATTTTTTCTTGTTATAACACCCCATAAAATTTCAACGAGATTTATCAAGTCTAAAGTAAATAAGATATGAGTCTACCGATTGAGCATCATTATAAGCAAAAATGAAAATAAAGGGAGTGCATAGTATAAGTAAGTAAATATAAAATAGGTGAACCACATCATCTCTAATACCAAATAATTACAATAATGAAACCAGTAAGTTTTACAAGTGTCTCAATAAATAACCCCGGTGAAATGTCATGGAAATACCAACTGAATATAACTTAACATAATTTGACTAAAAAATATAAATAAGGATAAAAGGATGAGTTCGCACACTCGACACCTACATCATAGTTGAACAATAACTAAAAGTTAAAAATAACGGTATTAGAGCTTAGGCAGTAACTTTGTCCTATGCCTTCAAATAAATCAACAGCGTTTATAGTAAACCTAATTAGTACAAGAATATAACTGATCAGTTTGGGCAATAATATAATTATGCATATTCCTCTCGTCTATTAGTATCTTATAAGTTAACCCAAACCCAACAATCATGGATATCACAAGCGAATAATTCCAAACCTCAGTGATGCCCATGATTATGTATTATTCATCTCAATTGAATATCATTCTAGACACCTCAAGTATATAAATTTAATTGGGGAATATAATCTATATCCACATAATTATGGTTCATAACAAATACGTTATAACTAGTAAACGAATTATCGAAGATAGATTCTCGTTGCAGGGTCTTAGGTTAAATCATGTCTCTATTTATCAAGATATCGAAGATGGATTCTCGTCGCACGATATAAGGTGCCATTCATCTCTATCTACTATAATATTGAAATGATCGTCATCGTACAGTCCTGGCTAAACCTGTCTCTATCTATTAGGATACCGAAGATGGATTCCTGTCACATGATTTATAAGAATGACAGTCATCATCGCACGGTCCAGGGTAAACCTTTTTCCCTTCGCGGGGTCCATAAGTACTCATACTCGTTGTGTTGTACATATTACACAAGACATGTGAACCAACTCATAAAAATTTGCGAGTATTAACTAAATGTATTAAGTTAATTAAAATTTAATTAATTAAGATTATTCTCCACAGTAACTGACTCAAAACACTCATTAGAATAAGTTAAACAACCAAAAGAAAGGCCCATCCTAAACTAGGTTCGATTACTTAACTAAAATCACAAACATAGAATTTCATCCTTCTACACTGTTGGTAAAATATTCATACTAAATTAAAAAAAAATGAAAGCAATGCCCGTACATTCATAGTTCAAATACATGCAATTTCATGTTTTCAAAGTCATTTGAAGGTCGTTTGAGTGAGATTACTATAGTCGTTTGCATAAGATCCTTAAAGTCATTTGAAAGATCTTTTCAAACGAGATTTACGCAAATATTTTTCTCCAACTTGCAAAATCCGCCATTAACAATCCCGAAATATCACTTTTGAGATTTCAATCAATCTGAAACCCAAATACTTTCATACCTAATTTCCTAACATCAATTTCAACTTTTAACTATGGTTTCTACATGATTCTAGCATGAATTATAAGGATAAATTCTACTTTCACCAAATAATCCTTGTTTTCTATATCTGATAAATTAGTTTTGGATTTGTTATCAATTCATTAAATGATCAAGGGATTTTTTCTTAAATTGCAATATTGAACAACATTTTAACCATTCAGATTCAAAATAATCCAATTTTTATGAAGAATTCTACAAATTTGTTCTTAAATCATTTACATGAATAATAACATAATTAGTTGAGACCTAAAATTTCATATTACATAACTTGGGTTTAGAATCCAATAAACAATTATACTATTACACAAACAACTATATTAATATAAAAAGTAAATTTTCCTCAAATCTAAAGATGAATTCCAAGATCAGTGCCCCAATTCTTCTTGTCCAGGTTGCCTCTTTCTCTGTAATCTCTAGGGTTTTCTCTTTAAAGGTATACTGCGTATTTAGGTTAAGTCTAATTACTCTAATAACCTTTCGTCTAAGAAGTTAGGCTTAAACATATTCTAAACCCCAATCGAATGAGACCAATTATAACTCAAAATGACCTAAGACTAAACCCAAATAATCTATCAGCCCGTAGGCTTAAAATACAATACTATTAGTCGCAATCGGACCTACGACAGGTACAATAATCAACCGTAATTGCCATAGTAAACATCCTAATCTTATACACAGTACATGTCCTAACTCAATTATTAATTAAATAATTATTAACTCATTTTCGATTCCAATTCCAATTTTGAATAATATACATAACCCATATAACTTATGAACATATTAATAGTGACATCATATGTCACTACATGCACATATCAAATTGAATCGTAAACTTTATCATTTTAATTAAAGCATTAAAATTATGGGGCGGTAGTCTTGTAAACTCCATACTTTAGCTTTTGGATTGCTGGTTTGTTTGTCGCCTTTTGAAATCATGGGTTTTAGTCATGTATATGTACTATTCACAAATTTCGTAATATTTTGGACACTTAAAAGGGGAGTCATTTGTATTTTTTAGAAAAGATAGTTGGTATCTGTCTGCTTGATTGATAAGTAATGATGAGCATAATTTAGACATGGGAGAGAAAAGAATGACATAGCATTGGATAAAATGGGTCACAACGTTTGCTAATTTTACTCTGATACCATATGAACACACTAGCAATGTTGACAGTATTTTGTTCTCTTCATATATCCTCATGAGATTAAAGATAAATATAATACATGTGGTGATAGATATTTGAGTATACAGATGAGACTTAATTCAATGAGGAGCTCGACCAAGATTATCTATCTGAGTTCCTTCTGAGTCGTTCCAAAATTTGTGGGATATGGGTTATATTAAATCTGATTATGGAACATATATGGTTTAATAAATATGCTAGTGTAAATTTAATTTTTTTACTTTGAAAAGGGGTATCGGTGGCTAAAATTTAATGATCAAAAGTCCACTAGTTTTTTTATACACCTCATTTTAAGTAAAAAAAAAATATGAACTAGAATTTATAATAAATAAAAAAAAAAGACAGCAAAAATTCAAAAATAACAATTTATTTATCAAAGACAAAGGAAACATAATCTAGTTTTATAAAGAAGAAGTTAAATATCCTAAAATCATAACTAGAATTGTATACATGATTTATTTTTTTAATTAAGGGTGGAATTAATATTTTTTTAAAGAAAAACAAATTTTATAAAATAAAGGCTATTTTATTTATACTAAAATAAAATTGAATGTCATATATTCATAAATTATATTATTATAAGTTCTAAAAATACACATTATATACCAAATATTAAAATATTTTTTCAAATATGTTTAACTTGGAACATTTATTTTGTGACTAAACACTTGAAAGTTTGACTCTTACTGTGGGTCGGGCACTACAATCTATGAATTTCATCAAATGCTTTTTGTTTCTATTTTTTTCTCTCCAATGGCAAGGGGGGGAAATAATTGTAAAGAAACAAGCAAAAAAAGGAAATTCTCAACCAACGAGGATGATCCACCACCCATATGCCAGGAGTTTCTTTTTAGCATTACCCTTGATAACCATACGTCATTCTTACAAGGTTTTAGTCCACTATATGCTTGAGTGTTTCTAACCATTTTTCTGGTCTCGGATATTAACAACATTTAGTCCTTTCGATTTAAACCCCAAAATATATAATAAAAACTAATAATGATCCAGTTCTTTTAATTTTTCTCAAATCAATTCTACTAAACCAAGTAAATTTTATCTTCTCTTTTAGTTTAAATATACTCCTATAAATAATACTCACTAATTATGAAGTTAAATAAAAAAAATAGTCCATAGAGATAAATTTAAAAATATATTAGTTTTAATAAAAGTCCTTTCGGCCCAATTTTAGAATATGTTTGAACGTAGTACATGCACTTAGAATCTTGTTTTACCCAAAAGTATAATTGTTGTGAGTAGTTTTCGATTATTACAAGTATTTATATACTATTTAAACATAACTATTAATTAAAGAATGGCCAATACGAACTATTTTGAATGGCTCCCTCAAATTGAAATTGAGATTTTTAAATTAAAGGAGTACCTAAATTGTAACAGAATCAATAGTATTATTTTTAAGAACTAGTAGTCAACATCACAAATCTTATAAACATTAAACAGGAAATAAAAATTATTAATGGGAGTCACAAATAAACTTATATTGACACAACTTGATAGAGAATATAAGAGGGAATTAATGATGTCTATAAAGACATCAAACTTTAATGTATTAGAGATGTAATTGGTTAATGCCGCTGGTGCGGACCCACATCATTTAATGGATGTGGGTCCGTGCCAACGAATTGACCAATTAGGTCTTTAAGATATCAAAGTTTGATGACTTTTGAGACATCAAATTTTTTTTAGAATATAATATATCTTCAATGCATTAGCAGAACAAAATGGAGTTGTTTATGACTTCTTTTCTCCCAACATTTTTTTATACTAGTTGCATTACATACAATTTGTACTTCTAATCTCTATATGTCTTACATACCTTTTCTATATAAAGAGAGCTAAGTTCATAAACTAGTCTCATATCAAGCTTTAAATCAAAGTCTCGATACTAGTTTCCAATTTAGAGGAAAAAATGCTGGTGGGTCGTGTCCACCACCACCACCACTCAAACACCACCAAAATCCTATTGCCATTGCACAAATCATTTATCTCCGGTGGTTGTTGGTGTTCTACTTTCCACCCCCCACAAACCGGTCGCATTACGCAAAAAATTCAAGTGTTTGCTTTCTCGTGACAGTCGTGGCACTATAAAGTTATCGCAAATAGTACAAGTAATACATCCACCACCCCCACCACCGTTGAGGTAGTGTTGAAGGCTCAAAACTCCATTATCGGGGTTCTAACAAAGCTCGAATTTAATCGTGGGCTAGATGATATGACTGATTTGTTGGGTAAATCACTCTAGTTGGAGCTTGTTGTTGCAGAGCTTGGTTCAGGTAAGTTTATTTATTTTTAATTTTTATATTTGATTTAGAGAAATTGGAACCATCTTTATATAACTCTCTATGTGGCATGAAAAAATGAACCTTTTTATTTTATAATTAAATGTTACTTATAAAGTAATTTTTTATCAATAACATGTTTTGTTAAAATGAGAAATAAAACAAGAACAAAACTTTGTTGGTGGGGCATGAATGTTTGGGTATAGTTTATATATGGATAGAAGAATTTATTTATTATTAAAAGTACTAGTAAAATATGGTGGGAAATGATAACACAATACAAATTAGTATCAAATTATTATTCATCTTGTGAGCTCTTAATTTTTTTTCTAGGCATCTATGATGGGACTCGTAAATTAATGAATTAACTTCTACCCGATAAAAGTTGTTAGATTTGTTACCTACCAAGCTTGTTAAATATTGAAGTATCTAACAAAAAAATTAATTTCCAATAGGTAGAGGGGCCCATGATCTTATATACCATGGTTCATTTTTCTAAGTTTCTCATGATAAACTTTGTGTCTCAACATTCCCCTCATGTATGAGATTACTTGAGCCTAATTCTTAGACATATTTATAATGGGTACCGCAAAACTATTGGACTATGAATATTATGTTAAATATTGAACCATGTATTTCAAAACCAATTAGCAATGCGTGAAAGGGTCCAGGATTGTATACACTATTGTGCAAGGCTTTAGTTTTTTCATATGTGATGATTCGGCATAAATATTTCATATTTATACCCGTAATTCATGTAGTTTTATAGCCCGTGCAGTGTAAATTGGATGGATTTATCTCATTTGCATGTTACTAACCCTATTTGCAAAGTATATCTTATTTCATGTATTTTACAGGTATTTCGTGCAAGGGAATGCGAGAGAGAAATCGAAATAAGAAAGAAAAGAAGGAGAAAAAGTCCAAGGGAAGAAATATAATTTTTTATTTTGAACTTGGAAGTGGAGCTTGAAGAGTAGTCGAAGATCTTGACTCCACAAGCACCCTGGAAGCAACGACATCCAATTCCGAGCTACGATTGAAGAGTTACAGGCATAACAAGATGAGAAGAATCCAGGGACATTATTGTAATAATTAAGCATTCAAACCGATTTGGAGGAGTATAGATTTAGTTTAGGAAGTGAACCAGTTCGGGCATCAGGCGAACCTTTTTGGAATGACAATGCCCGAAAATTATTTATTAATCCTATTTTTAATGAGAGTTTGATATGATTAAAACACTTGTAAAACTCTGTATCCAACTTGGTTAGATCGTGATTAGGGATTAGTTAGGAAAATTTTTAGACCTAGTTTTGAGAGCTAAAGGAGGTAAGAAACATTAAAGGTAAATTCTTCAACAAGATTTCATGATTTTCCATTATTTTGCATGCGAATATTCAATATAGAGTATTCTTCTCCTCATTGTTTTTAAGAATCATTGCTTTCTAGGTTATATTTATTATTTTTCTTGCTGTAGTGATTATATTCATGTTTATTTGTGATCTATTTGTTATAATGAATACGTGCAACATAGATTCCATAATAAATATTATCATTACCATGTCCGGATAGGGTTTTAAAGGGTTGAGTTACATGAACCCCACCTAGTTATTATGCATGGATATAAAACCATTCTTGAATTTAATAATAAATGGAAGCTTAATATTTTGTTGGTATAAGTATCGTAGATCTTTTAACTACATTTTCCATAGGTAACCGAAGTGTTTAAGGGTGTGATATGCGTATCGATGATATTGCCATGCACTTTAAATATATTTTTGATTATGTCTTGTGAGGAGTAAAATCCCCATATATATGATACTTAGATGAATTTAAAGTCTTCTTCAAATTAAATATTTAATTCTCAAAAGTTTTATATCCGACATAATTACCAACGGTTCGGGATAATGTATTTCAATCCTATCCTTTTCATATAATTTTAAATTAAAAGTCTTTTGTTATTGCATACGTAGTTAATCCGTTTTTACAAATTAGATTCCATGAATTAAATAGAATACTTTCTCCAACAATAATCATCTTTTCTTTTTCTTTTTGTGAGTCAATCATTAGGTATAGTCACCTTCCTTGGTAGCCGTTACATTCCACATCTTAGTCCCTAAGTTTGATACCCGACTAGCTCGGATTATTACTTACAAGACCAGCTTACACTTGAGCCATATTTACACGCATTAGAGACACATTTGGAGTCACATCAAGTTTTTAGCACCCTTGTCGAGGATTATGTAGACATACTAGGTAAGGTCGAATTAATCTATTAATTTGACACCAATCCTTAAAAAGCCAAAAAAATCCAAAAGGCAAAAAAATCATAAAACCAAAAACTAAAAGAAAATCAGAAAAATTAAAAATATTTTTAAAAAATATTCTCTCGTGCTTTGAATGCAAAACACTCCATCCCATCCCAATCCTATTCCTCATACAGGACACTGAAATTCCATAGTCGAATTTAATCTCGAGAGCCAGCGCACTTCAAACACTCCAAATTTCTGGGTTCCACCTCCTACACCGTAAAATTCCATCATGAGTCACACTACAAGTCACACATATAGGGCGTCCGATTAGGATATCGATTCATTAAGTGATAGAGTAATATTTGATAACGCTAGTTTTGGGACTGGTGAGGAATTGATGTCGTATCGCCCCATAAGGGACCTCTTATACCCAGAGCGAACTATTATTCCGGGTTGCATTATATTTCCATATAATGAGGGAAAATTTAATTTTAAGAATGGGATGATTCAGATTCTCCCAATATTCCAAAATATGGAGTCAAAAAAGCCATACCTCCGCATTAGAGAGTTCAAGGAGGTGTGCGAAACATTCAATAACCAAACGTGCACCCAAGATGTAGTGCGTCTCAAGATTTACCTATTTTCCCTGAAGGATAAGGATAGGATGTGGCTTTGGTCACTAGCACCGAACTTGATAGCCACTTGGAGGGATATGCATAATAATTATCTCCAAAATTTATTTCCCGTACGTGGGACCAATTCTATTAGGGCTAAAATTCAGACCTTTAGGCAAAACAAAAACGAGCATTTCGATAGATGTTGGGAGAGGTTTAACGAGTTAATCAACATGTGCCCAAACCACAGTTTTGAGAAGTGGAGACTCATCTCCTACTTCCATCATGGGTTAAGCTTAAGTTCCAAACAACTAGTTGAAAGTATGTGCTCGGGAGAGTTATAAGGTTATACGGAGATGATGAGGAGGCCCACTTTAAGTATGTTGTCGAGACTACTCAAACGTGGGATAATCAAATCCAAATACCCAACCCAAAGCAGGACACACATCCACGGCTTCATTCGCGTTCGGTCTTTATCGATTGGACAAGGAAGCCGAATTAAAACATTAAATTTACTATCTATCCAAGAGGTTAAAAGACATGGTCGAAGCTAAGGGGAGATACATATTCATCTCCACTCAAGCAATAAGAGAGGAGGTGTGACCTACTTTTGAGGTGGGACATTGAATAAAGGAATTTTCGATGATACCCACCTACAAAGTGATGCTCCAAGAGCAAGTTGAGGCGGTGGGAGCCTATAAGGGTAATTTAAACGCCCCTCGTGGGATTTCAAATAATCCCTCTTGGAAAAACCGTTCCAGTTTTAGTTACGATCAACCGAATTGAGTAATGAACCCAAAATCCACATATTTCCCAACAAGCGCCACCATTCCCACCTTACTAACAAGCTCCCCTTATGCAAAAGTCCCCTTATATGTTGTATATAATCCTACAACGGAAGAGTCTCGAGGACACTTTATCCCAATTCATGTAAACTTAGTCAACGATAAACGCTCAAAATGCCCAAAATTTTGTTGACTTAAAGGCGTCGTAGTCTAAGTTGCAATATTCCCATGTGTCCAAGAGAAGGGCATGTTTCCCGCCCCAGGAAAAAAACATCCCCAAGATCAAAATTATTTTAGCTCTAATACCGATGTCAAGAAGTTACCACTCTACATAATGGGATAGTTGTAGAGTTATACCTCCCCCACACGACGAGAAAAATGATAAGGAGTTTTCGCCCTACACGAAAGAGGTCGAAGATGCCTCCTTGGACGAGAGTGATAAAGAGGACACGATTAGGCCCGAGGTGGTAGTGAAACCCCTAATGACGCTCCTTACCCTCAACGGTTGGTCCATCCCCCTAAAAGAGACACCCGTGATGATATCTTAGAAGTGCTTAAGCAAGTAAATCTTAATTTACCTTTTCTCGAGGCAATAAAGCAAATTCTTGCCTATGAAAAATTCCTTAAGGACTTGTTAATTGTGAAACATAGACTAAAGGTAAAAGAATAAGGTGGTCCTAGCTTAAAACGTAAGTTCAGTACTTTTGAGCGACCTCCAGCCAAAGTATAAAGATCCGGGTGCACCCACCATTTCGTGAACCATTGGAGAAAGAAAAATTGAGAGAGTGCTATTATATTTAAGGGTGAGCATTAATATTTTCCCTTGATCCATTTATATATAGATTGACTTAGGGGACCTTAAGCCTGTAAAAATTACTATCTAACTCGTGGATCATTTTGTGATGATATCTCAAGGGATTGTTGAGGGCATGATCATCCAAGTTGACAGTTCCTACTTACTAGTAGATTTTGTCATTGGGAATACAGATCCCTCCTCTCCCTCGGGCCGTCATGTTCCCGTGATCCTTGGCCTCCCATTATTAGCTATGGCTAATACTTTCATTAACACACAAAATGGGCAAATCCAACTCACATTTGGGAATATGATATGAGAGATTAATTTCTTCAACATCACCAAGCAAATGGGTGATAATGATGAGTTGTACGAGACGGATCTTATAGTGGAGATAGTATACGAACACTTTGATGGTAATAACACTAGGGATCCATTAAAGGCGTGACTTATTGTAGCGAGTGAATGCGATAATGCATACACCGAGTTTGAGAGATAGGAGAGTTATTGGATGTAAGTGATGAAAAAAATAATGCCACTTAAATTGTTTAAAAGGTTTAAGACATTTTAAATGGCTCCGAACAATTTGTATAAGAAACTCTTTTTTTTTTTACCAATACAAGTACTAACAAAAGATGTGTATAAAACTTATAAATGAGATATTTCAGATATTAAGTATCCTAGTTTTGTAAAAACAAAACTAAATAATTTCTAAATGAGCATACAAGTAGAAGATGATGAGAGGAAGATGAAACATGCAAGATCATAAGATTTTAACGTGGTAAAACCCCACCCAATTGGAAAAACATCCACGGAGATCTCGACACCTCAAAACAAAAATCCACTGAAAAAAGAATATAGCTTTCAGTCGACTCTAAAGTCAATGATCTCTATACCAACACTTCTTTAGTGTTTTAGTGTGAATAGTGTAAGTGGTGAAGTGCCTAAACACATGCATACAACACACACACACACACAGACTTATTCAGACAATATACCTATCAAGTTACAGATTTCATTCTAAAATACAGATATGATTTCTGAATATCGATTTGTGTGGAAATTTCAGACTTCTGATCTTTATTTATATCCACAAATCTCGAGGCAATGTTGCTATTAGAAATATCCAAGGTCCTAAACACTTTTTCTTTATTTTATTTACACAGTTATTTCACAAAATGTGAAATATATGAAAGTGTAAAACGCCATTCAAGGTCATAACTAGATTTAAATCTGCTTTTTCTTAAAACTGGAAACAAAAAAAGATTTGTTGGTAAGAGTTTTGACATAAATATTTACAAGTAAAACAACCAAAAAATATGGATCTCATGAAGAAAGAAATCAACCTAAGTTTGTATATGGGTTTTGTATCACACACAGTTCAAATCTACACTTTCTATGAAAAGAACATGAAATCCAAACTTCGTGAGTAGTTGGATAAGAGATTAACGACCAGAGAGGATGGATCTTTACACAATCGAACACACTCAAACTCACAAAGTTTTTTTTGAAGAAAAATCATAAAAGTTTGATTTAGGGTTTGATTTTTTCTCTCTCTCTTTCTTCTTTATCTCTCTCTCTCTCTCTCTCTCTCACACACACACACACACACACGCTTCTTATTCTCTCTCAAAACATAATTGACCCAAAGATCGTAAACGTATAACACATGGTCTCTATTTATACAGCGAAGAGAAGGATCTGGAAGGACGATTCAAATAAACGACTTGGATTAAGTCTTATTAAATCGAAGCAAATCCTAAGGCTATAAAACGATCGCATTTAAAGTCCATCTGATTGGTCCAATATATAAAGACATGGATTGAGATAAAATACATGCAGACCATCGATAACATAAATCCAACGGTTTATATTGAGTCTAAAGTTATGAGAGAGGAAAAACACAAATATGATGGGTGACTAGCCAACACATGTAGGGTAGAGATCAAATAAAAAATGAGTGTTTTGAAACTTTTTAAAATATAATTTGTTACCACAAATGTGTCTGCCGATTTCTGTTTCTACCCAACCAAAGTTTTTAGGAGATAAGAAGGATTTAAAAATAAGTCCAAAACATTTCTAAACTAATTTTAAATGTAAAAAATATGTTTTAAAAATTCCTAAAAATTATTTAAAGATCCCAAAATTTATTAGAAAAATATTTTAATGGGAATTAATACTCACATACCTAATATGATACGAATGCAACATAGAAATGCAATTCTAGGTGCGGTGTTGGTATTATACCTTTGAGACTAATAGATGAAATATCATGTAGAGTCTGAGGTTCTTTGATAGACTAGGGTATGACTAAAATTTTATCACCATTTCCAAACTAAATAAGCGCCTATATAATATAGACTCAAGTGAGTCAAAGATATAAGGTGCTTCAAACTTCCTCTTTGGAAATATGAGACAAAATCTCCTTCGAGTCATCGAGGACTCGTAGGGATACTAGAAAATAAGAAAATCCTATTCCTATACAAAATTCTATCTACCCCATATCCTAAAAAAGAAAATTACATTACTCAACTAAATACAAACCAATACCCTAACAATATTCTGATAAAACGAGGCACTGATTCCCTTAAAATAATATAACTAAGATCAAGTATTTTAGTTGAATAAATCAAAATAATATCCAAGTGGACTCAAAGTCCCCCCCCCCCCCCCCCCCCCCCCCATTTTGTCTCAAATGGACAAAGGGTAAGAACAAATATACATGAACGAATAAAATATAAAGAAGATAAATATTCACCAACGTACAAACATCAATCGAGTCACATCAAGGATCTACTACATCAAACAGATATAGGAGGTGTCTTTTGTCATTTATGAAACATCCGTGCCCTATATCCTCAAAGATCAATTATGAGCGTGAATATGATCGGATGATATTTATTAGATGACAAACATTTATTCAAGAAATATCATGCCAATAGATTTTCATAAAGACTCAAATGTGATATTATCTAAAGGCTTTATGAACAAATCAGCTAATTGAAGATGCAAATACATAATTTCCAATTCCTTATATTCTACTAATTCATGGATAAAGTGATATCGAATCTTAATGTATTTTGTGCGAGAGTGTTGCACATGATTTTTGGAAATATTAATTGCACTTTGATTATCACAATAGATGTGCAACTTATCTTCCATTATGCCATAATCTTTTAACATATTTTTTATCCAATGTAATTGCGAACAACATGTACTCTGATTCGGCAGTGGATAACGATGTACAATTCTGTTTTTTACTAGACCATCCTATTAAATCATTTCATATATAATAATAGGCTCTTGATGTACTCGTACTGTCATCAAAACACACAACCCTATCAGTTTCGGTGTAACCAATTGTTGTGGTGGATGTGTCATTGGTGTACCAAATTTCTAGATTGAGAGTTCCTTTAACATATTTAATAATTATCTTAACACAAGATAAATGACTCTCTTTAGGTGCATTATGATATCTAGAGCAAACACAAACAGCATACATAATGTCAGGGCATGAAGCAGTGAAATATAGTAAGCTTCCTATCATACTACGGTAAAGAGTGGGATCAATAGATTTTCTATGTTCATCCTTAGACATTTTTACGGAGGTACTCGTAGGTGTCCTAGCATTTTTGTATTTTCTAGGCCGAATTTCTTAACAATATCTAAAGAATATTTGGATTGCGAAATGAATAAACCTTCTGAATTCTATTTGACTTGAAGTCCTAAAAATAATTGCCACTCCCCCATAAGAGACATTTGAAATTCTCCATGCATAACTTTGGAGAAACTTTCAACTTCGGATAAGGATATTGATCCAAAAATGATATCATTTATGTAGACTTGGGCTATAACAATAGTTTTGTCAAAATGTTTAACAAATAGAGTTGGATCAATACCACCTCTCCTAAAGCCGTTGTTTAATAAAAACGTAGACAATCCATCATACCAAACACGGGGTGCTTGCTTTAGACCATATAATGCCTTTTTCAATCAAAAAGCATGATTCAGATGGTGAGGGTCAATAAACCCTTTTGTCTGTAATACATAGAGTTCCTGAGTTAGAATACCATTAAGGAACGCATATTTCACATCCATTTGGTAGAGAGTGAATTAAAAATGACAAGCTATTGCTAAGAGTAGACGAACAGATTCAAGGCAAGTTACTGGGGAAACATTTCCTCGAAGTCTATTCCTTCAATCTGAGAGTAGCCTTGGGCAACTAATCTAGCCTTATTTCTAATGACCATCCCGGTCCCATCTGTTTTATTTTTGAAAACCCAGCGTGTTCCAATAACCTTTTTATTTTCTATCCTGGGTACAAGATACCATACATTATGAGTAACAAATTGAAGAAGTTTCTCCGGCATAGCACTTATCCATAAGGAGTCACTTAGGGTTTTATTTACATTCTTTGGCTCCACAAGAGACACAAAGCATGCATAATGAGCAAAATTACGTAGCTGGGATCTTGTATGAACAGGCTCAGTAAGATTACCAACCACGCTATCTAAGGGGTGATCTTTAGAAACCCAGTTAGATACTTCAGCATCTCAGTTCCTAAATGAGCATCTATCTCTGTAGAGTCACAGTTAAAAATATTTTCAGACTCTACCACGATAATTGGTCCTGTGGGTTTACTTTCAACATTAGTGTCACTAACAATCACATTAATGGATTCCATGGGCGTTTTGGTTCGAAGATTATAGACACAATAGGCTCTACTATTTGGAAAGTAACCTAAGAAGATGGCTTTATCACCTCTGGTTTCAGATTTCAACAAATTTCCTCTGTCCTTACATATATATCAAGCACTGCCAAAGGTTCTAAAATATTTTAGGGTAGGTTTCTTGCCGTACCATAATTCATAAGGTGTCTGTTTGGTATCTTTTATAAGATAGACACACGATTTATGATGTGGCAGGCAGTCCTAATAGCTTCTACCCAAAAATACTTAAGAAGGATTTTGACAAGAATCATAACTCGTGCCATTTCTTAAATAGTCATGTTCTTTCTTTCAGCTATATCATTTTGCTGAGGGGTTTTAGGAGCGCTAAATTCGTGTTGATAACGATTACAGGTACAATATTCAGTTACTCTTAAGTCTTTAAACCCTCCCCCATGATCACTACGGATATGATTTACTTGACTATCCTTTTCATTCTCAATACGTAGAAGAATTTTAAAAAATTCTTGAAAGGTGTCAGACTTTTATTTAAGAAAAGCTATCCAAGTAAAGCGGATAAAATCATCGACCATCACTAATATGTAACTATTTCCACATAGACTAACCGTTCTAGCAGGACCTAATAGGTCCATATGGATAAGTTCTAGAGGTTTAGTAGTCAAAATGTCTTTAACTTTCCTATGGGCAAACTTAACCATTTTTCCTTCTTGGGAAGGTCCACAAACAATGTTTGTTATATACGTTATCTTAGGAAGACCTCTAACTATTTCTTGAGAACACAATTTACCAAGGCTATAAAAAATTATGTGGCGCAACCTATTATGCCAAATCTCACTGTCATCTATTCTGGCAATGTTACAAACCTCGTTATTTGGATTAATTGTATAACAGTTATCTGGAGTACAAAGGCCTGTAATAATGCAGTCACCATTTTCATTCAAAATTTTGCAATTATTATTTGAAAATGTGACAGTATGGTTGGAGTCACAAAATTGTGATTTACTTAATAAACTTTCTTTTAGACCTTTTACTAGAAGAACATCTTCTAAGATAGGTAACCCTTATTCATGGAGAGTCCATATACCAATTATTTGGGCTCATACCCCATCTCCAAGCAAAACTTTACCTCCGAAGAAGTTAGTTTTATTTAGAAGTTTGGTTTCATCACTGATCATGGGTTTAGAACATCCTGAATCTAAATACCATCCAGATGTTGTGTGCTCAGCTTTTAAAGCACTGATCACAATATTTCATTTCATTTGGGGTCTTAATTCATCCTTCCTAACCCAAATTGCTCTAGCTTTTAAAAGTTTGAGCTGATTAGCTCGAATAAGGTAAAATTTGCAAGCATTAGCCTTTTCTTTGAAAGATTTTTGCGCAAATTTATTTTTCTCAAATTTCTGAGCATTTGGTTTCTGATGAGCATTTGCCAAAATTAGATGACTGACGCTCATCAGTTTTTGATTCACTTGAGTCATCCCAGGTCTTGCACAAATTAGCGCTATTATTTTTGTTTTTATTCAAATTGACTCTACAGTCATATGTCGTATGTCCTAATTTTCCACACCTAAAACACTTAACATATTTTAGGTCTTTTCCAGCATGTTTTGGTTATCAGTCTGGTGTTTGTCATGTCTTTTCTCATGAGGCCTATTGTTAGGGAACTTTGGATAATGAGGTTTGCCTTGTCTAATTAAAATTTTATATTGAAATTTTATAATTTTCTTGAACTGTTTAGACATTAAGGGAATATGATTATCCAAATTATCTAAGTTGTAGTCCTCATTCAGGGTCTAAGTCAATTTTAGGCAAATTAAACTCAGGTTTGGTCAACTTAGAGGTAAAGATAAGATTATAAGTGGACTATTTATTTTGGGTCTGAGTTAATTGCTTCTTAAACTCTAACTCCAGTTCCATTGTCCTTAGCTTGTTACTGAGGAGTTCAGGTGTTGAATTTGGATTGTCCATCTCCTCGATGGCATAACGCTTATTATCAATTTCTTTTGGAAGTGACCTTAGAATTTTGGTAACAACTTTCTTCCTATCATAAATTATACCATTAGCATGAAGCTTAGTCACTATGTCTATCAACCTAATATCGAAGTCATCAAATGACTCAGTCTCAGTCATGACCAAAGTGTTGTACTACTGGATTAACATTTGGGTTTTAGCATCTTTAACACGTGTGTCTCCTTCATGTGCAGTCACTAAAGTATCTCATGCTTACTTAGAGGTAGTACAGAAAGATATCCTCTTGAATTCGTGTTTATTGATAAACATGAATATGGCATTTTTGCTTTTATTATTATTAAGGGAGGTATATTTCTCTTATTTGGTGAATTCACTAAGTAGTTTCCTAATCCTCACCGTACTTCCTTCTGCGGATGGTTTAGTAGGGAAAGTGTAACCATTTTCAATAGCATACCAGGCAACTTCTCCCAATGTACCTTGGATGAAAGCAACCATCCTTACGTTCCAGTAAGGGAAGTTGGTTGCATCAAAGAGTCGGGGTCAGGATAGGTTGTCTAATCTCTCAAATTTCCCGTCCATTCTTTTGGTTTTAAAAAAAATAATTTCAGAAACTCAGGATCAAAAATGTTTTATAAAGCCAAACCTCTGATACCCATTGAAAAAAATAATGCGACTTAAGTTGTTTAAAAGGTTTAAGATAGTTTAAATGAGTCCGAACAGTTTGTTTGAGAAACTCTTTTTTTTACAAAACAAGTACTAACACAAGATGTGTATAAAACTTATGAACGAGATATTTCAGTTATTAAGTATCTAAGTTTTGAAAAAATAAAACTAAATAATTTATAAATCAACACACAAGTAGGAGGTGATGAGAGGAAGATGAAACATGCAAGAACACAAGATTTTAACGTGGAAAAACACCACCCAATTGGGAAAACATCCACGGAGGTCTCTACACCTAAAAAAAAAATCCAATAAAAAAGAATATAGGTTACAAGTTATATAACAAACTAAACACACAATCAGACCTATTCTAAGTCAAGAAAATATACCAACTCCGTTAGGTTATTCTGACTTTTCTGAAGGCTCTTATGTTAAAGTTGTCCTCCAAGCTTTGTTCCTCTTTTCCTTTTTAGCTTTCAGTTTAATGTAAATTCAATTATATCTCTACCAACACTTGTTTAGTGTTGTAGTGTGAATAGTGTAAGTGGTGAATTGCCTAAACACATGCATGCAATAGACACACACTTATACATACAATATACCTATCAAATTAGAGATTTCGTTCTAAAATGAAGATATGATTTTTGAATCTCAGTTTGTAGTAAACCTTGATATTAGAAAGAGCCAAGGTCCTAAACACTTTCTCTTTATTTTATTTACACACTTATTTCAGAAAATGTGAAATATATGAAAGTGTAAAACGCCATTCAAGGTCTTAACTAGATCTAAATCTGGTTTTTCTCAAAACTGGAAACAGAAAAAGATTTTTTGGTAAGAGTTTTAACATAAACATTTACAAGTTAAAAAAACCCAACAAATATGGATTTCTTGAAGAAAGAAATCAACCTAAGTATGTATATGTGTTTTGTATCACACGCATTTCAGATCTACACTTTTTATGGAAAGAAAATGAAATCCAAACTTCGTGACTAGTTGGACAAGAGATTAATGACCAGAGAGGATGGATCTTCACATAATCGAACACACTCAAACTCATATGTTTTTTTTTGAAGAAAAATAACAAAAGTTTGATTTAGGGTTTGATTTTATCTCTATTTTTCTTCTTCTCTCTCTCTCTCTCTCTCTCTCTCTCTCTCTCTCTCTCTTCTTATTTTCTCTCAAAACACAACTGATCCAAAGATTGTAAACCTATAACACATGGTCTCTATTTATATAGCGAAGAGAAGGATCTGGAAGGACGACTCAAATAAACGGCTTGGATTAAGTCTTATTAAATCAAAGAAAATCCTAAGGTTGTAAAATGATTGCATTTAAAGTCCATCAGATTGGTCCAATATATAAAGACATGTATTGATATAAAAGACACGCAGACCACCGATAACATAAATCCAACGCTTTAGATTGAGTCTCAAGTTGTGAGAGAGGAAAAACATAAATCTAATGGGCAACTAGCCAACATGTGTAGGGCAGAGATCAAACAAAAAATGAGTATTTTAGAACTTTTTAAAATATAATTTGTCATCACAAATGTTTCTGCCAATTTGAGTTTCTACCCAACCAAAGTTTTTAGGAGATAAATGGATTTACAAATAAGTCCAGAACATTTTAAAACCAAATTTAAATGTAAAAAAATGTTATAAAATTCCTAAGTATTATTTAAAAATCCCAAAAATTATTAGAAAAATATTTTGATGGGATTTAATACTCACACACCTAATATGATATGAATGCAACATAAAAATGCAATTTTGGGTGCAGTGTTGGTATTATACCTTTGAGACTAATAGAGAAAATTTCATGTAGAGTCTGAGGTTCTTTGGTAGACTAGGGCATGACTCAAATTTTATCACTATTTCCAAACTAGATAAGCGCTTATATAATATAGACTCAAGTGAGTCAAAGATATAGGGTGCTTTAAGTGAGAGTGATGAAGATGTGAGAGATATTAGTTGGGCTCTCGATTCGAGTAACTAACACCGAAGGAATCTCACACGGTTCCCTCCGATGAGTAATTTCCTATCCTCGAGTTGAAAAAACTTCCATCGAATGTCAAATATACTTACTTGGTAGAGGATGAGACATTTCATGTTATTGTCTCCTTAAGCCTAAGCAAAGAGCAAGAGGGAAAGATTATGGCCATTTTGAGGAAGCATTAATGTGCATTTAGTTGGAGCATTGAGGATTTGAAGGGTATATGTCATTTAATTTGTACCCATAAAATCCATCTCGAGGAGGACGTAAGACCCTCGATAGAGATGTAAAGGCGTTTAAACCCGACGATGAAAGACGTCATGAGAGCAGAGATCATTAGCATGCATTATACGCCCTAATCTCGGAAAAAAAATAGGTGATTCCTATTTAAGTGATCCCGAAGAATTTAGGAATGGCCATCATTGAAAATGCGAAAGGGAAATTTATTCCAAAACTTACCACCATCGGGTGGTGCGTTTGGATTGACTACCGAAAGCTCAATGATGAGACTAGAAAAAATCACTTCCCTTTGTTCTTTATGGACGAAGTGCTTGAGAGAGTCTCAGGCCACCCTTTTTATTAATTTTTAAATGGTTATTTGGGTAAAACCAAATCGAGGTGGACGTGGTAGATCAAGAGAAGACTACATCCACATGTCCTTTTGGCATGCTTGCCTACAAACGTATGCCATTTGGATTGTGTAATGAACCTGCGACCTTTCAACGGTACATGCTTACTTTATTTAGCTACATGGTCGAGAGGGTCTTGAGGTGTTCATGAATGATTTTAGTGTCTTCATCTCCTCTTTTGACCATTGCCTTGCCAATCTTGAGAAGGTGTTAGCCCGATATATGGAAAAGAACTTGGTACTAAATTGGGAGAAATGCAATTTTATGGTTACTAAAGGCATAGTTCCAGGCCACATTATGTCATCCAAAGGTATAATAGTCGATAGGGAGAAAATTGACATTATATTTTATTTTTCTCACCTAAGTCACTAAAAGACGTGCGCTCTTTCTTGGGCTATGCAGGGTTTTATCGTAGGTTTATTAAGGACTTTAGTCCATCGCTAGGCCCTTAAGAAACCTACTTATTTAGGATGCCCCACTTGAGTGGAGTGAAACAAGCTAAGAGGCTTTTGATAAATTCAAAATCATGCTAGTCTCTGCTCTCATCATGCAAGATTCAGATCGAACCCTTCCATTCAAGCTTATGCTAGTCTTTGCGATTGGGGATATTTTGGGGAAATGAAGAGATAAGAAAGCCAACTGATATACTATGATAGCCAGACCTTAACCGAACCTCAATTTAACTACTCTACCATGGATAAAGAGTTACTAATGGCAGTACTCGCCCTTGACAAGTTCCTATCTTAGGAATCTTTAGATAGTAGAATCGGATCGCCCTTGACAACCTGTTTGAGCGAACCGGTTCGCCCTAGGAAATTCTCGAGGAGGGAAACCATTTATACCTCTCTAATAAATAGTGAGATTGGAACGAATCATTCTTCACATCCACCTAAAACATCCATGCTGAGAGGTAAGTCAAGTGGGATGAGCTCCCACAAGATGTATCTTCCATATTTCGCTGGCGGGGGTGGTGCAATTTCTTCCAATCCCTCGCAGATAGTGTCTTTAAGGACGAGGTACGCATGTTTTATAACACTTTTGCTTGTAAGTCAAATACCCTCTACGAGGCCTACATGGATGAAACCCCCATCCCATTCTCCTTTAATATCCCTCAAAATTAATTGCAGGCAAAAGGAGTCTATCTTTCCTAATTATACGCCTATCGAAATTTCGGGGTCCCCTTACTAAATCCAAGTGCATAGCCCACATCTCTCCCAAAAAAGAATGGATTACCGACACTTTTCCCGTCGGTTGACTTCTGAGCGGACCCATTATGCGTACTTAATCACTTGTGGTTCCATCCCGTAAACGACCAACGACTTGGTCTTTATCATCTGGCATGGTAATTTCTTTTACCAGCTTCTTGATGAGGCGAGTGAAATAAACCTCGCCTGCCTCTTTTATAATGAAATCATCCATGACGCATATGACAATATCGGTAAAACCTCTCTCCCTTATGCGTGTCTCATCACATCCATCCTATATGACGCCGAAATAAGGGACCTCAATCATACTATCCGATTTCCTAAACCTATTGCACGCACATTCACCACTCGTACTATGCATCAATTGGGGGTGGCTCACCTTCCCCCACGGATTGTCGACGAAGAAGAGGAAATTGAGGAGGATGTTCCAAAGGAGGAAGGGGGAGGCTCCGAGGTCGAAAGAGAGAACGAGGAGGAGGACTCGAATTATGAGCCCAAATTTTATGAGAGTACTTTCAATCGGTGGTCATTAATCACGCGTATCGATGGGTTCATTATCGAGTTTCGTTTTGAGTGGGAGTTGGATAGGCGCAACTATAGGAGGGACATGATCATGATGATGGGACTACAAGAGGATATGTATCGTTTGCACTTGGGTCCCTATGCACAACTTCCATCCTATTTTTATAACCCATATCCTGCGGCCCCAACGAGTCTGGACTATCTCATTAATGCTCTTGTGTAGTGTTTTCCATTCCCCATATTACGAATTTCTCTATTTTGTATTATAATTTCGATTTTCAAGAACTATGTAATTCTATCATTTTGTTACCGCATTGTATTTTGTCATGTTGGTTATAAATACACATATTTGCATTTTGTTTATTTTGTTTATTTTATTACGCACTTTTCTTTCTATTAGATTTAACCCTTTTTGATAAGGACATTGCAAAATTCTAAGTTTGTTTTGTGCGTGGAGGGGGGTTACATGAGCATTTTTAAAATTTTACGAATTTCAAAATGCCCCTAAAAAATAAAAAATAAAAAATGTCAAAAAAAATTCTAAAAAAAATAAATAATAATTTTCTTCAAAATAAATAAAAATTGGAATTTAAAATTTTCAAAAATATCACACTCCGAATTTTCCTACCATTACTATTTTTTACCCAATACACCTTATAATCTGAGAAATTCCAAGCCGAGTCTGAAAAATGAAATTAATTATTGCGTGGAGAGATAAAATATGAAAATATAGAAAGAGAGATTAATTAGTGCGAATGAATGATGATGTTTCCCATTTTCCAATGGTCATAACCCATTGATGAGATCTTTCACCCATAAAAATTTCGTCTTTAAATTTGTGTGCATGACTTTGTGTCCATTATATTTACTCTTAATACCACGCACACCGAGATAAATATCTGCATTCCAAGAGATTCGTTTATGAGAGCATCCCATGAGAAATTTGAATCAAAGCGAATTGTTAAAAAGTAATGTAATGATCAATTGGTGAAAATTAGCGATTAAATTCTTAGTTTTGCACACAATCACATACACACTTATGAATTGAGATTCTTGAATAAAAATTTAAAGTGATTACTTTTAAACAATTTAAATTGCACGATTTTTAATTATTTTGATTTTTTGTCTTAAGTCGAAAAACGAATTTTGTGGATAAATTCACTACAAACCCTCACGAGACACCACTCGTCCTACTAGGGTAATCTAGGGATTTAATGGCTTGTTGTATACGCTAAATGCAATTGGTTGCCCATGAAAAATTATTTTATCCTAATAAATTATCTCACGAGGGTTAACTCGTACTCTCATTCTTTTACATTGCTTGGGATGAGCAATGTCCTAAGTTTGGGGGGTTTGATTCAACATAAATATATCATATTCATCGTCATAATTCAAGTCGTTTTAGAGTCCCGTGTGGTGCAAATAGTATGGATTTATCTCATATTCATGCTACTGACCCTAGTGGCAAGTATTTCTTGTTTCGTGTATTTTAGAGGTATTTTGTGCAAGGGAATGCGAGAGAGGAACCGAAATCAAGAAAGAAAAGAAGGAGAAAAGTCCAAGGGAAGAAATGTAATTTTGCAGCCCGAACCCGAAAGAGGAGCCTAAAAAGTAGTTGAATTACTTAACTCCACGAGCACCCTGAAAGAAACGACATCCAATTTTGAGCTAGGGTTGAAGAGTTACAAGCAAAATAAAATGAGAAGAATCCAGGGGCATTATTGTAATTATTTAGTATTTGAACCGATTCGGAGGAGTATAGATTCGGTTTGGAAAGCGAACTAGTTTGAATGTCTGTGTGTGAAAATTATTTTTTGTCTTATTTTTAATGAGAGTTTGATATGATTAAAACACTTGTAAAACTTTGTAGCCAACTTAGTTAGTTCGTGATTAAGGATTAGTTAGGGAGTTTATAGGCCTACTTTTGAGAGCTAAAGGTGGCAAGAAACATTAGAGGTAAATTCTTCATCAAGATTTCATGATTTTCCATTATATTGCACGCAAATATTCAATATAAGTATTCTTCTCCTTATTTCTTTGAAAAAATAATTGCTTTCTAGGTCATATTTACTGTTTCTCTTGCTGTAGTGATTATATTCATGTTTATTTGTGATCTCTTCGTTATAATGAATACATGCAATGTAGATTCCATGATAAATATTAGCGTTACCATGTCCAGCTAGGGTTTTAAAGGGTTGGGATATATGAACCCCACCTAGGTATTATGTATGGATATAGAAACCATTCTTGAATTTAATAAATAATTGGAAGCTTGATATTTTATTGGTATAAGTAACGTAAGTCTTTTAACTTTGTTTTCCATAGGTAATCGAAGTGTTTAAGGGTGCGATATGCGTATCGATGATATTGTCATGCACTTTAAATATATTTTTGATCATGTATTGTGAGCAGTAAGATCCCCATATATATAATACTTAGATGAATTTAAAGTCTTATTTCAATTAAATATTTAATTCTTGCAAGTTTTATATTCGGCATAATAACCAACGGTTCGGGGAATGTATTTACTTCTTATCCTTTTATATAGTTTTAAATCAAAAGTCTTCTGTTATTTCACGCGTAGTTAGTCCATTTTTACAATTAAATATAACTCTTTCTCCAATAATCAATGTCTTTTCTTTTTCTTTTTGTGAATCGATCGTTAGTTTTAGTTTCCTTGTATAGTAGGCATTACGTTTCACATCTTAGTCCCTGAGTTCAATACCCGACTTGCTCGAATTATTACTTATGCGACCGACTTAGACTTGAGTCATATTTACACACACTAAAGACACATTTAGTATCTCTTCAAGTGACTTTATCTCTCAACAACTATCAAGTGACCTATTTTGTAACTTGATAAGTCATGATAAGGACTCAACACGACACGATAAAATGTATTTCTTTGTGATAATAAACTTAGTTAAAATGATTTGTTACTTAACCAGTAATAACGGGTCGTGTTTGTGTGACCTCAAATGAAACAATTTATGTATGGATATGTGCTCTTAAAGAAATAAGAAAATGAATCTTATGTGTTTAATTACAACATTTGCCATGAAAAATAATAACAAAAGTTCAAATACTTGAATTATTAAGCGTTTAATAACACACATATCTTGATTTTTTTCCAAGTTTTCAAAAGAATGAACTTAGTAACTCATAATTAAAACATTTACCCCTTTAAATTTCCATATATTCCTTGAGGGTTTATAGATTAATTTTTAAAATTCCAATAATTAAAAACCTTTTTTTTCGAGATGACTTTTCAATCATTCATAGTAGACCTTGCAAAAATGAGATATAAGAAGATAACGCGATGCGAAGTCATTAGTTAATGAGTGTATCATTAATGATTTTTTGTCATATGGGTGTCCACCCGATAAGACACGATAGTTAGTATTGACCCCCTTTACCCATTAATGCCCGTTATGAGCCGTTAGAATTTATCCTCCAAAGACCCAACGTGTTATGCCAGAAATGCAAGGGTTTTTGCGCCCATTATAATCGTGTCACTCTAAACATGACGGCAAATAGTACAAGTGTGATGTTCACCATAACCATTGAGGTGGAAATCACCATTCAAACGACCGTTGGTGGGTTTCTTTCAAATCTTGGGTTGAGCCATGGGTTAAATGAAATAACTAATTTTTTTGGTAAAACACTTGTTGGAGCTCGTTGTTGTAGATATTGGCCCAATTAGGTTTTTCTAAGATGAGAATTCATGGTATTGCTCTACATATATACTTATTTTCCAAGGTAAAATGAACCTTTATGTCTTCTGACTTTTCAATTATATATTGTTTATCCAAAGAGATCATTGTTTATTCATAACGAATTTAATTAAAAAGGAAAAACAACTAAATTCTTTTCCTTTTATATGGGTTTAAAATGGACCATTTTTTAAAAATGAAAAAAAAAAATTTAAGTTGATTATTTTATAGGTATTTAAACATTTTTAGGAACTTCTAAAAAAATCAGTTCAAAATATTTTTTTGTTATTTTGTATTTAACCAATTTTTTTAAAATAAGGGAAAAATTCATTTTGAATTAATTTTTTAAAAGTTCGTTGTAATGTTTAAATATCCCATAAAAAACCATCTCCATATTTATTTTGTTATTTTTTAAATAAGATCCATTTTTGGCAGCAGCTAGAGAACTATCCATACCTTTTATACATAAGATAGTGTTTAGAAGAAAA
Source organism: Sambucus nigra (assembly GCA_949130495.1). NCBI lineage: Eukaryota > Viridiplantae > Streptophyta > Magnoliopsida > Dipsacales > Adoxaceae > Sambucus > Sambucus nigra. The sequence goes on along the minus strand of OX422217.1, from coordinate 67,095,870 downwards.
AAAAAACTCCCAAAGGTTTCATATTTACACTTAACATGCATATGAACAAGCATATGTGTATCCTACAGCAACCACCTTTTACATTATTCGTGCGACATGGATAGATCCAGAAAAATGAGATACAACATCAATCGACACCAAATTATAAATCAAAGGTTGTACTCTTGATGGTTTTGATTCATATCAGTGTCAATACGATAAGACATGATAGTTAACAGATCGTTAGTGTTGATATCACTCTTTAAAATCCATTAAGAACCAACAATTTAATTAAATAAAAATTATTGTTGGAACTTCTAAATATTTTATGAAGCTTAATGTTAACTTAAATATACCATATTTTATTAAATGAAAGAGTGACTAAGGTTGTCGATTTAATGGGTCTAATTGTGTTTAATAACTGAATAATTTGTCAATATTTATGCAATTCAAATGTATTAATAATCATAATGGGAAATTATAGGTGTACACAATACGGCATGTTAAAATAATTATGTTGGGGGGGGGGGGGGGGGGGGATAGGGATGCTTAAATATGATTTTTTCACATGATAAAAACCGACACAAACATGAGTCAAAACCACCCATTTCTTGGATGATCTAGTCTAAATATTTAACATGTAGGAGTATATTTGTTAATACTTTATTTTCTCAGGGATAAACTATAAAGAAATAGTTTCGGGTGGAGTAAAGGATGGTTAAAAGGGGACACAGTGAGATATGATGTGATAAAATGCATTTTTATTAGTTTCATTTTATAATTTATTGTGACAACCCGCTTAATATAATAACGGGTGGCCAGCCATATACTACATTAAATTAGGTATCCCAGATGGCACAGTCTCAACATCAACTGACAATACTAATAATATCAGGCTAACTACCCGAAACTATAATAAGCGAATTGTCAAAAATTTAAAACTTTTATTTAACAACAACAACAAAACCAATAATGCAATCACAACCAACTATACACATCTAACTATGATGAGTGATAAGTGCAAACTCCAAATATATAAAAGAGTGCAATGCAATGTATAATTAAAATACCCGAATAAGCTGTCGGGTCACAGACAATACAAATCTGAGAAATGAAATATGAAAGTGTTAATCTACAACACTTTGAATACTAACTCAATATACAACTGAATCATAATCTAGATATACAAAGATAGGAATCGACTAAAGCAAAATGCCGCAACAATCCGCTACTGCCACAGCTCCACGAATATACTGGATGGATGAACATCAAAGGCGTCCGTGCGGAGGAACACCTAAAGTAATACAATATATACATGGAGGAGAAAATATAAACGGGTCAGAGCCCGAGTTGAAAAATATTTTATAGCAAGTGCATTAAAATGCATAATATTTAAAAATGCATTATTACATGATTTAATGGAATCGAACTCTCCATAAAATCCAACTCGCCCCTCCGCTAATGCGCGCGCTAAACGTTTGAGCGTGATCTCCAAAAGGATACCCAATTCTATTAAGGGAAGAGGATTCTAACTTAAACCCAAGTGAGGTAATTTAATTAAAAGCATCTAACTTATCTCCCAATCTACACTTATATATTTTATTTAAATTAAATACTTCAACATTAGTATAATAATTATCTTTATAATTGTTGATGTAAAAAATTAGATTATCTCTAATTTTTTAATTATAGATAAAAAAATAAATAAGACAAGAGATTTTAAAGTGGTTCAGCCTTGAACGAATGGCCTACGTCCACTGTTTGTATTATTATTGACTGTTTGGGAATTCTCAAGGTAGGATTTATCTCAAGAAATTCCGGTCCCTCTACGATGAGGATGATACAGTGTATTTATAGCCATGAGGATGTACATGTCAATGAGTAATACATAGTTGTTCACTAAGCGTATACATCAGTATGATAATATTCAGCATTTAATGCGCATTTAATCCTCTTAATTGTCTGATAATAAATGCTCTGATCGAGGTGTAGCTCGGACCGCCTAAGCTGCTCAGACCGCCTAAGTATCTCGGTATCCATGAGTTATTCGGTGCAGTAAAGTTCCTTGGTGAGCCCCTATTGCTCGGTGAGTTGATCGGGGAAATTGAGTTCCTCGAAGTCAAGGTATTGTTCAGAAATGTTTGTTAATGCCATGTAGATTGACACATGTCTCCACTTCATTATGCCATGTCAGCAGACTAAAATTGGTATCAACAGAAGACCCCAATGTTTCACAGTTCGAGACTGAGGAGTGTGGAACATTCTTCTCGAAATATGGCGGGATTAAATTGTCATCCTTAATTTTAGGAGCCTGTTCTTTGCATTTATTTTTCCTTCTCGAATTCATAAAATTAGACTTTTCGAATTTTTCTAACTGCTTCGATCTACGCGCCCCTTTTTTCCTTTTAGCCATCGGTAGCGTAAATGTCTCCCTTTGTAATCATTATTTTTACCTTTTCCCAAGGTAAGGTATTTAAGCGTTGCAGAAAATCATATCGTCTTTTACTTTTTCAAATCTGTATCTTTGAGTTTTCCATTTTCTATCTCTCTTGTGCGTTCATCCTTTTCATCGTTCATTGTCAACAGATCCATCCTTTTTCTGTAAGATCTTCTCGCTTCTCTTTTATTTCCTTTATTAGCCATGGTTTACCTTGTTGAGTCGCTTGATAAGTTTCGTTTTGATTTCTCTATTCCTTCATGGGTTGTTTTGGAGGAACTTTCTGAGCCTTCAGATTATTTTCGTTTGGCTGAGGGACATTGGTTCCCAGTCTCTTTGTTGCTGAATGTGGCTTTTATTTTCCCCCAAACCCTTTGTGTCTGGAATTCTGTCAATATTTTGACGTGGTTCCTGCAAAAATAGCCCCCAATATGTGGAGAATAGTTAACGGAGTTCATAGATTAAATCAGATTCATGAAACTCGTATAGGAATTCCAGAAATCATGTTTTGCTATAGATGGGCTGTCAGTGACAGTACTTTTTACTTAAAAACTAGGTTTTTAAATAGAGCTTTAGTGGTCAATCTCCCAAATGCCAATAGGTATTATTTTGAGCATGGTGTTGTTATAAAAAATTGGCAACATGCTCCACTAACTGTAAATGATGTGTATCAGGGTCCCAGATGCTCTCCCTATGGCAATGGGATAGGTTATTTTTACTTTACTTTATTTTTGAAATTATGCTTTCTTTGTGTTTGATAAAACGTGTCACTGATATTTTAATTTTCATTTATTTACAGTTGACAGCAAAAGAAGGTCTCCAAAAGAGACAGAAGTTAACTTAAAACATCTGAAACTTATCTGGGGTTTTCATCAAACTGTTATCGACGAGCATATCAGATCAGCTTCATATTTGCTGCAGTATAAGAGTTACACCTCGTCTTTTACTGCTCGTCCGGTGATAAGTGACGTAGAACCAGTACCAGCTTCTTCAAGTTCTTCACCTGAGTCATATATTCCTCTGAGTAAAAGAATGAAGAGAAGAATAGCTCCTACGCTCTTTGAGAAATCTGCCTCTGTTGCTGGAGAGGCAAAGAAAAGCAAACATGATGTCCCAGAAGAAAGGACAAGAAAAATTGATGCACCTCCTCCGGCTGCTCCTGTGAAGGTTGCCGAGAAGCCCCTAGTGGCTCCGAGTAAGGTCGCTGCTCCAAGCGAGGTTATAGTCATATCCCCCGACTAAGACTACATCCTTGGTCGAGACCGTTGATGCTCCTCTGAGGAGGCTGAAGAAGAGCTCCTCGGTCAATTTGGCGGAATCCATCGCTCAGCCCCCGACTACTAGAAGTGGTGTTCCCACTTTTGTTGTCCCGAGCTCTGCCATGAGCTCGGTGCAGTCTTGGAGCATTCCCGAGATCCAAAGTATTGAAGAAAATCTTTCTCGAGATATGGTTACCACATTAGCTACTCGTCATATTGCTTCTGTAAGTATTATTGTCCTAAACTTTCATTTTTCCCTTGTTATATCTTTGCACTGACTTGCTGTTATTTTCTTTTCCCAGTTGGTAACCTGTTTTAATACAATTTTTAAGAAGGATGAAGCTATTAAAGCTTCAAGCTCCTCGTCAGGTGTAAAGGAAGCTTTGGTGGGTCTGACGCATTCTCAGAAGGATTCTCGTCAGAAGTATGATGATAATAAAGCTACTTGGGAGAAGAAGCTTAATTCCATCGAACAGGAGAAGGATCAGGTTGTTGAGGTCTCCAAGGGGTTGGAGAAAAAAATAAAAGGCTTGGAGGAGAAGAATAAAGAGCTCGAGGGGAAGCTCCAAAATGCTGGGGAGCTTGAAGGTAAGCTCAAAGCTGCTGAGGAAGAGTTGGGCAAACTTCGTGAAGTAAGTCGTCAGAAGGAGGAAGTGGAGAATAAATTGAAGGCTACCGAGGAACTTTTATCCGAGAAGCTTTCCTCGGAGAAGGTGAAAAGAAAGTTAGCTGTGAAAAAGTCCTTCAGTGCTGGCTGGGACAAAGGATGGAATAAGGGTATGGCTGCCATGATGTCGCAGGTGGAATAGGGTAGCCTTAAGTACTTTAGGGATGGCTGGGTCGCTGCTCTGAAGGAGCTGAATGTTGATGAAAATTCCGACCTGTTTCAGCGACACATCCCTGGCCCCCCACCAACTCCTAAAGAAGAAGAAGAGGACGAAGCTGCCTCTGAGGAATCCTCCATAGTGATGGGAGATCAAATTTCTCATCCCACAGTTGTCCAGTCTTCCTGCGAGCAACTTCAACCATCCATTATTTCAAATGAACAGCTTCCAGCACCACCCTTCGAGCAACCATCTGTGCCATCCGAGCAACCTACCTCCTCGTCCCAGCCTCCCGAGAAAGTTTTGGGAGACAAGGAGAAGGTGTAGAGTTGTTCGGATTTTTCTCTCTTTATTTTTATCACTTGTAACTCTGAACTATGTACTTCTCTTTTATGATGTAATAAAGTTTGAAATTTTGACTATTCATTGATTCTCTTCCTCTTGCTCCTTATTGATTCTTGCTATCTCTTCTTTTCACTAGTTTATGGCCAGGATGAAATTTTTAACTGATCATGATACAAAATTATTGAGGCAATGCAATGAGTACTTTAAAGTTGGTCATACAGATATGACTGATGCTCAGATTGTTGATATCCTCGATCTAAATGCTTCAGAACAAGCAATCGAAGCCTACCAGTACTTAAAGTGTTTGCTCGACCAAACAGTGGCTAATATTCTAGCATATTATGAGATGATTGAAGACCTCCAGGGCACTCTCGAGGAAATTCAACATCAATACAAAGAATCTTCAGCCCTCTTGCACCAAGGATATGAGAAGAAGTATCAGTAACTGAATGCTGATAAGGGATACGATAAATTGTTTGTTGCTTATGAAGTGAGGGAGAGAACTTTGAAAACTGAGGTCGAGGAGCACAGGCAGATAGCCAAGTTGCTGGAGCAGGATGAAATACCCCGTATTTTCGTGATATTTATTTTTGGGGATTAATTGAATTAAATGTGTATTAATTGGAAATTAATCCGGATAAAAATATTAATGAGATGTGAGTTAGTATTTGATTATAATGTGTATATTTGGAAATATATGAATATTGGAAATATTGAAATTGTCGCGAGATTGAAATACGGCAATTTGGGAAACTTTGTTGGGACGCGCGTGACAGTCGCGTCAGGAGTATAATTATTTGAATTAAAAAGTGAATTTTATTTTTATCACCCGTATGGTCATTTTGAGTGCGTCAACGCTTCCGGAAGGGTCGAAATAGTCAGAAAACACTAGCCGGGGGTTAAGTTTGGGTCCCGGGGCATTATTGGGCCATACCGTTAACTTATAGGGGCATTTTGGTAATTTCGGAAATCTGGGAATTCAAACCCACGAAAATTAGAAACAAAAATCTTACTTATTCTTTATCTACTAAACCCACTAACTACACTAAGGGACTTAATGGGCTACGGGAGAAGTTAAGATATAGTCCCAACTTGCCAAAAACCAACCACACCTCCATTGTCATCATCCTTAGAGAAACTTGTAGAGAGAGAGAGAGAGAGAAGAGAATTCTGCAGAAAGAGAGAAGGAGAACAACTCAGCCTTCAAGATTCAACATCAAATTCAGAAAAATATTAAGGCAAGTGGTTTAATTACAATTGATTCAATGCCATGCTTTTCCATGTTTAGGAATTATCAAATTTATCTTGGAAGATGATATAGACCCATGAATTGGAAGTTTAAAACTATGAACTATGTTAGGGACTGCATGTAGAAACATTTTGGACGAATTATGAACTCAGAATTATGACCCTTGATGATTTAAAAAAACGGATTTTAGAAGAAGTTTATTAATGTTCTTGAAAGAAATAGAAATCTGGAATTCTTGATGAAGATTTGATCCATACAAATCCCTTGAATGATGAATTATTGGTTTTAGAACGTTTACACTGTTGTAGGATGATATTATAACGTTATCTTAGAGTTTCATGCTTGTTAATGGTGTTTTGGGTTGATTTGTAAACTGCAAATCGAAGCAGTCCGCAGCCTACCTGGTGCGATCGATCGATTGACATTCATCAGTCGATCGATCGACCACCATCGATCGATCGAAGGTCAAGGTAGATCGATCGACCTTCCCAGAATGAGTAAAGTTCTTCCCTATTTAAATTTTAATGATGTTAACCCTGGGATAATATTGTTGGAGACCGTATGAATACCCTTAACCTTAAGGAAGACCAGTAGGCATGGTTATGAAATTTGGACCTTAATTAGAATTCACTTTGAGGAATTATTCTAAACTAATGAAATTCGATAAGTGAGTTAATATTTGAGTAAATAGTGTAAATTTGAATAATTTGATGAAATGAGGTTTGGGGCAGAAGTAAGGACCTTAGGATTAAAGATGTTATACGTGGGAATAATAGGAACTTAATAATCTATTTTAGATAGGTTTTAAGTATAAGAAACTACGACGTGAGACGTGTCGACAGTTTAACTTTTATATTATCGGGAGACGTAAAATATACAAATTTGGAATAATGGTATAAGGACGTAGAGTATACCTTTATTAATGTTGAATTATCTAAGATGTGTGAATGCTTAGTATATGATTTTTATATGTATGACATACCTACCATACTTGCTATCACGGGAGGTTACGTTCGCTTAGGGCCTTCTTATCCTTGTGTTGCCCGGATTTAGATTGGTACCTCGAGGACATAGTTCAAGAGAACGACTTATTTGTGAGTTAATAAGCCAGATGACTATGGAGCGTAGGTATGCACGTGACCATGGATATGTTGAATTATGTTCGCCTCCATTTTTGTGTGTGGTGCTTATTCCAATAATTCCTGAGAGATTCGGAATTTGTGATCCTTATGTACGTGATGTACCGGGATGGATAGCAGAGTAAGTGTGCACCGCAGCTTAGCCTTTGGGTGCCTGTATTGTATATTTATGATGTGAATAATATACGGTTAAATGAAATTGCTATGTTAAATTGTGGGTATAGTAATTGTAATATTATGAAAAGATAAAAGGGGACAGATATCAATAAATGGTTTTGTTAATAATTGGGAATCCGAGAATTAAAGTAGAACTCTCTATTTAATTGTTAAGGTTGGAAATTAAACGTGAACCGAGTAGAAGTGTTAGAAATTCTTTGGAATTAGATAGTTATGAGAAAACACATGAATGGGTACAGGAACGTTAGGAGTGCACAGTTAGACGAGAGGTGAGTATTTCATGTGAGAGCACGTCCTAACATGTATCTTGTATTCATTGTTTTAATTATTATTAAAGCACTTGCTATTTTTAAAATACTCTCCACATTCGGGCTCTGACCCGTTTGCTTTCAAATATATCTTTTTGTAAAAACCATTTTAGGTGCCCAGCCACAAGGACACCATGCTTAGGATCCTCATTCAAGTGATGAGCTGTAGCGATTTGTGGAAGTTACAGGACATTGATTATAGACGCTTCATCTATCTTGACTCTATACTCAGTATTTATCAGTTGTAGGGCATGTCGCCCATTTCTTTTAGAGGCATTTCATTTATTTCAGTTATTCAGACTTCGGGCATGTATTTAATTCAGAATTCAGACTTGTCTTATTATTTTCAGTTGTGGGATTGTTGTGAGGAGTTTTCCTCCGAACTTATTACTATTGTTGGTTATTTCATTACTTCGTCATGGTGAATGGATTTATGTTGTTCTTCCATTATCCTTTTATTGCATGTTAATCAGACTTAACTTAAAATTTTGGCAACTTACTTTTTAAATACTAGGTGGTTAGTAATCATTTAAATGGTTTCGACAGTGATGCTATTAACTGGATCAACTTGGCATTTTGTATTAATTTAATAAAGGAGTAGCTACCCGGTATTTAATTAGTCGGGGTGTCACACAGGAAAATAATAACTTGCGAGGAGAAGTATCCCAGCTGAGATCTGCTGCCTCTACCTCAAACTTTTTGGGCCCTATAAACGACGAGGGATTCTCTTTCTTGAAGGTAGAAAATGCCAATCTAAGAGATGAATTAGAAACCTTGAAGAGGATTGGGCCTTTTACCTCTGCTCGGGGACGAGCAAGAGCTGCTCAGATTACTGTCGAGGAATAAAGAACTCAATCGTCTCTGGAGAACCAAGCCTTCCAATTGATGGCAAAGAACCAGGCATTGGCCGAGATGTCTAAGAAAATCATGAATCTTGACGAGCATCTCTCTGCTCAAAAGTACGCTTTGGAGAATAAAATGAATTTGGTGAAGAATCTCCACGAGCAGTTAGAAAGATTAACCTACCAATTCCACAAACAGCCTAGGGAGTTCTGGATAGATGGTTACAATGAAGCCCTCTACCATTTAGATGATCAGCTCCAGAATGCAAATAATGTGGGTTATAAACAAGAATGGTAAAATGCTTTGGGCGTGCTGAAGTTGGAACAAGGTCATTATTTGTGGGATTACCACAATCCTGGGTTGCTCGACCTACCAATGCCTCCTTTCAAGCTTGATATGAGCTAGATTCCTGCTCGGGCCATTCCACAATGCCTAATTTCAAAGTATCTCGACGACTACAATCTTCACTCCAACTTTGAGATATCTCGCCCCGAGCACCTCCTTGATCGGCCATCAGTTATGAACATCAGGATGATTAAAGATTTGAATTTCATTAACTCCCTTTATGCCTTAGACGATCCTCCTACTGGTGAAGAACCTGTTTCAAAGCCAGAGGGGAAGAAACCAATAGAATAGGAATCTTGATGTAATAATTAATATGTATTTCATTCTCGATGTATTTTGCTCTAGATTTAATGAAAGACTTTTATTTTTCTTTACAATCTTGATTGCCATTGTCTTGTAGATATTTGTAAAACACTTTACATATGTGTATGTATATCTGTTAAAAAGATAACAACATTGTGTTATTTGCTGATCAATTAAAGCCGGTTAAAACTTATTGTCGACTATCCTGAATTTGTGGTAATCATTTGACGACTAACCAAAATTGATGATATTTTGTTTCTCGACCGGCTTGATGGTAATTTAAAATGCTACGAGTATAAAAAAATTTACTTGATCACTTTTTAATTCTAAGCCATTAGCTGACTTTTATCCCATACTCATGCTTTGTTTAATAAAAATGTTCTCGACCAACTGTAGTTGACAACTTCTTATTCCCGACCAACCCGAGTTGGTGGATTTTTAGAAATATTTTTTCTTCCCAACCAACCTTAGTTGGTATTTCTGGGAAATATTTTTTATTCCTGACCAATCGGAGTTGGTGGATTTTCTTCCCAACGAACCGGAGTTGGCACTTTTGAGAAATATTTTTTTTATTCCCGACCAACCGGAGTTGGTGGATTTTCTTCCCAACCAACCTTAGTTGGTATTTCTGGGAAATATTTTTTATTCCCGACCAACCGGAGTTGGTGGATTTTCTTCCCAACCAACCGGAGTTGGCACTTTTGAAAATATTTTTTATTCCCGACCAACCGGAGTTGGTGGATTTTCTTCCCAACCAACCGGAGTTGGCACTTTTGGGAAATATTTTTTATTCCCGACCAACTGGAGTTGGTATTTCTGGGAAATATTTTTTATTCCCGATCAACCGGAGTTGGTTGATTTTCTTCCCAACCAACCGGAGTTGGCACTTTTGGGAAATATTTTTTATTCCCGACCAACCGGAGTTGGTGGATTTCGCTCCCAACCAACCGGAGTTGGCACTTTTGGGAAATATTTTTATTTCTGACCAACCGGAGTTGGTGGATTTTGCTGAGTAGTGTGTAGCACTAGTATTCCGCGAAAAAATTTTAATAAAAGGAGAGAATTGGGTAGAATATTCACATTTTATTCATACTGATGAAACTGCATTACATGAGAGTTTACATTACTGATAATATTTGCGCAGGTTTTCTGCATTCCATGCATTCTTAAACTCCTCCCCCTCTAAAGTTTCTATTCTGTAGGTTCCTGGTCGAACAACTTCTGTAACTCGGTAAGGTCCATGCCAGTTCGCTTCCAGTTTGTTGTGCTTTTGAATCACTTTCTTTAGCACATAGTCTCCTTCTTTTAGGTCGCACTTCTTCACTCTCTTATTGTAGAACAAAATTGTTCGTTGCTGGTAAGAAGTATTCCTGATGGCTGCTTCTTCTCTAACTACCTCGAGCATGTCCAAGTCTAACCTTCTCATTAAATCGCTGACAGGGGAATTAAAGTTCAGCACTCGGTGTGTTGGGAGGCCCAACTCAGCAGGTATAACAGCTTCACTTCCAAATTCCAGCATATATGGAGTTTCTCCAGTCGCTGCTCGGGGAGTAGTACGATAAGCCCACAATACCGAATGTAGCTCGTTGATCCAGTTTACTTTCGTGTCATTTAGTCTTTTATTCAAGCCATTTAGCAACGTTCTGTTTTTCACTTCAGTTTTGTCCATTTCTTTTGGGATGGCCTGGTGCCGAGTGAATCTTTAAGATATTTGACTCATGATAATAGGCCGCGAACTCCTCATTGTCGAACTGGGTTCCATGGTCTGTGATGAAGGCATGCGGAAGACCATATCGACAAATGATGTTCTTCCAAATAAATTGGTACACCTTGTCATACGTCATATCAATGAGAGGCCCGGCTTCTACCCACTTAGTAAAATAATCCACTGCAACGACGAGATATTTAAATCTTCCTCTAGTTGTTGGAAGTGGCCCGACCAGGTCAATTCCCCACATGGCAAATGGCCAAGGGGAAGTAATGGGTGTCAACAATTCTTGGGGAGTTCTTCGTATGGAGGAGAAGCGCTGACACTTGTCACATTTCTTGGCATAGGCTATACAATCAGCCCTCATCATTGGCCAGTAGTATCCTTGCATCATTATTCTTTGTAGAAGTGTCCGACCTGCTATATGGGCTCCACAAGACCCTTCATGGACTTCTTTAATCAAATCATTCACCTCGACGGGATGTACACACCTCTGCAAGACAAAGATGATTCCTCGTCTGTATAGAATACCATTAGTCAGTACATAACGAGCAGCTTTAAACTTCAATTTCTTGGTTGCGAGTTTGTCAATTGGTAATTCTCCCTCCTCAATATATGACCTGATGGTATCCATCCAAGATGGCCCTAAATCAAGGGTAATAAAATTCATCGTCAAATCTTCATCTATGCTCCGACCAGTTAGAACTTCAATTGGGATCTTTCTTCGTAGCTCGGTACGAGTAGCCGATGCTAATCGAGCTAAAGCGTCTGCTCTCGCATTCTCCATTCTTGGTATTCTGACCAGTTGAACAGTAACAAATTCCGATACCAATTCCATTGCCTTTGCATGGTACTTAATCATCAACTCTCCTTTTGTTGTATATACACCAAGCATTTGGTTTACAATCAACTGTGAGTCACTGGATACGATTACCTGCTCTGCCTTCATGATTTTTGCTAGACTAAGACCTAAAATCATCGCTTCATATTCGGCCTCATTATTAGAAGCTTGAAATTGAAAGCGCAGAGCATATTCTATATAGATCTCGTCTGGACTTTTAAATACAATCCCATCTCCACTACCCGAGGTGCATGATGAGCCATCCACATATAAGTTCCATATAGGTATTTCGTCCTCAAACTTCTTATCGGATAAAATTCCTCGATGGAATATTTGTTGCTCCTTTATCTCCATTTCTACCACACCTCGCTGCTCGTCGACCTTCTCCTCTTGCTCTCCGACCAGCTTAAGTTGATCGGGGTTTAAATTTGATGATCCTATAACATCCACAGGTTGGTCGGTGCTCAGCTTTTGCTCCTCGGGGGTATCAGGATAAGTGAACTCTGCTATAAAATATGCTACTGCTTGCCCTTTTAATGACGATCTAGGCTCATAAATTATATCATATTCACCGAGTTATATTGCCCAATACATCAATCTCCCTAATTTTTCTGGTTTATGAAGAGCTTGCCTCAACGGCATATCAGTATATACGACTATGGTATTAGCCTGGAAATATGGCTTCATTATTCTACTCACTTCGATCAGCGCCAGTGCCAACTTTTCCAGTTTTGGATATCTGATCTCTGCTCCTCGGAAGGCCTAACTGGTGTAATAAATTGGTTTTTGTACTCCATCCTCTACTCTTATTAATGCCGAGCTAACTGCATTTTCTGAAACTGCCAGATACAAGTACAACCTTTCTCCCATCACTGGTCTGGATAACAGTGGAGGTTCTCCCAAATATTTCTTCAATTCTTGAAAAGCTTTCTCGCATTCTTCATTCCATTCAAAAGTCTTTCGGAGTGTTTTGAAGAATGGGATGCATCTTTCAGTTGCTCGCGATACAAATCTGTTAAGTGCTGCTACTCGCCCTGTAAGACTTTGCACTTCTTTCTTCGTCGTTGGAGATCGCAGCCCTAACAGAGCTTTGATCTTTTTCGGGTTTGCTTCAATGCCTCGTTGATTGACAATGTACCCAAGAAACATGCCTTCTCGTTCTCAAAATATGCACTTGGTCGGGTTCAATTTCATTTGATATTTATCCAATTGATCAAAGGTCTGGCCTAAGTCAACTAGATGGTCAGCAGCTTTCTTGCTCTTTGTCAGCATATCATCAACATAGACTTCCATATTGTGATTGATTTGTTTTGCAAACACCTTGTTCATTAGCCGCTGATATGTCGCACCTGTATTTTTCAAACCAAAAGGCATAACATTATAAAAATAAGTTCCCCTAGGGGTAATGAAAGAGGTACTTTCCCTGTCTTCAGGTTTCATTTTAATCTGGTTGTAACCAGAATAAGCATCCATGAAGCTCAACAGCTCGTGTCCCGAGGTAGCATCCACTAGTTGATTAATTCGGGGCAAAGGAAAATGGTCCTTTGGACATGCCTTGTTGAAGTTGGTGAAGTCTACAAACATCCTCCATTTGTTGTTCTTCTTTTTCACCATTACTACATTTGATAACCAGTCTGGATATTTAACATCTTCAATGAAGCAAGCTTTCTGGAGCTTCTCGACCTCCTCCTGTATAGCTTGGTTCTTCTCGGGGTTGAACACTCTTCTTCTTTGCTTCACTGGCTTGATTTCCTTATTCACATTGATCTCGTGACATAAGAAATTTGGGTTTATTCCAGGCATATCTTCATGACTCCAAGAAAAAGTTTGTTTTCTGCTTTTTAAGAAAACTATCAACTCCTGTTTTAATGAGGCATCTAATGATGAACCTATCTGAGTTGTTCGTTCAGGATGCTCATCGTCCAGAATCATATTTTCAGTAGCTTCCACCACCTGGCCTTTCACGAGTTGCCACTCATCTCTAGGATCCAATGTTTCAATTTCTTCACCTTCATACACCTGATAGGTAGTAGTCTTTTTCCTAGATTCCTCCAGTTCCTCCTGTTCGGCAGATGAATAGTAGCATTCCCGAGCTACTTTTTGATCACCCTTCACAACTCTTACTCCAAAATTGGTTGGAAATTTTAGGCATTGATGTATCGTAGATGGTACTGCTTTAAAATTCTTCAATCCTACCCTTCCCATAATGATATTGTAGGCTGATTAAACATTCTTATCCATCACGAAGAAGCGTACTCTTTCTGTTCGACAAGCAAGCCATGTACCAATGAACATATCTAACTTGAACATCCCAAGTGGAAAAACTTTCTCGCCAGTAAAACTAAGGAGGGGCCTATGATAAGGCTCCAACTGAGACAACTTTAGATTTAAGCTATCGAAGCACGAGTAGAACATAATATCAGCAGAGCTACCATTATCAACCAGTACTCTCGAGATCATCACTTCCTTCATTCTCATTTTGATCACCAATGGGTCATCATGAGGATACAGCACACCTGCGAGGTCATTTTTTGAGAAACCGATGACCAGTTTTTCTTTGTTGACCTTCCTTGGGCGATCATCTTCAGCCAAGTTTATTCGTTGAATATATGAACAGGTTTGAACCTCATTGAGGTAAGCTTTTCTTTCTTCAGTAAGGTCTCCACCTCCTGCATCTCCACCTCTAATAACATTATAATCAAATGATCCAAAACGTATTGAAAATACCTCACGTTTTGGATGCCTTGGTCTTTTGGGAAGATCGGGGTCATCTTCTAGATCATCTTCATGGTCTCTTTTCTTATTCTCCTCTGCTCGATGAGGAGATCTAGACCTCTCTCTTGCTCGATCGTTGTTTCTTCTTTCATTTCTACGATCAACATACTTTGCCAGTTTTCCTCGTCTAATGAGTGCTTCGATCTCATTTTAAAGAGCTATGCAATTTTTGGTCATGTGGCCATGATCCTTGTGGAACTCGTAATATTTGGCCTTATTCCTCTTGTCAGGGTCTGACTTCATTTTCTCTGGCCAGTTTAACTCCTCGCTGTTCTTGATTTCTTCTAGAACATGGTTGATGTCTACCTTCAAAGGAGTATAATTTTTAAATTTCTTTAATACCTCCCATGACGGCTTTGTTTTTGAGTTCTTGTCACCACCTTTGTTCTTATGCTCTTTCTTTTTGGCCTTATCACCCTCCACCTTGGTTTCTTTGGTATCCATATTCTTCTTTGCATCCATAGCCTCCTCGGCATTCATGATCTTGGCCACTTTTGCCATCAATTCTGATATGGTTCTGGGTGTATCTTTAGCCAAAGTGTAGTACAACTTGTTGGGCAATAGCCCACTCACCAGAGCAGTAATCGCTGTCTTTTCCTCGTGATCAATAACTTCGAGTTTCTCGTTATTGATACGAGTTATATAATCCCTAGTGCTCTCACCTGCCTTTTGTCTAACACTTAACAAGTGTGCTACTCGTTTAACAGGTTTTGCTCCAAAACAGAAGTTTCCAATGAAGAGCTCGGCCAGTTGAAAGAAAGTTGAAATCTTACCCCGAGGAAGATTATTGTACCATATTTGAGCAGATCCTGTAAGAGTTCTCGATAATTCCCTGCATCTCATCTCATCTGGCACAGCATAGATGTCGGCAACAGCTTGGTATTTCTCTATATGAAGGACAGGATCAATTTTTCCATCATATTTAGGAGTCACAACAGGTGCTTTGAACTTTGATGGTGTGGGAAAATCCACAATTTCTTGGATAAAAAGTGTCCCTTGGACAAAAGTTCTTTGTAGATGATTCTTGGCCTTGTCCATTTCCCCTAATCTATCTTCCAGCCTCTGAATAGAGCCTTTCCACGCATCATTTCCTTCCTCGGGCCTGTTGGTTCGAGCAACTGATCGCGTGGATGTGGCTTCTTGGGATCTATCCTGTCGAGCAGCTGGTTGTGATTGGGCAGAACCCTCTCTTAAATCAAATGGTCGTCGAAAGTTTCTCGACACAGCCTTAGGAGGACTTTTATTCTTCTTAGGGCCCAATCGATCAAAAGGAGAGACCCTATTCAATCTTTCCAGTGCACTGGTTCTTTTCAAAGAGAGAGTGATGCGTTGTTCAGTATCTGTGGCTCGTACTGACGAAGTTCGACCCGGTTGATAAGAAAAATCTTCAGATTTATCAGTGCGATATGAATCGCTTTGCCTAATGCATGAAGAAAGTAAATGAGTATTTCTTTTACCACTTCGTTGTCCTGAATAAGTTGATGCTCCACCTTGGATAGTTTGCATGAGTTGTCGCATTATTTCCTGCATGGCGGTTTCGGCTCGAGCCAAACTGGCCATGATTCCTACCAGATCTTGGATATTTGGAGGAGCGGATGGATTTGGGGTGTTTCCAGCGTTTCGATTGCTAGATTCAGGATTGTCAGCCATTGGTGATGATTTGTTTTTGGTGAAAAATGAAAATTACAATCGTTTCCCACAGACGACGCCAATCTGTTGATGTAAAAAATTAGATTATCTCTAATTTTTTAATCACAGATAAAAAATAAATAAGACAAGAGATTTTAAAGTGGTTCAGCCTTGAACGAATGGCCTACGTCCACTGTTTGTATTATTATTGAATGTTTGGGAATTCTCGAGGTAGGATTTATCTCAAGAAATTCTGGTCCCTCTACAATGAGGATGATATAGTGTATTTATAGCCATGAGGCTGTACATGTCAATGAGTAATACATAGCTGTTCAATAAGCGTATACATCTGTATGATAATATTCAGCATTTAATGCGTATTTAATCCTCTTAATTGTCTGATAATAAATGCTCTGATCGAGGTGCATCTCGGACTGCCTAAGATGCTCGGACCGCCTAAGTATCTCGGTATCCATGAGTTTCTCGGTGCAGTAAAGTTCCTCGGTGAGCCCCTATTGCTCGGTGAGTTGATCGGGGAAATTGAGTTCCTCGAAGTCAAGGTATTGTTCAGAAATGTTTGTTAGTGCCATGTAGATTTACACGTGTCTCCACTTCATTGTACCATGTCAGCAGACTAAAATTGGTATCAACAATAATTTTCATTTGTTGAACGTATAAAGTTACATCATCATGCTCATAATCACATCATCATTCTCATTATCTAGAATTTCCTATATTCTAGTTATGCCCTTATTTGGCATGTAAACATAAAGATAGTATTATATATATGAGTTATTAAAATCAAGAGTTAAGGACTAAACTCCTCCCGATTCTCAACACGGCACTGCGTTTCGTGCGTGGGATGTCTCACCGAGGCGAAATCCAAACAAGGAACCCCCCGTTACACTACTCCTGACCGTATCGATCCTCGGGGCTCATTATGCCCTCAATGAAAGATGCATGCAACCCAAATTATTATTATCCAATTTTAGTTAATTAATATTCCCAATTCTCAACAGTACACGGCGTTTCATGCGTGGGACGTCTCGCCGAAGCGAAATCCAAACAAGGAACCCCCCCGTTACACTACTCCTGGCACTGTCAATTATCGGGATAGGTGATATATATATATATATATAATTGAGAATTAAGGACTAACTTATCCCCAAGTTCCAACATTATACTGCGGTTCGTGCGTGGGACATCTCGCCGAGGCGAAATCCAAATAAGGATCCTGATTAGGCATAAATTCTTCCTAATTTATCCCTTGATTTAGCTACTTTTAGCACCTCGAACAACGTAATTGAGTTGGATTTAGCTCATAACCGTGCTACTGACTGATCTTAATGAGTACACCGAGTTTCTGGTATTTTGTAGTGATTTTGCTGGTATTTGATGTCAAGAAACGAAATAAGGAAATCGGTAGAATCAAGAAAGCAAGAAGGAAATGTCTCAAGGGCAAAAGCGTAATTTCTACACAGAATTCGGATGAGGTACCTAAAGAGAAGTCGAATACATCTCATTCACGAGCACAAAGGAATAAACGGCACCCCAATCAGAATCCCGGAATAAAAGTTATGAGCAGTCAAAGAGGAGACAGAAAGTCAAATAGCCGGACCGGTCCGCCCCTACCCCGGATCGGTCCGCCTTGCCAAACTCTAGAGGAACTCGGATCGCATGCAAACCGAAGGAGGAAAAAATAAAAGGAGCCGGTCCACCCCCGGACCGGTCCGTACCAAAAAAAAATAACCGACCCGCCTTGGGGGCAGATCGGTCCGCCTAAGACCCGGAGCGGTCCGGTTTTCGAGATCTAAAAATATTTTCTCTTCCTAAAAAGACTCCTAGTGCAGCTGACTTCCGATATTATTTTAGGGTATAAAAGGCCCGATTTAGTATTGTTATGGACACGGAGAATTAGTAGGTTTTACCTCTTCTTTTTCAGAAACCCTAGCTTAGTTAACATTTTCAGATTTATTTCAAGGATTGAAGAATTTATTCAGTGATTTCTGTGAGTATATGTTTCTTTCATAGTTTCACTTAGTGCTTGGATAATATTAGTGATTAATTGTTAATTCTAATTCTTTTCTGCATCTAATTATTATTTTTCTTAGAGTAACTATGAGTTCCTGCACATTAATCCTTGTTTCCGTCCTTGTCAACATGTTAGGCTAGATTTCCCAAGGTCGAGATGCATGAACCCATCCTGATGCGTTAGTGCATGTGTATAAAATTAATTCGCTAAATTCAATGATTGACCTTGATCTTATTGCGTAGTTTCACAACGATTGTAGATCTTTATATCTCGTTTGCCTCCGGGTACTTGTGATGATTTAGAGTGCAATTCGAATGCTACTATCGCGATACCGATTTACTCATCCTCAGATTAAGTATGACGCGGGCTTGAACCTCGTATACGTAATGCTTGGGAGTACTAAAATCTGGGTCAAATCAATCAGATAAATTTAAGATTAGTATTATATTCTCACTACACTAAGGTTGGAGGATTGTATTCCCGTCCTATTCTTCTCATCATTTAAAATAAAAAGTGTCAAATCATCCTTCATTCATAATTTTGGTAAGTTAGTGTAGTTGCATTTTTTTTATAATTTCATATTTTCATTTAGTTATAATCATTCCCAAAATCAAATCATTTTCCCTTTATTTTTAGAGTCAAGGTTAGGATTCCTCCGTCTTTCCCGTCGTCACAACTTCGTTGTCCTTTTTCCCTGAGGATCGATACCTGACTTGTCGGATTATTACTTGAGCGATATGCTTACACTTGAGCCTAGAGTGAACGCATTTCTGAGACACATTTTCATTCCCGTCAAGTTTTTGGCGCCATTGCCGGGGAATTAGGTAGACTTAGGATTAGATTGAGTTAATCCAAAGCTTTGACCAAAAAAAAAAATTAAAAAGCACAAAAAGATTCACCATCATCTCTCCTAAGCTTTAATGCAAAATTCTGAAACCACTCCCACACCCCATAATACTCCAACCAACATTCACGAAAATCCAATTGTTGAGTATAATCCTGATAGTCCCCACACTCCAAACGCCCCACAGTTCTGGATCCCACCTCCCACACCGTCGCACTCAATCTCTGATAACACTCCCTTCCCCTTCTTAGGACACACTTCGAGCATGCCCAGTGAGAACACCGAGTCAATAAGTGAAGGAGAGATGTCACAACACGGCAGTGCACCCGCCGGTGAGGAAGAGCCCCCATACCGTCCGATTAGAGAGTTCTTATATCCCGAGCGTACTGTCACTCCGGGATGCATTATACTCCCGTATAATTCCGGGCAATTCCGTTTCAAAAATGGGATGATCCAGATGCTACCGCATTACCACGGTATGGATTCTGAAAAGCCATACCTCCATATTAGGGAATTTGAGGACGTGTGTGATACTCTAAATGATCAAACCTGCACACAAGAGGTAATCCGCCTCAAACTCTTCCCTTTCTCGCTCAAAGATAAAGCTAAGGCCTGGCTATGGTCTTTACCTCCAAGCTTGATTCCATCCTCGCATGAGCTACAGTCGAAATTTCTCAAGAAGTTCTTCCCGCCACATCGAACAATCTCCATAAAGGCTCAAATTCAGGCATTCAGACAAGCTGAAAGTGAATCATTTCATCAATGTTATGAACGTTTCAACGAGTTAGTTGCTTCATGCCCCCATCATGGATTTGATTCAGCGCAAGTCATCTCTTTTATCTATAACGGTTTGAATCTTAACTCCAAATAACTTGTTGAAACAATGGGAAGTGGTCCGTTTATCGATTTAGATGCCCAGGATGTTGAGCTTCACTTGAGGTATGTCGTCGAGACTACCCAATCCTAGGACACTTATGATCCCAACACTCAAAATCGAAATAGATAAGCGACCACTACTCCGTCAGCATCCGGCCTATTCCATATAGATAAGAATTCTATGACGGATAGCCGATTAGAGAATCTTGAGATAGGATTTCGAGATCTGTGCGAGGTATATGGAAAAGGATCAGCTGGACCCATGCCAAACCCAGTCGTCAAGGTGTGTGCTATTTGTGAGGCGGGACATTCAACTGAGGAATGACCGACGATAACCGCCTACAAATCAATGCTTCAAGAGTAAATTAGTGGTATAGGAGGTTTTAAGGGTAATTTCGGTGCCCCGCACGAGAATTCATACAACCCTTCTTGGAAAAATCATCCCGGTTTTAGCTATGGGCAACAACATGCCGTAATGAACCCTCCTTCGCATGTTGCCCCTCCTCCACCACAACACTTTCAACAAGCTCCACACATGCAAGGACATGTGCAAGCACCGCCACCTCAAGGAAATTATATTCCACCACAGCGGAGAACTCTCGAGGATACCATGAATCAATTCATCGCAAGCCAGACCGCAACCAATGCCAAATATGATCGTCTAATTGGCGACATAAATGTGAATCTGTCTAAAATACAATCCTCATTGAGTGTTCAAGAGAAGGGCAAGTTTTCTGTCCAAGGCCAACGACCCCCCCAAGGTCAACCTAGCGTTAGCTCCACCTCCACTGAACATCAGGAGCAATGTCAAGTTGTAACCACTCTTTGTAGTGGGAGAGTTATTGATTTATCACCTCCCCCACCCGACACAACTAAAGCCAAGGAGATTTCGCCCGGCACAAAAGAGGCCGAAGTTGTCCCATTGAATGAGAGTGACCAAGAAGCTGCTAGTGGGCCAGAGGTAGTAGTGAAACCACCTTCCGCAGCACCGTTTCCTCAAAGGTTGATTCCCTCCCACAGAGGAAACCCACGTGATGACGTGCTAGAAGTGCTAAAGCAAGTCAAGCTTAATTTACCTTTCCTTGAGGCCATTAAACAAATTCCAGCATATGGAAAAGTTATCAAAGACCTGCTGAAGGTTAAAAGAAAGATGAAAGTGAAGAAAAACGTCTTTCTAGCACAAAATGTGAGCTCCATCCTACTAAATGAACTGCCGCCTAGGTTCAAAGATCCCGGTGCACCCACCATATCCTGCATCATTGGGGAGAATAAAATTGAAAAAGCCTTACTTGACTTAGGAGAAAGCATAAATATACTCCCTTACTCCATTTATAAGCAACTTGACTTGGGCGACCTCAAGCCCACGAATGTCACTCTCCAATTAGCGGATCGAACAGTGAAGATCCCATGAGGTATAGTCGAGGACGTGATCGTTCAAGTTGACACTTTCTACTTTTCGGTGGATTTTTTCATTTGGGACATGGATCCCTCCTTCCACTCGAGTAATCATGTTCCCATCATCCTTGGGCGCCCTTTTCTAGCTACGGCTAACGCAATCATTAATACTAGGAATGGGCGAATGCAACTCACATTTGGGAACATGACCATGGATACCAACATCTTCCACATAGCCCAAAATGCAGGAGAGGAAGACGATCTTCATGTTGTGAGCCTCATAGATGAGATAGTAGAGGAGTACTTTGAGGAGAATTACTGTGGCAATGCTTTAGAATCCTGTTTAGCGGTGAGACACGAGAATGAGGGGACGTACACCGCCTTCGAGAGGGAGGTTAAAGAGTTGAACGAGCTACTCGATGAGAGTAAGTCGGACGAGGACGTGAGAGAGGTTAATTGCGTTTCGAGATTCGAGGAATTACCTCCGAGGGATATGCACATGGTTCCCTCCAGTGAAAAATTTCCAACCCTCGAGTTAAAGAAACTTCCCTCCCATATTAAATATGCATATCTAGGAGAGGATGAGACATTTCCTGTTGTTATCTCCTCTAGCCTAAATGAAGGGCAGGAGGGTAAATTATTAAAAATTATGAGGAAGCACCAAAGTGCTTTTGGTTGGTGCATAGCTGATTTGAAGGGGATAAGTCCTTTAATTTGCACTCATAAGATCCATCTCGAAGAGGATGTCAAACCTTCTAGAGAAATGCAAAGAAGACTGAATCCCAACATGAAAGAAGTTGTGAGAACTGAAATAATCAAATTGTTGGATGCCTGGATCATCTACCCAATCTCGGATAGCAAGTGGGTAAGCCCTATTCAAGTCGTCCCGAAGAAGTCTGGTATGACTGTGATTGAGAATGGAAAGGGAGAGTTAGTTCCCCAACGTACCACCACCGGGTGGCGCGTTTGCATTGATTATCGGAAACTCAATGCGGGAACCAGGAAAGACCATTTCCCCTTGCCATTTATTGATCAACTGCTTGAAAGAGTAGCGGGCTACCCTTACTATTGCTTCCTTGATGGTTATTCCGGGTATAACCAAATTGAGGTAGATGTACTTGACCAGGAGCCCTTTTGGCACATTTGCCTATAAACGTATGCCATTTGGCTTGTGTAATGCACCCGCGACCTTTCAAAGGTGCATGTTGAGTTTATTTAGCGACATGGTCGAGAGAGGACTCGAAGTGTTTATGGACGATTTCAGCGTTTTTGGCACCTCTTTCGATCATTGTCTAGAAAAACTGGAAAAAGTACTTACTCGATGCGTGGAAAAGAACTTAGTGCTGAATTGGGAGAAGTGGCATTTCATGGTCACCGAGGGAATAGTTATTGGCCACATTGTATCATCCAACAGAATAGAAGTTGATAGGGCTAAGATAGATGTCATAGCTGACCTTCCTCCACCAAAATCGCTGAAAGACGTGCGCTCCTTTTTGGGTCACGCGGGGTTTTATCGAAGGTTCATTAAGGACTTTAGCGCCATCGCTAGGCCATTAAGCAACTTACTCATGAAGGACTCCCCATTTGAGTGGACTGAAACATGCCAAAGTTCTTTTGACAAATTGAAGAACATGCTTGTGTCCGCCCCCATCATGCAAGTTACGCATTGGTCCTTACCATTCGAACTTATGTGTGATGCCAGCGATTACGCGATCGGGGATATTTTGGGACAATGTCAAGATAAACAAGCTCATGTCATCTACTACGCCAGCCGGACTCTTATCGGACCTCAACTCAACTACTCTACCACGGAGAACGAGTTGCTAGCAGTAGTCTTTGCCCTCGATAAGTTCCAGTCCTATCTCATTGGTTCTCCTATTACTGTTTTCACCGACCACGTGGCTTTGAAATATCTACTTGCGAAGAAAGACGCCAAGCCGCGCCTCATAAGGTGGATCCTACTCCTACAAGAGTTCAATCTCTCCATCAAAGATAAGAAAGGAGTAGAAAACGTCGTTGCCGACCATTTATCTCGGCTTTTGTCCGACGTACCTAGTGATCCCGTACCCATAGATGAACATTTTTCGAATGAGCAGCTTTTTGCTACCTCTTCATATCCCTGGTTTGCGGACATAGTGAACTATCTTGTCACGGGAGTCGTCCCTCCCGACTGGATACCACAAGATAAGAAGAGGTTTCTTACTTGGTCGCGCATGTTTTTTTACGATGATCCATTCCTTTTTAAATACTGTGCAGACCAAATCATCCGACGATGTGTACCGGATGACGAAATCCCAAAAGTCATCCAGTTTGGTCATTCGGAAGCTTGTGGAGGTCATTTTTCGATGAAAAAGACGACCGCTAAAATTCTGCAATGCGGCCTCTATTGGCCCGTAATCTTCCGGGATGTGAACGATGCTTGCAAATCATGCAATAGGTGTCAACGGATGGGAGCCATTACTCGACGAGACATGATGCCTCTTACCCCTATACTCATCATTGAGATATTCGACTGTTGGGGTATTGACTTCATGGGTCATTTCCCTCCATCCTTTGGTTTCCTATACATCCTCGTCGCGGTAGACTACGTTTCTAAATGGGTGGAAGCTATAGCTACCAAGACTAATTACAACAAAGTGGTGATAAAGTTCCGGCAGGAACACATACTTTCCCGCTTCGGTGAACCGAAAGCAATAATTAGCGATAATGGTACGCACTTTTGCAATAGGTCATTCGAGAAGCTTATGAGAAAGTATGATGTCGTTCACAAGGTTGGAACGACATATCACCCATAAACGAATGGACAGGCCGAGCTAGAAAATCGGGAAATCAAGAACATTCTTGAAAAGACTGTCAATACTACCCGAAAAGATTGGTCCCTTAGATTGAACGATTCGCTATGGGCCTACCGTACCGCATACAAGAATCAACTCGGCATGTCCCCTTTTCTCTTTGTGTATAGAAAACCTTACCATCTTCCTGTTGAGCTCGAACAGAAGGCGTATTGGGCGATTAATCAATTGAATTATGCCATGGAAAAGGCCGGTGAAGCCCGCAAGCTTCAATTGAATGAGTTAGAAGAACTACACAATGGTGCGTATGAGAGTGCCGAAATTTTGAAAGAGAGGATGAAACTCTCTCATGATAGCATCATTCGATGAAAAGAGTTTCTCCTCGGGAAAAAAGTTCTCCTCTACAACTCTTGGCTTCACCTCTTCCCTGGCAAGTTGCGATCACGTTGGTCTGGCCCATTCGTCGTGAAGAATGTTTTCCCCCACGGAGCTGTTGAACTAGACGATTTAAAAGGGGGATATACATTCAAAGTGAATGGACAATGCCTAAAGCCATATCTAGAGGCGTGTACAGAAGAAGCCGAAACCGTCTGGTTGTCGGACCCCGTTTACGGGGTTGAGTGAGCTGTTGAAGTGAGGTCGTCGCACCACCGACGCGTATGGGATGAGAGTCGTGTGTGTGGGAGTCGTGTGTGTTTTGAGAGTCGTTAGGACTAGGTTTCGTTCAGGAGAAGCATTCTTGTGTTTTGGGAATTCTGATTCAAAGGCTGTTGACTAGTGAAATCGAGAGGGTTCTAGTGCAATTGGATAGAGAGGATATCGAGAACGTGAAAATGTTTTGAAGAAGAGAGCTCGAAACCGAAGTAAAAGAAGTCCAGCTCAAAAACCCTGGGCGGACCGGTTCCTTTTTCAGGCGGATCGGTCCGACCCCAGACCGATTCCTTTTATTTTTAAAGGAACTGGTCCGCCTGTCGAGGGTTTGAAAAGACAAAGGGCCGGACCGGTCCGCCCCTACCCCGGATAGGTCCGCCTTCTGCAAACTTGCCTCCTCCTCTTCCCAAGATTCACCCCCCTTTCCCCCCAATCCCATTCATTCCCTCCAATTTCCTCTTCCCAAACCCTACCTTTCCCTCCCAAATTCATCCCCTTTTCCCTCCAAACCCCTTCCCTCCAAAACCAACCCCTCCCCTCCCCTTTCCACTATAAATACACCTCCAATCCTCCCTTTTTCCTCACACCTTCAACCTAAATACTCTCTTCTTCCTCTCTAGTTTTTCAAGCAACTACCTCCCTCCTATTTCCATGGCACCCCTTGTTGCCCCCACCAAATACGACTCCACCGTAATCCACCCCTCCGGTCACGACGAATACCGCTCCCGCCAAGAGGAGCGATGGTGCACTCAATACTTCGGTTTGGGCTGTAAACTCCATATGGAGCACGCGGTCCAATGGGAAGCTCTATCCAACTCCGTTACCTCCCTTTTCATGGCCCGGGGTTGGTGCCGTTTCCTCAACCAACCTCACGAAGCGGTTTGGGAAATCGAAGTCCGCTCATTCTATGGTACACTCGTTCGGACGGGCCAATTCGAGGCCGAAGCTTTTGTGGATGGGACTCCCATACCCTTTTCCTTGGCACGTCTCACGGCCAAGTTGGCCGAGTTTGATGTCCCGGATGTCCAAGAATTTAGTTATCCCCAAAATGCCCCCCGGTCGACAAGGACATTATCATGGCTCGCATTGCACCGAACGTGGCTTGGGCGGGGCAAACCGCCTCCGTTGGACGCCTCAACGAGAAGGCGCTCCTTACATTTCAGATTGTGTGCGCCAACCTATTACAAACGTCCAATGACTCTGCCATGCGGCCTCGGCAAGCTACCCTCACATATAATCTCTTCGACCCCCAAACTTCCATCCATTTGGGCCGCACATTATACGCGGACATCATTAACGTGTCCACCTTTTCATAAATTTATTTGTTCAAGGGTTCTTCGAAATTACAAATATTATTTTGACAATCCGTTTTTTTTTCAAAAATAGTGGGTGGTTATCTCGTATACTTATTATATTATGGTGATGCTGAGAATGTTCTATCTATGATTCCTGTTATTATTGGAGTATCGGGATGGCCCCCTCTTATTTTGATAAGCAAGTTATTACAGATGGTATCAGAGCTTCAGGGCCTAGAGTCTTTAGGATGTATGCGGACTTGTCACGTTCTACCGTAGCGTTCTTTGATATAGAGCCTTAATGTTAGGACTGCTTTGTTTGCCTAAAATTGCGATCTTCTGCAAGATAGATTATTTTTTAAATAGTATTCTAATTCTATTGTTTCTTTATCTCAGATGCTACCTAAGAGAGGTTGCCCCGCTAGAAGAAACAGAGTCGTAGAAGAGAATGTTGGTCCTCCATCGCCGCCACAAGGAACAATAAATGCAGATGAAGTGGCCAATATTGTAGCCCAAGTGGTCAATGCTTCTATGACTATTGTTGTGCAGTAATTGCCACAATCCCAACAACCATGAGCTCAAGAAGTACAAGCTCCTACGGGACCTTCTCCGTGGGAAAGGGTTAGAGAATCCTTTTTAAAGGGCCATCCTCCAGAATTCCAAGGAGGTTCTGATGTTATAGTCACAAATCAGTGGAAAAAGGATATGCAATGCCATCTTCGTATGGTTAAGTGTAGCGAGGAAAGAAAACAAATTCTTGCTACTGTTAAACTCATTGGAGCTGCATTGCATTGGTGGGAATCGATGACTACTCCAGAGCAGAGAGATACTATGACTATCAATGAATTTTGGGCTTTGTTTGATTGAAAGTATTTTCCTCCCGCAGTTCACAGGGAGATGAGAAGAAGACTACAATATGTGGTGTAAGGTGAGCATTCAGTTGCGGAGTACGAAGAGGAATTTACTCGGTTAGCTAGTTTTGTTCCGGACGAGGTGACTCTGGAGGAGAGGAAAATATCCAAGTTCATGGGAGGTTTACACTGGAGGATACGACAACATTTGCTGGGCAATATAGCTTTATAGACTTTTGGGGATGTAATGAATGCGGCGTTACTCTATTGTCAAGAACATCGGTTGTATGTCCAAAGTGGTAAGAAGGCTTCGGTTGTGGGGCAAGCGGGTAAACCCGAAGGCAATGGGACAGGAGGAGGAGCACTTCCCTTGTCTCAATCTTGGGGAAATAAACAAAAAGAAAGGGACCCCCAGCAAGGCGACTTGTCAAAAAGGCAACGTTTTGGTGGGTTTAATGTTGGTGGCAGTAATACTAGGCATGGGCAAGGTGGCCTGCACCAACAAGCAGGTCGGGGTGGAAATGGGGGTAGGGGCCATCCGGTCCAAGGCTTTGGGGCGTTTAGAAATAATTGGGGCTGAAATTAAGAGAATATGGCGGGTCGATGCTTCCTATGTGGAGAGGTGGGTCATTTCAAGAAGGTGTGTCCATAGTTGATTGGGGGACATCTTCCTAGGGTTCCACAGCAGCCACATGTCTAGTTACCGCCACAAGTTCCTAACCCAGTTGTCCCTCCACAATAGGGACAACTACAGTATGGGCGAGTTTATCACATGCAGGATGCTATGCTTCCTCTTGCCCTGCCAGCACCGCCAGCGATTGAGGGTAAGTTTCTCATTCCGTGGCACATGGGTCGTGTATTATTTGATACGGGTGAGACACACTCGTTCATTTATAGAAGTTTTGCTCAGTCTACTGAGTTAATTAGGTCGGCAGAGAGTACTTTCACGAGTGTTGAATCTTCTATGGGGGACGGGTCATTTATTTTCTTTGTTTATAACAAGTAGGAATAAATCTTGGTAATTTATTCTTTGAGGCCGATTTGCTCGTCCATGAAATGGCCGAGTATGATGTAATCCTAGGAATGGATTGTTTAGTAAAGTATCGCGCTATAGTAAATTGCTATGGTAAAAGTATAGTTTTTTCCATTCCGGGGCAAAAAATGTTTTTAGTGGTTATGCCTTGTACGGAAGGAGGTACTAGCACTTACTTGTACTGTATCACGGAGGAGACTTCTCGGGATGTGGTCATTTCCTTAGATTCAATTCCGATTGTTAAGGATTTCGAGGATGTCTTTCGAGAAATATTGGGTTTGCCTCCGAGTAGGGAGATTGAGTTCGTAATTGATTTAGCGTCGGGAACTCGATCGATCGTGAGAGCTCCGTATCGTATGGCTCTTATTGAAATGTGGGAGTTAAGAGACCAAATTCAGCAATTGTTGGAACAAGGGTTCATTAGGCGTAGTTCGTCACCGTGGGGCAATCCGGTGTTATTTGTGAAGAAAAGAGACGGTTCTCTCCGATTGTGTGTGGATTACCGGGAGTTGAATAAAGTCACTATCAGGAACAAGTACCCTTTGCCTCGGATTAATGATTTGTTTGATCAACTTAGGGGACCGTCGTACTTCTCTAAAATCGAACGGGAGCAGGATGCATCCAAAACCTCTTTCCTAACGAGATATGGGTCCTATGAATTTTTAGTTATGCCTTTCGGGCTAACCAATGCCCCCGCAGTTTTTATGGACCTTATGAATAGGGTGTTTCGGAACTTCCTCGACCAGTTTGTTATAGTATTCATTGATGACATCTTAGTGTATTCCAAAATAGAAGCAGATCATGCTACTCATCTACGGTTGGTCCTGCAAACGTTGAGGTATCATCAATTGCATGCTAAGTTTGAAAAGTGCAATTTTTGGTTGCAGGAAGTACAGTTTCAGGGTCACATTTTGACAGCCCAGGGTATTTCGGTAGACCGTGAACACATCACTACAAAGTAACTGTTAACCCTCTTCGGTACAGAACTCATTTATCTAACACGTACCTTATTGCCTTATACTTAAGCTTTGTGGCCTCAATTGGGTCTACTGGCAGAGTTCATTATTCAATATAAGCTCTAATGGGATCCATTCAGGATGGTCCCATATCTACTGTAATGAAACTAATCATCAAGTCTTCATCAATACTGCGATTGGCCAAAATTTTGATGTGAATGGTTCTCCTGAGCTTAATTCTGGTTACTGATGCTAGCCGAGAAAGTGCATCAGCTCAGGCATTTTCCAATCTTAGAATTCTGCTCATCTGAATAGAGGGTAAAGTTGTTATATCCTCTAATGCCTTGGCTAGGTATCTTGTCATCAGTTCACCTTTGGCTCCATTTAAACTCAAAACCTGATTTACTACCAACTGAGAATCACTATATGCCACAACTTACTCGGCGTTTAATGATTGAGCCAAACTCAATCCTAGAATGAGAGCTTCATATTCTACTTTATTATTTGAGGCTTGAAATTAGAATCGTAATGCATACTCAATATCTATCCCATTAGGAGTATTGAGTATAATACCTGCTCCACTTTCTGCTGCACATGATGGTCCATCTACATACAAGTTCCATATTAGGATTTTATTATTAAACCCTTGGTCTGATAATATCCCATGATCGAATACTTTATTCTTTGCCTCCTCATATCGTATATCCATCTTCTTTATCTTGGTTGATTGTTTTGGTTGGTCGGCAACAACTTTTCTGAGCTCTCCCATGCTCGGGTCTTTTTGGGATGTTGGTTGGTGATGACTTCAGTTGATCTTTCCCCTGTTGAGGTTTGTTTTGCCCGTATATTGCTTTTGGACCTCCAAATAAGTGAATTCTGCAATGAAGTCTACTACATCTTGGTCATTTAATGAGGACCTTGGCTCATATATAATATTGTACTCTCCTAATTCTACTGCCTAATACATCAATCTCCAAGAATTTTTAGGTTTATACAGATCTTGTCGAAGAGGCATGCTAGTGTATACCACAATGGTGTGCACTTGGAAGTAAGGTTTTATCTGCCTGGATGCGTCAATCAACGCTAAAGCTAATTTCTCCAAATGTGGATATTTAATTTTTTTCTCCTCGAAAAGCTTTGCTGGTGTAGTAGACTGGCTTCTAAACTCCATTATCTTCTTGTATCAAAGCAGAACTTACAGCTGACTTAGAAATGGCTAAGTACAATTCTCCCAAAACTGGTCGGAGAGCAATGGTGGTGATCCCAGATATTTCTTCAACTCCTAAAAGGATTTCTCGCATTTTTTATTCCATTAAAAGGTATTTCCCAACACCTTAAAGAATGACAAACATCTGTCAGTTGCTCGGGACACAAATTTGTTCAAAGTGGCTACTCACCCAGTGAACCTTTGCACCTCCTTTTTGCAAGTCGGGGACTGCATTTCAATCAATGCCTTAATTTTGTCAGGGTTTGCCTCAATTCCCCTTTAATTCACAATGTACCCGAGAAACACGCCTTCTTGGACACTGAATACTCACTTGGTCGGATTTAACTTCATCTGGTGCTTCTCTATCTAATCAAAGGTTTGGCTGAGGTTGACAATGTGATCAGATGTTTTTTTGCTCTTCGTCAGCATGTCATCTATGTATACCTCCATGTTTTTGCCTATCTGTTCCTCAAAGACTTTGTTCACCAATATCGGGTAAATGGCACCTGCATTTTTCAAACCAAATGGCATAATATTATATCAATAAGTTCCTCGGGGAGTAATAAAATAAGTGCTTTCCCTATCTTCGAGCTTCATCTTAATCTAGTTATAATTAGAATATGCATCCATAAAACTCAATAGTTCATGCTCTGACGTAGCATCAATAAGTTGATCAATCCTGGGCAAAGGAAGGTGGTACTTTGGGCAAGCTTTTATTCAAATATGTGAAGTCCACACACATTCTCCATTCATTGTTTTTCTTTTTGACCATAACAACATTGGCAAACCAATCTGGATATTTCACATCTTCGATGAATGAGGCTTTTTAAAGCTTCTAAGCCTCCTTCTGGATAGCCTGGTTCTTCTCAAGGCTATATACTCTATGCTTTGCTTCACTGGTTTGGCGTCCTTGTTGATGTTCATCTCATAACAGAGGAAATTAGGATCAATCCTAAGCATGTCCTCATGACCCCAAGCGAATATGTGTTTTCTCTGTCTCAGGAATGTCACTAGCTCTTGTTTAAGAACAGAGTCTAGCGTTGATCCTACCTGTGCAAGGTTTTAAAAAACATTGGGCGTGACCAAGGCGTGGAGACCAAGCCTTAATCCTTAGAAGCCTAGGCGGGCCTTAGGCCTAAAAAGGCGTGAAAAGGCATTTAGGCCTTTTTTTATTATATATTTTAATATTTTTAACCATAATAAGGCTATTAAAAATACTAAAATTATACATACCTTAAAAATATGTCTAGATATATGCAAATTAAAATACTTTTTTGATTGTTCTGGACGAGATATTGGTCCAATTTGTAAAAAAGTCATTGAAATACGATATCGTTTCACTAAAGCATTTTTGTTTTAAAAAAAGTGCACCTTTAAGACTTTTACCAATAATAAGGCATAAAAGGCTTAAGGCGGGGCATTTCTCCCAAGCGTCAAGCCTAGGTGGAGCTTAGGCGCACTTTTAGAACACTGTACCTATGTAATTCGCTCTGACTTGTCGTTGTCTAAGATGATATTTTCCATTACTTCCACAATTTGTCCTTTTACTAACTCTATCTCCTCTCTTGGATCTAAAGTTTCCACTACATACTCTCTATTGGGCTCAGTGATGTCCACTTGGTAAGTGGTGGTCTTTTTCTTTATTTTTTTCCCAAATCCTCTTGCTCGGTAGAGGATTAATATTATTCTCGAGCTACTTTTTGATCACCCATCACCACACCTACTCCAAAGTTAGCCGGGAACATCAAACACTGATGGATTATTGAGGGAACTGCTTCAAACTTCTTCAATCCTACTCTGCCTATGATGACATTATATAGGTTGACTGTATATTCTTATTCATCACAAAAAAATAAACTTTCTCAGTCTGACTTTCTAGCCAGGTGCCGAGTAACACCTCCTACTTGATTGTGCCCAAAGGATGAACTTTCTCACCAGAAAAATTGATCAAAGGCCTGTGGCACAGGTCTAGTTGACTGAGCTTTAAATCCATCTTTTGAAAACATGGATAAAACATGATATCTGCTGAGCTACCATTATCAATCAACACCCTGGAAATAATTGTATCCTGGTACCTGAATTTGACCACTAGGGGTCATCATGGGGGTAGAGAATTCCTAAAAAGTTATTTTTGGAAAACCAAATTACCAACTTTTCTTTATCCACCTTCCTTGGCCTATCTTCTTCGGATAGGTTTATCCTCTGGATGTAAGAACAAGCTAGATCCTCATTAAGGTAATCTTTTCTTTCAGTAGTATGATCTCCCCCTCCAGCATCTTCACCTGTAATCATCTGACAATCAAAGTACCAAAACTAAGAGTAAATACCTCACGCTCTGGTTGCTTAGCTTTTTAGGGAAATCTGAATTATTTTCAGGATCATCTTCATGATTTCTTTTCTTCTCTTCCCTAGGCTTGCATGGAGATTTTGACCTATGCCGAACTCCTCTATTGTCCTGTCGATCAACAAACTTATCCAATTTTCCTCATCAGATGAGGGTTTCTATCGCATTTTGCAAGGAAATACAATGATCTGTAATATGCCCATGGTTCTTATGAAATTTAAAGTATTTAGATATGTCCCTCTTCCCATCAGGTGCTCTTAGTTTTTTGGCCAACGTACCTCATTGATGTGTTTAATTTCCTCCAAAACGTGGTGAATGTCCATCGTTAATGGAGTGTAATTATTGTATTTCCTGAGCCTATCATCAATCTTCTTTTTCCTTGAATCCTTCTGCACCTTGTGTTCCTTCTACTCTTTCTTTTTAGTTTTGCCCTCAGACTTCATGCCGGAGCTTTGTTTTGCCGCCATGACTTTCTAGACATTCATTATCTTAACTGTTTTGGCCATTAATTTCGCCATTGTATTAGGAGGATCTTTGGCAAGTGTGTAGTAAAGCTTCTTAGGGAGCAATCCACTCATGAGGGATGTAATAGCTATTTTTTTCTTCGTAATCAATGACCTCAAGCTTTTCATTATTGAAGCGAGTAATGTAGTCCCTTATACTTCTTCTACCCGTTGCCTCACACTTAACAGAAGAGATACTATTTTTATCGGTTTGTCTTCAAAGAAGAAGTTACCAATTAATAGTTTGGCAAGCTAGTTGAACCTAGAAATTTATCCCCGAGAAAGGCTGTTGTACCAAATTTGAGTAAAACTTGTGATTGTACTTGAGAATGCCCTGCATCTCATTTCATCAGGAACAATATAAATATCAGTTATTTCTTAATACTGATCTATATGAAGAACAAGATCTATTTTCCCATCATACTTGGGAGTAACCACATGAGCCTTGAATTGAAAGAGTAGGAATATCCATAATAGCTTGTACAAAAGAAGAAACTTTCATGAAGCTTCGTTGTAAAGGATTCTTCACCTTTACCATCTCTCCCAACTTATCTTCCAATCATTGAATAAAGCCCTTCCAATAATTATTGCCAAAATCAGATTTATGAGTTGTAGCTCGGCTATTATGACCAACTGTTTGTGCTAAGCTCTCCCCCTGTGAGGTCCGCTCGGCCCGGATAGATCGTCGGGCGTCTAATCTGGATTGAGCTGAACCCTCACGTTGATCGTCTAGTCATCGAGTATTCCTCGATAATGTCCTGGGAATATTTTTATTCCCTTTAGGACCCATTCGATCAAAGGGAGACGCTCTACTTAATCTTTCTAAAGCACTTGATCTTTCAGGAGTAAAAGATTTCTCATCATAAGGTTATGAAGTTCTAAGAGAATAACTTACTCCTGGGCAGTAGGACGTATCTCTGGTAGTCCTGGATTGACTGTGCCTGTTGGTTCTAAGAGGTGGTGGTGGCATATTTCTATTCCCATGACTAGATAAGGTGGGAGATCCAAATTGTAGTGTTTAGGTCAATTTTTTAATCGTATCTTGCATAGCCTCCTGTCCTATGGCAAGACTAACCAAAAATCCAGTCGATTCATTATTTGTTAGATTACCATCGTTTCTGGCACTGGATTCACGTATGTCAGTCATTTTTGGATCAATGAACGAGAATGAAAACGTTTAGAAATATGTTCCCACAGACGGCGCCAATCAGTTGATGTAAAAAACTAGACCAGGTGTAATTGTTTAATCACAAAAAAATATACATAAGTAAAAAAAAAGACAAAATGGTTTTTAAAGTGGTTTGACTATGGAGAAAAGCCTACGTCCACTGTGCTTTTTATTTCCCTATGTTTTTCCTTTCAATCACTTGACCTTGATGAAAAGATTACAACGTATTTATAGACCAGTAGGGAGATAAAGAGATGGAATGTTAAAGGTTGGAACACCTTTATAAATTAGGTATTTACATCAGTATATAATGTTTCTGATTGTTGGCGTTTTGCTGATAAAGTTAGTCGGCCTCCCTAGTGTTGGACGGGCTTCCTAGTATTGGTCGGCATTTCAGGCCTTGGTCGATGATTATGCCTTACTGACTAGGATTATTGCCATAATGGATGACACATGCCTATTTCTTATTGGTCCACGTAAGTGCTTAATTTCGGTATCAACAATAACATTAATAAATCAAGAGTTATTATTATATAAACTAATGTCTAATGAATATTAAATAATTTCTCAAACATTAATTAAAATGTTTAGGTCTCGTAATAAATATATAGGCAACTAACAATTTTTTTTCCTCATAAACACGTATGAACATAAAAAGCTCTTAAAAATAGATTTTTCAAGGATATGTAGCTAAGGCCTTAGATGTCATGGTGTCAATATATTTTACGTATTGTGTGAATCTTCAAAAGATAGTTTGCATACAAAATAAATAAATGGTTGCACATAAAATAGTAATTAATTAAACTTCAAATTAGATTTGAATAAATGATATTTACATCGTTTATTGTAAACTTAATTATGTATGAAAAGATTATCTAAAGGTAACTAAATGGATAGAAAGTAATCCGTTGAAATGTTGAATTGGATGATCTCTAATGCATTCATTGCTTTGAGAAAAAAAAACTTTATATGAATGTATCAATTGGTGAGTATAATTGTACCCTTCCTACAATTTTTAACTTTTTTTCTAAATTCAAGGCTTATGAATATCAAATGTGTGCCTTTATCTTGCTATGGATGAAACCTTTAAGATCTGGATGAGAATATTTTTCATTCAAGAGATGTTGAGAAAATTATTGGTAAACTTTTGCAGATTTCGAAGATCAAATCTAAATATATATATATATATATATATATATATATATATATATATATATATATATACTAGTTGAAAACCCGCGCGATGCGCGAGCTATACCTTAGCGTCAAAATAACAACAGAGGAATTGCAAAACCTTAAAAGATGTTAAACAAAAATTGGAAATCGATTAACACCCCCATTTCTCATCTAAAATTCAATAGTTATTAAATTTTTTTTTTTAAATTACAACTAAAATCATATCGTGACAATGGGTAGAAATATATTATGCACATTTATTGAGTAAAAAGCTAAAAAAATATTAGAAAGAGTGTAGGTTGTAAATATAAATAAATAAAACAGTTATAACATTTTTTAAATAAAAAGATCTATTTAAAAAAAATTATATATCAGATGTATTGTATGTAATTTATTAAAAAGGAAAGGTTAATTTTATTTATATTAATTGATTTATTTATTAAAAAGGAAAGGTTAATTTTGTTTATATTAATTGATTTATTTATATTAAACAGTTAAAATTTTTTTTTAAACTTTAACACAGTTTCTTAATTTCATTAAATAGTTAAAAAAAAGATAAAAACATTTATTTTAAAACTTTTATTCTTTGTACAACACTTAAACAAATAAGATTTTTGTATCTCAAAACATAAAAAGAAATCAATTCATATCAGCAGACATTAAATACAACAAAAAAATATTGCATATTATTTTCAGAAACAATATACATAAAACAATAATTAGATTTTGGTATTTCAACCATTTAGATATTTGTATCTCAAATAAAAATAAAATATTTTCAAATTCTTATTGAAAAAAGAGGGCACTGATGTTCAGGTGCACCAAGAAGTTTTCCATCAAAGTAGTAAGCTCCATCGTGATATTTCTCAATCCTGTCAAAGAGCTTCACAATATCAGTTTTCAGAGCATCAATCAGTTATTAATCGATATCAGAAGATGCCAACGTAATGACTCTAGCAAGGGTATCAAGTGCTATTCCCGCGGAATAATTGCTAGAATCATAGCGCCACCTTCTATCACTTTGACTTGGATCCTTAATGGAACTAAAAAATCGATCACCATCTCCAAGAAGTGCATCAACTCCAGAAGCCTAGTCCTTAATAAGTGTCAAACATCCTATTGAGTAATAAAAGTCGAGCAGTGAACTTGCAT
This sequence comes from Sambucus nigra, assembly GCA_949130495.1. Taxonomy (NCBI): domain Eukaryota; kingdom Viridiplantae; phylum Streptophyta; class Magnoliopsida; order Dipsacales; family Adoxaceae; genus Sambucus; species Sambucus nigra. Next base: position 67,059,434 of record OX422217.1, on the reverse strand, counting down.
TTTTAACAGAATCTTTAAGTCTTGAAGCACTGCCCATAAAAACTTGGTTGTTAAGATGGCATTTTAATAGGCCATTAAGTCTCAATGCACAGATCCTTTAAATTTGAAGATGGTGAGTTAAGAGTATCCACCACAGATATGGAAGTGAAAGCCTTTGCGTCAGACCATTTTTCGGTGCCAAGAATCTCGAATGTTCTCAAAGCCTCGTATGTTTCTTCAAAGCTTGGAAAAGATCCATGTGTGGGAGTGACGAAGTGCAATGCAGCAGATCGGTGAGAGTCTGAGATAGGATTAAAGATGGTAGCTTCACATATCGATGTTACTGATAGTATAAGTATCGCAATTCCTATATTTCTCGCCATGCCTCCAAAAAAGTATGAGTATCCACCGATCGCTCTTCCATTTTTCAACACTGTCGTAGATAGGTTAATAACATATGAAATTTAAAAAAAAATTTGAACATTATTAAATTGAAAAATATGCATTTACCATATTATAGTCAAGTATTTCATGACAAATAGAAAAAATATGTATGGGTTTTAAAGGAGGGATGCTCCAGTAGGCGCTGGCATGCCTTTTGTCATGGTGCCAATAGTGCAGAAATTGAAAACCTCTGGCCAAGTGACTTGAGATGTGGGTAAATTATATAATGTCCAAGATGTAGAAAACCTAAAGCCTATTACAAATTTCTTCGATGCCAGAATAACTATTGTAGAATGACGGTTGGAGATAGTCTAGCGGAACTTAGGTTTATAGGGTACTATGAAATTTAGAATGATGATAGATAAATAATGTTGCCCTTTTAGGAATTCACATATATTTATGATTAAGGGTCACATGACTCACATTTGTTTCATAGTGTAGTGTAGAAAGAAGACATTTGAGACCAAATTGATGTTTCTTAGTACACGGTGTCCTGTTCAATCATACTATAGGATCCAATGGATTATCTAATGCACTATATCAATACAAAATAGTATTATTCAGTACATCCCCCTCCAATGAGTGGGAGCATGGATTCATGGACGTAGCCATTGAAAGGTCATCGGGCCTCAATCCCCCACTCATCTTTAAAAACAAATGAGCTTACACATGTACCAAACAAAACCAAATTAAAAAACAGAAAAGAAATATAAATATGAAAAAAATGTACAATTCAAGGGCCATCAACTTGTTTTAATTGCCAAAAATAGCGATAAGAAGCTATATCGTTTCAACTCCCCATCAAGAACAAAGAATGATCATTGTGTCCAACTAAGTTCAGGTGATTTCTCAAGGTTGACGTTGTTATGGTGAAATTAAAAAAAAATTGTGCTATTCAACTATTAGTCCTTACAGTTTTGAGTTATATACATGTAACTCCTATTATTTTCAATTGTTAAACTTAAGGTTAATTTTACTTTTGACGTCAATTTTTGAAAATGAAATGTCACGAATATCTAAAATATATAGAAAAATGTAAAAAATAAGCCTTTCGCATGGTAAAAAAAGTCTCAAAATATTAATTCATTTTTATAATGTATATAAATAGAAAAAAAACGTGTGGATGAAAATGGGTTACACCTAAATATAAGATGACTAAACTCAAAAACACCAAAATAAATTAAATATCCTTTACCGGTGATGCCCGTGATTAGAAACGAACATCGAGACATAGCACAAACACCACCACACAAAAACATAATAAATCCCCATTCCTTCAATTTCATTCAGAAAATTTCAAATATGTGAATTAGCAAAAAAATACTCAGATCTGCTGCATTGAAAACCAGTAGGAGCTAAATATGAAAAATGACAATAATCAAACACACCAAGAATATGTTGCAACTTTATGCGACATTTTGTCAAGCACCTCATGGGCATTTTAGGATTCAATGATTGAGATGAAGCGTCACTTGGCCCTGACTTGCTAAATGAGATGGAGTGTTTCGTTTTGGTTAGTAGATTTTATTAGATGAGCAAATCAATGAAATGGAGATGAAGGTTCGATCAAATCAATGAGATGGCGATGAAGGCTTAGGGAAATCAATGAGATATGTCATGGAAGTGCAATGACATGGATTAATGACGCTAATAATAACACCTAAAAATGAAAATGAAATGTTGAAGTACGAACACCTGTGTACCTATAAAAAAAATAACATAAATAAAATATGAGTGACCTCGTATTTTATTAACTATGTTAGCATGTTGGTGAAATTGTAAGGAGTTAGGAGGACTAAACATTGCAATAGTAGATGTCATTCTTATTTGGTAGGAAAACAACATGGATACGGGATGACAGTCCTAAACATGCCTAATAAGTTCCCAAAGAAACACATCCTTCTTGTTGTAAAGGCCAATAAGGTCCATGAGCCTACTTACCTGCAAAAGGCAAAATAATATCGAATTAGTTCAGCCAAGATTATCATCAAAATTCAAGTTATTCTATATATATGTCAGGCAAATCCAACTTATAGATTATATAATTTTAAGACTTAAAATAATATTGATTATGGATATAGGACAACAAACATTTCGTTTCCATTTTTAGTCCCTATTTTCAAATTAAAGGGGCACGTGACATGCTGTGATTGGTTGATGTTTTATGAATATGGGTCCGCGTCAGCGACTTTATTCAAAAATAGGAACTAAAACCATAAAATAAAATATTTGTTGTCCTATTTTCAAAATACATATTACAATATACCTTAAATTTACGAAGCCGCTCCAACTTAATGGTTCAGAATCATTGCATTTCCCAGCACTTAAGATCGAGTACCATCTGGGCTTTGTATAAATATGTAAAAAGTTGGAAGAAAGAAAAAACAATAAAAAAAATGTAAATTTACGTACGGAAGTTGAGATCTGGAGAGATGAAATATATCTGTATGTTATTCTGTTATCATGCCAGGCTCCACCTTTGGTCTTCCAGTCGGTGTCTCCACATATGTTTCCACATATCCATTTGTTGCAGTAGAGTTTGATATTTATTGGAATAATGGAACTGATCCGAATAACTTTACATATGGCAATCAATATCATGTAGGTATCGACATCAACTCAGTTATTAGTGTTGAGAAATGGAGGAGTAATATTCCAAGTGGGGCAGAAAATGAAGTTTGGATTACTTATAATGCCAATTCACAAAATCAAAGTGTTGTTTTCACTGGGTTCCGAAATAATATTAGAATAAGACGGTATGGACTTCATCACATAGTTGATTTGAGAAGGATATTACCCGAATGGGTAATTTTCGGTTTTAAGCCCGGAACAGGAGTATCTTTCCAAACAAATACTATCAAATTGTGGAGTTTTAGTAGTTCAAAATTACAGTGCATAACCACCGATAACACAAGGAGAGGGAAAATGGGGTATTTGTTATGCAGGGCAGTGGGAGGATTTATCGCTTCCCTAAACTTTTCTTTCAATACCCAGTACCCTTCTTTCTCCTCCACGCCGGGCTCAAGCCGGTTTGGTAGCAACATCTGCTTCAGACAGTGGGATAGAAATCGTCTCCACTGAAGTGGCATAGAGCGGGTGTTCAAACGGTGGTAAGAATTTGGCATACAAATCATCTCAGTTTTATTTTTCTTTATAAAAAGGGTGTTATGTCTACTATTTATTAAAAATAATTGTACAGAATTATAAATTATAATATAATTACAGAAATAAAATGAAATTATAGAAATGAAATACTTACTTGTATTTGCAGAAATAATATTAGAATAGAAAAATAATTCGAGCCCTGTTTAGAACAGTCTCTTTAAGACAAATTTATTCCCTCCACAAAGTGTCAAAGGTAATGAATAATTATCTTCCAAGATAAAACGGATTTCCAAATTAATCAAGTAGCACAACAATGATTAATTTCTTTGAATTTGTGTTTATACTCAACCAGACGAAAGAAATAATAGGTAGGAATGTATGCAGTAGCAATAAAAAATGAATTATTTTCTGGGAAAAGATGTGGCAGAATTTCGGAATTATGAGAGGGTAATTTTTTCAGTACTCAAAACTGTAGGGGAAAGGTTTAATTTATAACTTTTGTGTTGACTGTTGGAACAGTCAACCGAAACTAACTGTAAAAAACAGTTAAACGAATTAACTGTTGACTGTTCGCAATAACTGCCAACAGTTTATAATTAATTAATTAATTTCGTAATTAATTAATAATTAAAGCCTAGAAACTTAAATAAATCCGACCCAAAAATGTAGGAGATTTTTATAAGCCCAAGCCCACCGAGCCGAGCCGGCCGGCAGGACGGACAAACAGACACGCGCGTGTGAACTTTTGATCGAAAGTCAACCCGTGCATAGCTTAGGTCATCTCCCCTTCAAAGAGTTAGGATACCCCAAGGCATCCAAGGCTTAGTCCATCATTTGGGTTTTATTAACTCATCATTTTCCCACTACTCTTCCAATGTGGGACAAGAGTTAAAACATACCCAATATATTAACTTTCATTGCTTTGTGAGTTACTTTGGGGACATCTTTATCATTCATAACTTAATGAAATTGGACATGTGAATATACTACGTTAATCTCCTTGCGGAGGAGAACGCGTTCGTATATTTTTCCACAATTATCGTAGTGTGGGTCTCACCTAAATTTGAGCTCAAAGTTGCTCAAAATTCTGTCCAGAAAAATCTGGACAGCTTTAAGTAGTCCAAATTTCCAACAATCCCCCACATGAATGATATATCGCTATAAATAAAACATAACAGATGCTAATGTAGATGCAGACACATGTTGAGTAAAACTGAAGATTTATTGCATCGGGAGAAGTAGCCTAGTGGCCTTAAACTTTCCTTGGTGATATACTATCGGATTTACTTGGTTAATTAGTAGACTTCACGTCCTTGAACCGTCAACCATTTTTGTAAACCTAGACAACAATATTCACACAAGAATTCTTCAACACGGTTGGTTCTCACGTTTGCGTTTATTTTGGCCATGAACACCACTTGTTTCCGTGAGTATTTTAGAGAATATGCCTTTCATTATTCTCATAGAAGTGTCCCCCTTCTTACTCACATAGGTGACTTCCATAAAGAGTATCCTGCAATACCCTACTTAGACGTACTAAGATATAAATGTCATTAAAAGCATAACATATCCTAACTTAGCGACATATATGCACTGTCTCATCTTTGGAATGGATATGATTAAATCTCCTCCAATGCTTACTGAATACAATGTAGTTCGGTTTGCCCATTGAACCTAGATCTTGGGATCTCCAGTCTGCTAGGTTAGGTTGCCATTATATTGATTCTTATTTATTTATAGGCTTTAGACCCATTCCTCTTGATGATCTTTCAACTTGCTCTCGGTTTAAACCTTTTGTTAGTGGATCCGAAATATTATCTTTTTGACTTTACATAGTCAATTGAGATAATTCCATTTGAGAGAAGTTGTCTAACGGTATTGTGTCGACGACGAATATGTCGTGACTTTCTGTTATACATGTGATTTTGTGCCCTTCCAATCGCTGATTGGCTATCGCAATGTATACATATTGTGGGCACAGGTTTAGACCAATTTGGAACATCCTCTAAGAAATTTCGAAGTCATTCAGCTTCTTCTCCAGCTTTGTCTAGTGCAATGAATTCAGATTCCATTGTCGATCTAGCAATGCACGTTTGTTTTGAGGATTTCCAAGATACGACTTCACCTCCGAGGGTAAACACATACCCACTCGTAGACTTAGAGTCTTTTGTATCCGATATCCAATTTTCATCGTAATGTCCTTCAAGAACAACTGGATATTTTGAGTAGTGCAGTCCATAGTTTTAAGTATATTTTAAATAACCCAAAACTCTCAATATTGCTTTCCAGTGATCTCTTCCTGGATTACTCATAAATCGACTTAGCTTACTTATTGAGTATGCTATGTCTGGTCGCGTACAGTTCATGATATACATTAAACTGTCGATAATACATGAATATTCTAGTTGAGATATGCTTTCACCATTATTTCTTGCAAGATGTAAATTTACATCTACAGGTGTCTTAGTAGGACTAATATCATACTTCCTGAATTTTTCAAGTACTTTCTCTGTGTAATGAGATTGAGATAATATAAGTCCATCCGATGTTCTAGAAATTTTAATTCCTAATATAACATCGGCGATTCCCAAATCTTTCATGTCAAATCTACTACTCAACATTTGTTTTGTAGTTTTGACAATGTCCAAGTTACTACCCATGATAAGCATATCATCAACATAGAGGCATACAATGACATATCCATTATGAATGTATTTAAAGTAAACACATTTATTGCATTCATTAATTTTGAAACCATTTGATAACATTGCATTATCAAATTTTTCATGCCATTGCTTAGGTGCTTGTTTTAATCCATATAGTGATTTAACAAGCTTACATACTTTTCCTTCTTATCCGGGAGCCTTGAACCCTTTTGGTTTCTTCATATAAATTTCCTCTTCTAGTTCACCATTTAAGAATGCCGTTTTTACATCCATTTGATGTATTTCAAGTCCATTAATAGCAGCTATTGCTATTAACATCCGAATGGACGTTATTGTTATTACCGGTGAATATGTGTCGAAGTAATCCAACCCTTCCTTTTGTCTATAGCCTTTATCTACAATTCTAGCTTTATATTTATCAATTGATCCATCGGCCTTCAATTTCTTTTTGAAGATCTATTTATGACCTAACGGTTTTGAACCTGGTGGAAGATCCACTAGTTCCCATGTATGATTTTGTAATATGGATTCAATTTCACTATTATTTGCTTCTTTCCAATTGGAAGCATCGGGTAAGGATATAGCTTCTTTATACGATTGAGGTTCATTTTTTAGCAAATTTGTTAGAAAATTTGGACCGAAAGAAGTCGAGGTTTTTGCTCTTTTACTACGTCTTGGTTCATCCTCTATTGATTCAATAGGTTGATGAGTACCACTTGTAGTAGCTTGATTTATCCTTTTAGAAGGACCAGATTCTCGGGTCATGTTATACGGGAATTCATTTTAAAAAAAAGAAGCGTCCCTCGATTCAATAACTGTATTTACATGAATATCCGAAATCTCAGATTTACAAACTAGAAATCGATATGCACTGCTATTAGTAGCATAACCGATGAATACACAATCGACGGTTTTTTGCCCTATTCTTACCTTTTTAGGTTTAGGAACCATCACTTTGGCTAAGCACCCCCGCACTCATAAATATTTATAGGAAGGCCTTCGACCTTTCCATAATTCATAAGGTATCTTGTGAGTCTTCTTGTGAGGTACTTTATTGAGAATGTCATTAGCAGAAAGTAAGGCTTCCCCGCACAAATTTTGTGGAGCTCCTGAACTTAATAACATTGAGTTCATCATCTCTTTCAAAGTACGATTTTTGCGTTCAGCAACACCATTCGATTGAGGAGAATAAGGAGCGGTTGTTTGATGAATAATCCCATTTTCAGAACAAAATTCCTCAAATGGATATTCATATTCACCTCCTCTATCACTCCTAATAGCCTATATTGTTTTGCTTAATTGATTCTCAATTTCATTCTTATATTGTTTAAATGCAATAATAGCCTCATCTTTACTATGTAACAAATATACATAGCAATATTTTTTGCAATCGTCAATAAAAGTAATAAAATACTTTTTTCCACCTCTAGTTTGAACAAATTTTAAATCACAAATATCGGTGTGAATTAAATCTAAAGGTTCAGTTATCCTTTCCATAGAATGGAAAGGTAATCTAGCTAATTTAGATTCCACAAAAATTTCACATTTATGATTTTTATCAATATTAAATTTTGGCAAAAATTTCAAGTTAATTAATCTACGCAATGTATCAAAATTAACATGTCCTAATCTAGCATGCCAAATATTAGATGACTCAATCAAGTAAGAAGAACTAACAATTTCATTCATCGAAATAGATGTTTTTGGGGTTACAGTAAGAACATTGAGTTTAAAGAGCCCCTCATTTAGGTAGCCCTTTCCTACATACATGTCATTCTTAGACAACACAAAGCGATCAGACACAAACACAAGCTTGAAACCATTTTTAGTTAGGAGAGATCCAGAAATCAGATTCTTTCGGATATCAGGCACGTGAAGAACATTATTGAGAGTAAGTTCCTTTCCAGAAGTCATTTTTAAAACAATCTTTCCTTGTCCCACCACCTTAAAAGTGAAAGAATTTCCCAAAAAGAGGTTCTCCTCATTTTCCCAAGGCTTATAGGTGGTGAACATCCATTTGTTTGCACAAATGTGTCGTGTGGCTCCAGTGACCACCCACCATTCCTTGGTATTTCCAGCCAAGTTACATTTAGAGACCACAGCAGAAAGATTGATATCCGCCAAATCATTGGCGATATTCTCACCCTCAGTTACATTTGCTTGCGGGTGATTTCTATTTTTCTTCTTAGGCTTACGACACTCGCTTGAGCGGTGTCCATGTTTACCACAATTGTAGCATTTTCCTTTGAACTTCTTCTTGTTCTGTTTGGAAGTGCCTTCCCCATCATACTTTCGTTTGTTCTTCTTAGGACCTTCAACAACATGGACCTTTGTTTTCATTGGATTCTTCCCACTTTTCTTTTGAGACTCACGATTATCTTCTTCGATTCTCAGCCTGACCACCAACTCCTCTACATTCATCTCCTTACGCTTGTGCTTGAGATTGTTTTTGAACAAAGTCCAAGATGGTGGCAACTTTTCAACAATTGCAGCAACTTGGAAAGTTTCACTAATTGACATTCCTTCAGCATGAATGTCGTGGAGGATCACTTGGAGTTCTTGTATTTACGAGATCACAGATTTAGAATCAACCATTTTAAAGTCAAGAAAATGCCCAACGATAAATTTCTTCATCCCAGCATCTTCAGTTTTATACTTCTTTTTCAAAGAATTCCATAATTCCTTGGATGTTTTGATCGTGCAGTAGACATGGTACGATGTCTTGTCTAAGTAAGCCAGAATATAATTCCGACATAGGTAGTCTGAATGCTTCCAAGCATCGACAGCAGTAACCTTTTCAGAGTAATCTCCCTCTTGAATAGAAGGGCAATCTTCATATACAAACCTACCCAGTTGGCAGGTAGTGAGATAGAAGTACATTTGTCCTTGCCAACGTTTGAAGTCAACCCCAATGAACTTTTCTGGTTTCTCCCCGTGTGGCATAGATACGGGTGCAGTCACATTTGTGTTGGTGACAATCAGTTTAGTAGGAGTAGTGTTCGTACTTTGTGATTCCATTTCTGTTACAAAAACATAATTTTTTTTATGATAAAATTCATATATAATGAATTAATTAAAACAAAATACAAAATTCTATGTACCAATTTCCTCCAAATATAATTCACAATAAATGAATTCCAAAAGAATTCCAAATAAAATTCAGAATTAAACTATAATATAAATAGAATTCCGTACAAAACAGAATTAAACTATAAAATCTTTGACACGCTAAGAATTCCGTACAAAACAGAATTATAATTTTAAGATTAAATTTTTTACATAAATAGATTTTAACAAAATTCACAAATAAAATTTTATTTTCTAAAACAGAATATAAAAACAGTATAGAAATTAATTTCTTTACCAAAACTGTTTTATTAATTTCTGCAATAAAGTAATAAATTAATTCAATTTTTCTGTCGAAACAGATTTATTTCCAACAAATAAATTTCTGAATTTTTTTTGTACACTACAAAACAGTAGAACAAATTAAATTTGTCTTAAGATTATTTTGTCTACTATTTATTAAAAACAATTGTACAAAATTATAAATTATAATATAATTACATAAATGAAACGAAATTACAGAAATGAAATACTTACTTGTATTTGCAGAAATAATATTAGAATAGAAAAATAATTCGAGCCCTATTTAGAGCAGTCTCCTTAAGACAAATTTATTCCCTCTACAAAGTGTCAAAGGTAATGAATAATTGTCTCCCAAGATAGAACGGATTTTTAAATTAATCAAGTAGCACAACAATGATTAATTTCTTCGAACACAATTATTGATGTAAAAAATTAGATTATATCTAATTATTTAATCACAGATAAATAAAATGAGACAAAGAACTTTTAAAGTGGTTCAGCCTTATAAGAATGACCTACGTCCACTAATTTTGTTATTGCTGATTGTTTGGAAATTCTCGATTACAAGTTTTCTCAAGAAATTCCGGTCCCCTTACAATGAGGATAATACAATGTATTTATAGCCCTAAGGCTGTAATGTGAAAGGGTAATATATTAAATACCCCTTTAGCGTATACATCTGTATGATAATAAGCATTTAATGCGCAGTCAAACTGTTGGGTTATCCTGCTATTAATGCTTTGCTCGAGGTGCAGCTCGGACCGCCTAAATTCCTCGGTACTCAAAAGTTCCTCGGAGAGTTCTTGTAGGTCGGAGCGTCTGAGTTGATCGAGGAAGCAGAGTTCCTCGTGGCATTATGGTTCCTCGGAGTCGAGGTGTTGTTCGTAAGTGTTTATTGTTGCCATGTAAATTGCCACGTGTCTTCACCCAATTGAGCCATGTCAGCAGACAAAATTTGGTATCAACAGAAGCCCCCAATGTTTCATAGTTCGAAATTTAGGAATGTGGAACATTCTTTCTCGATATATGGCAGTTTTAAATGGTTATCCTGAAATTTATGAGTGTTTCCTTAGTATTTATTTTTCCTTCCAAATTTGTAGAATTAGGGTTTTTTGAATTTTTATAACCGCCTCGATCTCCGCATACTTTTTGTCCTTCTGGTCGTCGGTAGCGTAATCGTTTCTTTTTGTAATCATTAACTTTACCGTTTCCCAAGGCAAAGTATTTAAACGTTGCAGAAAATCCCATCGTCTTCTACTTTTTCAAATTTGTCTCTTCGAGTTTTCCATCGTCTCTTTCTCTCCTGTGCATTCATCTCTTCCATCGTTTGTGTCAACAGACTCATCCATTTCCTGTAAGATTTTCTTCTTTCTCTTTGATTTCCTTCTTTCATCATGGTTTATCCTGTAGAATCAATTGATAAATTTCGCTCTGATTTCTCTATTCCCTCATGGGTTATTTTTGAAGAGCTTTCTGAGTCTTCAGACTATTTTCGTTTGGCTGAGGGACATTGGTTCCCCAGTCTCTTTGTTGCTGAGTGTGGCTTTTCTTTTCCCCCAAACCCTCTATGTCTGGAATTCTGTCAATACTTTGACGTGGTTTCTACACGAATAGCCCCCAATACATGGAGAATAGTTAATGGGGTTCATAGACTAAATCAAATTCATGGAACTCGCATAGGAATTCCAGAAATCATGTTTTGTTATAGATGTGTTGTTGGTGATAATATTTTTTATTTAAAAACTAGATTTTTAAATAGGGCTTTAGTGGTCAATCTCCCGGATGCCAATAGGGACTATTTTGAGCACGGGGTTGTTACAAAAAATTAGCAACATGCTCCTTTATCTGGAGATGAAGTGTATCAGGGTCCCAGATGCCCTCCCTATGGCAATGGGATAAGCTATTTTTATTTCATTTTATTTATTTTGAGATTATGCTTCCTTTATGTTTGATAAAATGTGTCACTGATATTTTAATGTTTATTTATTTGCAGTTGACAGTAAAAGAAAATCCCCAAAAGAGGCAGACGTTAATATAAGGCATTTAAAACTTATCTGGAGTTTGCATCAAACTGTTGCCAATGAGCACATTAGGTCAGCTTCATATTTGCTGCAGTATAAGAGTTACACCTCCTCTTTCACTGCTCGTTCAGTGATAAGCGACTCAGAACCAATACCAGCCTCTACAAGTTCTTCGCCTGAATCACATATTCCTTTGAGTGAAAAGATGAAGAAAAGAATACCTCCCACCCTTTTTGAGAAACCTGCCTCTAGTGCTGGAGAGGCAAAAAGAAGTAAACATGATGTCCCAGAAGGGACAAAGAAAATTGATGCAGCCCCTCTGACTGCTCCTGTGAAGGTTGTCGAGAAGCCTCCAGTGGCCCCGAGCAAGACTGATTCTCCAAAAGAAGTGATTGTCATATCACCGACCAAGAGTTCCTCCTTGGTCGAAACTATTCATGTTCCTCCGAGGAGGCTGAAGAAGAGCTCCTCGGTCAATTTGGCTGAAACCATCTCTCAGCTCCTAACTACTCGAACTGGTATTCCTACTTTCGTTCCCCCGAGCTCCGCCATGAGCTCGGTGAAGACTTGGATCATTCTCGAGATCCAAGGCATTGAAGAAAATCTTTCTCGGGACACGGTTACCACATTGGCAGCTCGCCACATTGCTTCTGTAAGTCCTATAGTCTTAAATTTTCATTCTTTCCTTTTCGTATCTGTGTACTGATTTGCTTTCGTTTTCTTTTCACAGTTAGTGAGTTGTTTTAACACAATTTTGAAGAAAGATGAATCTATTAAAGCTTCAAGCTCCTCGTCTGGTGTAGAGGAAGCTTTGACTGGCTTGGCGCACTCTCTGAAAGATTCTCGTCAGAAATATGCTGATGATAAGGCAACTTGGGAAAAGAAGCTTGCTTCTATTGAGCAGGAAAAAGCTCAGGTTATTGAGGTCTCCAAGGGGTTGGAGAAAAAATTAAATAGTTTGAAGGAGAAGAATAAAGAGCTCGAAGAGAACCTCAAAAATGCAGGGGAGCTTGAAATAAGCTCAAGGTTGCTGAAGAGGAGTTGGGTCAACTCCGGGAAGTAATCCGTCAGAAGGAGGAGGTTGAGAATAAATTGAAATCTGCTGATGACCTTCTTTCCAAGAAGTTTTCCTCCGAGAAGACAAAGAGGAAGTTGGCTGTGAAGAAATATTTTAGCGCTGGTTGGGATAAGGGGTGGAACAAAGGCTTAGCTGCCATGATGTCGCAAGTAGAATATGGAAGCCTCAAATACTTTAGAGATGGATGGGTCGCTGCTTTACAAGAAATGAAAGTTGATGAAACTTCTGAATTATTTCAACGACACATCCCTGCCCCCCCTCCAACTCTTGAAGATGAAGAAGAGGAAGAAGCTTCCTCTGAGGAGTCTTCCATGGTGATGGGAGATCAAGTTTCTCATCCCCTAGCCATCCAGCCTACTAACGAGGAACTTCAGTAACTCGTTACTTCATCCGAGCAACTGCCAGCGCTCCCTGAGCAACTCTTTGTTCCCTCCGAGCAACCTACCTCCTCGTCCCAGCCTCCTGAGAAAGTTTTGGGAGACAAGGAAAGGTGTAGAGTTGTTCGGTTTCTCTCTATTTTATTTTTCTTTGTCAAATGTAACCCTGAACATATAACTCTGAACTTTGTGATATAATAAAATTTGAACTTTTGTTTTGCATACTGTTATTTCTGCTCTTCATGCTCTGTTGGTACTCTTATTGATTATTGCTTTTTCTTCCTCTACTAGTTTCTGGCCAGGATGGAATTATTGTCTGCTCATGATACAAAGCTGTTATGGCAATGCAATGAATATTTTAAGGCTGGTCACACAGATCTGAGTGCAGCACAAATCGTCGACATCCTCGGCCAAGATGCTTCGGAACAGGCAATTGATGCCTACCAATATTTGAAGTGTCTGCTTGATCGTGCAGTGGCCAATAATGTAGTTTATTATGATATGATTGAGGATCTCCAAGGCACTCTTGAAGAACTTCAGCAACAATATAATGAATCCACTGCCCTTTTGCACGAGGGGTACGAGAAGAAGTATTAGCAAATCAGTGCTGATAAGGGATATGATAAGCGTTTTGCTGCTTACGACGTGCGGGAGAGAATGTTGAAGGCTGAGGTCGAAGATCATAGACAGATAGCTGAGTTATTAGAGAAAGAAAATAATAACCTACAAAGAGAGGTGTCTCAATTGAAGTCTGCAGCTTCCACCTCAAATGCTTTGATCCGAGTGACTGACGAGGGATTCTCGTTCTTGGAGGTCGAGAGCACCAACCTGAGGGATGAGTTGGAAACCTTGAAAAGAGCTGGCCCTTCTACATCTTCTCGTGGACGAGCAAGAGCTCCTCGGGGAAGAGCAAGAGCTGATCAGATTCCTGTCGAGGAACAGAGGACTCAATCTGCTCTAGAGAACCAGACCTTCCAGCTGATGGCGAAGAACCAGGCATTGGCTGAGATGTCTAAGAAAATCAGGGACCTGGAAGAGCATCTTTCTGCGCAGAAGTCTGTCTTGGAGAATAAAGAACTTTTTATCAAAAATCTCCACGAGCAGCTGGAAAGATTGACATATCAATTTCACAAGCAGCCGAGGGAGTTCTGGATAGCTGGATACAATGAGGCTCTCTACCACTTGGACGATCGTATCTAGAATGCAAATAATGAGGGCTACAAACAGGGATGGCTGAATGCCTTAGGTGTGCTGCAACTCGAACAGGGTCATTACCTGTGGGATTACCATAATCCTGGGCTACTCGACCTACTCGGGCCACCATTCGATCTTGATATGAGTTGGATCCCTGCTCGGGCCATCCCTCGGTGTTTGATTTCCAAATACCTCGGCGATTACAATCTCCATTCCAATGTTGAGATATCTCATCCCGAGCATCTACTAGATCGACCATCCGTGATGAATATCAGGATGCTAAAAGATCTTAACTTTATAAATTCTCCTCTTGCTTTAAATGATCCACCTGCTGGCGAGGAACATGTTTCAAAAGCAGAGGGGAAGAAACCAATAGATTAAGAATATTGATGTAATAAATTTGTATTTCATTCCTGATGTATTTTGTTCTACATTTAATGAAATAATTTTATTTGCAAATCTTAACTTCCATTGTCTTGTAACACTTTACATATGTGCATGTGTATCTGTTAAAAAGATAACAATATTGTATTATTTGTCGATCAACTTATTGTTGAGTAATTTGAATATGTGGTAGTCACTTGGAAAAAATGATGTTTTGTTTCTCAACCAACTTAGTAGTAATTTCAAAAGTTACGAGTATCAAAAATTTTGCTCGATCACTTTCTCGTATTCATAAAATGTTTCCGACCAACCAAGGTTTGTAAATTTTCCTTTTCGACCAACTACAGTAAGTGGATTTTTCCTCTACGAGGAGCTTTGGCACTTTCTGGAATAATTTTACATCCCGACCAACTTTAGTTGGCGTTTTCGAGAATACATTTACTTCCTAACCAACATAAGTTGGCATTTTTAGGAATACATTTCCTAACTAACATAAGTTGGCATTTTTAGGAATAATTTTACTTCCCGTAGGAATACATTTACTTCCTAACCAACCTAAGTTGGCATTTTTAGGAATAGTTTTACTTCCCGTAGGAATACATTTACCTCCTAACCAACATAAGTTGGCATTTTTAGGAATACATTTCCTAACCAACATAAGTTGGCATTTTTAGGAATAGTTTTACTTCCCGTAGGAATACATTTACTTCCTAACCAACATAAGTTGGCATTTTTAGGAATACATTTCCTAACCAACCAAGTTGGCATTTTTAGGAATAATTTTACTTCCCGTAGGAATACATTTACTTCCTAACCAACATAAGTTGGCATTTTTAGGAATACATTTCCTAACCCACCAAGTTGGCATTTTTAGGAATATATTTGAGTAGTCCGAGATCTGCTGAGTAGTGTGTAGCACTAGTATTCCGCAAAAATTTCCAATAAAGGGAAAGAACTGGGCAAAACATTGTCACTTTATTCATACTGATGAAACTGCATTACATGAGAGTTTACATTACTGATATATTTGCGCAGATGCTCTGCATTCCATGCATTCTTAAACACCTCCCCTTCTAAAGTTTCTATTCTGTATGTCCCTGGTCGAACAACTTCTTTAACTCGGTAGGGTCCATGCCAGTTTGCTTCCAGTTTGTTGTGCTTTTGAATCACCTTCTTTAGCACATAGTCTCCTTCTTTCAAGTCACACTTCTTCACTCTCTTGTTGTAGAACAAAGTTGTTCGTTGCTGGTAAGCAGCATTTCTAATGGTTGCTTCTTCTCTAACCTCTTCGAGCATGTCCAAGTCTAACCTTCTCATTAAATCGCTGACAGGGGAATTGAAATTTAGTATTCTGTGTGTTGGGAGACCCAATTCGGCAGGTATAACAGCTTCATTTCCAAACGCTAACATATATGGAGATTCCCCTGTTGCTACTCGGGGAGTAGTTCGGTAAGCCCATAGTACTGATTGTAGCTCGTTGTCCAATTTGCTTTCGCATGATCCAGTCTTTTCTTCAAGCCATTCAGCAGCGTTCTGTTTGTCACTTCAGTTTGTCCATTGCTTTGAGGATGGCCTGGTGCTAAGTGGATCTTCAAAATATTTGACTGATGACAATAGGCAGCGAACTCCTCGTTGTCAAATTGTGTTCCATGGTCTGTGATGAAGGCATGAGGAAGACCATATCGACAAATGATGTTCTTCCAAATAAATTGGTACACCTCGTTCTACGTCATATCAATGAGAGGCTCAGCTTCAACCCATTTAGTAAAATAATCGATAGCGACCACAAGATACTTAAATCTTCCCCTGGTCGTCGGCAGTGGCCCAACAAAATCTATTCCCCATATGGAAAATGGCCAAGGGGAAGTAATGGGTGTCAATAACGCTTAGGGATTTCTTCGGACGGAGGAGAAGCGCTGACACTTGTCACATTTCTTAGCATAGGCTATACAATCAGCCCCATCGTCGTCCAGTAGTATCCTTGAGTCATCATTCTTTGCAAAAGAGTCCGATCTACTACATGGGCTCCACAGGACCCTTCATGGACCTCTTCAATCAAATCTTTTACCTCGATGGGATGCACACATCTTTGCAAACCTTCTATAATTCCTCATCTGTATAAAATACCATTAGGCAGTACATAACGAGCAGCCTTAAACTTCAGTTTCTTGGTTGCAAGTTTATCAGTTGGTAATTCCCCTTTCTCAATATATGCCCTGATGGGATCCATCCATGATGATCCTAAATCGAGGGTAATAAAGTTCATCGTCAGATCTTCATCTATACTCCAACCAGCTAAAACTTCAATTGGGATTGTTCTTCGTAGCTTGGTACGAGTAGCTGATGTTAATCGAGCTAGGGCGTCTGCTCTCGCATTCTCCATTCTTGGTATTCTGACCAGCTGAATAGTAGTAAATTTCGACACCAGTTCCTTTGCCTTTTCATGATATCTGATCATTAATTCGCCTTTGGCTGCATATACTCCCATCATTTGATTTATGACTAATTACGAGTCACTGAAAATAATAACTTGTTCCGCCCCCATGGTTTTTGCCAAACTAAGACCTGCAATCATGGCTTCATATTCAGACTCATTATTCGAAGATTTGAATTGGAAGCGTAGGGCGTATTCCATGTCAACCTAGTCCGGACTGTTCAAAACTATCCCTGCGCCACATCATGTAGTGCAAGATGAACCATCCACATACAGATTCCATATAGATAACTCGTCTTCAAATTTCTGATCTGACAGAGTTCCTCGGTGGAAAATTTTTTGTTTCCTTTCACCATCTCCTGATTTTTCTTGTTGTTCGTCGATCATCTTTTCTTGCCCTTTTACCAACCTGAGTTGGTCTGGGCTTGAATTTGATGATCCTGTAACATCTACTTGCCCTTTTACCAAGCTAAGTTGGTCTGGGCTTGCATTTGATGATCCTGTAACATCCACAGGTTGATCAACGAGCAACTTTTGTTCCTCGGAGGTATCAGGATAGGTGAACTCTGCTATAAAATCTGCTACCGCTCGCCCTTTTAGCGATGATCTGGATTCATAGACTATATCATATTCACCGAGTTCTATTGCCCAGCACATCAATCTTCCTGACTTTTCTGGTTTATGAAGGGCTTGCCTCAATGGTATATCAGTATATACTACTATGGTATGAGCCTGTAAGTATGGCTTCATTCTTGTACTTGCCTCAATCAATGCTAGTGCCAATTTTTTCAGCGTTGGATATCTAATCTCTGCTCCTCGGAAGGCCTTACTTGTGTAATAGATTGGTTTTTGTACTCCATTCTCCACTCTTATCAATGCCGAACTAACTGCATTCTCAGACACTGCCAGATACAAGTATAATTTTTCTCCCATCACTGGCCTGGATAACAGTGGAGGTGTTCCCAAATATGTTTTCAAGTCTTGGAAGGCCTCTTCACATTCATTATTCCACTCAAAAGTTTTTCGGAGCGTCTTGAAGAATGGGAGGCATCGATCAGTTGCTCGCGATACAAATCTGTTGAGTGATGCTACTCGTCCTGTAAGACTTTGTACTTCTTTCTTCGTCGTTGGGGATCGCAGCCCTAACAGAGCTTTGATCTTTTCAGGGTTAGCTTCAATGCCTCGCTGATTGACAATGTACCAGAGAAACATGCCTTCTCGTACTCCAAATATGCACTTCGTCGGGTTCAACTTCATTTGATATTTATCTAGTTGATCAAAGGTCTGTCTTAAGTCAACTAGATGGTCAGTAGCTTTCTTGCTCTTTGTCAGCATATCGTCAACATAGGCTTCCATATTGCAACTGATTGGTTTTGCAAACACTTTGTTCATCAGCCGCTGATATGTTGCACATGTATTTTTCAAACCAAAAGGCATAACATTATAACAATAAGTTCCCCTAGGGGTAATGAAAGAAGTACTCTCCCTGTCTTCAGGTTTCATTTTAATCTGATTATAACCAGAATAAGCATCCATGAAGCTCAGCAACTCGTGTCCCGAGGTAGCATCCACTAGTTGATCAATTCGGGGCAGCGAAAAATGATCCTTTGGGCATGCTTTGTTGAGGTCGGTGAAGTCTACACACATCCTCTATTTGTTGTTCTTCTTCTTCACCATTACCACATTTGCTAACCAGTCTGGATATTTAACATCTTCAATAAAGCAAGCTTTCTGGAGCTTCTCGACTTCCTCCAGTATAACTTGATTCTTCTCGGGACTGAATACTCTTCTTCTCTGCTTCATAGGCTTGATCTCCTTATTCACATTGAGTTCGTGACATAAGAAATTTGGATCCCAGGCATATCCTCATGACTCTACGCAAAAGTTTGCTTTCTGCTTCTTAGGAAAGTTATCAATTCCTGTTTTAGTGAGGCTTCCAACGACGAACCTACTTGAGTAGTTCGTTAAGGGTGTTTGTCGACCAGGATGATATTTTTAGTAGCTTTCACCACTTGACCCTTCACTAGTTGCGACTCATCTCTAGGATCCAATGCTTCAATTTCTACATCTTCATCCACTTGATAGGTGGTGGTCGTTTTCCTTGACTCCTCCATTTCCTCTTACTTGGCGGATGAATAATAACATTCTCGAGCTACTTTCTGATCACCTTTAACAACTCCTACTCCAAAATTTATTAGAAATTTTAAGCATTGATGTACCGTAGATGGTACAACCTCGAACTTCTTCAATCCTACTCTTCCCATGATGATATTGTATGATGATTGAACATTCTTATCCATCACGAAGAAGCGTATTCTTTCAGTTCGACAAGCAGGCCACGTACCAATGAATATATCCAATTTGATCGTCCCAAGTGGAAATACTTTCTCGCCAGTAAAACCGAGGAGGGGTCTATGATAAGGCTCCAGTTGAAATAGCTTTAGATTTAAACTGTCGAAGCACGAGTAAAACATGATGTCTGCCGAGCTACTATTGTCGACCAGTACTCTTGAAATCATTACCTCCTTCATCCTCATTTTGATCACCAATGGGTCATCATGAGAATATAGAACACCTGTGAGGTCGTTCTTTGAGAAACTAATGACCAATTTCTCTTTGTTCACCTTTTTCGGGTGATCCTCCTCAGCCAGATTTATTCGTTGAATGTATGAGCAAGCTTGAGCCTCATAGAGGTAAGATTTTCTCTCGGCAGTAAGGTCTCCTCCTCCTGCATCTCCACCTGTAATAACATTACAGTCAAATTACCCAAAGCGTATTGAAAATACCTCACGTTCTGGCTGCCTTGGTCTCTTGGGAAGATCGGGGTCGTCTTCTGGATCAACTTCATGGTCTCTCTTCTTGTTCTCCTCTGCTCGACGAGGAGATCTAGACATCTCTCTTACTTGGTCGTTGTTTCTTCTATCATTCCTCCGATCAACATACTTTGCCAGTTTTCCTTGTCTAATGAGTGTTTCAATCTCATTCTGAAGAGCTATGCAATTTTTAGTCATATGGCCATGATCTTTGTGAAACTCGCAATATTTTGCCTTATTTCTCCTTTCGGGGTCTGCCTTCATTTTCTCTAGCCAATTTAATTCCTCGTTGTTCTTGATTTCTTCTAGAACGTGGTTGATGTCTTTCTTCAAAAGAGTATAATTATCAAATTTCTTCAATACTTCCCATGAAGACCTTGTTCTTGAGTGTTTATCACTACCATTGTTCTTATGTTCCTTCTTCTTAGCTTTATCACCTTCCACCTTAGTTTCTTTGGCATCCATATTCTTCTTCGCAGCCATAGCCTCCTCGGCATTCATAATCTTGGTTGCCTTTCCCATCAGATCTGACATGGTTCTAGGCGGATCTTTAGCCAAAGTGTAGTATAACTTGTTGGGCAGTAATCCACTCATCAAGGCGGTAATCGCTGTCTTTTCCTCATAGTCAATGACTTCGAGCTTCTCGTTATTAAAACGAGTTATATAATCTCTGGTACTTTCACCAGTTTTTTGTCTAACACTTAACAAATGCGCTACTCGTTTAACAGGCTTTGCCCCAAAATAGAAATTCCCAATGAATAACTCGGCCCGTTGAAATAAAGTTGATATCTTACCCCAAGGAAGATTATTATACCACATTTGAGCAGATCAGGTAAGTGTTCCCGAGAATTTTCTGCATCTCATCTCATCTGGAACAGCATAGATGTCGGCTACAGCTTGGTATTATTCTATATGAAGGATAAGGTCGGTCTTTCCATCATATTTGAGGGTCACAACAGGTGCTTTAAACTTTGATGGTGTTGGAAAATCTACAATGGCCCGGACAAAAGGTGTTCCTCGAACAAAAGTTCGTTGTATAGGGTTCTTGGCTTTAGCCATTTCCCCTAATTTATCCTCCAGCCTCTGAATAGAGCCTTTCCATGCAATATTTTCTTCCTCGGGCCTGTTGGTTCGAGCAACTGATCGAGTTAATGTGGCTTCCTGGGATCTATCTTGACGAGCAGCTGGTCGCGACTGGGCAGATCCTTCCCTTAAATCTGATGGTCATCGAAAACTCCTCAATGCGACTTTAGGAGGACTTATACTCCTTCTAGGTCCTAATCGATCAAAAGGCGATACCCTGCTTAACCTCTCTAGCGCACTAGTCCTTTCTGGAGAGAGAGTGATACGTTGTTCAGTATCTGTGGCTCGTACCGACGAAGTTCGTCGAGGTTGATAAGAAAAATCTTCAGACCCCTCAGTACGATATGAATCAGTACGCCTAATACGTGAAGAGGGTAAACGGGTATTTCTTTGAATACTTCGCGATTCTGAATGGGTTGGTGCATCGCCATGGAGGGTTCGTATGAGTTGTCGCATCGTTTCTTGCATGACTGTCTGGACCTGGGCCAGATTTGTCATTATTCCGGCTAGATCTGGAATATTAGGAGGAGCAGATGGATTTGGAGGGCTTCCAGCGTTTCGATGGCTGGGTTCTGGAATATCAGCCATTTGTGATGAATTGTTTTTGATGAAAAATGATATTACCAGACGTTTCCCACAAACGGCGCTAATCTGTTGATGTAAAAAATTAGATTATATCTAATTATTTAATCACAGATAAATAAAATGAGACAAAGAACTTTTAAAGTGGTTCAGCCTTATAAGAATGGCCTACGTTCACTGTTCTGTTATTGCTGATTATTTGGGAATTCTCGATTACAAGTTTTCTCAAGAAATTCCGGTCCCCTTACAATGAGGATAATACAATGTATTTATAGCCCTAAGGATGTAATGTGAAAGGGTAATATATTAAATTCCCCTTAAGCGTATACATCCATATGATAATAAGCATTTAATGCGCAGTCAAATTGTTGGGTTATCCTGCTATTAATGCTTTGGTCGAGGTGCAGCTCGGACCGCCTAAGTTCCTCGGTACTCAAAAGTTCCTCGGTACTCAAAAGTTCCTCGGAGAGTTCTTGTAGGTCAGAGCGTCTGAGTTGATCGGGGAAGTAGAGTTCCTCATTGCAGTATGGTTCCTCGGAGTCGAGGTGTTGTTCGTAAGTGTTTATTGTTGCCAAGTAAATTGCCACGTGTCTTCATCCAAGTGAGCCATGTCAGCAGACTAAATTTAGTATCAACAACAATTCTGTGTTTATACTCAACCAGACCAAAGAAATAATATGTAGGAATGTATGCAGTAGCAGTAGAAAATGAATTATTTTCTGGGAAAAGATGTGGCAGAATTTCGAAATTATGAGAGGGCAATTTTTTCAGTAGTCAAAACTGTAGAGGAAAGGTTTAATTTATAACTTTTGTGTTGACTATTGGAACAGTCAACCGAAATTAAGTGTAAAAAATAATTAAACGAATTAACTGTTGGCAATAACTGCCAACAGTTTATAATTAATTAATTAATTTCGTAATTAATTAATAATTAAAGCCCATAAAGTTAAATAAATTCGGCCCAAAAACCGAACCGAACCGGACGGACGGACGCGCGCGCGCGTGGACTTTTGACCGAAAGTCAACCCGTGCATAGCTTAGGTCATCTCCCCTTCAAAGAGTTGGGATACCCCAAGGCATCCAAGCCTTAGTCCATCATTTGGGTTTTATTAACTCATCATTTTCCCACTACTCTTCTAATGTGGGACAAGAGTTAAAACATACCCAATATATTAACTTTCATTGCTTTGTGAGTTACTTTGGGGACATCTTTATCATTCATAACTTAATGAAATTGGATATGTGAATATACTACGTTAATCTCCTTGCGGAGGAGAACGTGTTCGTATATTTTCCCATAATTATCGTAGTGTGGGTCCCACCTAAATTTGAGCTCAAAGTTGCTCAAAATTCTGTCCAGAAAAATCTGGACAGCTTTAAGTAGTCCAAATTTCCAACAGAGGGTTCAAAATAGGGAGAGAGAAAGACGTAGGAAATGAAGAGTCGTGACTTTTGAGGAACTGACCTTTATTGTGTTGAATACAACTAGAGCCATTTTGAATACGGTTACTGCTGACATGGATATCACTCTTATGTGGATAGTCTCTTTGTTTAGGGCTTTAAATTCCTTGTATTCCATTTTATAGTCCAAATTCCTTGTATTCCATTTTAAGTAGTCCAAATTCCTTGTATTCCATATATATATGAGGCAAATTTCTATGCACACTAAGTTTGTACAGTGTTCGCGCACACCAATTTTTTTAAAGCTTTAAGAAATATTTTTGAGTTGATTTTTTTCATATAATAATTAAACATTTCAACGGATCCATGTAAAAAAAATCAGCGAAAAAAAACTTTCTTTTGCTATTTTTAAAAAATCAATCAAACTTTCAGAGCTTTTAAAGTGATTAAAAGCAACGAAAGTTTGACCGATTTTTTAAAAGCCAAAATATTTTTTTTGAGCTGATTGTTTTTATATGGGTCCGTTGAAATATTTAAATATCACACAAAAAAAAACAATTCAAATTTTTAGTTTATTATTTTAAAAAATGACGTGCAAACTTAATGTGCACATGAGCCTGACTTATATATATATACACCCGTGCTTGAAGGCACGCTAATAATTTTGAAAAGTAAAAAGTCGTGTATAATGTAAATAATAAATATTTTATATACATTATGATCATTTTTATTTTGAAAATAATCAAAAATAGAATTACACAAAAAAATATACAAAACTACATCACTCTTGACATAATTTATACAATACAAATAGATTCCAATGGGGAATAACTTAAAATATAATTTGATTTTAAATAATCATTTGTTATTAAATGCAATATCAATAACAATTATTCAAGCACCCTATATCAATAACAATTATTAAAGCCCGTGCTTTAAGGCACGATTTTTTTTCCAAAGTACGTAATTGCAAAACGAAAAAAAATTCCGAAGTATGTCACTGGAAAACGGCAAAAATTTTGTTCCCCGACAAAACAAAGTGTTATTAAAAAAATGGTCATAATATCCTTTATTTATAGGACTATCCAACCTAATTAAATAATAATAAATTGTCCAACAACTTATACGCAGTGTTGAATCAACTACCACAGGACGCAATCAGAATAGATAAAAAATTGACAAAAAAACCTTACACGAACCAAATCCGACAATGAAAAAATGAAATTGTCAAATTTAAAGTCGATTTTGGTTCCTTGAACATCGTTGAAAATAGCCCGAAACATTGGTAGCTAGGCACGGGCGATACGAATGCAATGGCGCTAGAATCGCCTCATTTCTATTTACGGTTAAAAAATTATGGCATGTCTCCCAAAACATACTATTTTAACTTTAAATAGAATAGTATCGAGGCAATTCAACTACTGCTCGAGCCAATAAAGAAAAAATGAGTTTAATTTCAATGAATGCATAAAGATTTAACTATTTAAGACATCATTGTCAAGTTTGAGCACCAAAACTAATACGGTCCATTCCAACTACAATGCGTGGAGGTGTCAAGTTTGAGAAACTAATGCATATGTACAAATCATTGGCCAAGTTGCTGTTGTAGGTGACCAAGATGATGTAGGTCACCAAGCTTCTAGTGTGGTGGCCATCCATTTTCCTTCATATTACATTCTATATTGATCTGCCACAAACAAACACAAATCATAAAGTGTAGCACAATTTATTAACATTACAATCCGTATATAGAAATTGAATAGTTATCAACAAATTAAATAAATGGTATATGGAATACTTTTAGTTATTATCGAATTAATTGAATATCTACTAACCTCATACAGGAAACTAAAGATGCCCCAAACAACAACACGAACTACAATTATTGATCAAATAAAGATCTTCAGCCGTAACGACATTTTCCTTCATGGGAGTTGAACCACTGCCTGCACACACACACACACACAATCAATACTCGTGAACAACATAACTGAAAAATTAGTGCTAGCTGGATAAATTTCATAATTAGAAGTAAGCGTACAGTTATTACTAATAAGCGTACAGTTAGCACTTGAGAAAGTTATTAGTGCTAGTTGTTTAAGAAGTGTACAGTTAGATGTTTCATCTAAAAAAATGGTGGCTAATGTGTTCAATAAAAATGGTAACTATTCAGTCATCAAATTGGTAGCTATTCAGTCATTAAATTTGCAGTTATAGTAGGTAAGTTATAGTAGGGTAGCTATAATTCACAAATTAGCCACTATAACAGTTAGAATTGGAAGCTATACCAGCTACAATTGCCAGCTATAGCAGCGAAAATATTGCAGACCATTCATTTGTAATGCAAAAATTGCAGCTGTAGTAGAGCAGACCATTCATTCATACCAAATTGCAGCTAAAATTGGCAATTGTAGAAAAAACTAAAAAACTAAAAAAAAAAAATAGATTCTCATTTGAACAATAAAAACTTGATGATAGTTGCGCTTCTAGAGCGAACTGTTTAAAAAAAGTGCTGCAACACACTGAGTATCATTGAAGTTGAAGTGTTTATTATCTAAAAACACACCCAATGATCTTTTTTTACCACACATACTAAAATATTTACTGTAATATAACACTTAATTTTGGTAAAACCTATGCATACTGAGTTTCAATCAGAGCTAGCTTCCATACACAGTTCTCCATTGAGACAACTGAATTATCAAACATAAGATAAGCAAATATATTGTTATGTTAAGAGCAGACAGGCTTAAGAAATCTTCAAACCGTTTCTAGATACTATATTTCATCTCATTCTTTAGTGGAACCAAGTTTTGCAAGCACTGGTTACTCATCATCATCATCTTCAATGGTGTTGACTCGTTCACATTCATCTATCCATTCACTGTATACGTCAATTGGCTCTGTTAAAGCTGTGATAGTAGTGCTGAAGCTCTCTTGGCAAATCTTATATGTGGCTTCGCCAATCAAGTTCTTCATGTCAATGCGACATTCGACGTTGGTGCCCAATGACCTACATCTTCAAGAAGGGCATGTATTTCAACACCACCCCGTCCTCAACTGCTTCTTCCTCAATAGCGTGAATTCTCCGGAGATCTTCAAGGGCCTACCTTTGTAAGTGCCTTTCTCCTTTCAAAAAAAATAACATTCACACCTCTAGGAACATACTCCACTAGTTTCCTGCATTTAATCACACACACACAAAAAGTAATAATAATAAAAATAAATAAGGACCTTGCAGGGACTAAGATTCAAGATTCTGCCAAAAAAATGGAAAAAAAACATATCTAGATTCTTTATTTTCCAATAAACAATGCTAGCATCACAAGGAGTATGTCTAATTATTATTAAGGCCTTTTTTTAAAAATATTTCCTGTGACAATGCTAATAGTTGACACATTTACTCTTATAGGGGTGCAAATGAAAAATACATTTTTGGATATTTTGGAAGCCTCTTTGAGCACATGGCTAATCCCCGAAGGTATGTTTGGCCCTTCCGAGAGGAAATACCAAGAAAGGTGGGCCTCCAATAAGACATACCAAGTAAAGTGCAAAATGACCAAAAGGGACTCACTCTAATATTTCCTAAAGAGGACTAAACCCCTTTAATTTCATTTAATATTATTACTACTAACATACACAAAATGAAAATACTAATTCTGAATTTTAACCTCTAAATATGTCTCTTTCTGAATTATAAACTCTATTGTTGTGGGTGCATTAGAGTGATCTTACTCTCTCCCTCTCTCCCTCTCTCCCTCTCTCACACACAACGATACCAATTGTAGAAAATGCACAAATGTGGTGATTTAGATTAAAACTGAAATATACTCCCGAGCGAGTACATTACAATATAAGGCAATCATGAGATAACATGAAGATAATAATAGCATGTTAGTGTGATAATTCTATCTGAAAAGTAAAGGGAGAGTGCTCAGTTAAAATAAAATCACCAAAAAATAATTTGAAACAAAGATAAAGCAAAATAGAAAATAGGTAT
The DNA here is from genome assembly GCA_949130495.1 of Sambucus nigra. Lineage (NCBI taxonomy): Eukaryota > Viridiplantae > Streptophyta > Magnoliopsida > Dipsacales > Adoxaceae > Sambucus > Sambucus nigra. The sequence goes on along the minus strand of OX422217.1, from coordinate 67,032,504 downwards.
TAAACCTCAAATTATAAAAAACAACAAACCCATATATATACAGTCGAGCATAGACCAACATAGATCAAGCAACTGGACAAAACAAAGACCATGTGGATATATTACAAAAATAAATTAGATTTGAATCACAACACGGGTATATAAATTGCGTAAAGAAGTATAGGGTGCAGGGCACCCATTGATGGAGATATAGAGATGGAGAAACATTGGTACCTTGATGTAGGCCCCGAGTATGAAAACCCTGAAACGTAGAAACTCTAATATGAAACTACATAAATTCAAAGCTCTAAAATTCCAAGCAATATAGAAACTCAAAGATGAAACTTGCAAAATCATTCATGGAACTAATAATTATTGTCCCTGTCTTGTAGTGGCATGGGGAAGATGATGGAAAATGAGAGAAAAAGAGCTTTGGGAAAGTAAAAAAAAGGCAAATGTGTAGTCATTCAAATTAAAGTGTGTTTTCATCTTGGGCGGGATATGTATTATTTGGGCGGGGCATCTGAAATGTAACGATTCATCCTCATCGTTGGATTGGGGGAAACACTTCTGCTGTATGTGTTGTAGATTGCCTTTGCTATACTTCCATTTTTATATTGGTTTGGGGGAAAAAACTAATTACAAATAATTGAAAAGAGCAAATCATACTAAAGGTGCATATCAAACATACAAATCATACAGATAATTGAACATAGCAGATCAGGTGCATAAATTGACACAACACACACGTTGTACCTGAAAACCATGTAACACATATTCTTCTCACCCTCATTAGCAAACGATACCTCATATTCGAGTAACCAACTATTGTACAAATCCTTCAGTCGCTCGTCATCGAATACATTATCATGCAAATTTTCTTGACACCATTCCTGTATTGGAACTTTTTTATTTTCGTGCTTGAAGATGACTTTTTGTCTGCAAACTTTAAACAACGTTCATTGCAATTCATATACATAAATTCCGATTTTCTCATTCGGACACAAATTTCAATTGGAATTCATTTATATCTCTAGTAGTCAAAGGCCTGCTAGACTGTCATTTCATGTCGATAAAAATCAGTTGGACACTCAGCACCAAGGATTACTCCAGGAACAACATTGTCGAGAAGGGATGTGGCTGAAGTCTTTTTGATGAAAAGTGCAAAACAACCACCCTAAAACAAACATAAATTTTGTTAAAAGAAATAATATACGAAGGCTAATTGTTATCAAACTAACCAATAATTTGAAGACATCAGTAACCCTTATTTCTAAAGAGAAACAACTTAGGAACAAAAAACAATATAAGTCATGAAAACAAAGAATTAAGCAACTTGTTTTTTCAAAGATAATCCACATTTTCTGCTTGAGATCAGACTAAGAAAATAAGACACATTTTCCACGACATCAACACCATTCAATCCAAATGCGTCTGCTATCAAAATATGATTCTCACTATACAAATGTGATGATTTCAAATTACTAAATTAATTGTAGTGCTAACATATCAAATTAGCAACATTTCTTAATCTCTCTAATTAATGCAAACACGTTTTATTAGATATTTAGCTCCAACACCCACCTAGTTGACATCTCCATTGCAGCTGCCGTCATAGCCCTAGGCCTCCATCACAGTATTGAATCAAACACTATGGTATCGTACCATGATTTGTAACACCCATCTGTTTTTCGACACCACCTCTCGATATCGTAACATGATTTGCAAACTAAAGATATCAAGTTTCGCTCTGTCGGAAGTTACAAAAGAAAAAATTGAATCAAATAAATGAAATTGAATTTTGGTTACCTCATAACGTTCATACGATCTGGTAAAAACTTTAAAATATATTAAGGATTAAACCGTGCATTACTCTATTTTTATAGTGAACTGAGAATACTTACCCATTTTGTAACTTGACACTCGCTTTATTGGCATGAGGTGCTTTATTGTCAGAGTTACAATATGTGATACCCATCTTCAAACCATTTACATTTTGTGTTTTATTTACAAAAAGTAAATCAGTTAGCTCACAAATCTTGAACTGATTTATGGATACACATTTCTTTTCATCCTGAACTGAACCCATTTATGGATTAAGTAATAAATCGTGAAATACTTCAACTGAATCAAAATCAACCACAGATGGAAAATAACTACTATTATAATCAAAACCGATATACACAAAACACTCGTATACATGACAAAAATATGTTCAAACACTTCGGTGGTGGTGCTCTGGTTCACAACAAAAAATGCAATATTTGGGTGTATATGGATAGGGATTGAAACTCAAGAGTAAAGTAGTGTCATCCATATGAATAAAAAATACCACATCCAACATTCAAAGTTGCCATCAAGAACTACGCCACAATCTGAAACCATAACACCCAAATGTGATATTCAATCCCTAATATCTACAACCTCTCCCCAAAATATAAACATAATATCAACAACAAAACAATACGTACGCAAAACGATACACACAACTTAAATCACATACCTGAATGTAACCTTTGTTGGTGATTAAACCTAAGTTTCCTTCAAATACCACACCTACATTTTGAATGAATCACAATCTGGAACCCAAATGCAAAATAAGCCCTAATATCTACAACAAAACAATACAAATGCAAAAAAGAAACACACATGTTGAATCATAAACCTGGAGCTAACACAAATTATGAAAAGGAAAGTTATCTAAAGCATCCTACCTGAAATCGAGCACCATTTCATACACAGATCGAAGATAGCAAAATAATTAACATTAAATTAAATACTCACCTTGAAATCGCAAAACCCATGAAATCGCACAATCAGAAACTAAGGGCGATGGTGTGTTTGTGTGCATAAAAGAGAGGGGGTTTACCTCAAGGGCGACGACAAAGGGGTTATCGTGACCTGGGAGAGAGAACGGGAGAATGAGAGATTTGTGTGAGAAATCACAGAGAGTGAACAAATTGATCAAGTGATTTTGACCAAAGTAACCCCAATTTTGAATTGAAGTCTAAATCTGATAAGTAAAAAAAGAGGGGAAAATCAAAGATTTGAAGGGCAAAATAGGTAGTGCAGTAAAAACTCATATAGATGACATCAGCTATCAATCTTATGACATACATAAGTTTTCTACTTTATTTTATATATATATATATATATATATATCATGGTGATAACGTGTTACAAATAGAGGACATGCAGAGAATTGAGAGAGAATGAGTATTTTATTTCTCAATTGTATTGTGTGTAATGCAAAATTATATAATGATCTTCTTATTTATAGGACATAATGAGGTATTCTAAAAGACACAGAACATGAATGGACATCCACTCGAAAGCCACATAATTTAACAAATATATATTTTTAATATATAATTATGATTTTTAATATATATATATATATATATATATATATATTTTTAACGTACTAATATATAATTAATTTAAGCCCCCAATGACTCATAATAAACAAAATATATATATTCATGCTATCTAACCCTTTTCATCCACTTCTCATCACCATAAGACAAACATGCTTGAGTCTACATATATATAATTTAATTTAATTTCCCTATAATAGATATCTTAAAATAGTTTAAAAAATATAAATTTTAATATTCACAAATATTCATATTAATATATAATTTTGATTTATATATATATATATATATATTTTAGTTTGAACATAAATATAAAAAACATGGATATAAAATTTTCAATGTATTTTTATATTATTGTATGTTTTGTGTTGCACAAGAAAAAGAAAACCTAAGTAAAGAGTAAGACGCAACATACAAGAGGTTAATTTGGGAGAGTAGTGTCCCACATCGGTAGTGAGGAGTAAGGCATTGGCAGTGAAGCTTTATAAATGGACCGAGTAGGTTTTGGCTTCTATTTGTAACAACTAGAAGTGTGACCGTGTAGAGTAAGGCATTGACTGTGTTATAATGTCCTACATCGGTAGTGAGGAGTAAGGCATTGACTGTGTTAGTTTTTAAGCGTGAAAAACTAACAAAGTTTGATCGATTTTTTTAAAATAGTAAAAAAAATTCGGTTTGAGCTGATTATTTTTTTATGGACCTATTGAAATATTTGAAAATCATAGAAAAATAATTAGTTCCAAAATATTTTATTATTATTATTATTTTTTTATTTTAAAAAAATGGATCTTATTCAGGGATTTTAAACAGGGAAATATCACTCGATTCGCTCTCATATATATATATATATATATATATATATATATATGTGTGTGTGTGTGTGTGTGTGTGTGTGTGTGCGCGCGCGCATATTAGTAGTTTAATTTTTATTACTTTAAGGTTAAAAGTTATAAAAAAGAAAATAAATTTGGGAACATTTAGAAATATCAATTTTGCACTTTATTAACTATTAGTCGAAATTAATTTGATAACCAACAAAATAGTTTATAAATTTGCTAAACAACAAAATTTATGTAAAATAATAGTTTGTGTTCGGGCTTTGGCAACGAACCTGATCAAGAAACTTTCGAATTTGGACAGGCTTGAGATTACACAATGATGCTCGCCTCGATCCTAGGTGAGCTTGGATTAGTTTAAATTTTTATAGGGTCGAACTGAGCCCGTCAAGGCTCAACCCGTGACCACCCCTAACGGATATTGTCCGTGCGGCCCATTAAGAAAAGACATTGTGTATTAGTTTTTATTCTCAATACAAGAAGAAGATACAACCCGACGCCCGTACAACTCAAACGGAACGACTTCATGCCTAATTGTTAGGCATGTAATAAACCTTTTTTTTTTTTTTCAAACTAAAAATAAAGCATCATTGATTGATATAGAAACAGTTGCAAAGATCATTGAGTACAATGGAACAACTCCTTTTAATTTTAATGACACCTTTGTTTAAAAATGTTTTAAAATAGAAACATCTTACAAGTTCACAACTAAGTTGAGTTAGACATCGTGGTCAATCAGTGAGTAGTCATTTTTTTTCCTTGGATCCCTCTTTCGAGATTGCGGTGTAATTGTGGAGAGAAGTCCAATAATTTGCTAGGTATTTAAAAAACATAATAATTGAAGTACGAGCAATATGAAGATTGCCGAGAGGATAAGATAAGATAAGATATGTTCTTTTACTCATCATAAATTGACTTTCAATTAAATATTTTTTATATTTTAAAAGACAAGAACAGTCCTCATAAATTTTTATTAATGGAGCTTCTTGTATTGTTACTCTATGGAGCTTTTCAATATTTTAACAGACAAATATTGCACTCCAATATACCAATAACCATCATGTTTTTGTGCTATTTGTTTTATTACAAAAGTTTCACTAAACTTAAATTTAGACTCAAACTTATAAATACAAATAAATATCAAACAAAAGTCCAAAGATCCTATATATTTTATCAGTTTATGATATTAACATGATTACAATGATTTTCCATGTGAATTATTGTCAGTCGACATAGCTGATTAAATAATGCCCACTCCCCATACTATATAAAGAGAGCTAAGCTAAGAAAATAAATTATCCCAACAAGATACTACATTTTGAAACACAATGCTAGGAGCTCAAATACAGTGCCACCAATCTAACACCACTGCCCAAATACACTTCTCTTCTCACAAGCCATTTATCTCCGGCGAAAGAGGCAATGCTTTGTCTTCTCTCCTCCACAAACCGGCTGTTCTCCGCCAAAACTGGCGGAGCTTTCGTGCGCGTTACAATCCTAGTCGAATCAATGCGTCGACGCTCACCTCCAGTGCAACTGACACTCAGACGACAGTTAAAGTCTTGGTTACGGTTCAAATTACCGTTGGCGGGTTCCTCTCGAACCTCGGATTGACACGAGGGTTAGATGACATGACTGATTTGCTTGGTAAATCATTTCTGTTGGAGCTTGTTGCTTCAGAAGTTGGTTCAAGTAAGTCTTTTTGTGATTCTAATAATGAACAAGCCCTAATTTCATTTTTAAAATATTTTAAAATTATAAAGTAATATATGCTTTATATACACGAATCATACACTATAATAAATTATAAAATATTTTAATCAAAAATTAAAAAATAAAGACGTGGGATCAAATAAAAATAATAAATAAATGTATATATATGGTCAGACTTATACAAATCAGGATTTGAATCCAATATTTTAGATTCGATTAAGACCCGATTCGATACGGATCTGGATCAACCTAGATCCGGTCCGGAGCCGACCCGTTGACAGGCATAGTTCGCATGCATCAAGCTCTTTGTTCCATACAAATAGAAAATTTAATTTAATTTTCCTAATCTATGTTATACGAAATAACCACGCGCTTAAACATGCTCCACTCATTTATATATTTTTTGGGATAGTTACACTTTGACTCCATCAACTTTGTACACATTTTCAATTTTCAGCCTAAGAGCATCTGTAATGGTGGAAGAAAAAGCCAACAAAATTAGTAAGTTTACCAAATGAGATGTTTGTAGTGGTGGACGAAACTCAACAAATTCTTTAGTTCAATTTGTAGTGGTTCTGCAAAGATACAAACTGGGAAGAGAATTTGCAAAGGTTTCTACGAACTTCATTTGTTCGTAGGAATTTTTACGAAGAAATAAAGTCCGTAGAAAATATAAGTACTCGTTTTTATTATATTTATGGGTTCCTACGAGCAACAAAAGTTCGTAAGAATTCTTACGAACTTCTGTTGTTTGTAAAAAATATTATTTTGTTTTCTACGAACAATAGAAGTTCGTAGGAATTATTTTACAAATTTTGAAGCTTTTCTCCATTGTAGATGCTGCTTCAAGACGAAAGGTAAACCCACTTTTTGTTTTGTAAATTTACCTTTCGGGAGCCTTCACCATTGCACATGCTCTAATAATTTTACACCATTGGTGTTTGGAGGTATATGATGCATTTTTATAAATTAAGAGGGGTAAGTCTAAAAAATAAAAGTATGAATGATGAAGTGAAAGTAAAAAAAAAAGTTGGATGGGCCAAAGAATAATAACTGTATATTTATTTAAAGTGGTCATTCAAACTTATTGTTAGTATTATTAATGAGACCTCCTGGATTTTTATCGTATATTTTTATGAGATTGTTTTAATATGCAAGTAAATTTGATTTCTTTTGCCAAACGTGTAAGCAATGCACCTAATAAGAAAATATGGTAAAAATATAATTTTTTTGTTAATGTATGTGCTTTTACTTTACTACGTCCTAAATAGATTATATTAGATTTTTAGTCCCAAGTAACTAGTTTTTGTAACTAAATGAAAAATTTTTAACACTAAAAATGATCTTTGCTAACATTTAAAGGTGAAAAATGTATCAAACTCTAATAAATTGATTAATTTCAATTAGTATATATATATATATATATATATATATGTGTGTGTGTGTGTGTGTGTGTGTGTGTGTGTGTGTGTGTGTGCAGACAATATTTTTTTAAATTGTAATTAAGTATTTTTGAATTCATTTTTCTGTATAATATTAAAACATTTTAAAGAGCCTCATAAGAAAATAAAGTTAAAATATTTTTTTCTGCTAAAAAATTAGATCAAAAGTAAGTTAGCTTTTAATATATTAAACACTGATATAGTTTGATGGATTATTTTAAAATAAAAAAATAAAAAATTTACTCTGAATTTTTTATAAGTTTTGTTAAAATATTAAAAAATAATATAAAAAGTCAACTGAAATTGTATATTAAATAATGATGTTCCCACAAAATCATATAACGAATCAAAGCTTATCTTTTGAGGATTGAGGACATGTTTGCTGACAGTTATTAAAGTGGTTCCTGTATATAAAAAACAAATCAAAGCAGTCGCGTTCACAAGATACTAAAAAAGCACCGTCCTATAAAAATTATTTATTGCACAATAATGGCACTCAGAAAATGGCACACCAGCACGACCCTCTCTCTCTCACACTTATTTTCAAACAATAGGACGGTTCTCTGGCTTATTTAAAGATTCTTTTATTCAACCAGCAATTAATTATTTTTGTGACACATTTTATTTTTCACTATAAATGTGTTTTTAGACTAAATTATTAATTTTATCGTAATAGTTATGACATACAATTTGATCATTTAGATGAATTAAGTAAATTGCAAAACAGGTAACTAGTGCGAGAAAATTGTATATTTGTCGCCAAAGTATATATACTTTTGAAATTTTATACACTTTCATATTGTATTCGATCATAAAAAATAAAATGCTCTTTTACGTATGCAAATCGGGCCCATCTCGAATGAAATATGTAGTGTCGCGTGAGAAGTTTGAAAATTCAAATTGTGCCCAACCTTTATTTTTATATCCGTTCAAATCCACTCCTCCCTTATATAAAAATTGTCTTGTTTTTTTTTTTTTTAAATTATAGGGTAGAAAAAATGATTGGTAAATTTTAATTCTTTATTGGGGCGGATAATTAAGCTAACATCCCAACGAAACCTCATGTTTCTTATGAGAATAAGCCTCAAGCGAAACATGATGTCATGCAGAGGAACTTAATGATATCATTTTCTATTTAAAAAATAAAAAAAGCAAACTGAAATTTTATTTTTATTGTATTAAAGTGGGTCTTTATACTACCCATTAGGGTTTTGTTAACTATGATTTTTTTTACTTGATTATTTTCTAAAGAGACGGGATTGGAGAAACCAACCATCAAAGCTTATGCCCACAAGGAAAGCAAACATGAACATAACGTCATATATGAGGCAAAATTTGTGATACCAGAAGGATTTGGAGAAATTGGTGCTGTTTTAGTAGAAAATGAGCACCACAGGGAGATGTACCTGACGTGCATAGCACTTGAAGGTTTACCTAATGGCACCATGCACTTTACATGTGATTCATGGATTCACTCAAAGTTTGATAACCCTGAGAAGAGAATTTTTTTTACCAACAAGGTAACCTACCCTCCCTCTCATTGCACACACGAGCGCACGCGCGCATACACACATGCTTATATAGGGTAAATGAGTTGTTACGTTAATTGGAATTTAGTACATAACGAAAAAAAAAAATTAATACTTTAACTATCTTCAAATTGTTTATATAAGTCTACCAACGGACTTCTTTTAAGGGGTCCAAAAAACAGATTTTTTTTAAAATAAAAAAAAAATTGTTGATTTTTTAGAGTTATTTAAACATTTCAAGGAGCTTTTAATAAATTGAGCCGAAATGAATTATTCTGATATTTTGGAAAAAAAGGTCAAATATGTGTATTTTTAGAAAAATAGTCCCTGTTCTTTATTATTTTATATTTATATATTTATATATATACCCATTTTAAAAATAATAGAAAAAATATATTTTTCAACGAAATTCGATATAAACGATCTCCATAATGAGTAGATCATTTAAACAAAAGTCATTCAAAAATACAACTTGAAAGTGTGTGATTTGAAAATTTGGTTAATATATGCATTTTTAACCATGGAAACTCGTCGTCATCGTGTCACCCTATTCCAAGTTGAAGTTTTTGATGTAATTTTTTTATAGATGATATTCTTATTACGAATATTATAAATACCAAATGTAATTGAAAAATATATTTTTTTATTATTTTTGAAAAAATAGTTAAGAGGTATGTTTAAGACCCTCATTATATTATATATGTTTGTGTATACATACAGTACTGCTCTGGTGCAGATCAGTCTGCATTTTAAGATTGCGGATCGGAGATGTGTCATCGACGGCGAGCCTAAAAATTATCGACTAAATTATAGGCACTCTCTCTCTTTTTTCTAGGTTCATCGCCAGGTGACACATGTTTGGTCCGCACTCTTAAAATTCGGAGTGATCCGCACAAGAACAGTACTGGTATATACAAAATACATGTAGATATTTACTGTGATATTTAACCGTGCATATTACAAATCACAAAAAATATAGATAAGGGAGTTATAATCTTATTTCGAACAACAATATCAACAATATTATTTCTATCCTCACATGTGAGAGTTTATGTCTTTACTGTGTGTGTCGTGTGTGGGTTTCAATCAATTTACTTGCCAATAATGTCGTGCAAAACAGTGGTTGATTTTCGCCATTAAAATTCTTATGGTGATATCTATTTTCTGTCCCATCTATACGTTACTAGAGTTGTTTGTTGTAATAAATAGAATACTTATATGATGAACAATAATTTCAAGAGTAATATTATGTGCTCCAAATATATATCGTAAATATTTTATCAAATGAAGTGATTTTTTTTTAATAAGAGATTTTCCATGATGGAATCTTTATTTTCTCTCAGCAACATGGTATTAAAAAACTGATAAGTTGAGCATGCTAGTCAACTCTCCACCAATTGTTTATATATATATATATATATATATATATATATATATATATATATAGAGAGAGAGAGAGAGAGAGAGAGAGAGAGAGAGAGAGAGAGAGAGAGAGATAGAAGGTTTATTAGGGCTCGAATTGTTTGTGATGTATATAGTATGATATATGAGAGTCTTCCTTTCTCTTTTTCTAAGATAGAAACAGAGAGAGAGCAAGACTCCTATACACCATGATTCCTACATCACCCATATATTACATTTAATTTTATGTCCTTAAACTCGTTTTCTTTTCATTTTTTTTTTTAATTTTATACACGAACTTAACCTTCCAATGAACACATGTTCAAAAAATTATATCGAAATATAATTTCTATCTATTTTTTAAAAATCCTGCAGAAAATATCTTATTTATAAGGGTCCGTGCCAACAGAATTTTGTGAATTTTCTTAAAAATAGTTAGAAAATTTGATCTAATTTTTTGAACATGTGTTGATTGAAAGGTTAATTTTAGTAGAAAAATAAAAAAAAATATGGAAAATTATATTTCTTAAGTTCTAAAACTAGGTGTGATGTATATAATGTGATTGAATCCAATTCTTTAGAGCCTTATATAAATAATATGAAAAACCGTAAAAGAATAATAAACTGGTCAAGTTGCTGTCGAATTACTTTTTCACTATTTTTTGAATATATTAGAATAAATATAGTATTAAAGGAAAGTGATTCTATTCAATATTACCTAATTTTGTACCGAGTGCAACCTTACTTCAACTCATATTAAAATATCATTTTAGAAATTTTAAGACTAGCTAATCGAATACATTTTACAAATAATCTAATGTGATTAGGAAATTAAACAATTCCCCCCTTTTTACAAGTAGATTTGGCAAAATATCACATGACATGATAATATGATACGAACTTACACAAAGTTATAGGTTAATGGATCAACATTAATGGCCTAGGTCATACTGTGTTAACTTTATAAGACACGATAATTAAAGAGTCGGCTTAGTGTTGACCCCCTCTACCATTACGACGCATTAGGACCTGTTAGCATTCATTAATTTAAATAAATAAAATATATTGTTAGTACTTCTAAAGAGTTTATGCCGCATAATGTTAATTTAGTCTTAAAATATTTTACAAAATGAAAGTTTTAGTAATGTTAATGAATTAATTAGTCTAATTATATTTAATAATGAACTAACCTATATATGATTCAAAATAAGTAATAGCTGGTGAACATGACATAACACGTCAAGGTCATGAGTCAAGTTTTAAAATGATTTTTTTCATATTATAAAGAAGTTATCCGTTTAAATACAAACTCAAAAAGACCCGAACATAATAAGAATCGACACGAACACGACTCGACACGACCCATTGATTGGTCTATTTACACGTGTGACATTTTAAATTTGATCGAACCAACCCTTTTTAGCAGAAATGAAATAATTTAAACATAACATCTTGTGTTTTTGTGTGATGTAGTCATTTCTTCCTTCCGAAACACCAAGTGGGATGAACAAGCTAAGAGAAAAAGAGCTTGCGACCTTACGTGGTGATGGCGATGGAGAGCTTAAGCACCATGATAGAGTTTATGACTACGATGTTTATAATGACATTGGTGACCCTGATAAAAGCGATGGCTTAAAGAGACCAGTTTTGGGTGGTAATCTGCATCCATATCCAAGGCGTTGTAGAACTGGCCGACCACGGACAGAGAAAGGTGCACATATAAGATAAATCTCCTTCTTCTAATACCATAAAATAAACAATAAGAAAAATTCTCATTGTATTTCATCTAGGTTCTTTAATATTTTTCACAATGTGGTCTTAAACTATATAAGTATATCTTGTATAGTTATTAAAATTTTATATGGAAAAAATTTCATGTAAGGAGATAATACTTTTTATCATTTTAATATTATGGGATGAAATGTATTTCACGCGAGGATCTGAATCAAAAACATTATAGCCCAAATTAAAGTAAGGGTTTGAAAAATATGGGCACATAACGAAAAATCAAAGCTTTTTGTAAATACAGTTTTGTGTGCAATTTTTTTTTTTAAAAACATTAGTTAATCTCAATAGAGATATTAACAAAAAATAATGACATGACAATGTTGTTTTATATATATATATATATATATATATATATATATATATATATATTAATTCAGGAAATTCAATCTTTATTCATTTACAAATTAAATTGCTTATAAATTAAATATGAATAACACCTTTTTGTCCATTGCTTAGAAATGAAAAGTGATGAAATTTCTTCTTACTTTAGTATTCCAAAATACCTCATAAATTCTCCAGAATATTAACGAAAAAACTAATTATATGGAATTTCAAATTTTCTCCTTCTACCCAATATAATTGCATGTTAAGGCGTGCTAATGATGAAATTAGCCTACTGATTATATGGGTGAAGGAGTGAAAAAATTTCCTTTGTCCCATAACCCCACTTCTTATCAAAGTGAACAAAAAAAAAACAATCCACTAGCCCATTGACATTTGACTGCCCAAACTCTAATAATTCAAATTATTTTTTGACTTATTGACGACAATAATAAGTGTTAGTTAATTTCAAAATTAAATAATTCATTAATTAATTTTCAATAAATGTTTACCCACTTAATATCAGCATGCATGTATATAATGTCTATAACATTTTTATTAATGTTTTTGGAAAATATTTTTTATGGTGAACTTTGTTTAACCTTTAAAATTAAGAAACAAACTAAAGTAGATGTAATTTATGCAATGAGTTGGTGGAATGCAGATCCATTCTCAGAGAAAAGGAGTAACATATTTTATGTCCCAAGAGATGAAGCCTTTTCTGAGGTTAAGGGGATAACATTCTCAGCTAAGACGGTGTACTCCGTGCTGCATGCAGTTCTACCTTCGCTTGAAACGACTGTACTTGACCCGGACCTAGGATTTCCATATTTCACGGCCATAGACACACTCTATAATGAAGGGGTCGATTTGCCATTGAAAATACCAAGAACTCTTGGAAATCTTCTCCCGAGGCTCGTCAAAGCTGTTACAGATACTAAAAAAGATGTCTTGCTATTTGAGACTCCGGAAATTATTGACAGTATGAACTCTCTCTCTCTATATATATATATATATATATATATATATATAAGGAACTCCCTCATACACCACACTCTATACATTTTACCATACATCAAACCTAGCTATAAGCCCCGAGTAACTTTTTTTTCAAATATTTTATTTTTCTCTTGAAATTAACCTTTCTATCAACATCTATTCAAAAAATTAAGTCAAGATACATTTCTTAACTATCATTAAACAATTTACAAAATTCTGGTGCTATAGACCCTTATAAGTAATGTATTTTCAACAGTTTTTTTTATTGAATTTGTAAGAAAATATAAAGGAATTGTATATTGTCCTAATTTTCTGAAAATGTGTTGATTGAAAGGTTAATTCCACGGGTAAATTAAGAAATTGAAAAAAAGGTTTTTTAAGGCCTAGATTTATGTGATATATATATATATATATATATATATATATATATATATATATATATATATATATATATATATATATATATAGAGAGAGAGAGAGAGAGAGAGAGAGAGAGCAAAGCTCCTATGCATTACTAAGTGTGATGTACGGGTAATGTTTAACATTACCCGTACATCACACTTAGTTTTAAGCCGTAAAAAATATTTTTTTATTCTTTATATTTTATGCATGGAGTTAACCTTCCAATCAACACATGTTCAAAAATAAGGACAAAATATAATTTTAACTATTTTTTAAAAATCTAACAAAAAAACTTCTAAAAGTACCTAATTTATAACGGTCTAGAGCAGCAAAAAATTGTGATTTTTTAATAATAACTACAAAATATATATTGGCCTAATTTTTTGAACACTTGTTGATTGAAAGGTTAATTTCAATAGAAAAATAAAAAGATTTGAGAGCTTTTCTTTTCTTAGAGGCTAAACTAGGTGTAATGTAAAATAGCCTCTCTCTCTCTCTCTCTATATATATATATATATATAATGCTTTTGTATGGACTGCCCTGCATTTTAAAAGGCGGGTCGGACATGTGCCACCTGACGGTGAGCCTAAAAATTATCTTGTACGTACGCATTTTAACAGGGTGGAATGGACATGTGTTACCTGACGGTGAGCCTATAATTTATCTGTTAAATTATAGGTGCTCTCTCTCTTTTCTGGACTCACCGCCAGGTGATACATGTCAAGTCCGCACTGTTAAAATATGAACTGCTCCGTACAAGAGCAGTACTGTATACACACACATACACACATTTATGTGTCGGCTTAAAATTATAGATATCCTTTAGTTTTGTTGAAAGTGATGTAAAAATTTAGAATAATGATACGAGTCTCAAAATTATCCCCAAATCCTCGTCCAAATGACATTACATAGCAATATATGAACCGAAATCTAATAATAACATAATATAATACTTTATCACTATGTCAATACATTTGGTTGATGATTTGAGGAATTTATTTGGTATTCATGGCATTACTCAAAATTTTAACATTTCAAGGTCAATATATTATGCTTTCCTAAAGTTGTAAGATTCTAAATTGAAAAACAAATTTAAATTTTTTATTCTTAATCAAGGGCTCTTAAGTCAGGAAGAGGACATTATATATAGGCGAGGAGTGAGAAAATTTCTTAGGTGGGTTTGGAGTTTAGGTTTGGTTGCTTTTTACCCAAAATAAATTTAGATTATTTTTAGTTTTTGTTGAAGATATTCACTTTAGGATTTTGAACTTTAAGCGACTATACATCCAGCAAAATATCGACAATTTTAAATAACTCTAAGTCAAAGGAAATAACGTCGCATCAACACAAATTCTAGATTAACATAACATAATGTCCATAACAAAATCATAAATTACTATATAATAAAGGGTATTTTTTACCCAACCCCCTATTTTCAATGCGATATTTAACTTGGCCCCATTTTGTCAATCAATTTGACGTAACTCCTTGAATGAGGGAGTTATCTCAAAATATTATGTAAAATTAGGGGTGTATGTCTAATTATTTATTTTATTTTGTGACGTAAACTACACGTCAAAGGCTAAAAAAAATATCAAATCCTAAGTTTAGAGAGATAATAAAGTGATTTCTTATATTTCAAAAATGGAGGAATGTCTTCAAATGAAGACTATATGGGTATTTGGGAGGAGCACTAATTACCAAATTGTCGTTACTACTCATTACCTCTTAATAACAAAGCAAATAAAGGAAAATACAAATAACAAAAATAAAGAAAATACACAAGAAAATAAAAATGACAAAAATAACCCAAGAATAGGGTCCATTTCCATCACTCCCCCCCCCCCCCCTCTTAAGACCAAGCTCGTCCTCGAGCGCTAAAATTAGGGAATCATGAGGAAATTTCAAAAAATAGGTGCCTAAGCGAGCTCACAGTGGGAGACCCACGGAATCCTCCTCCAAAACAGTAATCTGGGCATGCCGGGGAAGCTCATCAGATGCGTCTAAATAGTCGGGTGGATGCCCCATTATCAATAGGGCACGACAACTTGAAAGGGAACAGTTAGAAGCGTGGTGACCAACAATACCATAATCGTAGCACTTGAATGTAGGAGGACCTTGTGGAGGTAGTACCGTGGTGGTGGGGGTGGGGACTGAAGCCGAAATGGGACTAGCAGGAGGGGAGACCGGGGTGAGTGGGGCTCGAGAGGCCTTAACTCAACTCGATATCTCCCTCAACTCGAGGTTATGCAGGATGTGGGGCTACAGTCCCAGGATATAGCGGTTGATCCATTGGTCCTCAGTCTCAGGGAGGCAAACTCGGGTGCAGAGGAGCTGGAATTGCTTAGTGTAATCCACTACAGTAGATGAACCCTGCCGGAGGGACTGACGTGGGCAAAAAGGTCATGCTCATAGTTTGGCGGTATGAATGTCGACTGGAGAGCGGCCTTCAGTTCGGGCCAAGTCTAAATAGGAGGTAATTCCGCCTTTGTTCGGCGATATCACATATCACTGCGAATTCCTAATATTTGGTGATTGCCAGGAGAACGCATAAGCGGCCCTGAACTCGTTTGTAATAAAAAAAAATTGTTTTCATCGGCGCTACCCAATCCACCATAACATCGGGGAAAAATCTTCCATCAAACATGGGTATGTTGACCCGCATATCTCCCTGAAAATTTCGAGAGAGTAACTGTAGCTCCGTTGACAGTTGTCACCCTCCTGACGAGCGTTGAGGCCCATCACATCACCTGATATAAGCGTAACAAATATCGCAGGGATCGATGACATCTGAGCGGGTGGTGGATGAGGAGGGTATGCATGTAGAACCATGGCAGGTTGATGCGATTAAGAATGTGTCTCAGAAGTGCGTTCACTCTAGGCTCAAGTTCAAGCCTGTCGCGTTAGTAATAAACCTGGTAAGTCGGGATTGTATCCACAGGGAAATAGGACAATGAAATTGTGACGACGTTGGATAGACAAGGAAAGCCTAACTTTGACTCTAAAGGAAAAAGAAAATTGTTTGGTTTGTGGAAAAACTACACTAGATGCAATTATGAAATTATGAAAAGAGTGAAACTATTCTAACTTACCTAAAATACTGATGAAGAATGATTTAACACTTTAAACTATGAATGAGAAAAACAGGACGGGAATATAATCCCCCAACCCTAGTGTATTGCAGGTTTAATACTAATCGTAAATTTAACTGATTAATTAGACCCAAAATTTAGTATTCCCAAGCATTACGTATATGAGGTTCAATCTCGCACCATACTTAATCAGAGGATGAGTAAATCGGTGTTGATATAGTTACACTCGAATTGCATTCTAAATCATCCCGATTACCCGGAAGCAAACGAGGTCCAATGATCTACAATTGTCGTGTTCCCA
Source organism: Sambucus nigra (assembly GCA_949130495.1). NCBI lineage: Eukaryota > Viridiplantae > Streptophyta > Magnoliopsida > Dipsacales > Adoxaceae > Sambucus > Sambucus nigra. Next base: position 67,015,323 of record OX422217.1, on the reverse strand, counting down.
CGCAATACGGTCATAATCGAACCATTAAATTTACAGGATTAGTTTTATACACATGCAACTAACACATCAGGTTGGGTTCATGTATCCCGACCTTAGAAAATCTATCCTAGCATGTTGAAACTAATGAAAACAATTTTTGAATTGCAGAAAACCATAATTAAACTAAGGAAAATTAGTAGAATGATGTAGAAAGAAATTTGACTGAAAAAATTAACTCCTAATCTTACCAAAGAAGTAATAACAGCAATTAAGAACACTTGAAATCACAGAACTATGAACAATCTTCAACTTTGGAATTAAAATTGTAATCTATCTTTAAAAACTAGGGTTTCTGGAAAAGAATGAAAAATTATATTAATTCTCTATCCTACGAATGATAATAAAAACGGGTTTATATACCCTACAAGACTCCAAGAGTTTTAGCTGCACTAGGACTCTGCATTAGTGGAACATTAGAAAAATAAAATTGTGACAGCTGGACCGGTCCTCTCCTCCTCCAGACCGGTTTGCCTTGATCCGAACTGGTCCTGTCCTCCTCCGGACCGGTTTGCTTTGGATCCGGACCGGTTCTTTTATTTCTTGGGCGGACCGGTTCTTTTATTTTTCTTCAGTTGCAATCCGTCTTAGGTCCGGGGTTCTCTGGAATGTGGCAGTGCGGACCAGTTCTTTTAATTTCTGGGTGGACCGGTTCTCTCTTTATTTGACTTTTTCTTCTATCTTTGACTGCTCATAACTTTCACACCGGGACTCCGATTGAGGTGCTGTTTTTTCCAGTGTTCTTGTAGTTGAAATCTCTTCAACTTTCCAGTTGGCCCCACCTATAGAATAAGGTTGAAAAATTATGAAAATGACCTTTACTCCCCGTTTCTTGATTTTCTTTCACTGTTTTGAGTTCTCTTTGGCACTAACTTGCATGAAATGCCTGTAAAACACATAAGAGATACATAAAATACAAAATACTTGCCAAAAAGGGTTAGTAGAATAAGTATAAGCCAAATCCAAGCTATTTATACCGCACGAGATCATAACAATACCGAAATTAAGGGGATAAATGTGAAGAATTTATGCCTAATCAAATCCCCCAAACTTAGAACTTTGCACGTCCCGAGCAATGTAAAAGAATCCTAGCAATGCTTAACTCTTGAAAATCATTTTATTGGGATAGAATACCTTTTTCGCGGGCAAACGATTGCATTTAGCGTATGCAACAAGCCTTTAAACCCCTAGGTTACCCTAGTAGGACGAGTTGTGTCTCGTGAGGGTTTGCAGAGAATATACCCACAAAATTCGACTCAAGGAAAAATTTAAAATACTTAAAAATTGTACAATTCAAACTTTACCAGAAAATAGTCATCATCAAGTCATATGTACAAGTCTCAAACCGTAGTGTGTGTGTGCCAAGCCGGGAATATAACCGCCAATTTCCACCAATTGATCATCACGTTACTTACCCGAAAATTCATTTTGATTTCAACTTCTCACGGAAAGCTCTCACAAACGAATCTCTCGGATTATGGCTATTCTCTCGGTATGCGTGATATAAAGAGTAAATATAATGAACGCAAAGTCACGCATACAAGTAGAAAGACGGAAATTTTATAGTGATAAGATCTCATCAACGGATTATAATTTTTCAAAACAGGAACATTGCCTCTTATTCGCGCATTCGATCTCTTTTATTATCTTTTGGTGTATTAGCTCTCCACGCGGTAACCAATTTCTCAATTTAGACTCGGTTAGGACTTTTTCGGGTTTTAAGGTATATTGGGTAAAATGAAAGATGTAGGGAAGTTTGGAATTGGAAAAGTCATTTATAATATCCATTTGTGCTTTTTTCCGGGATATATTGCTCATTTTTTCTTCTTTTTCTCTATTTTTTCTGTTTTTCACTTCTTTTCTTGCTATTTTTGTTGAGTATATCTATTTTTTTCTTGCCCCTTTATATGCACTTATCGGACTTAACTTCTGAATTTTTCTATTTTTCGCAATTCTGGGCTATTTGGTTTTTTTGGGTTGTCAAATGAAAGGAAAAAATTTATTCGGCTCAATTTGGGTTACAAAAGGGGTAATTTTTCGTTATTTTTTTTCTCACCAATATTTTTGGGTGACAAACGAGGGCCTACTTCATTGTCCAAAATACCAATTGCGTTACCATATGCGTTTCGAGATGAATTTAAGTTTAGAGATCAATTTTGGCACGTTTTTCAAAGTAATATTACACACGTTTTTCATAACAGATCAAAATGAAAGGATTGAGATCCTCGACGACTTTTTAGGCGCTGAAAATAAGTTTGATTTAACAATTAACTCGAATTGATTTAAAAACTCGCAAAAAGTGATAAGCTCGAATCTCACTGGGTTTGTTAATCTCCACACTTATTCGTTAAATCGTCAATTTTCTTTCAATTTCCATCTTTAGTCAATTTCAGCTTTGTGTATGTTGAATTTTTACAACTTGAGACTTTAAACCGACTTTTAATGATATTTTTGAAAAATTTGAATTCCAATTTTTATTTATTTTGAACAAAAATATTTTTGCGTTTTTCAAAATTTTACGATTTTTTGGGAAATTTCTGGGCATTTTTAAAAATTTGTGACGTTTTAGAAATACGCACTTGTGACCCCCCCTAACTTAGACTTTTGCATTGTCCTCAAGAAAAAAGGACTAAAATCTAAACAAGGCAAAATAATAAGTGCGATAAGTAAAACAAACAAATGGAGAAAATGCAGATTTTATAGAAAACAGGATTGTGGTACAATTATAGGGAAACAACATTCAAACATGTGAACAGGAAAAACAAATAAAAACTGCCATAACCACATAAAGCTTCACTGGGGCGGGGGTTGGGAAGAACCGGGCGCTTCGGGGCCATAGGGGTCATATAAATAGGATGGCAATGGTTCGTTGGGATCCCCTTAGCGCCGGTATATGTCCGCTTGGAAGCAGATCAGCATGCTGGTATCACGCCGGTAATCGGTCAAGAAGTTGCCGAATCGCATCTCGAGCGCCGCCATACGGTTCGTTAGGTCGCTACCCGCCCATTCAAAATTAGGGTCATCTTCTTCGTCCGCTAACTCTTCATCCGCACCGATATTACCCATTTCTACATCAGCACCGGCTTCTTCTTCTTCCTCTTCTTTGCTCTCACTTGAGGCAGCCTCCTTCTCGTTATCACTACCCCACCTCGCCCGAAGGACGACCAGCTGTTTGGCGCTCTTAGTGCGGGTTCCCTGTCCAAAAGGACTAGAAATGCGAGTACGATCGAGCGGTGCCGCAAGGCCAGCATCATTGAGGATGGAGGTAATCAATCTTGCATATGGAAGTGGGGCAGCACCTTTTTCATCCAAGGCTATGACCATGATGTCGGCCTATAGGGTGCGGGCCAAGTGGATGGAAGTGTGTGGATCAAATAGATGATAGGTCAATGTGGCCTGACGGGGCCGCATTGCGGAATCGTTGGACGTTTACAAAATATTGGTGCACACAATTTAAAAAGTGAGGCGCGCCTTCTCATTAAGACGTCCAACGACGACAGTTTGCCCCGTCCATGCAACATCCGGGGCAATGCGATCCACGATCACCTCTTTAGCCACCGGGGTGACGTTCCTCGGGTAAGTGAAGTCTTGAACGTCCAGAATATCGTATTCGGCCAACTTGTCCGTGAGAAGAGCCAACAAAAAGGGGAAGGCGGTACCTTCCACGTACGCTTGAGCCTCGAATTGGCTCGTCCGAACAAGGGTGTTATAAAAGGAGCGGACCTCGGCTACCCAAACCGCTTTGTACGGTTCATTGAGGAACCCCGAGCCATGAATAGGGTGGTGATGGAGTTGGGTAGACCTGTCCATTGGACAACGTTCTCCATATGGAGTTTGCGATCCTGACTGAAGAACCGATGGTACCAACATTCCTCTTGGCGGGAATGAAATTCCTTATGGCTGGAGGGGAGGATGTCGGTGGAGTCGTACTTGGTGGGGGAAGTTCTTTGGGCCATGATAACATGGAGAGGGTTTGCTGGAAATTTAGGGAGAGAGAAAAGAGGAGTGATGGTTGAAGGTGTGGAGAGAAAGGGAGGGGATGGGTTGTTATTTATAGGTGAAAGGGGTGGGTAGGGTTAGGAATTGGAGGGAAAAGGTTTGGAGGGAAAAGGGGGTGTATTTGGGAGTGAAAGGGAAGGGTTGGGAGTTTGGGGGATGAATTTGGAGGGAATGAAGGGGATTGGGGAGAAGGGGGGTGAACCTTGGGAAGGGGGAAAAAATTCTGCAGAAGGCGGATCGGATCGGTTCGGTCCTTTAATTTGCAAGCCAATTCAACTATTGGACCGGTCTGGCTTTAAAATAAAGGAACCGGTCCGGCTCTTGTGTTTGAGCTGGATTTCCCCCTTAACTGAATTTCGATCTCTCTTCTTCGAAAATTTTCACTGTCACAACATACTCCCTATCAATTTTGGATTAAAACCTCTCGATACCAATGGCCAACGCAACTTGACTCAATTTCCCGAAAATGTGAATGCTCTTTCCCAAATGTACCCTAATCCTATCGACGCTCACTACACACACGACTCTCACCCCATACTCGTCGGGGCTGCGAAGACCTCGCTGTAACAGCTCATTCTACCCCATAAACGGGGTCTGACAACCAAACGGTGTCGACTTCTTCCACACACGCCTCTAGATATGGCTTTAGGCATTGTCCATTTACTTTGAATGTATTTCCCCCTTTTAAATCATCTAATTCAATAGCTCCGTAAGGGAAAACATTCTTCACAACGAACGGGCCAAACCATGGTGACCGCAACTTTCCCGGAAAGAGATGAAGCCGAGAGTTATAAAGAACTTTTTTCCCGGGAAGAAACTCTTTGCGTCGAATGATGTTATCGTGAGCGAGTTTCATCCTTTCTTTGGAAATTTTAGCATTCTCATACGCATTGTTGATGCAAAAAACTGGACCGAATCCCATTTTTATGATCACAGATAAATAGATGAAAGCAATCCAATCAAGCACATGAGAGACAAAGATTTTTAAAGTGGTTCGGCTATGAATAAAGCCTACGTCCACTGTTATTTTATTCCCAGGGGTTTACCATAGCACAATGTGGTGTAGAGAGAGAAAAAAGGTGTGGATCTTGTGTATGGTGTCTCTCATCCTTGTCGGATCTCTTGAATCTCCTCCTTTTGGCTAAGGGAATACATGTATTTATAGTGATGGGAGATAAAGAGATTCATTGTATGTAGACATTTATGTCTACATTCAACGAATTTAATTGTTGAATTGCTTGGTATGCTATGTGTTTTCATCTATTAATACAGTATAAATGTACATTAAGGCTCATTAAATGCGCTGCCATCTTCATTAATACACATTAAATGCATAATTATCCTTTGATCTTCCTGGTTGGTATGCCGACCAACTCTCCTCGGATGTCGAATATTGCTACGTAGAATGGCATGTGTCCTTTTCTGATTGGTCCTCGTAGATGGAGAATTTTTGCGTTAACAGAAGCCCCCAATGCTCCATGCTTGATGGTTTACTTGAAAGGATGGAGTGTTTATTCTGCAGTGTTGCTCTGTGCTCGTGAAATTCTTGATCTACCTTCTTGATTTGTTCAACATAAAGTGCATTATCTCCTGGACGACATATGATGCAGGCTGATCGATGGTTGCTAATCTTTCTTTTGAGGAACTCCGCGTGCTATGTATCACCCCTAGGAATTTGGATGCAGCCATGCCATAGTATGCAGCTTGTAGCTCGTCATAATCTTCAAGTATGTTGATTGGTTTGCTAGCCGACCAACTGCCTCCTGTGCCGAGCAACTGAGTGCTAACTTCACGTGCTTGATTCTTCTGATTTATGCTCCTCTGAATAATTTATCGAGTAACATACTAGCTTTTGAACCCAACCTTCAATCTGATTAGTACCAAGTTTACGGTGAACTTCGAAACATTTTCATACAACTTCTTCTTCAATGTTGGTCGGGACAATAGTAGTAAAGATCTCAGTGTTGTAGATGTTGAATTTGACTTCTGAACTTCAATAGTATGTGCATAATAACTCCTGAATATGCCTCCTGAACTTCTGAATGCGCCTCCTGAACTTCAATATAAAAAATAATTCCTGAGCAAGAAAAATAACTCCTGAATGATGATTGGCCAGGGCCCCGACCGTATGAGTTTGTGGAGTTGAATTTGATGCTCGACTGCATGATGTTATAAGAATGTGCAACCGAATGAACAAATATATCTATAATAGAAGCCCCCAAGTGTGGAATGTGAACTTTGAATGCTTTTTGCTTGATCGATTTCACATACTCATACTTTGTTTCCGACCAACTGTAGTTGACAGCTTCTTATTTCCTAACCAACCTGAGTTGGTGGATTTTTTCTTAACGAGCAACTTTGACACTTTCTGGAATAATTTTACCTCCCGAGGAATACATAGTTTTACTTCTCGTAGGAATAAATAGTTTTACTTCCCGTAGGAATACATAGTTTTACTTTCCGGAGGAATACAAGTTTTACTTCCCGGAGGAATACAAGTAGATTTACTTCTCGGAGGAATACAAGTAGCTTTACTTCCCAGAGGAATACAAATTTTAATTCCCGAGGAATACAAGTTTTACTTCCCAGAGGAATACAAGTAGCTTTACTTCCCGGAGGAATACAAGTTTTACTTCGCGGAGGAATACATTTACTTCCTAACCAACATAAGTTGGCATTTTTAGGAATACATTTTTGATAATAAATGATAGATACTTTCTCGGAGCTGACCAACAGATTGTTGGGAATATAATAAGATATAATAAATGCTGGAGACCTCCTCGGCGCTGACCAACAGATTGTTGGGAATAAAATATAATAAATGCTGGAGACCTCCTCGGCGTTGACCAACAGATTGTTGGGAATAGAATAAGATATAATAAATGTTGAAGACCTCCTTGGAGCTGAATATATGATTATAAATATTTGTCGAGCTCCATGCTGAAATAAGAATAGAATATGCATCCAAATAGATATAAAGAATAATAAAGTGCCTCGTTGATCTGTCGAGGTAGAATTATATAATGCCGAACAAGAATAAGATCTTCCAGAACATAAGAATATGGCAGAGAATGTTGTCAGGCCTGAATATAAATAAGAATTATCCGACCAACTATCCGTTGGGGGTGAAATACAACGAATGTTGTAATTCTCCTTAAAGCTGAATAAGTATCTTGTCGAGGCACAATTGCATAATGCAGAATAAGAATAATATTTTTCAGAACATAAGAATATGGCCGAGAACTTTGCTGGGCCTGCATATAAATAAGAATTACCCCGACCAACTATCCGTTGGGGGTGACATATAATAAATGTTATAGTTCTCCTCGGAGCTGAATATGATAATAAGTATCTCGTCGAGTTCCATGTTGAGATGAATATAGAATATGAATCCCAGGGGATATATAGAATAATTTGTGCTTGAGCCGATATCTGGGCCTGAATATAAATAAGAATTACCCCGACCAACTATCCGTTGGGGGTGACATATAATAAATGTTATAGTTCTCCTCGGAGCTGAATATGATAATAAGTATCTCGTCGAGTTCCATGTTGAGATGAATATAGAATATGAATCCCAAGGGATATATAGAATAATTTGTGCTTGAGCCGATATCTGGGCCTGAATATAAATAAGAATTGCCCCGACCAACTATCCGTTGGGGGTTAAATATAATAACTGTTGTAGCTTTTCCTCGGAACTGAATATATATAAAGAGAAGAAATTTTTCGAGCTCCATGCTGAGATAAATATAAAATATTAATCCGAAAGGATATAGAATAATTGGTGCTTAAGCCGATATCTCCGAGTGAAATGATAATAGTTTCCAGATTGTTTCCGAGCATTCGTCGGCGTTGAATCTTGTACCTGTAAAAATTAATAATTTGCTCTACCATATGTGTAGGCTGAATTGATTAGTCATGAGAATAATTTACTCATCCAATCAATATATGATATGTATATGCTTGAGAAATAAAAATATTAATTTCAAAAAATAAAATAATATATGTTAGCTGATATGTCGAGGTAAAACTGCCTGATGTCGAGCAATAATAGTTTCCAGAGGTTTAAGATTGTGGCTGAGCTTTCGTCAGGATTGAATCTCGTCCCTATGAAATTTTAATAAGCTGCCCGATCACCTGTCGAGGCTAGATCCAATAATTATTATCATGAGAATAATTGTTCAGCCAAACAATATGTGATGTGTATCAGCATAAGGCAATAAAAATGTCAAAATATGATATAATATGTTTTGTGCCAAATGTGTGTGAGATGGTGAAATTTTTATTAGATATGCGTCATAAATAAGACATAGAGTTTTTTGTAAATTTATTTAATCTCCAACAACTAATCAGGTATAAGTTGCTGTTTGAAAATTATTTATCACTTGGTTTTAAAAATATTTTTGGGGTGATCACAAGTTAAAAAAGACTTAAGCCCCCTGTTTGTCCCCGAGCTGAACTCGTGTTTAAAGAAATATCTGGGGTGCTTCGCATTTTTTTAATACCCCAAGATTATACTGCTGCCGACAAACGGCATGGATGTTGCCGACCAACATTTAAGGATATCTCAAGTTATAGAATATATGGTGCCGACCAAGAAGAAAATGGTCCCCGACCAGCTGAGCAATTTCGTCGATCAACAAAAATGGTGCATTGACAGCACCGAACAACATTAGATGTCACCGACCAAAAAGTGGATGGTTAGATAGTTGTCGATCAGTAAATTGAACCCTCCGAACAAGACTAAGATGTCACCGATCAAGAAGTAGATGATCGTCGACCTGCAATTGGTTCCACCGAGCTACAATATGGGGCTCCGACCAATAATAAGATACCTCGTAGTTGGATAAAATTATTTCAACGTTGCTGATGGATATTCACATCTTTTCTTCGACAAACAAAAATGGTCTGGTTAAGCTTCCCTTTAATAAAAGATGGCCCAAGATGATGCCGACCAACAATATAGATGGCTGACCAAAATATCTCGAATCTTTAGATCAGAAAAATAACATTCGATGTAAAATTTAAGCATTAAGAATGTTAATTAAATGAATAATTATCTAATCCACTATATCGTGTGATTCCGATAAAGAAACCATGTGATGTGATAAACGAGGGGCCAACATATCAAATTTGTGCCCAGAGTCTTGATATGGTCATGATCGTTTAATTGATCCTCTTTTACAAGAGGTGGGTAATGGTTTTTTAGGTAAGAGAAAATTATTTTTTATATTGATCCTTTCCTATTCCCCATTTGCATAGAGAAAAATATGGTGAATGATCAAAATTATTACTAAATTTATATAAAAAAATCAATCAATTTGACTTTATTGACATAGATGGAAGATGAACCAAATTAAGTATATAGTTCATAAAAATGAATGCAAAGAGACTCAAACTTGAAGAGAGAGAAAGTAGATCTTGGTCATGATTTCCATGAGAAACTTTTTATTGTCTTTAACCTTTTCCCATTCTCTGATTAAAAATGTAATGGGAATTTGAATAGTCATTAAAGATCTTTCAAAAATTATTTCAAAATCAACAATGAAAATTATCAAATCTTACCACCCTCATATATATTGGTATATGTAATCATTTAAAATATTTATTCCATGATATAAAATTGAAACTTGAGAATCAAGCAAAAAGTTATGATTTATGAAATTCACTATTTTTCAGATTTCTAAATAAGAATGAATCTAACAGTTATGATTTAAAAATCATGATATGCAACATTTTGCAGTTAAAAATTGGACAATTAATTTATGTATATAAACATAAAATTATGATTGAATCAACATATGTATGTATAATTGATTATACGTAGAGAAAATAAAAACTTAGCTTTTGATGGAGAACAATGCTTGTAACACGTTCCCACAGACGGCGCCAATCTGTTAATGCAAAAAACTGGACCGAATCCCATTTTTATGATCACAGATAAATAGATGAAAGCAATCCAATCAAGCACATGAGAGACAAAGATTTTTAAAGTGGTTCGGCTATGAATAAAGCCTACGTCCACTGTTATTTTATTCCCAGGGGCTTACAATAGCACAATGTGGTGTAGAGAGAGAAAATAGGTGTGGATCTTGCGTATGGTGTCTCTCATCCTTGTCGGATCTCTTGAATCTCCCCCCTTTTGGCTAAGGGAATACATGTATTTATAGTGATGGGAGATAAAGAGATTCATTGTATGTAGACATTTATGTCTACATTCAACGAATTTAATTGTTGAATTGCTTGGTATGATATGTGTTGTCATCTATTAATACAGTATAAATGTACATTAAGGCTCATTAAATGCGCTGCCATCTTCATTAATACACATTAAATGCATAGTTATCCTTTGATCTTCCTGGTTGGTATGCCGACCAACTCTCCTCGGGTGCCGACCAACTCTCCTCGGGTGCCAACTAATACTCCTCGGGTACCGACCAACTCTCCTCGGATGTCGAATATTGCCACGTAGAATGGCATGTGTCCTTTTCTGATTGGTCCTCGTAGATGGAGAATTTTTGCGTTAACACGCATCATTGCGTAGTTCTTCTAACTCATTTAATTGAAGCTTGCGGGCTTCACCGACCTTATCCATGGGATAATTCAATTGCTTAATCGCCCAATACGCCTTGTTCTCTAATTCAACGGGAAGATGGCAAGGTTTTCCATACACAAAGCGGAAAGGGGACATGTCGAGTGGATTTTTATATGCGGTACGATAGGCCCATAGCGAATCGTTCAATCTAAGTGACCAATCTTTCCGGGTAGGATTAACGGTCTTTTCAAGAATGTTCTTGATTTCCCGATTTGCTAGTTCGGCCTTCCCATTCATTTGCGGGTGATAAGTCGTTCCAACCTTGTGAACGACACCATACTTTCTCATTAGCTTCTCGAATGGCCTATTGTAAAAGTGCGTGCCATTATCGCTGATTATCGCTTTCAGTGCACCGAAGCGGGAAAGTATGTGTTCCTGCAGGAATTTTATCACCATTTTATTGTCATTTGTCTTGGTAGCTATAGCTTCCACCTATTTAGAAATGTAGTCTACCGCAACAAGGATGTATAAGAATCCAAAGGATGGGGGGAAGGGACCCATGAAGTCAATACCCCAACAGTTGAAGATCTCAATAATGAGTATGGGGGTAAGAGGCATCATGTCTCGTCGGGTAATGGCTCCCATCCGTTAGCACCTATTGCAAGATTTATAAGCAGCGTTCATGTCCCGGAATATTACGGGTCAATAGATGCCGCATTACAGAATTTTAGCAGTCGTCTTTTTCGTCGAAAAGTGGCCTCCACAAGCTTCTGAATGATAAAACTGGATGACTTTCGGGATCTCGTCATCCGGTACATATCGTCGGATGATTTGGTCGGCGCAATATTTAAAAATGAAAGGATCGTCATAGAAGAACATGCGCGACCAAGTATTAAACCTCTTCTTATCTTGTGGTGTCCATTCGGGAGGGACGGCTCCCGTGACAAGGTAGTTTACTATATCTGTAAACCAGGGCAAAGAAGAGGTAGCAAAGAGTTGCTCATCCGAAAAGTATTCGTCTATGGGTATAGGATCACTAGGTATGTCGGACGAAAGCCGTGATAAGTGGTCGGCAACGACGTTTTCTACCCTTTTTTATCTTTAATAGAGAGATTTAACTCTTGTAGGAGTAGGATCTACCTTATGAGGTGCGGCTTGGCATCTTTCTTTGCAAGTAGGTATTTCAATGCCGCGTGGTCGGTGAAGCAAGTAATGGGAGAACCGATAAGGTATGACCGAAATTGATCAAGGGCAAAGACTACTGCTAACAACTCTTTCTCCTTGGTAGAGTAGTTGAGTTGTGGTCCGGTAAGAGTCCGGCTAGCGTAGTAGATGACATGAGCCTGCTTATCTTTTCTTTGGGCCAAAACAGCCCCTATCGCATAATCGCTAGCATCACATAAAAGTTTTAATGGTAAGGACCAATCCGAAACTTGCATGATGGGAGTAGACACAAGCATGGTTTTCAATTTTTCAAAAGAGCTTTGGCATGCTTTTGTCCACTCAAATGGGGTGTCCTTCATGAGTAGGTTGCTTAAGGGTCTAGCGATGGCGCTAAAGTCATTAATGAATCTTTGATAAAACCTCGCGTGGCCCAAGAAGGAGCGCACGTCCTTGAGCGATTTTGGTGGGGGAAGATCAGCTATGACATCTATTTTCGCCCTATCAACTTCTATTCCCTTGGATGATACTATGTGGCCAAGAACTATTCCCTCGGTGACCATGAAGTGTCATTTCTCCTAATTCAGCACTAAGTTCTTTTCCACACATCGGGTAAGTACTTTTTCCAGTTTTTCTAGACAATGATCGAAAGAGGCGCCAAAAACGCTGAAATCGTCCATGAATACTTCGAGTCCTCTCCCGACCATGTCGCTAAATAAGCTCAACATGCACCTTTGAAAGGTCGCGGGTGCATTACACAAGCCGAATGGCAGACGTTTGTAGGCAAACGTACCAAAAGGGCAAGTGAAGGTCATTTTCTCTTGGTCAAGTACATCTACCTCAATCTAGTTATATCCGAAATAACCATCAAGGAAGCAATAGTAAGGGTGGCCCGCTACTCTCTCAAGCATTTGATCAATAAATGGTAAGGGGAAATGGTCTTTCCTAGCTCCCGCATTGAGTTTTAGGTAATCAATGCAAACGCGCCACCTGGTGGTGGTACGTTGGGGAACTAACTCTCCCTTAGCATTCCCAATCACTGTCATGCCCGACTTCTTTGGGACGACTTGAATAGGGCTCACCCACTTGCTATTCGAGATTGGGTAGATAATCCTGGCATCCAATAACTTGATAATTTCAGTTCTCACTACTTCTTTCATGTTGGGATTTAGTCTTCTTTGCATTTCTCTTGAGGGCTTTACATCCTCTTTGAGGTGGATCTTGTGAGTGAAAATCAAATGACTTATCCCCTTCAAATCAGCAATGCACCTACCAAAAGCACTTTGGTGCTTTCTCAGAATTTTCAACAGTTTACCCTCCTGCTCTTCGTCTAGGCTAGAGGAGACAACAATAGGAAATGTCTCATCCTCTCCTAGGTATACATATTTAATATAGGAGGGGAGTTTCTTCAATTCAAGTGTTGAAAATTTATCGCTGGAGGGAACCATGCGTGTATCCCTCGGAGGTAATTCCTCGAATCTAGAAACCCAATTTACATCTCTCGCATCCTCGTCCGACGCTCTCTCATCGAGTAACTCTCTCAACTCCTCAACTTCCCTCTAAAAGTCGGTGTACGTCCCCTCACTCTCGGGTCTTGACACTAAGTAGGACCCTAAGGCGTCGCCATAATAATTCTCCTCAAAGTACTCCTCTACTATCTCATCTATGAAGCTCACTGCGTGAAGATCATCTTCTTCCCCCGTATGTTGGTCTATGTGGAAGATGTTGGTCTCTAAGGTCATGTCCCAAAGGTGAGCTGCATTCGTACATTCCGAGTATTGGTGATTGCGTTAGCAGTAGCTAAGAACGGGCGCCCAAGGATGATGGAAACATGGTTGCTCGAGGTGAAGGAGGGCTCCATGTCCCAAATGACAAAGTCTTTCGGGAAGTAGAAAGTGTCAACTTGGACGATCAAATCCTCGACTATACCTCTTGGGATCTTTCTCTTTACCATCAACAAGTCTTTGATGATTTTTGCATAAGCTAGAATTTGCTTAATGGCATCAAGGAAAGGTAAGCTCAGCTTTACTTGCTTTAGCACTTCTAGCACATCATCACGTGGGTTTCCTTTATGGGAAGGAATCAACCTTTGAGGAAATGGTGTCACGGAGGGTGGTTTCACTACTACCTCGGGCTCACTAGTGTCTTCTTTGTCACTCTCATTCAAGGGGACATCTTCGGCCTCTTTCGTGCCGGACAAAATCTCCTTGTTTTTCATTGTGTCGTGTGGGGGAGGTGATAAATCAACAACTCTCCCACTATGAAGAGTGGTCACAGCTTGACATTGCTCCTGATGTTCATTAGATGTGGAGCTAACACTAGTTTGACCTTGGGGAGGTCTTTGGCCCTGGGCAGGAAACTTGCCCTTCTCTTGGACACTCAACGAGGATTGTATCTTTGACAGACTTGTATTTATGTCACTAATCAGACGATCATATCTAACATTGGTTGCAGTCTGGATATTGATAAATTGATTCATAGTATCCTCGAGAGTTCTCCGCAGTGGCGGGGTATATGCTCCTTGAGGAGGTGGTGCTTGCAAATGTCCTTGCATTTTTGGAGCTTGTTGAAAGTGTTGTGGTGGAGGAGGAGCAACATGGGAAGTAGGGTTCATCGCATCATGTTGTTTTCCATAGCTAAAACCAGGATGGTTTTTCCATGAAGGGTTGTAAGAATTCCCGTGCGGTGCACCGAAATTACCTTTAAATCCTCCTATACCACTAACTTGCTCTTGAAGCATCACTTTGTAGGTGGGTATAGTCGGGCATTCCTCAGTTAAATGACCCGCCTCACAAATTGCACACACCTTCTCGACGGGGTTTGGTATGGATCCAATTGATCCTTTTCCATATACCTCACACAGTTCTCGAAATCCTTTCTCCAGCGTATCTAATCGACTGTCCGTCATAGAATTCTTATCTATGTGAAATAGCCCAGATGCCGCTGGAGTGGTGGTCACTTGACGATATCGATTTTGAGCATTAGGATCGGATGTATCCCAAGATTGGGTAGTCTCGGCGACATACCTCAGGTGAAGCTCAGCATCGTGGGCATCTAAGTCGACAAAGGGACCACTACCCATGGTCTCAACGAGTTTCTTGGAGTTAAGATTCAGCCCATTATAGAGAAAGGAAATGATTTGCGCTGTATCAAATCCATGATGGGGGCATGAAGTAACTAACTCATTGAAACGCTCGTAATATCGATGAAATGGCTCATTTTCTGATTGTCTGAATGCTTGAATTTGAGTCTTTATGGAGATTGTTCGATGTGGTGGGATGAATTTCTTGAGAAATCTAGATTGCAACTCGTTCCAAGATGGAATCGAGCTTGGAGGTAAAGACCATAACCAAGTCTTAGATTTATCTTTTAGCAAAAAGGGGAAGAGTTTGAGGCGGATCAGCTCTTGTGTGCAAGTTTGATCATTAAGAGTATCGCACACATCCTCAAATTCCCTATTGTGAAGATATGGCTTTTTAGAATCCATACCATGGTAATTGGGTAACATCTGGATCATCCCGTTTTTAAAACGAAATTGCCCGGCATTATACGGGAGTATAATGCATCCCGGAGTGACAGTGTGCTCGGGAAATAAGATTTCTCTCAGCGGCCGATATGGGGTCTCTTCCTCACCGGCGGCTGCACTACCATGTTGCGACATTTCTCTCTCTCTCTTGAAGACTCGGTATCCTCACTTGGTGTGCTTGAAGTGTGCTCGAAGGTGTGTCCTAAGAAGGAAAATGGAGTGTTATTTGAGATTGAGTGAGACGGTGTGGGAGGTGGAATCCAGAACTGTGGGGCGTTAGGAGTGTGAGGGCTATCGGGATCGTACTTAACTATTGGATTTGCGTGAATGCTGGTTGGAGTATTATGGGGTGTGGGAGTGAGTTCAGAATTTTGCATTAACAACTTAGGAGAGATGATGGATCTTTTTGTGCTTTTTGAATTTTTTTTATGTTTTTGGATTTTTTGAAATTTTAGGTCCAAGTTTTAGATTGACTCGATCTAATCCTAAGTCTACCTAATTCCCCGACAACGGCGCCAAAAACTTGACGCGACTAAAAATGTATCTCAGAAGTGCGTTCACTCTAGGATGAAGTGAAAGCCTGTCGCGTTAGTAATAAACCCGGTAAGTCGGGATCGTATCCACAGGGAAATAGGACAACAAAATTGTGACGACGTTGGATAGACAAGAAAATCCTAACTCTGACTCTAAAGGAAAAAGAAAATTGATTGGTTTGTGGAACAACTACACTAGATGCAATTATGAAATTATGAAAAAAGTGCAACTATTCTAACTTACCTAAAATACTGATGAAGAATGATTTAAAACTTTAAACTATGAATGAGAAAAATAGGACGGGAATACAATCCCCCAATCCTAGTGTATTGCGGGTTTAATACTAATCGTAAATTTAACTGATTAATTAGACCCAGAATTTAGTACTCCTAAGCATTACGTATATGAGGTTCAATCCCGCACCATCCTTAATCAGAGGACGAGTAAATCGGTATTGCGATAGTTACACTCGAATTGCATTCTAAAGCATCCCAGTTACCCGGAAGCAAACAAGATCCAAAGATCTACAATTGTCGTGTTCCCACGCAATACTGTCATAATCGAACCATTAAATTTAGAGGATTAGTTTTATACACATGCAACTAACACATCAGGTTGGGTTCAAGTATCCCGACCTTAGAAGATCTAGCCTAACATGCTGAAAGTAATGAAAACAATTTTTGAATTGCAGAAAACCATAATTAAACTAAGGAAAATTAGTAGAATGATGTAGAAAGGAATTGGATTCAAAAAATTAACTCCTAATCTTACCAAAGCAGTAACAACAGCAAGTAAGAACACTTGAAATCACATAACTATTAACAATCTTCAACTTTGGAATTAAAATTGTAATCTATCTTCAAAAACTAGGGTTTCTGGAAAATAATGGAAAATTATATTAATTCTCCGTCCTAAGAATGATAATAAAATGGGTTTATATACCCTACAAGACTCCAAGAGTTTTAGCTGCACTTGGACACTCCATTAGAGGAAGATTTGAAAAAATAAAATTGCGACAGCCGGACCGGTCATGTCCTCCTCCGGACCGATTAGCTTTGGATCCGGACTGATTCTTTTATTTCTTGGGCGGACCGGTCCGTGGCAGACCGATTCTTTTATTTTTCTTCAATTTCAATCTGTCTTCGGTCCGGGGTTCTCTGGAATGTGGCAGTGCGGACCAGTTCTTTTAATTTCTGGGCGGACCGGTCCTCTCTTTATTTGACTTTTTCTTCTATCTGTGACTGCTCATAACTTTCACACCAGGACTCCGATTGAGGTGCCATTTTTTCCAGTGTTCTTGTAGTTTAAAGCTCTTCAACTTTCCAGTTGGCCCCACCTACGGAATAAGGCTGCAAAATTATGAAAATGCCCTTTACTCCCCGTTTCTTGGTTTTCTTTCACTGTTTTGAGTTCTCTTTGGCACTAACTTGCATGAAATACCTGTAAAACACATAAGAGATACACAAAATACGAAATACTTTTCAAAAAGGGTTAGTAGCGTAAGTATAAGCCAAATCCAAGCTATTTACACCGCACAGGATCATAACAATACCGAAATTAAGGGGATAAATATGAAGAATTTATGCCTAATCAGAGGTGATGGGGGGCCGTGATGGGGGCACGTGCCAATCAGGTGGCCGTACCCTCCACAATAAAAGCATTGGCGGTCTCGAAGTGGGAAGAAGCGAGGAGGTTCGAGTGGTGGGGGAGGGATCTACTCGAGGACGCTGCGGTGGGTATCCTCAGTCTCATAATTAGATGAAGAGAATCCGTGTAGGACAGGGAAAGGTCATGGTGGAAAGGTGTACAGTGCGACGGTGGGGGTCGGTGGACATGGTTGTATAAATGGGGTGGAGGTAGCAGATCAGGAGTGGGTGGAAGGCCGTGGGTCTCCCTATGATGGGCAATAGCCTTAGGATAGGTGGAAAACACGAGAAGTGTGGAATAGGCTTTGTATGATGAGTTGGGCCAAAAGAGTGGTGTGGGAATAACTCTTTTTTTTCGGTGAATGGGAAAAACAGGTTCAGGGACTAAAATGATGTGGAGGCGCCCCAAAAAATTGGTGGCTACGGCAGGGTTGCCCATGGCTCGGATTTGAGTTGACAGGTGGGAGGGTTTAAAGCTGGTTTGGGATTCTTTTTGAGGCTGCCGAGGGTTTGGGGAAAGGTGTCGGCATCTAAGTGATGGGTGGAGGGATGGGAGTGGGTTTGGCAGATAGGAGATGGGTCAGACGGGGCCTGGGTGGACTAGACTATGGTTTCGGGGCAGTGGGGAGGTGAGGCGGGTCTATCTAGGGCTGAACAGGAGTGGTAGGTTGTGGTAGGGGTTGGGTGAATGGTTGTGTATGCATCGGGGGCTGGGGAGCTAGTTAGGGCGTGGAAAGGAGTAGGTATGGGCTTTGTGGGTTGAAATCAGTAAGGTTGGGTAAGGGGACAACATAAGTAGGGATAGAGGTTATGCGGTAGGGCAGCCATGGTGGAGGTGTCGGTAAGGCCGGTTGGGTTATAGGGGTGGTAAAAATTAGTGGTGGAAGGGAAAACTAAGGTTAGGGTTTTGTGTGAGTTTGGGTTAGGATGTTGCAACATAGAAAATTGTTTCATTAGGGTTTCAAATTGGGCTTGATGTCTTTTTGACATATCGTCAATTCTCCGATTTGTTCCTTTAATTCTTGGATCTCTTCAATATATTGTTTGGATCTGTTGGTAGTTTACGATTTTGATACTACATAACAATACACAAATCGGGAAGTGACATCTCACTGTGATACCAATTTGATGTAAACTACACGTCAAAGGCTAGAAAGAAAGACCAAATCCTAACTTTAGAGAGAGAATCAAGTGATTTCTTATATTTAAAAAATGGAGAAATGTCTTCAAATGTAGACTACATTGGTATTTAAAGGGACGAGTAACATAATTACAAAAATATCATTACTACTACTTACCTCTAAATAACAAAGCAAATAAAGGAAAATATAAACAACAAAAATAAAGAAAATACAAAAGAAAATAAAAATAACAAAAAAATCATAAAATAGGGCCCATTTTCATTATTTAATCCTTTAATTAAATAATGCCAAATCAGACTTAACCCTTTGTTGGGAGACGATGTCAAGCAATTATAAAAACAAGGAAATAAATCAAATAAGACATTAAAATTTCAGGGGTTAAGTCAAAACAACATTATGTGTAAAATACAAATTCAAAGACAAAATAAGTTTAAATATAATCCGGTTGGAGCACAACAAAAAAAAATATTATTTTATGCAAAAATTGTTTACGTATTTATTTTAAACCTTATAATTTTGAAACTATTAATTTTTTTATTTTCTTTTGGAAATCTTTGTGGGGCACTTATCATCGATCCCCATCCACTCCCTCCCAATTACACCATAGCTGTGTTAGTGATAATACACACACACACTGGTTTATGTATTTTCCACCATTAAAAATAGACCACATTGTTTCATCATGCAAAACATTATGAATTCCTTAAACCATCGGTGTTATTCATTGTCTAATGGAAACATAAATATAAAATTAATATTTCACCCTACATTTGCAGGGGATAAATTTTCTTGGATAAGGGATGAAGAATTTTGTCGGCAAACACTAGCTGGTCTTAACCCTTGCTGTATACGTTTGGTCACGGTATGTTCCACATCATTTGGTACATATATTTCAGTATTGGATAGTATTTTGAAGCATCTTTAACTTGGCTACATGTACATACATTAATAATAGGGACCTTAAAATTGGACCCTACATTGGATTCTTTATTTGGACCTGGTGATTTGTCAAGTACAGGACAATTTTTGTATTTAACTTTCAACAACACCTAATGTTTGTTTGACATTCATTTTTACGATCACGGGTATTACTCAAGCACAAATTTACTGTCGTAACAACGTGTGCTAAAATGATAGATACATTAATATTAGACACATTATTATATAGAAAAACAAATATACTTTTCTACTCCCTACTCTGGTTTGTGCAAGGGGAGGCAAGTGAGGCCACGTTCCTAAAATGCATCCTAGTCGTGTCATTAGATAGCATTGTTTTTATAAATATTTTGACTTCCACAGTACCTCTTAATTTGGGATGGAGTCATAGTGGGAAATGATTAAGAATAATTTTTTCTTAAAATCATTGTCCAAAAAAATGAGTTACTTTAGTTAAATGTACTAGGATAAAACAAAATGTAAGTAAATACATAAACTAAAAAATTTCGTAAGAAAAAAGTACAAAAAAATTTATCTAAATTTTATAAGAGTTAAAATTATCATTTTTTCTTTATAAAATTAATATTGTGCAATTTTTTTTGATACCGCCACCATAAGTGCAGGAATGGCCACTGAAAAGTAAGCTCGACCCTAAGGTGTACGGGCCAGCTGAATCAGCAATTACCAAACAGATGATCGAAGAAGAGATTGGAGGCATCATGACACTGGAGAAGGTAAAGAAGAAGGAAACCTTGAAATTTCGTAACATACATATTATCTTGATTGCTAACATAGGCCTACTTTTATGCAGGCCTTGAAACAAAAAAAGTTATTCATGTTAGACTACCATGACGTTTTGTTGCCTTATGTGAACAAAGTAAGAGAGCTAAAGGGAACGACCTTGTATGGGTCTAGGACATTGATGTTTTTAACACATGAAGGAACGTTGCGTCCTCTAGCGATTGAGTTAACTAGGCCAAAGGTCGATGATAAGCCACAGTGGAGGGAAGTTTTCAGGCCATGTTGGCATGCCACTGGCGCTTGGCTTTGGAAGTTGGCCAAGGTGCATGTCCTTTCCCATGACTCTGGTTATCACCAGCTAGTTAGTCACTGGTAGGTCCCCCCCCTCTTTCTATCTCTCTCTCTCACACACACACACATACAATATTTCAATGATTATGAATTGGAAAAAGTTACAAATACATTTCAGATATTGAACACATGTTCCTTTAATGGAGTGTGTTTTTTGGGAACATTAGACATGTGTTCCATAAGCGGAGGGTGTTTAATTTCTCCAAACTGTGTCGCATTTTCGTGTTTATGTAACTTCACTCTTAATGTTAGCGAAACACACTTTAAGTCCACCGAACATGTCTCTCTATCATTGGTCGACAATTTGAGTGGATGTGTTCCACTTTAGTTGTTCCTCAATGCTAGAGGACATGTGTCCAAAATTTATCCTGAAGTGTATTTCCATAGCATCACTCTTAATATGAGCATTACAAAAAATTGTGTGATAATAATTTACTTTGCTCTATGACTGTTCTCGCTAGATTAATGTTAAAAATTATCCAAATGTTAATTTCTCGCGCTCCTAGAATTAAATGTTTTAATTTCAACAATTGGCTTTATAAAAAAACCTTACTAACATCGTTATTGTGCTTTGTACCTAGATTTATTTTTAAAAAGAACTTATCTTAGTTGTAATATTGATATCTTAAACTTTCCATTGTTCATAACTACACTTAAATACCTTATTGATTAGTCCTGGGTAATGGAGAAGATGCGTAATTTGGACCGTATTGTTTACTTTGCAGGCTAAGAACCCACTGTTGCACTGAGCCTTATATAATTGCGGCCAATCGACAACTTAGTGCGATGCACCCCATTTATCGACTATTACAACCTCATTTTCGATACACAATGGAGATTAATGCTTTGGCTCGATTAGCCCTCATCAATGCAGGTGGTATCATTGAGAGTTCTTTCGCTCCCGGAAAGTACTCTATCGAGCTTAGCTCGGCCGCCTATAATTTACAATGGCGTTTTGATCACGAGGCATTGCCCGCAGACCTCATTAGCAGGTAATTATTTCACTAAGTTGTTATGCTTCACAAATCTAAGTCTAATGTCCAATACTAACTAATCACAACTCCTGCCATAATTTATTAATACAATTCCTTTCTACGGTCTTTCTGATTGAAGTCTACAATCTAGAGCTTTAATGATTTGACAAAAACAAAATAAACGAGACAAATATGGTTTTTCTTAATAAAATACTTTATACTTTCCTTATTCTTGGAATGAAAAGTTATCAAAAATGCACCTCTCGTTCCAGTGGCGGTGAGTAAGAGAAATCAGACAATAAATATCTATTTTTGTAGGGGCCAAACTATAAAAATATAATTTTTTTCTATAAAACTTTAAAATTATAGGATTAAAATTTAAAATTCTTTAAAGTTTGGGGGGCCAAGGCTCCCTTGTCCCCCCTGTATCCGCCTCTGTCTCGTTCCAACAACAATATAGAGTCAAGTTTTTCTTATTGTCTTGTTGTTAAAAATTTGCAGGGAAAATGTAATGCTAATTTAATGTGCCTGCCATATATAGCATTAAATCAACCCCAAAGGCGTGTCAAAATAATAGGCATATTGATTGGAGTCCTCAATGTGAATATTGTTTGACTGAAATTTGGTGTAATATCTACTGTAATCTGCCGTAAGAAATATTTTAGTATGTGCATACGTCTTTAATAGTCTCTTTAATGGCACCTAGTTATTTTAACAGCAGCCACGCTTTAAAACTTTTACATGAGTAGGGACTTTATATTAAGTTTTCAAACACGATTATTTTACATAAGTAACAAGTACTAACAATCTATGGCTCAATCCCTACATACTCTGATAATACTATTTCACAAGTTTTCTCTCATGAAGAGTTTTGACCACAAAGTAGTACTGGCAAAACAACTATGGGTTGGACTAATTTGGTTTGGGCAAATATATGAGTTGATCTAAATATGAATTGGATCAAATATTAATTAGATTAAATGTGGGTTGGACCAATATGGGCAGACCTAATATTGGCTGGGCCAATCCATTTTTTTTACTGTTATAAATATTACAATTCCATTGTTATGTGATAAAACCCCATATTTTACTCGTAATTTTTAAAAATGGGCTTTAAATTTCACTCGTAGCTTTTGAAAGTACATTCCATATTTGATTATTAGTTTTTAAATATGGGACTCATACTTGACACGTACTTTTTAAAAAATGAGCCCCATATATATATGACTCAACTTATATGAGTTGTCTTATCATTTGAGGCTATTTTGCCACCACTACCACAAAGTATTAGCGGGTCAAGATTAAAATTGAAATACAGCTACAATGCATTTTCCAATTAAACTACTAAACATAATTTGTTAAAACGTCATCAAAAGTAGAAAACTATAAATGAACCTCATTTTGAATTCTTGGAATATCTATGTCGTTGTCACAATTATTTGTTTCACAATAATATATTGTAACTGACATATGAGTCAATAATACTATTGCTATTTAGAAATGAGTTAATATATACTGCAGAGACACACTATTTTAGATTTTATCAAATTAAGATTTAAATTTTATAGAAGCTCTGTTAAAAAACACGCGATTCATCAACAAGTCTATATCTTAATCATAATTATACTAAAGAAATATTTTTCCCTTTAATGTTTGAGTCTTGAAAATAGTATAGAAATATTAATTCAAGTTCTCGATCAATTTGGTAAATGTTGGAATAGCACTATGATATATTTGAATTATACGTAGTAATTCTTATTTGGTCGAAGTGTGAAAGGATTGTTATTCAATTAAAACTTTACTTTGTTACACTACCACTTCCCAAGTATAATCAAAAGTTTCAAAGACAAAGTAATTGTTTAGTGATACAATATCATCCTAAGTACCAAGAAAAAGTTTCATGCATTTAAATTAACACGTGTCCCTGCTTAATGTTAATGTAGGCACGACATGTATGTGATACTCGTTCTATATGTGTCGGATCTTTATTAGTATTGAATATACACACGTGGTGCGATAACCGCATGATATTAGTTAATGAATTTGAGAAGCATAGTATTACTTATAAATTAATAAAAATATATTAATTCTATGATGTTGATAATTGGTAGGGGAATGGCCGTAGAAGACCCATCTGCTCCACATGGAGTGAGACTAGTAATTGAAGACTACCCTTATGCAAATGACGGTCTAGTCCTATGGGACACAATTAAACAATGGGTTAGCGACTACGTAAACATCTACTACACCGAATCTAGCAAGATAAAATCTGACAAAGAGCTCCAATCATGGTGGACTGAGATTCGAACCGTTGGACATGGTGACAAAAAAGGCGAGCCATGGTGGCCTAAGCTTGAAAACCAAGATGACCTCGTTGGGATCCTGACCACCATTATTTGGGTCACCTCTGGCCACCACGCTGCGGTTAATTTTGGCCAGTACGACTATGCCGGTTACTTCCCGAACAGACCCACCATTGCTAGAGTGAATATTCCATCTGAAGATGCAAGTGAAGAACAGTGGAAAAGGTTCATTAAACGTCCAGAGGATGCTCTTTTGTCGACTTTTCCATCACAAATCCAGGCTACTAAAGTGATGGCCATTTTGGATGTGTTGTCAAACCATTCGCCGGATGAGGAGTATCTTGGTGAAGGGATAGAGCCTTCATGGGAGGAAAATCCACTAGTAAAGTCGGCGTATGAGATTTACTGCGGGAAGTTGAAGGAGCTTGAGGGGATTATAGATGGGAGAAATGCGGATAGCAGCTTGCTGAATCGGGTTGGAGCTGGGGTGGTGCCATATCAGCTTTTGAAACCTTTTTCGGAACCTGGGGTTACGGGAATGGGCATTCCAAATAGCATTTCGATTTGAAATACTATTGGGTCCGTTTGGCAACTCAATTCCAAGGTTTGGAATTGGAATTGAAAGGCCAATTTGAATTACACGGAATTGAAATTGACCTTTCAATTTCAATTCCAAACCTTGGAATTGGATTGCCAAACGGACCCTTAATGTTATGAGAATGAGGAAATAAGGTGACGTTGTTCTGTTCAACGAATTGATTGAGGCTTTAATGCTACCAAAAAAAAATTGAGGCTTCAAGTAATGACATTTCAATAACTTGTTTCATTATTGTGTGTGTGTGTGTGTGTGTGTGTGTGTTGGGGGGGAGTAAATTATGTTGGGAATTGGACTTAATAAAAGCTTGCCAGAATTTTCCGAATATAATTTTGAATAACTATGAACTCAAATTTAGATGAGATCCACACAACGATAATTGTGGTTGTGGGACCACATACAAATGTGTTCTCATTCGCAAGGAGATTAACGTAGTATATTCATATGTCCAATTTTAATAAGTTATGAATGATAAATATGTCCTCAAAGTGGCTCATAAAACAATGAAAGTTTATGAATTGAGTATGTTTTAACTCTTGTCCCACATTGTAAGAGTAGTGGAAAAATGATGAGTTGATAAAATTCAAATGATGGACTAAGGTTTAGAGGCCTTGGGGTATCCCAACTATTTGAAGGGGAGATGCCTACACTATGCATGTGTTGGCTTAGGCCAAAATCCACATGCACGCTGTCCGTCCGAATCAGGCTTATAAAAATCTCGTACATTTTTTGACCGAATTAATTTAACTTTCAGGGCTTGTTAATTAATTACCAAAGGTCAACAGTTAACGAAATTAACTGTTTTGACAATTAATTTTGATTTTGACTGTTCCCAACAGTTACCCCTCCATAAATTTTTGAAAATCCTTTTGCATTACCTCCTTACTCCAGAAAATCTGTCTCAATTTTTCTGCATTACATATACTGTTTGGTTGAGTAAAAACACGGAAATTGTGTTCGTCGAAATTAATTATTGTCGTGCTACAATATTAATTTGAAAAATCCATTCACGTAAGTCCTTTTATTTCTGTAATTTCACTTTATTTCTGTAATTATTATAATTCGTATTTCTGTACTTTTATATTAATTAAATAGTAGATATAACAATCTTAAGACAATTTCATTTTTTGTTCTATTGTTTGTATAGTGTACATAAATTTTTTAATTACAGAATTTTATTTGTATAAAATAAATTTGTTTTGACAGAAAAATTTGAATTAAAATATTGTTTTATTACAGAAATTTAATAAAATATTTAGTGTTACAGAAAATTAATTTCTACACTATTTATATATTCTGGTTAGAAAATAAAAAAATTATTTGTAAATTTTTTTTGTTTTGTTAAATCTGGTTATATAAGATTTTACTTTGAAATTATAATTCTGTTTTGTACGAATTTTTTATTATTAAAAACAGTGTGACACATATTTGTTTTTCTTAGACTAGTATAAACTTGTGTTTATATTTTAGTTTAATTCTGAATATTATTTAGAATTCTTTTGGAATTCAATTATTATTAATTATAATTAAGAAAATTGGTTTAACAGAATTGTGTATTCTGTTTTGATTAATTTATTTATATATGAATGTTATCGTTGATAAAAATTTTATTTTTGTAACAGAAATGGAATCGCATAGTACGAACACTATTCCTGCAAATGTGACTGTCACTAACACAAATGTGACTGCACCCGTATCTATGCCACACGGGGAGAAACCGAAAAAGTTCAATAGGGCTGACTTCAAATGTTGGCAAGGACAAATGTATTTCTATCTCACTACCTACCAACTGGGTAGGTTTGTATATGAAGATTGTCCCTCTATTCAAGAGGGAGATGACTCGGAAAAGGTTGCTACTGTTGATACTTGGAAGCACTCTGACTATCTGTGCCAGAATTATATTCTGACCTACTTGGACAAAACATTGTATCATGTCTACTGCATGATCAAGACATCCAAGGAAGTGTGGAATTCTTTGGAAAAGAAATACAAAACTGAAGATGCTGGGATAAAGAAATTTATCGTCGGGATTTTCTGAACTTCAAAATGGTCGGCTCTAAACCAGTGATCTCGCAGGTGCAAGAACTCCAAGTGATCCTCCATGACATTCATGCTGAAGGAATGTCCCTTAGTGAAACCTTCCAAGTTGCTGCAATTATTGAAAAATTATTACCATCTTGGACTTTATTCAAAAATGATCTCAAGCACAAGCGAAAGGAGATGAATGTGGAGGAGTTGGGGGTCAAGCTGAGAATTGAAGAAGATAACCGTGAGTCTCAAAAGAAAAGTGAGAAGAATCCAATGGAAATGAAAGTCCATATTGTTTAAGGTCTTAAGAAGAACAAGAAAAATCATGATGGGGAAGGCACTTCCAAACAGAACAAGAAGAAGTTCAAAGCCAAATGCTACAACTGTGGTAAACCTGGACACCGCTCAAGAGAGTGTCGTAAGCCTAAGAAGCAAAATCAGAATAATCCTTAAAAATGTAACTGAGGGTGAAAACATTGCCAATGACTTGGCGGATATGAATCTTTCTGTTATTGTCTCTGAATGTAAGTTGGTTGGAAATAACATGGAATGGTGGGTGGACACTAGAGCCACACGACACATTTGTGCAAACAAATGGATGTTCTCTACCTATAGCCCTTTGGAAAATGGGGGGAATTCTTCCACTTCTAAGGTGGTGGGACAAGGAAAGATTACTCTAAAAATGACTTTTGGAAAGGAACTTACTCTCAATGATGTTCTTCACATGCCTGATATCCGAAAGAATCTGATTTCTTGATCTCTCTTGACTAAAAATGGATTTAATCTTGTGTTTGTGTCTGATCGCTTTGTGTTGTCAAAGAATGACATGCATGTAGGAAAGGGCTACCTAAATGAGGGGCTCTATAAAATCAATGTTCTTACTGTAACCCCAAAAAGATTTGTTTCAATGAATGAATTTGCTAGTTCTTCATACTTGATTGAGTCATCTAATATTTGGCATGCTAGATTAGGACATGTTAATTTTGATACATTACGTAGATTAATTAACTTGGATTTTTTGTCAAAATTTAATATTGACAAAAATCATAAATGTGAAATTTGTGTGGAATCTAAATTAGCCAGATTACCTTTCCATTATGTTGAAAGTATAACTAAACCTTTAGATTTAATTCACAGTGATATTTGTGATTTACTAGTTGTTCAAACTAGAGGTGGAAAAAAGTATTTTATTATTTTTATTGACGATTGCACAAAATATTGCTATGTATATTTGCTACACAGTAAAGATGAAGCTATTAGTGCATTTAAGCAATATAAAAATGAAATTGAGAATCAATTAAGTAAAAAGATAAAGACAATAAGGAGTGATAGAGGAGGAGAATATGAATCTCCTTTTGATGAATTTTGTTCTGAGCATGGTATAATCCATAAAATGACCGCTCCTTATTCCCCTCAATCAAAAAGTGTTGCTGAATGCAAAAATCGTACATTGAAGGAGATGATTAACTCAATGTTATTAAGTTCAAGAGCTATTGATCGAGTGGAAAAATCGAGCGTCCGTGTAATACGCTAGTCGTTGTTATCGGCTTTCAACCTCAATACAAAAAAAACTAAACTTGTAACTACACTCTTAAGGAGTATAGTGGCGAGTCTGGGTATCGAATCCACGGGGAATGTTTGATAGAATCTAACTGATTTATTACTTCTAAAATAAAAGTGAAAAAGATGATGATGGTTGAAGAGGGAAAAAATAAAAAAATTAACTATGCATGCATGAGCAAACTAATTAAGATGAATGAGAAAGTAGGTTGAAATACAATCCCCTAACCCTAGTAATTTACCGTGTAAAATACTAGAATTGTAAATTATAAATTTGAATGAATCCAGTCTTTATAGATCCTAAGCATTACATATATGAGGATCAAGCCCGCACCATATGAAATCAAAGGTAAATATAAAGCGGTGATAAATAATTTTACGCACATCATATTCTTAAACATCCCAAGTACCTAGGGCAAGAGAGATTAAAAGATCTACAATGGTTGTAAAATTGTCTCGCACGACTCTTTCAAATTTTTAATTTAAATTCTATTTTCTACATAAGTAATTTACATTGGGATGGGTCCATGTATCCCAACCTTTGAAAATTTAGCTTAACATGATGAAATCAAAATAAAACTTACAAATTAAAGTACAGGAATTCATAACTAACTCTAGAAAATGGAGAACATGACTTGAATTGGGAATGGAAAACTAGAAATCAACAATTAATTAAACTAACTAGAAAAGCAGTAAAAACAATAAATTAAAATTACTTGCAATGGATGAATGATGAATCTTGAATAGAACTTTGAATCTTGAATAGTAGACAAACTTCAAAAACTAGGGTTCTTGGTTACAAGAATCCTATAAAAACTAACTACAAAGAAACCCTACCTACTAGCCTCCTACAACTTGATAAAAACAACTCCCTAATTCCACCCCCTTAGAATGAGGTAGGGCATGGGCTTTTATAGCACCAAGTAGTACGAATTTGACAGCTAGAATCGCTTGTTGCGCAAGATTTCACCAGCTATGCACCTCAAAATCTTCATAATTAATGCCAGGATTTTGCATGACCGGACCGGTCTGGACCCGGATCGGTTTGGTACCAGATCGGTTCTTTTTTTCCTAACCGGATCGGTTTGGTTCCATCCGGATCGCTCCTGTTCCATCCGGATCGGTTTGGTTTCTGGTCCATTTCTTTTCATTATCACGCAACTTCAAAACATCGTAACTTCTTCACCGTAGCTCGGATTGAGGTGACGTTTTTTCCAGTGCTCTTGTAATTTAGAGATCTTCAACTTTCTAGTTGGCCCCACCTCCGGACTAAGGCTGCAAAATTACGAAATGGCCCTTCAACTCTCCTTTTCTTGGTTTCTTTTACTATTTTGAGTTCTCCTTCGCACTAACTTGCATGAAATACCTATAAAGCACATGAGAAATACACAAAATACAAAATACTTGCCAAAAGGAGTTAGTAGCATAAATATGAGACAAATCCAAGCTATTTACACTGCACGGGATCATAAAAATACCGAAATTAAGGGGATAAATGTGAAGAATATGTGCCTAATCAGCTACCCAGAACTTGTGGGGGGAAACCTTACTTTCTGCTAATTACATTCTCAATAAAGTACCTCCCAAGAAGACTCACAAGATATCTTATGAATTATGAAAAGTTCGAAGACCTTCCTATAAATATTTACGAGTGTGGGGGTGCTTAGCCAATGTGATGGTTCCTAAACCTAAAAAGGTAAGATTAGGGCCAAAAATCATGGATTGTGTGTTCATCGATTATGCTCTAGCAGTGCATATCGATTTCTAGTTTATAAATCTGTGATATCGGATATTCATGTTAATACGGTTATTGAATCGAGGTACGCTTCATTTTTTAAAATGAATTTCCGTATAACATGACTCGAGAATCTGGTCCTTCTAAAAGGACAAATCAAGCTACTACAAGTGGCACTAATCAACCTATTAAAAATACGCCAATAGAGGATGAACCAAGACGTAGTAAAAGAACAAGAATCTAGACTTCCTTCGGTCCAGATTTTCTAACATATTTGATAGAAAATGAACCTCAATCGTACAAAAAAGCGATATCCTTACCCGATGCTTCTAATTGGAAAGAAGAAATTAATAGTGAAATTGAATCCATATTATAAAATCACACGTGGGAACTAGTGGATCTTCCACTAGGTTCAAAACCGTTAGGTTATAAATGGATCTTCAAAAATAAGTTAAAGGTCGATGGATCAATTGATAAATATAAAGCTAGACTTGTAGCTAAAGGCTATAGGCAAAAGGAAGGGTTGGATTACTTCAACACATATTCACTGGTAACAAGAATTACATCCATTCGAATGTTAATAGCAATAGCTGCTATTAATGGACTTGAAATACATCAAATGGATGTAAAGGCCGCATTCTTAAACGGTGAATTAGACGAGGAAATTTATATGGAACAACCTGAAGGGTTTAAGGCTCATGGGCAAGAAGGAAAAGTATGTAAGCTTGTTAAATCACTTTACGGATTAAAACAAACACCTAAGCAAAGGCACGAAAAATTTGATAATGCAATGTTATCAAATGGTTTCAAAATTAATGAATGTGATAAATGTGTTTACTGTAAATACATTCAAAATGGGTATGTCATTGTATGCCTCATGCTGATGATATGCTTATCATGGGTAGTAACTTAGAAATTGTCAAAACTACAAAACAAATGTTTAGTAGTCGATTTGACATGAAAGATTTGGAAATCACCGATGTTATATTAGGAATTAAAATTTCTAAAATATCGGGTGGACTTATATTATCTCAATCTCATTACATAGAGAAAGTACTTGAAAAATTCAAGAAGTATGATATTAGTCCTACCAAGACACCTATAGATGTAAATTTACATCTAGCAAGAAATAATGGTGAAAGCATATCTCAACTAGAGTACTCTTGTACTATTGGTAGTTTAATGTATATCATAAACTGTACGCGACCGGACATAGCATACTTAATAAGTAATTTAAGTCGATTTACGAGTAATCCAGGGAGAGATCATTGGAAGGCAATATTGAGAGTTTTGGGTTAATTGAAATATACTCAAAACTATGGACTGTACCACTCAAAATATCCAGCTGTTCTTGAAGGACATTGCGATAAAAATTGGATATTCGATACAAAAGACTCCAAGTCTACGAGTGGGTATGTGTTTACCCTTGGAGGTGCAGTCGTATCTTGAAAATCCTCAAAATAAACGTGCATTGCGAGATCAACAATGGAATCCTAATTCATTGCACTAGACAAAGCTGGAGAAGAAGCTGAATGGCTTCGAAATTTCTTAGAGGATGTTCCAAATTGGTCTAAACATGTGCCAGCCATATGTATATAATGCGATAGTGAATCGGCGATTGGAAGGGCACAAAATCACATGTATAACAGAAAGTCACGACATATTCGCCGTCGACACAATACCGTTTAACAACTTATCTCAAATGAAATTATCTCAATTGACTATATAAAGTCAAAAGATAATATAGCGGATCCACTAACGAAAGGTTTAAATCGAGAGCAAGTTGAAAGATCATCGAGAGGAATGGGTCTAAAGCCTATAAATAAATAAGAATCAATATAGTGGCAACCCAAACTAGCTGACTGGAGATCCCAATATCTAGGTTCAATAGGAAAACCGAACTACATTGTATTCAGTACGCACTGGAGGATATTTAATCATATCCATTCTAAAGATGAGACAGTGCACATCTGTCGCGAAATTAGGATAAGTTTTGCTTTTAATGACATCCATATCTTAGTATGCCTAAGTGGGGTATTACAGAATACTCTTTATCGAAGTCACCTACGTGAGTAAGAAGGGGGCCACTTCTATGAGAATAATGAAAGGCAAATTCTCTAAAATACTCACAGAACCAAGTGGTGTTCATGGCCAAAATGAACACAAACTTGAGAACCAACTATGTTGAAGAATTGTTGTGTAAATACTGTTGTCTAGATTTACTGAAACGGTTGACGGTTAAAAAACGTGAAGTCTACTGATTAAACAAGTAAATCCGATGGTATCTCACCAAGGAAAGTTCAAGGCCACTAGGCTACTTCTCTCGATGCAATAAATCTTTAGTTTTACTCAACCCGTGTCTGCATCTGTTCTATTTTATTTATAGTAATATATCATTCATGTGGGAGATTATTGGAAATTGGACTTTTCGAGACAGAAGTTTGAGCAACTTTGAGCTTAAATTTAGGTGGGACCCACACTACGATAATTATGGGACCATATATGAATGCGTTCTCCTCCGCAAGGAGATTAACGTAGTTTATTCAAATGTCCAATTTCAATAAGTTATGAATTATAAATATGTCCCCAAAGTGACTCACAAAGCAATGAAAGTTAATGAATTGAGTATGTTTTAACTCTTGTCCCACATTGGAAAAGTAGTAGAAAAATGATGAGTTAATAAAACCCAAATGATGGACTAAGGCTTGGATGCCTTGGGGTATCCCAACTATTTGAAGGGGAGATGACCAACACTATGCATGTGTTAGGCTTGGGCCAAAAGCCCACACGCGCGCGTGCCGTCCGTCCGGCTGACTCGGCTCGGCTCGGCTTGGGCTTATAAAAATCTCCTACATTTTTTGGCCGAATTAATTAAACTTTTTGGGCTTTTATTAATTAATTACGAAATTAATTAATTACGAAATTAATTAATTATTAATTAACTATTTGTCAGTTAATTACCAAAGATCAACAGTTAACGAAATTAACTGTTTTGACAGTTAATTTCGATTTTGACTGTTCCCAATGGTAAAAACCTTTTCTATAAATAAAGCTTTGCCCCTACAATTTTAGACTAATGAAAAATCCCCTCCATAAATTTTTGAAAATTCTCCTGCATTATCCCCTTACTCCAGAAAATCTGTCTCAATTTTTCTGCATTACATATACTGTTTGGATGAGTAAAAATACAGAATTTGTGTTCGTCGAAATTAATTATTCTCGTGCTACATAATTAATTTGAAAAATCCGTTCTATCTTGGGATACAATATTCATGAATCTCAGAGCACATTGGAGGGAATAAATTGTCTTAACGACACTGTGTCAATTCACAGGGCTCGGATTCTTTTATATTCTATTAATTTTCTGCAAATTCAAGTAAGTCCTTTTATTTCTGTAATTTCACTTTATATCTGTAGTTATTATAATTCGTATTTCTGTACTTTTATATTAATTAAATAGTAGACATAACAAATTATTTGAAACATTGTTAATAGATTATACTTAGACTATCTTTAACGCCTCATAAAATTATACAATAAGTGGATCTAAGGCATATATGATAAACCATTATCCTAATTCAATCATCAATTGTAACTGCATTGTATGTCCTCCAATATATTTGATATAAATAAATTAATATCCTAAAGAACTCAAGTTTATATATAAAAGAATGTACATAGTGATATACAAATCCATCATAATGCACATCAACACTTGCTCGACATTAAAAAAGAAAGTAGTCCTCAAACCCTTGCATGGAAACAACTTCACTACTTGGTTAATCAACATGCTTGTACAGGCCGTTGTACAGTACACACCCAAAGTGCATATACATTATTTAGGATACGAGAATCCTGGCACTAGCCATTGCACATGGGCCCTAAAAATGTATTATAATCGCATAATGCTTCAAATACCAAAAATTCCCTTCCACACTTTTCCCGCCAAGTTACATATTCAAACCATATGTGTATGTACACCAATATTAAGGGCCCATCACTTTTCTTGTGATAATATAGATCTAATATAAGAGTTCATTTTATAACTAACTCAACTTTGAATTGGCATTAGAAAATGCATAATATTGGATCTAAAAATGTTTAGAATTAACTTTCTTTTATTTTGAGTTCATTTTACACATAAGTGAATTTACTACATATTTTCCACTTTTGAAATTAATTTTCTTACTTTTTTTGTAAATTAAATTTAGGTTGTACTTTTAACTCTACATCGAACTTAATGTTCAAACTATATCAAGTGAGGCCACCGATCCATCGGCCTTAGGGTTTGATAGGTGAAAAACATATCAATTTTTTTGTACAATCTTTGCAAATGACCTCATGCCTAGCCTTTAGCTAGGAAGACACTGTAATACCCTATATTTTAAATTATTTATTTATTATTTACTAATTGTGAAATTTAATTAATAATAGGATTTAATTATCACTTGTGTGAGTTAAATTTCCATGTCATGTGACTTATTTGTACCGTGTGTTATTTTTAATTAATCGGTTTAATCAATTAAATAAGATTGAGCAATATGCGGTTACATGTAAAATAAGTATACGTTTTATTTTATATTGTGATATAAGTAAATGTACGTTTTATTTTACGTTGTGAGGTATTATTGTGAGTTATGCGGTAATACCATTTGGGTCAGACTTTTGAGTGATATGGAGGCTCGAATATGTGTTTTTATTATTTTAAATTGGAACTGAAGGATGGGTATACCTTTGAGCTAAGTTTTGGACTAGTTTAGGTAATATTTTAGGCTCATTCGGAGGCCAAAAAATAAGCCTAATATAAACTTTCGGATTTAAGAATTAATTAGGAGACTTAAACTCAAATACTTTTCACAAGAGACATAAACCCTAACAACCTTAGGCTTGTGGCATAGGTTAAGGAGAATCCAAGAGAAGAAGAACAAGGATCGTCATTCATTACAAAAAAAAACTCGGGAGAATAAGAACTATTTTTAAGCGCAGACTTGAGGTTTCAAGAAATAATACCATAACATTTCTTGTTGTGATCGGGATGAGGAGTAATATGTTGAAGAAAATGATGTAACGCCCTGAGAAAATCGAGTCACTACTACGATTAAAACTAAACTAAATCCTCAACAATCGATAAAGAGCATCTATATTTCACAAAAATAAACATGACAGGTCATCAATATACAAAACGTCCAATCCAAAATTTACCGAACAAACTAAGATGTTTCCTAACAAGAAGGCTAGGTAAAATACACCTCCAAATAATTACAGTTTTAATTCCACTCAAAATAATGCTAAGCACTCCAAATATTTACACTTACAATTTATACAAAAATTAAATTCTCAAAACGTCATGATCTTAATACCCTGTAAAAAATCGGTAACGTCCAAATCCATGCTTACTTTCCACTAAAAAAAAAAAGAACGGGGAAGTACATAATATCACAAGAATAAATGCTCAATACAATAAAGGTAAAAAAAATGCAACAATAAGAAACTGTATACGACTCCAATGCGGCACCCGAGCATTGCACCAATTTATTTATCAATAACACATTAATAGGTTACCGGGCCTTACCTAACCTCAGCTAGGCTTCTTAAAGCGTCATTCTGGCTATTGGAATTTTGGCGGGTGACCATTCTCATTGATACATTAAAATGTCATGGCACCATGCCCAAATAAACAAATACACAATATCTCAATCGAATATCACTTAGGATTCCAATGAATACCACAACATTTCAAGAAGAATACAAATAACTGAGAGATTAGAAAATACTCTCGAGAAAATTAGAGGCACATATTGTGTAAACCCCATACATTAAAATCATCACTTGAAAACTCATAAATTCTTCCTCGAAATTCTGATTACACTGTTGCGTTTCTCTCGTAAAAACATAAAGACGCGTTCTTGGATGATCATGAGAAAACTTGATTTAGATCTTCAAAATTTAGGTTGAAAGTTGTGTTCGACGGGGTTTAGATTTTGTGGATGAGAGAGAATGAAATTATGGGAGGCTAATGATTTTTCAGGTTGCTAAAATGTGTTTTAAGAGTCCTAAACCCGTCACATGTTTATATACCAAAAATAATTTAAGTCATAATCAAACATAAACACTAAAAAAAGTATTAGGGACGATCGGACGGTTGAAATTAGCTGAAATTTTAATATGTTGTAGGTGAAGGCGAGATGAAGCTGCTAAAAAAATTTAGCTTGATCGGAAGGTGGAATATTTTTTTTCTCCTTAGGTCGGATTCTCCCCCGATTTTTATATAAAAAGTTATAATTTTCAAATTTTAATCCCGATTTAAGTTCCACTTAAAACCATATTTTTATATATAAATACCATCCTTTTTACATACCAAAATTAAATAGATTTCAAAAATTATTTTTTTCAAATTTTTTAATTAAACAAATATTTTTATGGCTCACAAATCACGGGATGTTACATACTTCTCCAGTAATACAGGAATTTTGTCCTCGAAATTCGATGAAGCGTAAATATCAAACGTAAAGTCGCGCAAATAAAATAAGTCTTACATATACCTACTCGTTGAATATTGCAATTCGGCGCCCATACACCCAATCCCACATGCATTTATCCCGTGAACAAAATAAAACATATATCTCGACTATATATATAAATATATCTATGAAAATAACAACGTACTACGCTCTTCCACATATCACCACTCGATTCTCTCTCCAAAAGTCATCAACACTGAAGTCCTCAAGTCCAATCACATCACCAAATCGATACTTACGATACCTAACATCTGTACTGACGATTCTCAAAAAAATATTGTCTCTAAATATCAACTCTAAAGATACTCACATAAATATTACTACTTCAAACCTCAATGCCTACAACGGCCTTAACACAAAACGTCATATCTCCAAGAAACATAACTAACAAGTATGTTATACCCAAACCCAAAGGACCGAGGGTTGTCATATACCTAAGCTCTGATACCATCTGTAATGCCCTGAGGAAATTGAGGCGCTACTGTAATTAAAACTAAAATAAATCCTCAATAATCCATATAGAGGATCTATATTCCACAAA
The DNA here is from genome assembly GCA_949130495.1 of Sambucus nigra. Taxonomy (NCBI): domain Eukaryota; kingdom Viridiplantae; phylum Streptophyta; class Magnoliopsida; order Dipsacales; family Adoxaceae; genus Sambucus; species Sambucus nigra. Next base: position 66,978,456 of record OX422217.1, on the reverse strand, counting down.
AATAAACATGACATGTCATCAAAATACATAACGTCTAATCCAAAATTTACACAACAATCTAAGATATCTCCTAACAACAAGGTTAGGCAAATTACACCTCCAAATAATTACAGTTTTAATTTCACTCAAAATAACGCTAAGCGCCCTAAATATTTACACTACCAATTTATACAAAAATAAAATTCTCAAAATGTCGTGCTCTTAATATCCTTTAAAAAAATTGGTAACGTATAAATTCATGCTTATCTTCCACTAAAACAAAGAAGGGGGAAGTACACAATATGAGAAAAATAGATGCTCAATACAATTTATTATACCAATTTATTTCTCAATAACACATCAATAGGTCACCAGGCCTCACATCACCTCACCTAGGCTTCTTAAAGCCTCATTTCGGCTATTGGACGTTTGGTGGGTGACCATTCTCACTGCCACATTAAAATTTCATGGCACCATGACCAAGTAAACAAATACATAATATCTCAATCAAATAACACATAGGATTACAATGAATACCACAACATTTTAGAAAGAATACAAACAATTGAGAAATAAGAAAATACTCTCGAGAGAATTAGAGGAGCATATGGTGTAAACACCGTACCTTAAAATCATCACTTGAAAACTCATAAAATTCTTCCTCAAAATTCTGATTACACTGTTGTGTCCTCTCATGAAAACAATAAAGACGCGTACTTGGACGATCTTGAGAAGACTTGATTTAGAGCTTCAAAACTGGGTTGAAAGTTATGTTCGATGGGGTTTAGGTTTTGTAGATGGGAGAGAATCAAATTATGGGAGGCTACTGATTTTAAAAAAGGCTAAAATGTATTTTAAGAGCCCTAAACCCGTCAGATGTTTATATGACAAAAAGAATTTGAGTCCTAATCAAATACAAACACTAAATAAACATTAAGGACGATTGGACCATTGAAATTGGCTAAAATTTTAATACGTTGTAGCTGAAGGTGAGACGAAGATGCAAAAAAAAATTCAGCTCGATCGGACGGTGGAATATTTTTATTTTTATTTTTCCTCCTTAGGTCGGATTCTCCCCCGATTTTTTTAGAAAAAATTATAATTTCTGAATTTTAATCCCGATTTAAATTACACTTAAAACCTTGTTTTTTATATTACCAATTTTTTTACATACCAAAACTAAATAGATTTTAGAATTTATTTTTTTCAAAATTTGTAATTTAACAAAGATTTTTACGGCTAAAAAATCACGGGATGTTACAGATGATGATCTTGTTAGGCTCGCAAGGACTCCAAAAACGTAGTAAGAATGCTCTGAACATCTAAAAAATTCTAGTATATGATCCACCCAAACTAAGCCTTGTGTGTGGGCAATCTTGAATACGACACCATGATGAAATATGAGTGAAATCACTTTCTCTCTTCTTATTACTTCACATAAACATGAATAGTGTTTTCTCTCTCCATTTCTAACCCTCCATAATCGATTATTACCCTAAAACCCTAGCTTACACCAATATATATATATATAGGAATAAGTCATGGACCTTAGTTAAACTAAGCTTCCAGAGAGTTTCAGACCTACCATTTGGGCAATGGACTATATTAGTGGACTATGACAAATAATTAAATTGGTTTCTAAATAAATACTTAGAAATTCTAAATTACAATTACCCTAATTTATTTTCTTTATTTATTTAAGCACGATTAATTTCGCTAAAAAATCACGATAGTAATCCGATTTAATTATCTCCAAATCACTATGAATAAAGAGGTTTTATTTACAAAGTTTATTATGGTACTTAATGTGATTCCCCACGTTAAGTGACGGATACACGATTGGTAAAATAAATTTATCGCTAATCAATTTTAATTAACATCTAATCAATTCCTCAATTCTGAGACTTACCTTATTTTCTACACCGCGAAATTATAAAATAATTCATTTGTAGTATATTACTAATGGGAACAAAACATATAAGTCAATCAAGCGGATATCACAATCCAAGATATCTCTTGGGCGTGGATTCTTCCAAATTATGATCTCAAATGTATTCACATAACCATTACCCAACTTGCAAAAATTTCAATCCTCATAACCCTCGAGATTAAGAATCTGTGCACTCTTTGCAAATGATGTGAGATTACCTAAGTCTAAATAAGAGAGCCCTTAAACGTTAATCTCACGAGTGGGTCTATTCAATTTATTTATGGATATACCAGTTATAATCTTCTTTTGAACTATCATATAGTTTCTCGAACTATCAACTAGTTTCCCATAGTTTGAGATAAACTACTAGGATTGCATCGCAACCCTTCCGATAGGATGTCACTTCTCATATAGGTTGTGAACATATTTAATTAAATTAGAATCAAAATATCGATCTTCCATGATCAAACTGAAATCAACTCACTGAATAAGTTCAATCGACTGACATAGTACAATGTATTTAATCATAAATATAAGGCATTCTCGTAACCATCTTTGTTATTTCAATATGAGCTGATACGAATTTATTGTAAAGTAAACGTCATGCATGATTATAACAATAAAATCCCAAAAATTGTTGCCTCGTTATATTTGGCATAATATACTAGACCTAATTTGGGGTACCTTTGAGGAGTAATTAATATGGGTTTATTCTACTCAAAGGAATTATATAAACACCCCCATTTTAAATGACGTGCAGATGTTGGATACATGTGTAATTCTCACATAGCATGTTCACAGACAATATATGTATTTATGTCTAGCAAGGCTGTAATTTCTTGGAGATATAAGCATTCATTAGTAGCTATATCATCCAACCATTTGAAAATAGTTTCATAACATGAACAAAGTCGTGAGTGACTCCCTTTGAGATTTATAACCAATCACATCAGAAGGATATGCTAATTATATTCAATCACATACATACCAACAATAGTACATGAAGATAATCATTTTTGTATAATTAAAATTACATGAGGATATACTAAAGGTGGTATAACAAATTTTATTTTACCATAGTTCTTTTACACGCTTGAGCTCCACAAAAGTGATGATATTAATATTCATAAAATTCGTAAAAAAGATAACCTTGTTGATTTATTTAGAAAATCATTACCAACATCAATATTTAAGAACTTAGTACATGGTACTAGCATGCGATTAGTATATAATCGATCTTTTAAAAAAATAGCAATTTCATCAAGGGGAGTATTAGTTATTTTGTGCATTATGCACACTCTAATATTTTTCCTTCTATAGGTATTGTCCCATTAGGTTTTCATGGAAAGGTTTTAATAAGACAATATATAATGCAAACTAAAAACTATTTTTGGGTATCCAATGGTGAGTGTTATAATACGTAGATATAAAACATGTGTGAATACCATAATACACCCTAAAGCTAGAGGCACGACAAAGTCATGCTAGAAGCGTGATGTGTCAAGCATCTCAAGTTGGAAGATGACAATGTCATTCTGGAAGAATGAAGTGGAAAACATGTAAAGTATAATAATAAGAAGGCAAATCTGCGAGCATGATACATCAAAGTTATAAGCAGGACAAAGCAAAGCTACTTGCTAACACACCAACTTGTGTTTACCTATAAATAATCTTCTCTTTGTATTTTGGAATATACAAATGAAATAGATACAATAGAATCTTGAAGATTATGATCCAATTTATGTTCAAGTTCCATTATAATCAAAATATTTGCTAAAATCTCTTTCAATGAAACAAATATTTTCATTTAACTTTTATACAAGCCTCCAAGAAATTTGATGAAGATAATGTTAACGAGTAGACTATACTCCACTAAATTTTGTAAGAATTTAATTTTGTGTGTATATATATATATATATATATATATATAACCCTAATAATTGACTTAATTGAGTCTATATTTTTAAGTGTTTCAGCTAATTGGATATTTTGCCAAAAATGCAATTTTATTTTGAGACCACTGTATGATACATCATCTTAACTATCTAAAATAACTCACGACTTGTCTCAATACCCGAGACTCACTAAACGATTAAAAAACCCGCCTCCGGGATTTTACCCATAAACCGTGTTATTTATAATCATGAGGAACTCTTAGAAGTTGGATCATTAGTATATGCACTTTTCCTCAATATTTTTTTTTTAGCCTTGATGTTAATTTTTTGAAGTTATTGGGTGAAATGGAAGATTTAAGGAATCTGAGTAGGTTGAATGAACACGAAAGTCGTTAGAACGAGGTCCTTATTTCGTTAGAAAGAGAAGTCTAACTCGTTCGATATGGACAGCTAACGATGATCGAACGACCCATCACTATATAGGTGCACAAACTCGTTAAAAGATCATTCGAAAGGATGATCGAATGAGAATCCAATCTCGTTCGAATGAGGTCCCATTCTCATTCAAACGATCTGATCTGAAAATTTAAAATCTGGATGCCCCTGTGTGCTGTCACATTTTGGACCGTTAGATCGATGATGTGTCAACCCATGGTTAATTCAGATGACCCAAAATTGGGATTTTGTGTTTGGGGCTTGGTTTTTAGGTGAGTTTTTGCGTTTATTTGGGTGAGAAGAGGAAGAGAGGTGGGGAGGTTCTTCCCCTACTAGAACCCATAAAATTTCCTCTCTCTCTCTCTCTCTCTCTCTCTCTCTCTCTCTCTCTCTCTCTAGTTTCAAGTAGAGCTCTCAACGGGTCGTGTGAACGGGTTAATGGGTGAAAACACCCTTAACCCGTACATGAACCGTTAAGACTAACAGGTCCAATGATAATACCCAAACACGATTCGTTAATATTAATGGGTACACGACCCGAACTGTTAACACCCGTTAATATTAACGGGTCTAAACGGGTAACGGGTTGGGTGACCCTATATTACTCGTTAGTACTCGTTAATACCCATTAATACACCTGTTAATACCTGTTAATACTCGTTAGTAACCGTTAATACATGTTAGTCTTCATGGGTGTAATATTAGTTCGGGTTGGGTTATAATGGGTGTAATATTAGTTCAGGTTACACGACCCAATAAAACCCGGTACCACTAACGGGCGATAATGGGTATAAACGGGTTTAATCATGTAAGATTATAAAACCAAACACGACCCGTTATGATAACGGATCTACCGTGTTGACCCGTTAATGACCCATACCCGATAAGACTAAACCCATTAACTTATAATTTCATGTCGTGTCGTGCCTCATTTTATCAGGTCTAGTTTGAGGGATATTTAATCTCACCAAAGCCTATTCCACTATGCCACCACCATATCTCCATCTTATGCCATCATATTTTACTATTATTTCACCATAAATAAGCTTTATACAAACATTTCCTCCATTATTGGGCAGAGCTACGAAATTTGGAGTGATTGTTATGGAGGGGGGAGGGGTTGAGGAAGAAAAATATAAGGTCAATGGAGTTTGGAGGGGAGTTTTCTTTGAGATTTTATGGAGGCAAGCTTTGTTGAGCTAAGCAACCTCCTTGAGTCCACCTTAGGAGGTGGGAGGTTTCCATCACCTTCTTCTTCATCTAACCATTTTTGGAGCCCCATTTGAGGTGAAAAACTGCACTCTTTAGTTTAAAAATTATATTTTTTCATGTGTTGATCATGTAGTTAGAGTTTGTAAGAGTAGGATGCATTTATGATATAAGAATAATATTTCTTATGATTTGTAAAATTGGTTTACAAAGGGTTTCAATGGTTTTGAGTAAACTGATATATTTTAAGAAAACTTGGTATTAAAAATCTTTATGAAATAAAAATATTGGAAGAATGTTATTTTGTTGGGAGTAATTTATGAATAATCGTGTCAAACTTTTCTTCTTAAAATTTAGGATTTTATATAAATGGACATTTTATTGAAGTTTTGAAGAAATGAAAAATGTCTTTTTCTTTGAAAAGTATGTATGTACAAGCATTATGAAATTTCTAGAATAAATTATATGTTAGACCCTTTTAATAGAATTTTTGGACTTAAAATTCATCTTCTCATGCATATAAACTTGTAGTATTTTGATGATGGACATATAAACAAGTTTAATAAAGATTTATTGGATTTAAACATGAAATAAGGAAATTATAAATTTCAGCCCTTATAGTGTGTGAAAAAGTGTAAGGTTTCAGGACTACATGTACTAATAAACGAAATGGTAATTTCTTATAAAGTAGTCTTTAAATGTTCAAGGATTTCTTGAAAAAAAAGTAATGAGATAAAAAGATTTTCAACATGAGAAGTATGTTACTCCAAAGTGTTAAATAAATGTTAATTAGTTAAAAATACTTAAGAAGTTCGTTTGGGTAACTTAATACTGTTTTTGAAAAATAACACTTCTGAAATGGAAAAAAGAACAAGTTTGGAAACAAATGGATAAAATAGTAATTTTATGTTAAGTGGAACAATTTTATGAAATAAATATGTTCGAAATGTGTTACACGAAGTGGTCCAAAATGAAAATGATTTTGGGGATGAAATTAATGCTAGAGCAAAAAGTACAAGAAATGATGATTTTAAAGTGTAACACAAGTTGGGGTGAAATCCCGAATTTTGGCTTCAGCCGGTTAAGAAAAAGTGGAATAATGTGGACGTTTGTAAAATGTTAAAACATATTAATATGGACTCCGATGACACCGAGATAATAAAGAAGGGCTCGGAGCCCTGGGTTGAAAGACCCAAAATCACTAGCCAGAGTATATGGTAACATAGCCAACAGTGTGAAGCCCATTAAAGTATGCGGATGTTGGAAGATTCCGAGAAAAAGATAACAAAAAGTGGAACATGTCAAGAAATGGGTTGTGTGGTTAATATGAGAAAAGACAACCTAACTTGAATGAATTGATAAATGTTCCGATAAAAGATAACATGGACAAGTAAGTGTGAAAATTAATTAATGTGCATAATGTAAAGGAATGGTAAAGTGAAGTGATTAAATGGGTAGTTAAGCAACCGCATGAAAGGTTTTCAAAGAAAAAATAAGTATTTTCTAACAGGCATTCGCGTGTTTTGAAAGAGTGGTTTTCAATGAAAATACTAACGTGGATTGGTATGAATAAAAGGGTAATTTCGGTGAAAGAAATGATTTTTTCTTAAACAAAGTATATTTATTTTAAGTATTTAACCGGGTATATTAAATCAAGGCGTAAATGTTAAGTTAAGTAAAAGGGAGTTCGTTTATAAGATTAAGGTGAATAATAGGGATAAGTAATGTTTTTGGAATAAAAAATAGTTTCATGCATTAAAGCGTATATATATAAGGTAGTTGCAAGTGCACATAGATATAATGTGTCAGAGTCTCGTTTCTGCCATTCGATTTTACACTGCATGATTTTAGTTTCCCCACTAGGCATTCGACTCACTCCCTCATCTTTGTTACGATAGGTTGGGTACAGTTCTGTATTTTGAGAGCGTTTTACAGGTTAGTATTCTTTTTGTATCACATTAGTAGCTCTGTATGCTTGGATTCCGGGGACTTTTCCTACGGGTCCCTCACGTATCTTGATTTAAATGGAAATCGCATGTTAAACAAGTGAAATGTTAATTAAATAATACTGGACTAGAAACATAATGTATGTTATTTCATTGCATTTCACACCTAACACTCGGGTTGGACCGGGCTGACCACGGGTAACCCATAAATTCGGGTCGGGGTGTTACAAATGGTATCAGAGCTCTAGGTTCAGGGTTCCTTTTGGGAGTGACATGGTAAGGTCGGTAGTGGATCTTTTGATGTCGGTGTTGATTTTGGGCAGGTCACGCTAAATTGGTGATAGTTTATGTTCTCGACGGCGGAGTCAAAGAAATCAGCATGAAGGATAATTCATTGCCAAGTTCCATGTGACCAAGTTAATTGTCATTAATTTCTTCCACGCTTCTAATTTAGATATGTTAGTAATTTGTGAGTGTCTGTGCAAGCCAATAGTAGCGACACCACGATTTTCAGTGTGAGGTGCTTGTGTGTCAACCCTTGATTATATGAGAAGTCTGTTGAGATGTTGATAGAGCTTAATGATGTCCATTGAATTAGAGACATGAATTGTATAAAGTCAACCGTGGAGATTAGGTGACTAGAGCGTCATGCTTAAGCAGTATTAATTTGTGACAATAATGCATTATGTTCTGGGGGGTGGTACTTTTGGATAGTTAATAATGATGATGTAATTAGGGAAATTGCATCCTTAAGGTAGTATCATATTGTAAGCAATTGATGATCCAATAAACATGAGGAACCATGTTGGTCAACACTTGTGGATGTGTACCCAGTTGATATGCCCTAAATGCACCCCCTCGGCTCAGAGACATCAATTTCGGCCATGGAGATGGCCGATGTTAGAGGAGCCTTAGATCAACAACCAGCGGTCTCGTCCTAAGCAAGGTCGGCCATGGCCGACGTTACTAGCTACCTAGACAGGTGAGGTCTCCATAATCCATATGGGCGGTTATCCATCTTGTCATCCAAGGCTTGCAACCTCGGCTTGGTTCAGGCCGAGGCTGCTATCCCATCATCATAACGAATCTCGGTTGGGGATCAGCTGACGTTCCTTCTACGCCACCATTACCTCGGCCCAGGCCGACGTCACATCTTAACATGCCTTACCTCAGCTTTCCCACTGAGCCAAGGTCACCACCTCATCCTCTTCCAGGCTGAGGTTAGGACCATTCACAGATGGCCGAGCCCTTATCAGCATATGTATTATTGGGAACATGTGTACATAATCAGTTATAACCGAATCATTCCCCTCACGTGGGGGAATATTGAGGTCATCATTATCTACATGAGATCAGTCAGGTGTCATTCTCATACTGGTTCGATCCTCATGCACATGTTCATTGCATGCTTGGGGGGTACATTACACCCCCCACGCACTATATATAGAGGTCATCCTCTATCTTGTAAAAGATCCAAAATTGGCAACCATAGCTGAAACTCTGTCCAAATATACAGTAGAGAGAGAAAGCTTGAGAGATTATATCTATAGCCATTAGAGCCATCATATAATGATATTAATCACACACTCGCACAGTGGACGTAGGCCTGATTGGCTGAACCACTTATATGACTGTGTTCATCCTCTTCTACTCACCTCATTCTCTTATACTTGATATACTTGTGCTGCCATTGTTATACACTGATTAGAGCTCACAAACACCTTACCTGGTGGTGCTATTCTTAGCATCATCATTTTGGCGCCATCTGTGGGAACCGAGAAGCTATCTCTTCCTCATCTCTTGCTTAACCTCACAGGAGACTCTAGTGGTGAACCAGGCCTCACCCCTTCCGTGGAGCTGTTTCACCATTGAAAGAGGTCCTATAAGGTATTAAGATCATCTACTATACCAGCTCTTTAGTGCTAACACATGGCACCAGAATTACCACCACCTCTTCCGCCGCCTGGGGATGGTGGACCTAGCTCCAGCTAGGCATCGCCTCAGTCCAAAATGGCAGAGGTGACCGCAGCCTTGAGGTCTTTGGCTGCAATGCAGGAGCAATTTGCACAACTCAGTCAAAATATGATGAGGCCACCTGGAGTCTCACCGGAGATGATTACTCCGGCGGCTATCCAAGAGCACCCTGAAGCCAGGGGACCACCCCAGACACCGCGCAAGGATCACCCTACGCCCCAGTGGAGGAGGGACGCTGCTGACCTTAGGCACTTGCGCCTGGGGAGGCAAGGAAACCCTTGCCATGAGGATAGGTATGATGATCTAGAGGCGGAAGACGTCATAGAAGATTGTTGGGAGCCATTTGGGGTTTCGAACAACACAGTTTGTCCTATCCATCGGAGCCAAGGTTGTGGAGGTCGAAGGGGTGAAGAAGCCCAACAAAGTGGGTCAGCTTTTGACAGATTAAGCAGAGGGTCGGCCTTCGAAAGGCTCGGCCTAGTAAATGACCTACGACAAAGGTTGTCAAGGTCGAGAAGTGCAGCCGGCTCATAAAGGGAAGGGAGGCAACGTCGGCCTCATCCGGGACGAGGAAGAGACCAAGAAGAGGTCAATAGTAGACGTTGTACTGTGACTGGAGAACCCTCAGTCCACCCTTTGGAGGTGACCGGGGACAACCTCGGCCAGGCCGACGTTACAAAACCATGAAATGACTCCATCCAACGTCTTGAGGACAAGATAGGAGATCTCATCAAAAGTCGAGATCCGTTGCAATGAGGTTTCTCACAGGGCTCCCCATTCGTGGCTAAGATAGTAAGCTTCCTTACCCCATCTAAGTTCAAACCACCTACAGTAGCTCCTATGTATGATGGTAGCACCAATCCCGTACATCATATTGAGATGTACCAGTCAATCGTGGACATTTACTCAATACCAGATGAGATGAAGTGTCGGGCCTTCTCTGGGACCTTGACGGGAGCGGCACATATCTGGTTTACTTCTCTTTCGAAGAATTCAATTGAGAACTTTAAGGGCTTGGCCGAACGATTCATTCACAATTTCTGTTTTGGGGTAAGACCTCAGAAGAAGACCAACCATCTATTGTATGTCAAGAAAGGTAAGCACGAGAGCCTAAGAGACTACATCTCCACGTTCAACAAAGAAAAACTTGAGGTTGAAAATTACGAAGAGAATATTGCCATGACCGCCCTCATAGGAGGTCTACAGAAAGGGAAGTTGTTGTGGAAACTTATAGAAGACCCTCCCAAGTCCATGGCGGAGTTATTGGCAACCGCAGGGAAGGTCATTAACGCTGAAGAGGCCATGGTCGCTAAGTATGAAGACGAGAATGGTGGTGGTAGTGGGAAGTTCCAAAGGAAGAAAGATGGGAAGAAGAGGTTAGTTGATGATAAGTTTGCACGTTATACCCCTCTTACTGTGAGCTGCGAACACATCCTCAATGAGATAAAAAATGACCGGTCCCTAAGATAGCCAGAGAAGCTGTAGGCTCCTCCATATAAGAGGAACCAGAATTTATGGTGTGAATTCCACCAAGATCATGGCCATATAACAGATAAGTGCTTCGCCTTAACGGATGAGATCGAGAAGATGTTTAAGTTAGGAAAGTTAAGGAAATATGTTGATGGCAAAGCTCCCAAAAGAGGAAGAGAAGACCCCAAAAAGAAGAGACACGACAGGTGTCGTGACGATACCACTGCAAGAAGAGATGATGGCTCGGATGACGATGATGAAGACGTTTTGAACCTCCCACCAAAAGACGACAACACCCCAGTAAATAGGTTTGGTATGATATCCTTTGGTGTTAACACCATATGAGGAGGACTTGCAGGGGGTGGTTCTGAGGTGGCTGACCGAAAGGATCATGTGGCAGAGGCCAAGTCAGTGGCCAAACTTGAAGTAGTAAATCTAACGTCTTTCGAGATAACACAGAAGAGAAAGAAGTTGGACATGGACACTCTCGTAGTTGGGTTCTCCCGACTCGACTTCAAAGGCACCCTAGCTCCACACGATGACCCTTTGGTGATCACAACAAGAGTTCATGGATGTGAGGTGAAGAGAATTCTTGTAGATGGAGGAAGTTCTGCAGATGTGATATTATGGCCCTGCTTCAAAAGCCTGGGCCTTAGCAGAGCTAGGCTGGTACCCTATCATCATTCGTTAATGGGGTTCAGTGGTAAAAAGGTCCATCCATTGGGTATGTATGAGATGGACGTACGAATGGGCGATGAGTGGCCTAAGAGGTTAACCTAGAAGATCAATTTCTTCGTTATGGATGAAAACGTCTTCTCGGCCTATAACCTCATCATAGGAAGAGTAGCCCTTAAAGAGTTTGAGGCTGTGCCGTCGACGGTCCACCAAATGCTAAAATTCCTGACCCCCTATGGGGTAGGGGAAGTGCAGGGTGACCAAACCACAGCACGAGAATGCTACATCAACTCGGCTGAAGAGAGAGAGGCACATAAGAGAGCAAATATCACTTATAACATTGATAAACTTGACCCCAGAGATGAAACAAGGTTAAAGAAAAGAGAGGCCGTGGAAGAGGTGGAATCCATCATCCTCAATGAGGACGAACCGAAAAAAACCATCCAGATCGGCAAAGCCTTGAAAGCGAAGATCAAGCAAGAGCTAATAAGTTTCTTGAGGAAGAGGCAGAGTGTCTTCGCTTGGAGCCACGCGGACATGCCTGGCATCGACCCTGAGGTAATGTGCCATAAACTCAATGTAACTGATGATGCTAAGCCCATCAAACAGAGACAAAGAGTATACTCAAGGGAGAAGTATGACGTCATCCGGGAAGAGGTAAGAAAGTTGAAAGAGGATGAGTTCATAAGGTAAGTCATATATCCGGAGTGGCTATCAAATGCAGTCATTATGCCCAAATCCAACGGAAAGTGGAGAATGTGCGTAGATTTTACTGACCTGAACAAGTCTTGCCCAAAATAAAGTTATCCCTTACCTCGGATCGACTAGATGGTAGATCCAACGGCAGGACATGAGCTCATGAGCTTCATGGATGCGTACTCAGGTTACAACTAGATCTTCATGGATGCTGAAGACTCGGAGAAGACTTCCTTCATCACTGACAAAGGGACATATTGCTATAAGGTTATGCCCTTCGGATTGAAAAATGCGAGGGTAACTTACCAACGTCTTGTGAATAAGATGTTTGAGGCCCACATAGGCAAGACTATGGAGGTGTACGTAGACGATATGCTAACGAAGAGATTGAAGGCCTGGAACCCATATGGCTGACCTGGAAAGGACATTCGATACCATGGACTTATACAGAATAAAACTCAACCCAGCGAAGTGTGTCTTCGGGGTAGGAGCTGGGAAATTTCTCGAATTCATTGTCAATCAGAGGGGAATAGAGGCAAACCCTGAGAAAATCAAGGCTTTGCTCAACATGAAGACACCAAGGAGTATTAAGTACGTTCAGAGACTGACTAGAAGAGTGGTTGCGCTTAACAGATTTGTTTCAAGAGCGACGAACAAGTGTCTTCCATTCTTTAAAGTGCTTAGAAAGGCCTTTGAGTGGGACAAAGAGTGTGAGGAAGCTTTTGACTAGCTAAAGTCTTACCTCGGATCTCCCTTACTCTTATCTCGGCCCATAATGGGTGAGAAGTTGTATGTTTATCTAGCAATTTCTAAATCGGCTATAAGTGCAGCCATAGTACGGGAGGACGTTAGGGTCCAAAGGCCTGTGTATTTCAATAGTAAGGCCCTTCAAGGGTCTGAACAAAATTATCCTCAGAAGGAAAAGTTAACCTACGCCCTAATACATGCTTTTAGGAAAATGAAGCCTTACTTTCAAGCCCACTCCATGGTCATCCTCACCGACTCCCCACTAAGACAGGTCCTCCATAAGCCTGAGAAGTCGGGTAGATTGATGACATGGGCCATTGAGTTGGGGGGGTATGACCTTACTTATCAACCTAGGACGACCATCAAAGGGCAGGCACTGACAAATTTTGTCACAGAGTTCACATGGGAAGAGGCAGAGGTTGAGAATAATCTAGAGACTATTTAAGGATCGAACAACAACGTCTTCCAAGATCAGTAAGAGGTAGTATCTAAGAGAGACAGAGGTGGAGTAGTCGAGAATGAGGAAGACTGGTACCTCTTCAGGCAGGGAATCATGTTGGAAGGGGGTTTCTCATCAGATAGAGACATCTGGAACCTCTTCGTCGATGGGTCTTCTTACGAAAGTGGAAGCGATGCGGGGCTGATACTCTCAGCCCCGGATGGTACCAACATCGAATATGCCCTAAGGTTTAGCTTCAAGTCATCAAACAACGAGTTAGAATATGATGTCATGATAGCAGGCCTCTCCTTAGCAAGGACCCTTGGGATAAGATGACTTCTTCTTCACAGTGACTCAAGGTTGGTTGTTAACCAAGTATTGGGGGTTTATGAGGCCAAGGATGAAAGAATGGAAAAATACCTGAAGAGGGTAAGAGTGACATTAGAAGATTTTAAAGAAGTAAAAATGAAGAGAATATCTCTGCAAAACAACAACCATGCAGATGCATTAGCAAGGTTAGCTTTGGCGACAAGGACAGATATCAGAAGGACAGTCCCAGTTGAGATTTTTCCTAAAGCGACTATTGAAGAAGAAAAGGTCAGTAACCCTTGCTTGCTTAAATTTGAACCTAGGGGACTCATGGATGGATCCCCTGATCAGATATAAGAGAGAGGGAGAGCTACCGGAATTAAAGTTAGAAAGGAGGAAATTGAGGTACAGAGCTGCAAAGTTCTCAATGGTAGGAGATGTCCTGTATAAGAAGGGATTACTATCACATCTCCTCAGATGCGTTCATCCCATAGAAGTTCCCCACATCCTACAGGAGGTACACGAGGGTTCTTGCTCCAGTCACATAGGAGGGAGACCTTTGGCGAAGAAGATTATCACGCAAGGATACTGGTGGCCGACCTTAGCCAAAGATGCTACAGCCTACGTAAAGAGGTGCGATAAATGTCAGAGATTCTCCACTATTCCACATCAACCTCATCAGCCTATGACGTCAATCAGTTCCCCTTGGCCATTCGCAGTATGAGGAATTGGCTTAGTAGGACCCCTACCAAGGGCTGTAAATAACTATCGATTTTTGATAGTTGCCATTGATTACTTCTCCAAATAGGTAGAGGCTGAATCGATGATCACAATTACAGAGCAGAAGACCTTCCAATTTATTTGGAAAAACATCATATGCAGACATGGCTTCCCAAACACCCTCATCTCGAACAAAGGAACCCAGTTCAAGAATTCTTCCTTGGAAAAATAATGCGAAAGAGTTGGGATAAAGCAATTTTTCTTTTCTCCTGGCCGACCTTAGGCAAACAAGCAGACCGAAGTCACTAACAGAATAATCCACGACGGGATCAAAAAGAGGTTAGAAGAGGCTAAGGAAATATGGACTAAAGTGCTATGGGCCTATAGAACGACGGCTAGGACACCAATGGGGGAGACCCAGTTTATGTTGTCACATGGTCGTCATACCAACAGAGGTAGGACTCCCTTCTTATAGGGTTCAGATCTATGACCCTGAGAATAATAAGGGGGAGAGAAGACTCGACCTAGACTTGATTGAAGAGATAAGGGAAGACGTAAAAGTTAGGCAGGCAGCTTACTAGTAAAGAATAACAAAATTCTACAATCAAAGGGTAAAATCAAGACCCATAGCTGTAGGGGACCTGGTGTTGAAGAAGACGTTGCAGAAGGCGAACAAGCTTCACCCAAATTGGCGTGGTCCTTATAAAGTGATTGAGGAGGTTGTACCTGGGACCTACAGGCTAGAAAACCTCGAAGGGGAACCTTTCCCCAACCCTTGGAATGCTGATCGTCTAAAAAAAATATTACATATGATGTTACCGGGGCTTTCATGTAAATATATCATCTTGTGAAGATATTATTAATAAGAAGATCAGTTCCTGTGTCAATTCTTGGTTCATTGTGCTCGAATGGTAAAATTTTATGGGTATAACATCTTAGTTGATGACCTCAGACCTTATAACATTGTGATTTGGTGACAAGGTCCGAGGTCAGACATCATACTTAGATGACCTCAGACCCTACACATCATTAATTTGGTGAAAATTATTTATGGGGATAACATCTTAGTTGATGACCTCAGACCTTATAACATTATGATTTGGTGACAAGGTCTGAGGTCAGATATCATACTTGGATGACCTCAGACCCTAGACATCATTAATTTGGTGAAAATTATTTATGGGGACAACATCTTAGTTGATGACCTCAGACCTTATAACATCATGATTTGGTGACAAGGTCCGAAGTCAGACATCATACTTGGATGACCTCAGACCCTAGACATCATTAATTTGGTGAAAATTATTTATGGGGACAACATCTTAGTTGATGACCTCAGGCCTTATAACATCATGATTTGGTGATAAGGTCAGAGGTCAGACAGCATACTTGGATGACCTCAGACCCTAGACATCATTAATTTGGTGAAAATTATTTATGGGGATAACATCTTAGTTAATGACCTCAAACCTCATAACATCATGATTTGGTGACAAGGTCTGAGGTCAGACATCATACTTGGAATACCTCAGACCCTACACATCATTAATTTGGTGAAAATTATTTATGGGGATAACATCTTAGTTGATGGCCTCAGATCTTTTAACATTATGATTTGGTGACAAGGTCTGAGGTGAGACATCATACTTGGATGACCTCAGACCCTAGACCATTAATTTGGTGAATTTTTTTTATGGGGATAACATCTTAGTTGATGACCTCGGACCTTATAACATCATAATTTGGTGACAAGGTCGGAGGTCAGACATCATACTTGGATGACCTCAGACCCTAGACATCATTAATTTGGTCAATATTATTTATGGGGATAACATCTTAGTTGATGACCTCATACCTTATAACATCATGATTTGGAGATAAGGTATGAGGCCAGACATCATACTTGCATGACCTCAGACCCAAGACATCATTAATTTGGTGAAAAATATTTATGGGGATAACATCTTAGTTGATGACCTCAGACCTTATAACATCATGATTTGGTGACAAGGTCTTAGGTCAGACATCATACTTGGATTACCTCAGACCCTTGACATCATTAATTTGGTGAATATATTATGGGGATAACATCTTAGTTGATGACCTCAAACCTTATAACATCATAAGTTGGTGACAAGGTCTGAGGTCAGACATCATACCTGGATGACCTCAGACCCTTGACATCATTAATTTGGTGAAAAGTTATATTGAGACGTCATAACTACACACATCGCATGGCAAAGAGAATCATGCAGAGAACATTCAGAAAATAAAGAAATAAAGCCCTCATCAGAGGTGGATATAGATTAAAGTTAAAGAGTTACAAGCTACAAGCTAGTCGAGTTTGTCATCAGAGGTTATAGTTTAAATGCATAATGAAAAAGTACAAAAAGCTTCACAAAAATGTCCTAAGGGTCTGCAGCTACAATGTTGGTATCCTCAGTTTCATTACCTTGGCTGGCGTTATTCACTTCGGCCCCATCATATTTGAGGTTAACACCCTCCATCTCAGTAACATCTAGCGGAGAGGTCTCTACAGGGGCAGCATCTTCCTCTTCAATCTCTTGAAGGGCCTGGGCAAATTGAGGATTGCCAAAACCTAGACCAACGAAGTCAGAGGCTTTCAGGCTCCCTGACTCCTTATCCTTCGCAGCCGCCCATTTTCCAGTGGCTAATACCTCTTTTGAGGTATTCAAAGCCAAAGCTAATGAATTCATCAGAGACTTTGTAATCAGACAGGTTCCCCTCAGAAGCATCCTCAAGGGCTGCCTTCACTGCAGCATCAAATTTTTACTGGAGAACGTCATCCTTGGCCTTAAGAGCAATGGTGTGGTCCTTTTTAAGCTTGGAGATCTCTTTTTCTAACTCCTTAACCTTCTTATCAAACCCCTCAAAGGCAGACTTCAGACGATCTACCTCGACGTTCAGAGAGTCCTACACTTTTTTGGCCTCTTGGCCTTTCTCGATGAGAGGCAGCCTCTTTAGAGTCTAGTTGGCAAAATGATGCATGACCATGATGCCCTGCAAGACAAGGGTCATATGTATAAGTTCAAAGTCAAAGCAGAGGTTGCACTTCAGAATAAAGTTGAAAATTTATTCTTACCTAGATAGTTCTGTGAAGGCCAAACTCAACTAGTAGAGGAGTATCCATGGAACGACATAAGCGTTTGTCAGCATCAGTCATAGAAGCGCCAATGGCATCTAACGCCTGAAGTCTATGGCCTATAATACGATAATTAATTTTTAGTTACTCCAGACGAGCAGCCAGTGCATCTTCAGAAGATATGGGGATGGACTTTTGGGACTTGCTTTTCCTCTGATCCTCAGAGGGAGTGGTTATGGTTTTCCTCTTTCTTGTAGCATCGATCTTGGAGATGCTGACACTTTTCTTCGATGGAGGAGGAGGGGGTGTATTCAGGCTTGCCTTCTTCACCAGCTTTGTGAGACTTAGGGCAGACATCTCCCAGATATCGTCTGAGATGCCTTCAGGGCGTTCTACAAATGAAAAGGTCTGAGTTAGAAGATTAAAGACATAAAAATTCATAGGTTTAACTTGCTGAAATAATAAAATAAGAACTTACAAAGCTCTGTCAGAGGACTACCCCCAACCCAGTCTCAGAGAGATAGTAGAGGTTCATCAGGTGTTCGAACCTGACCAACAGACCATGCTCCCCCTGATCTTGAAGGTCTTTTACTTTTTGAAGATTATTTTAGCTTAGCCCAGGGTCGGCCCTGGCAGACATTGACACCTTGCCCCATCTCATGGGTATCCTCGGCTCTAAGTTCGAAGAGGGGACATAAGGGCCAAATTCCCATGCCCCTGAGGCAAAGAAATACCGCGGCTTCAAATTATGGTTACTAGTTTGTGTGACCTGCAACATCTTCTTAGTTGACTTTTGAGCTAAGAAATGGTAATATCTCGGATGATTCCTGGCAGAGGAAGGGATGTACCACCCGGTGAAGACCTGGACAGGAAGGTCTGAATGGTGGACTGCCTTCCATAGAACTATTGCTCCAATGATCACCCTTCAGGCATTGGGGGATAACTGGGAAGGAGCTAAGTTGATGTAGGAAAGTATGGCCCTAATGATGGGATGAATGGGCAAACAAAATCCTAACTTGAACATCTACTCATACAGGCAGATCTCACCATCTCGGCCGCCGAAGGCCTTCTCTTCCCTCATTGGTCTCATAAGTTTTATGGTGGGGCTAATGGAATATAGATGCCTGTAGGCAATAAGGTCGAGTTCGGTGATAATACTTTCTATCTCGGTTGCCTCTGAGGTGTCAACATCACTCCCATCATCCTCATCCTCTCCAACGTCGGCCGGAGTAGACAAGGGATTTCCATCAGGAAACCTCTGAGCGAACTCAGCCCCTGTGGCAGCTAACAGGGGGACAACATTAATGGGAGGAGGAAAAGCCACACTTGGTTTGACAACTTCAACATCTGAGGAAGTCTGGGATGTGCTAGAATCGTTATGGGAGCTGACACTTATAAAAAAGGTACTAACACCTAAGGAAGTCCAACCTCGGGCAAATATACCCCTTAGGCACCTGATCACACAGGTAACTAAGGGCTAGGGGGTGATTGATATGCCCTAAATGCACCCCCTCGGCTCAGAGACATCAACCTCGGCCATGGAGATGGCTGATGTTAGAGGGGCCTTAGATCAACAACCAGCGGTCTCGTCCTAAGTAAGGTCGTCCATAACTGATGTTACTAGCTACCTCGGCAGGTGAGGTCTCCATAATCCACAGGGGCAGTTATCCATCTGGTCATCAAAGGCTTGCAACCTCGACTTGGTTCAGGCCGAGGATGCCATCCCATCATCATAACGAATCTCGGATGAGGATCAGCCGACGTTCCTGCTACGCCACCATTACCTCATCCCAGGCCGACGTCATAACTCAACATGCCTTACCTCAGCTTTCCCACTGAGCCAAGGTCACCACCTCGTCCTCTTCCAGGCCAAGGTTGGGACCATTCACAGATGGCCGAGCCCTTATCAGCATATATATTATTGGGAACACGTGTACACAATCAGTTATAACCGAATCATTCCCCTCACGTGGGGTAATATTGAGGTCATCATTATCTACATGAGATCAGCCAGGTGTCATTCTCATACTAGTTCGATCCTCATGCACATGTTCATTGCATGCTTGGGGGGTACATTACACCCCCAGGCACTATATATAGAGGTCATCCTTTATCTTGTAAAGGATTCGAAATTGGTAACCATAGTTAAAAATCTGTTAAAATATACAATAGAGAGATAAATCTTGAGAGATTGTATCTATGGCCATTAGAGCCCTCATACAGTGATATTAATCACACACTCGCACAGTGGACGTTGGCCTGATTAGTTGAACCACTTATATGACTGTGTTCATCCTCTTCTACTCACCTCATTCTCTTATACTTGATATACTTGTGCTGCTATTGTTATACACTGATTAGAGCTCACAAACACCTTACCTGGTGGTGCTATTCTTAGCATCATCACCAGTCTAAGTCGATAAGATACTATTATTGTAAGAAAGTGTCTAGGTGCCCTTTGATTAAAAGTTGTACCTTGCAAGGTATGATGAGAGTTATAAACAAATTGTGGTAAGTATGTTACGTATGCAACAATAATGGTTAAGAGACTTACGAGTGAACTCCAGATAGTCTTCCATGTCAGGGTGTTAGGACATATGATGCAATTTTAAGAAATTGGATTCCTGGTGATGTTGGTGATGTAAACCTAGAGGCTTTTAGGTTGTATGCGATGTCCCATATCCTCTCGGAATCCTTATTAGTGTCAGTCTGTGATTTGGTACATGGCCATATGGCCACAGCCGTGTGAAAGGGAGATAAGATTATTAGCAGCCTAAGTAATGGCTAGATGCGAGGCAATTCCAGTTTGAGTAGTTTAAGGGCATCTTTGAGTGACCATAGATCTAATTGTGTATGGCGTCATAGGGAATATAAATGCACTTGTTGTGATGTCATAAGGCGTTCAATAGTTAAGGTGTGCCATAGGTAGAGGCTCGTAGACTGGTGTTTTTGCGAGCACCTAGTAACCACGATGTGGATATTGAGAAATTTGTAGAGTGCATCCATGATGGGAGAGTCATATATGTAAATAAATTTTCTTAGGCTTTGAGGACCTTTACGTGGAGTACGCTTGATGTACATAGGAAACGAATCAAATTCAGTCTCATGGAGTATTAGCGTTCCAATGTTAGTGGTGTTGAGAGTCATGTGATGATCTTAGCATATTGATTAAGGTTTAAAAGAGTCGAATAATGAACATGTCGAGTGGTATCAATCGAATTGGCACAAATGGGTGATGTAACCTTCTAAGATAGCTTGGGAGTTTGTGTTGTGATTGGGCACGATGATCGAGTGTTATGATATGACTAGTGTAGGAAGGTAATATTTGATCTTGGGGAATACTAGGAAATGCATTCGGGACTTATATTATTGATGTCATGCTAGAGACATGAAAATGGCGCCTAAGGAGGATATCAAAGCATGATTAAATATTGGCGTGTGTTCACAACATAAGTTAGAATAGCCCTAACAAGGTAGGGACTAGTTCTTATCACATCTTGCCAAACTGGTACGAAATATGAGACATAGCCCTGCGTGGTACTTACTACCCTTAGAATGCTAATAGTGATCGATATTGCTAGGTTAGTACCCCATGAGGACAATATGTTTGTATTTTTCTTTCGTCTTGTGGGGATGGATGGTTTATGATCCAATTCATCACGGTTAGTGACTCGATCTAGGGTGTGTGGCTAGGTTAGTACCCCATGAGGACAACCGGGAGGAGTAGCAGACTTCTAAGTTTATGGCATGGGTTTGCCTTTCGTAGACCATATCCCATTGTGTGGGGGTGGGATTTTTTGAAACGGTCATTTGTTCCTTTTGATTCTTGTGTGTCCCGCTCGATTTCACTAATCGAGGATTGGTATTCCCAGGATTGTGGAAGCTCATATTTGTCCCATGTCATGTTACGACACAAATTTGGTCCAGTAGAGTGTGGGTGGGCCTGGCATGGTCAATGCAGCTCGAAAACTGGGTGCTCCCTTTTTTTAGGTATCCATGCTTTTGCACAAAGTATAGTGTACGGGTGGCTGCGCCTTCGATCACTCTAATTTCTTATGATATCCATTTGCCTTATAATTAAGGACCTTATGATTCCCTCTCTCTCTCTCTCTCTATTTAAGGATATTTCATCTCCCCAAAGCCTCTTCCACCATGCCACCACCATATCTCCACCTTATGCCATCATATTTTGCTAGCTTTTCACCATAAATAAGCTCTCTCTCTCTCTCTCTCTCTCTCTCTCTCTCTCTCTCTCTCTCTCTTCAATGATATTTCATCTCCCCAAAGCCTCTTTCACCATGCCACCACCATATCTCCACCTTATACCATCATATTTTAATAGTATTTCACCATATATAAGTTTTATACACCCATTTCCTCCATTTTTTGGGTAGAGGTACAAAATTTAGAGTGATTGTTGGGGGGTTTTGAGGAAGAAGAATAGAAGATTAATGGAGTTTGAAGGAATTTTTGCTTAGAGCTTTTATGGAGGCAAGCTTGTGGAGCTACGCAACCTCCTTTAAGCCACCTTAGGAGGTAGGGGGTTGCCATCACCGTCTTTTTCATCCAACCATTTTTGGAGCTCCATTTGAGGCGAAAAGTTCTATTCTTTAGTTAAAAACTCTATTTTTCCTAGTGTTGGTCATGTAGTTAGAGTTCGTAAGAGTAGGATGCATTTATGATATAATAATGATATTTCAAATAATTTATAACATGAGTTTACAAAGGGTTTCCATGGTTTTGAGTAAAACGATATATTTAAAGAAAACTTTGTATTAAATATTTTTATGAAATAAAAATATTGAAAGCATGTTATTTTGTTGGGAGTAATTTATGAATAGATGTTTCAAAGTTTTCTTGTGAAAAATAAATTTATGCGGGGTGTTTGTTATTTTACCTTGACTACACTATTTACATTTTTCAAAACCATTTAGTAGTATTTTTAGAATTAATCCTAAAGTATTTATATTTTTAACAAGTCGTTTATTAATATGACAAAGTCTAGATTGTCACATATTAAAAGAACAGGCAATATAAGCAGAAGTGGAAATTTAATTAATAGTATCAATATTCAGTTTAAACATTCTTTCAGTGGCATAACCTTTACCTTAAAAAATACCTTTTTTGGTCAAGGTAAATAAATCCGCCCTGAGAGTTTGAGTGAAACTAGCTTTGTTGAGGAGATAGCCAGAAATCAAGTTCTTCCTTATCCCGGGAGTATGCAATATTTAAGGAACACAATTTTTCTAGAAGTGAACTTCAATTCAACATATCCAGTACCAACAGCCTTAGTGGAGTGGTAATCACCCAATAACACCCTTTTATCTTCAGCCTAATAATAAGTCTTAAATTTAGTATGACCATAGCAGATATGGCGAGAAGTACCAATATCTACCCACCACACTTCAGCACCACTAATCATATTGATTTCAGAAATCATGGCACATAAATCCTCTTTGGTTAGGCACACCTGAGGAGAAAGACGGCGTCTATTATGACATTTGCAAACTATATGTCCAGTCTTGTTACACCTAAAATAGAGAAATTTCCCGGTGTCCCCAGTCTATCCATTTTCATTAGGGTGGTTTTTATACTTATTCTGATTTGGTTTAAAGTTTTGGTTTTGGTTCTTTTTCTGATATTTCATACCTTTTTCCCTTTGGTTTTAAAACAACCAGAGTGGTGTTCTTGTTATAGTTCTTGTTGTTAGACACCACTAGAATTTCATTCTTATAATCTTGATTTCGGGCTTCCTCCTCAATTCTCAAACGAGTGATTAAACGTTTAAGTGAAAATCTTTCGATTAATGGCTTAAAGCATTTTTAAAATCTTTCCAACTAGGAGGTAACTTATAAATAATAACACCTAAAATTTCTCATTTAACTCCATTCCCTCGAAATTAATTTCGTGAGATTTTTTTTATAAATCTTGAGTTTGAGCAACAACATATTTGTCACACGTCATTTAAAATTTCAAATAACGATTGACTGCATATTTTTTAGTACCCGCCTCCTCGGTATCATATTTTTTTTATTGTGCCTCCCAAACGACTTTGGCATTCTTGTAATTGGTATAATAATCGTAAAAATCATCACTTATGCCTTTTAAAATATAATTTTTACATATAAAATCATTTTCTTCCCAAGTTCATATGACATTGATTTCTTCACCAGTAGGGGGTACGCCATAGTTAGTTTGTCTAATTGAACATTTGATGCTAGTTTCTTACTAGTAGGGTAATATATTATTATTTTATCTCCATCATTAAAAATGCAGACCTTCAAATTTGAAAGGATTGTTAATTTCAGAGGTATTTTTGTTATCCGTGGAAGAAAGAAACACCTTAAAATTGCTATTTTTAAATTGCGAAAATGGAACGAAATTACCAAATACAAAAATTCAATAGTAGAAAAATAGGAGTGTGTGTCACGGAGTAAGTCTCTTTCTTTGAGATGTTTCGCCGCTCTGCCCAAAAATTGTGGTGTAGTCCAATTAATGCCCCGCCACCCCATGATAAAACAAAAAAAATGAAACCAGTTTCTGTCACAGAAAACTATGGACGTAGTTATCTGGTATACTATAATCCGTTCAATATTAGGTACTCAATATCACATTAGTTTGGGGAAACAAACTGACCAGGTAAGGAGAATAAATGTCTTAGAGAGAGAGAGGGAGAGGGTATTTGTGTATTATTTAATAAAAATAAACGACTAGTGAAGGAGAGCCAAAGAAAGTGGGATGAAAAGACCCCCACTTTCACCAGTCAAAACCACTTTTAGCAAAATTTATTTTTTTAACAATTTTCCGTTCAGATTTTTATTAAAAAAAGAATATTTTTTGGCCCAAAATATTTAATACACACACAACCCAAGCCTAAGAGGGTCGAACGAATGGAGGCGGAGTGCACATGGTCTTTTTCCCAATAAGTTCTTCTATCCAACACACAAAAAATTCTAAAGCTCTAAGGGCTTTTCCTTAAGTCCTCAAATTAGTGTATATTAACTACACCATTTTTAGCCACATAACCTATGTGGGACGAAGCTAGCTAGGAAAAACTCTTCCTCCTCTTTCTTTAAGGCTATAGAGTTTTTTTCCCCTAAAGTTTATACTCCTTTGTTAGCAAGGGTCCGAAAAGAATTAGTAGTAGTAGTAGTAGTAGTAGTAGTAGTAGTAGTAGTAGTAGTAGTAGTAGTAGTAGTAGTAGTAGTAGTAGTAGTAGTAGTAGTAGTAGTAGTAGTAGTAGTATTTTCTTATTTTTAGAGTTTTTTCCTCATGGGTGCCCATGAAATAATGTGGGAATGAAACCTCATTTCCTCACATTAGGTTCACATTAAAATAGAGTAAGGTTTATATGGACCAAATTAGTTAGCTCATAAATCACTGTGACATATAGATATCATTATATATTTCATATATATTGAGATAGCTTATTGTAAGCTTGGTTATTTTCAATATATTAGTGAAACATAATAAAAAATTTATAGGAAATTTAATGTTTTTGTCTTGGTTATTAAATTTAATGTTTATGTCTCCATCCTAACTACCACCCAAGCTAAAACATAAAAATGAAAACGAGAGAGAGAGAACGAGAGAACGAGAGAGAGAGAGAGAGAGAGAGAGAGAGAGAGAGAGAGAGAGAGAGAGAGAGAATTAATTAATAAGAGAAAGAAAAATAAAAAGAAGCCTGACGGACACACTAACGGATTCAAGGCATAAATAACTTTATTAAATCTAATATATCTAATATCAAATATAAAAATGGTGTTTGTATTAGAAAATATGACACGTGGAAAGGAGTAGCTTTACATTTATTAATCTATAATTTTTACACTGTTTCGAATTATTGGAAATACAAAGGTGCATCAAAGAATCCTTTATATGGATCAAAGGTTACCCTGCATTATCTCTCCTCTCACTCTATCTATTAATATACCTTAAACTTGAAATATTTTCTACCCTTATTACTTTCCCTTTGATAAACTTTATATCTTCACTGTGTCTATCATATGTACTTACCAAAAGGCTATATAGACGATGATCTCTCAATTCTTCTTTGCTCTAAGGACTCTATTTAACCCAAGTCAATAAATGGGGCCTTACATTTTCGGTCGTCAGTGACATAAAATAAGTGGTTGGAGGAACCGAGATTTTTTTGTGATCTGATTTTTACACCTTTGGAAGCTGCTGAGGTAATCGTGACTATTCACACTAACCAAACTTCTCTTCTCAAAGACTCAAAGTCACACCACTTGCATTTCCTCCCCGATTCGACCTTCTCCTCTCCTAGTTTCCTTGGTCAGGTTTTCTATGTTTTTCTCTCTCTAAAATTATTCTAATTTTCTTATGATTATTTAGGTAAGAAATCCCCAAAATAGATAACCATCTTATAGAGATACATAGTTTGAGTTTCAGTTTGTTCCAAAATTTTATTTCAACGTGTTATCAATTTGATTGTGTTGTTTTTAATATTTTTTTTTATCAATTTGATAATCAGAAAAATTGTTAACGATTTATATCTTCAGATTGGTATTAATCTGTTAAGCAACTAAATGGATTCCACATAACATATATGTATGTATAAATAGAGTAATTTATTTCTATTGCACACTACATGTTTGGTAATTTACCATGCAAAAATTATTTTATTTTAGTAGCTAATTTTATATGTATTATATGCTTCGCATTTTTTTTTATTAGTGTTTGATGTTAAAAGTTGTTAATGATTTTTTTGGAAAACTTCTTTCTTATTCATCCAAAATAATCTTAAGTTGCTAATAGTTTAATATTGAATTTCTAGAAGTTAAATGGAATCTCGCTTTTGAATTATTTGGGTAATCTATCACGAGTATGCATTTTGTGGATGATTCTCCAAGTCATTCTCTCTCTCTCTCTCTCTCTCTCTCTCTCTCTATATATATATATATATATATATATATATATATATATATATATGTGGGGGGGGGGGGTAGATGTTGAATTTTGTTGGATATAATAGGTAGGACTGTAGATGTTGTTTAATTATAGTCGTAACTGTTGATGTCAGTTCAAATTTTTAGTGCGTAAAAGATTGAAAACAAGAGGCGACATGTTTTCTACAGTAAGTGTAACCGTAGAAGATGAACCAAAGGAAGTTTGTGGGTCATATAGTTTGTATAATAAATCGTTGACCCCCAATGGTAGGTTACATAAAATGGTACAATGAATTGATCTTCCATTCATGTTTTAGGCTTTCTCGACATCCATTTTTTATTTTTATTTTTAGAGATAAAATGAAAATAGTGATGTTATTTTTAAAACTCGAATTAGAAGAACAATTTATAACTATGAGTGAGTATCTTAAATCATGGATATTCAATGCTTATATGTGAAACACTAATAATCTACTTTTAATATGTACAAATAACAAACATCCAATCGAAGAGAAGTTATTTAAGTAAAAATAATCATAGTTATTTAGGTAAAGTAACTAACGATAGCTCATAATTATATTTTTATTCTTTTTTTTGCCAAGTAACATGATTACGTACTTATCTAAAAACATACCTTATAACTTCCTTCTAATAGAGTATATACCCTTACATGTAATTAAATAACTTTGCTTATCAAATTTTATTCAAATAGAATTTAAAAAGAATGTTATAAACTAGAGACCTTTCGATTTACAACTATTTGGAAATATGGTGTCACTGCTATTTTGACTTTATATTTAAAATATTAATGGAAAAGGTTTTGTGTATTCCATATATGTGTGTGTTACTCTTTGATATTTCTCTTTAATTTTTAGGATTTCAATCAGCAACATTTTCTTACGAAGTCATATATTTACTGGAGGATTCGATGAATTCGAGACAAACTTGGAGCATATATTTATTCAAAGAGAGATTTAAAAGTATTTGTATCTACGGTCCTACGTACGAATTGTATTACGTAGGTGTGCATTTATTGGTTTTTCTCAGCTTCATTATACTTCAACACACAAATTAACTATTAATGAGTTTGTATATAGTACAAAATTTTCCATTTTTATCATATTCATTTCTCTTTATCTTCGAAATTCTTTGCGAAAGAAGGTTCCACTAGTTTGCATTATTTTATTCACACTAACATATATAAAATATCTACAGACTCGCTCTGGGATGAAATCTAGTAAATATAAAAATGGTGTCTCTTACAATAGTTTCGCCATATGGCTCATCTAATTTAGCCTCTCATTAAATTATTTGAAATTTAAGAGAGGAGATGAAAAGAGCCAATTTTAATATTTATATACTACTATTAGATTGATAACCTTTTCTAAATAGAATATGTGTTGTTTCTAAACTAAGATTGCAAAAAACTCCATCATGTATTATAATTAATTTGTCCAATTATTTTTTTGCTTCATTCTAGAACTCATGATCAATATCAAGAACAAATGCACAAGTGTGCGACTAGAAATTCTAAGGTGCATTCTTTCATTTTTTTCCCTTAGAACGACTTGTTAATCATTAAACATTAGACATTACACACACACACACACACACACACACACCACCTATACATAACACCCGTGCGAACAATTTTTTTTAAATACCAAAAAAAATATTTTTGAATTCATTTTTTTGTTTGGTATGAAAACATTTCAAGGATCCCCACAAAAATAAATCAGCACAAAATATTTTCTTTTTCTATTTAAAAAAAATCAAACAAATTATGTCAGGTTTTAACAACTTAAAAACTAATATAGTTTGAGCAATCTTTTATAATAGAAAAAAATATCTTTGTAGTATGTAAAAATTATCTCCCATGTGGATCAATGAAATACAAAAACCTGCCATCCTAGGTGGCCTTAAAGCTTTCTAGATCGGCATCAAAAGAACCTAGTCGACAGGAAGGCCGATCGACGTTAGAATTTGAACCATCAAGAATAATAATAGTTACTCGGCTACAATAGCGATCGACACCGAATTCCAAGAGTCTCATTTATTATCCACAGATGTAATTGCCTGGAAATATAAAGGCACTCCATCTAGGGTTTTACACCACTATAAATACGGAATACTCCCTCAGCTCACGGGACACAACACAAAAACAACTGACTCATCACAGTCTTTGACTATGACAAGTTTGGGGGTGACAACTGTCTTTGTCACAGTCAAAGACCATGAAAAATCATTAAACTTGTCACAGACCTATCATGGTCTTTGACCTTGACAAGTTTTGTTATGGTCTTTGACCGTGACAAGCCCATGACAAAGCCAAAAAAATTATCACGGTCAAAGACTGTGATAAGTTTCTTTGTTACGGACTTGTCATGATTTTTTATCGTGACAATTCTGGGCAGAATTAAAAAAAAAACTGCTGGGCAGTATGGACACTGCCACTGCCCAAGAGTATATTTGTACCTGTTATATCAAAATTGTACCTGTACAAACAACATATATCCAAATAAAATAGAAATAATATATCAAATCATTGCATATATAATCCATATCCAAATAAAATAGAAATCCAGATATCCATATCCAAACCAACATGTACATAAATAAAAAAATACAAATATACTCCAATATCCAAATAAAAAGATAGAAATAATGTCATGATAAAGGAAAAGGTCGGTGGAGGAAGGAAGGCCACACTACATATGAATTGAGGCACCCTTCAATATGATGAACGCCGTATTATTCCCATAGTCACAAAGGTGGGTTCTCTTTTCCCTCCACCACATGCGTGATGCGCACTCTTGCCTCAATGTCTTGGAGGTGACGTCTATGGACCAGCATACCCGGGAGGAAGATAGGATCCCTTAACCCCCTCGCTATCGGCACTCCACAATATATGTCAAGTATAAACACACTCGACTAACAATACTTTTGACATAGGTCGCTCGATGAGGGTCACGATAAGAAATGGATCATCATATGACGTCGAGTCTATGCGTATCGGTGACGAAGAAGTGGAGTCCTCATCCTCGTCCTCATCCTCGTCTACCTCTACCTCCTTCTCCTTGCCCTTGCCCAACTGACGCTTCATGAAGGCGTGCATATCTAGGACTGTCGCCTCCAACCTTGATAGGTTATCGTTATGGGTGTCCACCTCCTGTTATTACTCATCTACATTCTGATGATCATAGACTTCCCCACTCGCGATCTCACCTCCTAGTCACCCCCTTGCGATTCGCCCCAAGAACTTAGCTGAGTGCATCCGTAGCGAAAGATGCTTTGTCGGCATCAGACTGTGACTCATGAACTTCCTTAAGCTTTGCCTGAAAAGATAAAAAGTACACGATTAGTTAATTAAGTAAATAAAAAAATTATAGTGTAATTAAAAAAATTAAGCATATATAACTTACAATGATGTTTGGGACGCTCGGGGCCACCTCCTTGTCCTTGCCCATTTTCATCCGAATTGCCACATAGGCATCGAGCCTATGTGGCCTACCCCCAGGGCCACTCCCCATGACCTGCAATAAAATATTACAAAATTAGTAAGTAACGCAAAGCAATGCTAAATTAGAATAACTAAAATTAAAGAAAAAATAAGGACTTACCATCTTGTGCTCCACCTCGGCGTAAGACGTCCGCCCAGAGTAGTGCAGGTCTAACTTTTTTTCCCGGTTGTCCCTCCCCGATTGGCGAGATGCCAATTGTCGCTCATTGGTCTCATTGTCGATATACTTTTGCCACTGTGCCAATGAGATCGGTTCCTTTGGGGTACGGTGTCACGTAGTCTCAAAATGGACTCACGGGTCTTACCAAAGTACCGTGCCAATAAATTCTTCTTCCACGTCTTATATTGACCCCTCAATTGTTCCAACGTGGAGTCGTGGAGATATGGGGGCACGCCGAATTATTCCTATAAAATAAATACAAACCAAAAAGAAAATAAGTGTCTGTTGCTTATATACATAAATATAAATATAAATACACTACCTTTAGTGCCCTCTAGATGTTTAACTTGAGATCAATAGGCACGACCCTCCAATAAGTGTACCCCGGGCCAACGATTGCCTTCATCAACACTAGCACTCTAGCCAATAATGTCATCTTATTCTCTGCGACGGACCCCAATTTGTCCTATTTGGGGGCCTACTGGCCGAGGATCCCTCATCGCCTACGCTACTGCGCCCTCATGAAGTCATTTTCTGCAAAAAATGTTATTATTAGTACAAACATGTATACGGACTTTGAATTAATGCTCAAATCTGATAATAACAATATATACCAATACCATTTTATACCAATTTATATCAATGCCAATACCAATACTAGAGGGATACCCTTTCATTTAAATAAGGTAGTTGTTAAGACAATTTAATTTAAATATCAATACCAATTCAATTCATCTTGTCCAACTCATTCAACTTGTTCGAATCAATTCAATATAAAAATATCAATACCAATGAAATTCAATTCAATTCAATATCAATATCAATACCAATGCAATTCAATATCAAGAAACAATTGTAATTTATATAATTGAAAAAATACACACACACACACACATGGACTTTACTCTTACAAAACACACACACACACTACCACCACTACCCTCACCCCACACACCTATACACACACACCCTACCCCCACCCCCCATCACTCCCCTACCCCCACTTCCCTCCTGCCCGACCACTCCCACCCCCACACCTACACAAACACACACACGCAGACCCCCCCCCCCACACTCTCATACACACACACACACACACATATATATATATATATATATATATATATATATATATATATATAAAGAAATGAGAGAGAGAGAAAAAAAATGCCCTGAAAGTAGAGAGACAGAGAGAAAAAAATGCCCTGAAAGTAGAGAGACAGAGAGAACCATTGCTCGAGCTAGATAGAGAAAATGGAGGGAAAGGAAACGGTGGGAAAAAAAGAGGCGCCTAGGGTTTTAATTATAAGACTTGTCCCAGACGTGTCAAGGTATTTGACTATGACAACTCTTTAAAATTGTTACAGTTATTAATCGTGATAAATCGTTGTCACGGTCATTGATCGTGATAAAAAACGCATATTTTTTTTATCATGGTCAATGACCGTGACAAGGTTGGCTAGCCCAAAGGTGACAATTTAGCCTTTTTGGTGTAGTGGGACAATTCAATAATTCTTAAATATACCATACTGAGCTATTGTAATTAGAATCAATAAAACAAATAGTGGATGTAGGCTTTCTTCACAGGCGAACCACTTTAAAAATCTTTTCTAGTGTGTTTGGTTTGGTTACCCTACTATATTTCATCTATGAATCTAAATATGTATTAAGTCCATATTTAGGCATCAACAATTTTTAACTGATTTTTCTGGGGAGTCCCTTGAAATGTTTAAACACCACACAAAAAAATCAACTTAAAATATTTTTTTAGAAAAAGCTCAATAGTGGTGGACCTCATATGTGGTATGTATGAAAGACTCTCTCTCTCTCTCTCTCTCTCTCTTTCTCTCTCTCAATATATATATATATATATATATATATATATATATATATATATATATATATATATATATATATATATATTTCTTTGAGAAGTTAACTATACTTGTGTGTTTTGTTGACTATGAGGTTTGATCATTTTGTAAAAGAGATGCATCTGTATTTTTTGCTTCAATAAATGAAATTGTTTTATTCAACTAAATTGGTGATTTGATTAATTTCTTTTGCAATAAGAATCGAAAGATCCAAGGATAAAAAAATGATTTATGATATATCTCATTTAGTTACAATTAAGAATTAGGTTGGTTAAGACTAGGGCCAAATTTCAAAATATTCTATTTGATTATATTTATGTCAAATTTGTTTTTAGAATAATGTTTTTGAAAAGAGTAGTATATCATAAAATGTTTGATACTATTTACTTGGTATGAGTGGGTTTCATGTCAATTAATTTTTTAATGCAAATTTAACTCCAATTTTATTGTAATTGTCAACTAATAGGGAAAAAAATTCATTAAAAATATTTGGATATGTATTTTTATAATATTTGAATAACATTTTCCTTTCAGAATATAAAAATTTCTACTCATGAATTATTTTAAATAATAAGAATATAAAATTAATTTCCAATAATACATACGGCACATGAAAAACACTGGGAAATGACAAGTAAACATGGAACACCTACAAAATTAGTACCCTAGTGACGAACCACTTATTATGGGTGGATACGTTCTATTATACAGCTAAGAACATCCATTGTATTCTTATATATAAAAATGTTTCTTTTCTTCGACCAAAACAAATCAATCAATTAATTAACCATTACATTTTTTAGGACAAATCATATTCAGTTCTGATTTTGATTTTTGTATTAAAAAATTACACTAAAACATATATTAACCAAAATAATGTAATCCTCAAAGTATTTACAAAAATATTATACTTCTTGAATTTGAATTTGGGAAAGATTAACATTATCATTAATTAGAAATAATAATAGTTGTTAACCTGCTTAAGAGGTTGATAATCATGAATTTTGTTAAATCATTTTAAGTGAATACGCAGATATCAATCTTGTATTCAATCAAAATATTTTAACTAAATATGTGATTGAACAATGAACATAAATTCAGTTCGTTTTCTAACATAACACATTTTCAATTTAAAAAAAATCCAACACTTAACACTGGCAATTTGCAAATACACCCCACCTCCAACCACCGTACCACCTACTTCCACTTTGACCATCTCCGACTACCGCCAGTCTCCCCTATAAACACAACTATAGTTTTAGTTTTTTGAATTTTATATTCATGAGGTTTTATATGTAAAACCATTTTGTTTGTTGATTTTTTTATATGATATGAAAAGGGATTGAAACATTGTAATGGAGTGTATATACTTAGCCTGGTTTGAAATATATATTGAGTTATATTCCACTCTTTTATATTGGAAGAGTTTTTTTTTTTATATATATATTCAAGTATATGTAGTGATGTACATGTTTTATATGAGTAATGTGGCTGAAAAACATTTAGTTTATGTGTGTTAGACCCAAACTTTTATAATTTATGCAATAATTGTGGCTTTAGTATAGTAATTGTGATATGAATAAAACATTCAATGGGAATGTTTTTGGGTTTGAATTGGGCACATATTTTTATTTTGGAATGTAATATAATTTATATATTCAATGTTGGCTTGAGTGAAATAAGGAATTATAGACAATTTTTTTGGAGATTAAGTTGGTTCAAACAGTTTATTAAGAAAGACTTTTTGGGTTTATATTCAATTTCTATATATTGGACCCAAACTATTATATGTATTCATGTATATTTAGTTACTAGTGGCGTCCCATTCCCAAATGAACGATCAATTAATTATAGAATATTTAACTTCTTGACTTGACAAGGCGTGTTTGAGCTACACATGGAGTAGATCAAGTTCGCAACACGACACAACCTGGCATATTATTATTATGACAATGGCATATCAATCTTGTGACATGGATTTTGATATGACACACATACCTCCTAGTTGTGCCCAAGTAATTCATGCCTTCAACATGTCACGTAGTATTGTGCCCTAACAGTATTGTTAAAAGTTATATGGTAAAGTAGAAAAAATAGAATTTTTTTAAAATTTTTTAAGTTATGATTTAAATTTTGCCTATTGTAATTTTTTTATGATAGATAAGTTATCAATAAATGAGCATAACACTCTCTACTGAAGAACACTAATCCTTTCAACTCTAGATACAAATATAGCAAAACCAATAGAACTTTTTCAACCAAATATGTAATCTCTCTCTAAACCAAAACAAATAATGTAAATTCCATTCCATTCCCTCACACCCATTCACATGTCAAAAGGTTCAAAACTAAAAATAATTTATCTCTCTCATCACTCTCACATGTCCTTTCATATACCAAATACATCATAATAGTTGGCAGCGGCTGCCCATATAGGGTTATGAGTGTTGTCTCGCCTTTCACAACCAACACAACGTCAATATAAACAAATTGGCCTTCAACCCCGTCTTTGAAAACACTTTTACTAACTACTACACACTTGAATCATGATTGATCCCTAAGAATTAATTTAGCTCCACCAACATTTTGAATGGGATTGCAACTTAAAAAGACGACACTAATATTCATTAATTTAGGGATTCCAGTTAATTAAAATCAATAAAAATTAATAAGAACATATTAATAAGTACCAAAGACGACACTAATATTCATTAATTTAGGGATTCTAGTTAATTCTAGCATGTTGCTAATGTCTTGGATCTTTGTTGGTACACCATTCACATCAAATGATGCACTTCGAGATGAATGCAACAATATTTTCCCCCAAACATCTTCGATTATGGTTAACAATGATTTATTTTTTATGGGGTCAAAGGCCAAAATGTGGGTATGTATTAACATATAATAATATAGAATATTACTAACACTACACTAAAAATGTTAATATGGCACGCTCAGGCAAGGAGAATCTAGTACGATTTTAAACCTTGTAAGAGTCTGACGCAATTTATTCATAATCTGGCATAGTTTAAAATAGTGCCAAAATCTAGCATAGTTTTAAACCGTGCCAAATAGGAGAACATTTCATTAAAAAAACAAAACCCCCAATTTTCAATCGGGACCCAATCTCATATTAACCTAAGTCTCCTCTATCTCTATCTCTCTCTCTCTCCCTCTCTCTCTCCCCTCAACCTCAATCTAACCTAAGTCTCTTCCCCTCTCTCCCCGATCCATCATCCTCGGCACCTCCATCATCCATAAAACCACAATGCCTCCATCATCCATGCCTCTTCCATGGGCCATGGTGCCTACATCATCCACGACGTGAGGTAATTAAACGCACCTATATGTCACTGATATTCTATAGTTTCGTGTTAAATTACCATTTTGTAACCCTTTTTCTATTACCTATTTATGTAGCCCTTTTGCTAATAAAGAGAGATATAATAAGAAAAAGACGAAAAATAGGAGTACGTATCTTCCATTTTGAGCTTGTTATATTAGGGTTATGTAGAATTTATTCAGAATTTTTATTTCATTATTTTGATTTGGAAAGATTATAACTTTATCTTGTAATTTCTCTTTATCCTGAAGGCTACCCTTGTTATTATTTGGCACATAAAATATTTTCTGATAGACCCAAACAAACTCTGTATACATTGGATTGGAGGTGGTTAAGTAATTCCACTCACTATTGACATTCAAATTTGTAGCTAAAGTAAGCAACTTCGCATTAATACTAGCTGAATCATCAACTATACTTCTTGTAAGCAATCTCAGGTTACCAGGTAACATTCTCATCATAAGTTTAAGGGTGATATCTGAATATGAATGCATATACTTCTTGTTTTGCTTATAAGTGTTTTGGGAATCTGTTATTTTCTTAAGTTTAGTTTGAATAAGTTAAATTTATCCTAAAATTAATGCTTCTATATTATTACATTTTCTTTTACAATTTTGTTTCTTTTTTAGTGTTCAAACTTGGAATATTTTGATCGACAACTTCTGTCTGGGTTGTTGTACTCTTGGTGGGAAATCTTTGTGCAAGATTCTGCTTAGCTGTTTAGAAAATGTATGTAAATATTGTTATAAGTATGGGCTATTTAGAACATGTATGCTAAAATTGTTATAAGTGTTGGTTGTTTAGAAAATGTATGAAAAAGTTGGGTATACACAGTTTGAAGCAATAGATTATTATAAGTATTACACAATTAGAAAATGTAGAGCATCGTTATATTGTTTGTAAGTGTATAAATATCAGTTTTTGAGATGTTAAGATAACTTAAATGTTTCAGCTCCCCTATCAAAGCTGAAAGCTCTATGATATAATTGTTGACCAAAATCAGAACACATAAGCAATTGAAGTTAGTTAATATGTTACCAATGAGACCTCCCTTCAAAAATAGTTTTCTTAACCTTTGCAGGATTTTATAGTATTCATTTCCTAGTTAATTCATTTGGCAAGGCACTAAGTCCTGGTATCTTACTGGAAAAAAAATCTGGTTGTTGTACTGATTACAGCAGCTTCAAGGGTGTATAAGGGAAGCTTTGTGGAGATTGCTTATACATGAGGTAAAATAAAAACTATTCATATCCTCAGAAACAAAGGAACACTTATTATTCAATACAACTTTTTAGTTTACAATACTTTATGTTTGTAAAATATGTGTAGAATGTAAAAACTGAAATGCATTTTATTGGTTATATGCCTAAGGTTCTATATTATTTTACATTTGCTTAAATGTTACAAACTCTTTGGGATTGTTCAGGTATTCACATTATCTAATAAAACCTGGGTAATTAATCAGGAGGTTTAAGAAAAGAAACCACTACTAAATAGAGGAATAGAGGTATTCAAATTTGGGCATTTTTTAACTGATCAAGATTTACCGAAAACATTAAAAATAACCAATTCACTCCATGTACATAATGCATCGTATTGTCACGAATGGGGCATTCATATGGAGGTTGAACTTTTAAGAGATCACTCCGCTCATATATCATTCACTTCACCAAAAACCAACGACTGTATTTTCTTATTTCATTAATATATTCTCCTTGACAGATTTGGTTCTAGGGCCTGACTCCCTACACTCTTAACATTTCGTTTCTCTTGTGTTTTCCTATCCAGGTGAAATTTTCAATTCAATTCATGATAAGAATTATTCTTAAAAAGGCAAAGTTTGACATAGTGGAGCTGAACACCATTAAGGTTTTATTCTACTATTTTTCATAGTAGTGTATATTCGGATAATACAGTTTGATTACTTCAAAATAATCCACCCATGAAAATGGCTTTCATATTTATAATTCCCACATCTTGAAAATGGCTTGCCTATTTATATAATAGTGATTCGAAAAGGGGACAAGAGGGATAAATATGTATTAGAAGAATAAAAGATATTTATACATTAATAGGTTTATGTGCTTAATTTGGGATTTTTTTATTAGGAAGTGCTTATAAGAATCCCCAACGGACATTCTTTGAAACAAAAACCATAAACTTGTGCAACTATAAACATTGAGATCACTTCAACAAACTTCGCAAAATTTTTAAAAGTTTTAGTCTTAAGTCATGGAGATCTATAAACATCATGTCTTGATAGTTAGATGTATAAAAAGATGTAACTTTAGTTTAAAAAAAATGCCACAACTACATAAAACTAAAGAGCTTGTATTCCCTATTGAACTCTCCTTTGGATAAAACCCAAACAAGAACAACTAACATTCAAGGAAAATAAACAGAATTTGTATAAAAAATGCACTTTCTCCCCCTTTGATTAAATTTCCATCTGTACTTTCAATGTATCAAATAAAAAATAAACTTTACAATATTAAGTAAAATGAAAATTTTCGGTTCCACCAAAAATATTATCAAACACCTAAAAAAAGTTTTATAACGCAAAATGTTTGACAAACTTATTTTCTCAAAAATAAAACTCAAATTGCATTCCTAATAGCTTTAGTACAACCACCAACTAGTTATCTTGATAATTGACTCATACAATTCTTAATAACAAAATACTGCTCAAAATCTGAAGTCCTAAAGAAAAATTAATGAAGTGGAACTTAGCTTGTGCCATTGAATTATCATTAAAGACAGGGAATCAGTTTGGATATTTGTCTAATATAAATTGTCTGATTGTTTTTACCTTCAAGCAGAATGTCTCCATGAAATGTTGTCGAAAGACAAAATAGAGCTATAGATGGTTAATTCAAAGTCGGGTGGAAGTATCAAAGGAAATAATAATTAATACATCATAAGGTGAATGATTATCTCACTCAATTACATTTGAGATATAAAAAGACACCTGCGAAAAACTAATGAAGAAACTAAAAAATAGAGTGTGCATATATGGAAAAGTACGATGCCCTTGAACTACTTGTTCCATAATTATTAAACCAACCAGTTCAGTGAAACTTGAGACCTACTCATTATCATATTTGGAATTTGTCAACAAACAGACACATGCACACATATATCATACTTATTCATTTTCTTGGAACCAGATTAAGCTTTTTTTATAGTGGTTAATGTTTGCATTGAACATTATGCAAATGGACTTACAAATTGTAATACCCAAAACATTATGATCCAGGGGGATTTTTTTTGGAAAAATCCTTATTGCCAATAGCATAGGGGAGAGGTGCGATGACAAGAGTGATGTGAAACATGTATTATAAGAGGGTATTTTTTTGTATTTGTAAAGGCATTTTGGACACTAAAAATTTAAGATTAATATTAGTTTTCCCTGTCCTTTGTGTTCAAAAACTTTTGAATGAGCCCCTCTTTATGCAGAAGTCCTTTATAATGATCCACTGATTACAAGGGCCTTATTTAAATTGATACTATACCTAATTACTTAGAGTCCTAATTTTAGTAATTAACTGAAAGGAGAAATATAGATAAACTAGGTAACAAAAAGACTACTCCTATCTAATCCTAAACATCATAACTTAAAATCAACAACTAAATAAACAGTAAGCATAGTAACATTGAAAATGGTAAGAAATACAATCTCTTCCTATTTTTGAAAATTGGTTAGGGTCCTCCACACCCCCACTTAAGAAGCTCATCTCACGCATGGAAGAATGAAAAGACATTATCATAATAGCAATAAAATTATTATCAAACTCCTTTACCTGACAAGGAAGTATTCCAAGTGTTAATCAACCCGTGGAGGGATATCAACCCCACCCTAAAATATAGGAAATAACTTACCAAGGAAGAACTCCTCTGTACATCTCAACATAGTATGCACTAACCATCCAAAATCACAAAAAATATCAAATAAATCCTGATCATAGTTGTCAAATCATAAATTGAATCATGAATCGAAAACCTATGAATCGTGAATCGAATCGTAAAAATCGATTTAAACGTAAAATATGTAGGAAATAATATAAAAATATCCAATCGAATTATAAGAATATGATTCTATTCTAGATTCATATCGATTAGTATGTGAATCTGATCAAATCGTACGAATTGAATCACAAATTGTAAGGTTTTGACAACTATGGTTGGGATATTCATATTTGTTTGGATATCATTGGATATTGGTTAGATCTAATGAATATTGATGGATGAATTTCACATGAGCAAATATCTAGATTATGCTTAAAAATAAGCCCATTAGAGGTTCAAAACCCAAACTAACACCCAGACGGCCCCGTAAAAAGCACAAACACCTCACACGGGACCAATGTAACTTGTAGGAACTAACCACGTTGTCACAGGGCTCCTGGTTTGAGAATAAGATGATAGTTTGAAAATATCTAGACTTTGACTTAAAATATGCTATTAGAGGGTGAAAACCCAAACCAACTCCCAAATGGCCCTGTAAAAGGCATGAGCATCTTGCATGGGACCAATGTAACTCATAGGAACTGACCGCGTAGTCACGGGATGCCCTGTTTGAGATTATGAACTCCCGATTTGAGAATATAACGATAATTTGAAAATATCTAGATTATGCTTAAAAAAACAATTAAAAGGGTGAAAACCCAAACAATCCCCCAAACAGCCCCATAAGAGGTATGAACACCTTGCGAAGGACCAATATAACTCATAAGAACTGATCGCGTAGTCAGGGGTCTCCCTATTTGAAAATATGATGATTATTTGAAAATGTGACACCACGCCTAATAAAATACCGGGTGATTAATCCTATACCTAATTAAAACAGGAGTCTCATATGGTTTATTCTCAGCATCACTGTCGAAAACAAATTTATTTACTATTAACCTATTAGGCCGGTGTCAAAATTTTATTTAACTAATCTTTTTATCCAAAACAACCAAGTAAAAAATTCACACAGTTTATATACCACAACTGAAATGAAATAAAATAACCGAACACTCCGTATAACATAATACAACCAAATTGAATTCCAGACTAAAAGACGATAAAAGAATAAATGAATACAATTGGGCTATCGGCCCGATTGTTACTACAATACCTCCTATCTAGATCTCAAGGATAGAAGAGTCTATAATAAACTTACAGGCATCCACAGCTGCTACATCAAATGCCTGAATCGAAAGAATCATCATCCAGGCGTCCCTGTGTCTGGACACCTAATATATATAGATATATAGCAAGAAAGGGGAAAATAGAGTAACGGGTCAGAGGCCGAGTTTTTGAAAATTATTTAGCAAGTGCATAAATTTCATATTTTAAAATATGAAATCTCTCATACTTCGTGAGATACACCTCACCCCTCTGTTAATAGTGCACACCTATCGCATACCTTTTAAACAACCTAGTTAAGCTACCCCGCCTAACTAATCTGCTTCACCCATCTTCTAAAAGTCCTCATAAACCCGAGTAATAAGGACATAACTTCTCCCCATTCCTAACATTGCGCTACGTTTCGTGCGTGGAGTGTCTCACGAAGCGAAATCCAAACAAGGAACCCCCCCCCCCCCCCCGATATACTACTACCTGACAATGTTGATCGTCGAGATCCATTCGGCCCTTAGCACGTAACACGTATTATAAAAACCCACCCACACACACACACACACACACACACACACACATATATATATATATAGTTCTCACTAGAACCTAAGATTCATATTCATATAAATCCGGATATAAATCTATCGAAAAGGAAATAAACCCTTATTCATTCTTTTCACTTTACACAAGTTGACTTTATATGACATCTCAACTTCATATACAAGCAATATACTATACCCAACAAGTATAATTATACCTATTACAATCATAAGTATAATAACCATCCCACCGAGCTATAACTCGAGGATGTAGTGTTATAGTGCCTATCCACATCCGAGTTTACTCAATCAACCACGGTACCAAAGCAGACTCATTCATGGGCATGGTAAAAATACACAACAGTGGAGGCGGTCATATTCTCTCCTGAAAGTAGAATAAATTTCCCTTATCCTCAAGCTAAAGGATTCACCCACATCGCGCAACCTTCCTGGATAGCACTAGAGAAAATATATTATCTGTCTATCCATCCCTATGCCCGGGGAAACTTGTGGAACCAACCTCTAAGATACAAATATACCAACAACATACAGATATATTTATTTTCGTATCATATCATATATATATAGTAACAACTCTCGTATATGATATATATCACTTCTCAATATATATAGCTATAATTAGCAAACTCTTATAGCGATAGCCAATAACCCCGAATGTTCCCATTCAAAATAGCATATAAGTATTCTCTTACTTAGTATATAACTCGTACCTTAATGACTTTTAAGGATTTATATATAATCCCGAATATACTAATTCGTAATAATCAAATAAGTATACTATCGACTTATTTTGGATCCATAGGTATCGCATCACCTATAATAATAGTCGTCAATAGACGTACCGGATAGTCGCCCAATCCTCGTTAGCCCATATCCTAGATTTCATTCTAATCGCATCCTAGGATTTACTCAAATGCATTCAACCCATACTCATTATAACTTCATAAATATCTATACACACTTACCGAAGACCTCTCTCTCGAATGTTGCTCGGCCCGAACATTCACTAGGACCGTCCCCCAGATTGTACACTAAATGAACCCGAGGTTCCCTCTTTCATCTCAAGGTTTACTTACCCTCAATACCATCATCTAGGAGTCCTAATATCATAACTAGAATCCCCTATAATAATCTCCAATTGCAATTTAACTCCCCCTAAACTCAAAGAAGGAAAACTACTAATTTTAACAAAGGCGAATCGATTCGCCCCAAATGCCAATCGATTCGGGATAACGAATCAATTCGGTTTCCATCCGAATCAATTCAGAAAGCGTTTTGCAAGAAGTTCCTCAAAGGAGAATCGATTCGGTCTCAATCCGAATCAATTCGGCATGAGATAGCCTTATAGGTCCTCTTATGCAAATCGATTCGGTCTAGACCCGAATCAATTCCCTCTGTTCGGAGGGCACTATTTGGGAGATTTTATCTTCTCCAAAATACCCAAATAATCCAACTTCCATTTTTATGGTTTCTAACCTCAACCAACAACACTATAATCATCCTAACACTGATTTCTAACTAACACATCAATTAAATCGTGATATTAAACCATTTCTCTTAGATTTAAACCCTAAAACCATTAAAACCCTAGTTTATCATTTTCTCCCATTTCTACCCATTTCTACACACTATTAACGTAGGTTTAACACTAGAAATCATTAAGAGTTTACGATACGTCAAATTGTAAACTCATACTCAAATTTCCCAAATTTATTTTAAGGGTTCTAACCCAAAAATTATATAGTTTACCAACTATAATATGAGATACACACATTCAATTAAATAAAGCAAATAAGCACTTGCCTTGTGGATAAAATCCTACAACCTCGAGTCGAATCCCGTGGAGTTTGGCTCCGAAATCCATTTCTTCTTCCTTTTTTTCCTTCTTCGTTTCTCTTTCTATTCTTTCTCTCTTTTCTTTCTTCTCTTTCCCTCTCTCTCATGCCTTATAAGATAGAAATAAGGGCTTGTCCCTTATTAAGCCCAAAAATGACTCGTTTACTCAACAGTGAGTCTCTACGAGTCGAAAAGTCCCCGGAACCTAAACGGTACCCTCGGATACTATATTCTGACTACCTCAACCATTCCAAAACTAACCGTGTACTCGAAATCTCCATCCCAATTACCTAACTAAAATTCACTAGTCGTACCCGACACTTCTTAATACGTGTGTTTTCCAAATAAAATATTATCCTTTGTCGCTTTACCCAACGGCAACATGTAATTAAAATAATCCAACTCATTTACTTAGTCCCAAAAGTAAATGTAACACACATCAGTAAACTCTAACACTCATAAACTTAAAAAATTATTATTCACAGAAATTCCTCCAATTTCTAAATTACACCCATTTATGTAATTTAAATTTCCATAAAAGTGCGTAGTATTATATTCTCCCCCCTACAACGGAATTTCGTCCCCGAAATTCGGATATGATCGGTA
This sequence comes from Sambucus nigra, assembly GCA_949130495.1. NCBI lineage: Eukaryota > Viridiplantae > Streptophyta > Magnoliopsida > Dipsacales > Adoxaceae > Sambucus > Sambucus nigra. The sequence goes on along the minus strand of OX422217.1, from coordinate 66,934,997 downwards.
CTACCAACTTAGGATTGCTAATCACACTTCATCCTGCACACACAAGTCGAAAGGTACTAACCCAAATGGTACCCTACCATATACTCGTTCACAGTACCCACCTATCTCAAGGCTTATATTCTATCGCACCAGCTTAATAACAAGCTTAACCAAACCTCTATATGATAACACACTACCTCGGTCGTAAGGTTAACTCTAATAATGACTCATCGTACCTAGTGCTTCCATAACGACATGTAAAGAGAATGAGCCTATAGTCACAACACTAACGTATTGATCCCATTAGAAAGTCGACACCCTAAACGTCCATTCATTTTCATAAGGACAATAAATTTCCCTCAAAAGGAAACTAAACTAGCACTTGACTACTCCCGTCATTCTTCCCTCTCATCTTAGGTGTGCTAACTCTTATTGCACTAATATACTTGGATCATTGCTTACCTCCTATGATGTTCCATCCAACCCAATCCAAATCCATTTATAACTGCCTCACAACATAATCTTCAGCTTTATATACTATGCCTCTTCTATTTTGGGCGGTATATAAAATGAACTTATGAAGGTGCGCATACACCCTATAATCCGTGCCTATCAGCACACTATTGCAAACGTCACACACGAAATAATCTCTCTTAAAATGGGGCCTCACTTTCTTGGCCTGGTGCTAACACCTGGGTATTCTCAATAATCTTCTCAAGATTCAATTCTTCCTATAATAAAAAATATAATCCATCTAAAGGTTAACCCACTAATCTTTTTTTGGTTAACTCACAACAATCTTCCTATATCAGCGCCACTAGTTCTACTAGCCTGACTTCATGGTAGTCCTAAGATCAATGTGTTTCCTACACACGTAAAATGAGTACTATTCTAACTATGTACCTAGTGATCAAGACCTCTCTTAACTTTCGACATATGGTCTGTTTCATGCATGGGACGTCTCACAAAGTGAAATCCAAACAAGGAACCCTCCTATTACACTACTTCCTCGCATCATCGGTCATCAAGATATAATGGCCTGGCACACCATCGGGACATTCTAAATCCTACCTTGTTAACCTACTAATGTACTTCTACCATTATGTCCTTCCATCTTGGAGAAATGGAAAGTCTAGCTAATCGGGGCGCCTACTCTCTGCAAAAGTGTTACGAACATCATACCCAAAACACATTTTCTCTGAATTTTCCTTCCATTCAAGGCCTGGCTATAAGCCTCAACCCAAATTCCTTTACCTTGCCTTACCCACATACTTACGGTGAGAGAAACATTTCCAGTGCTTTTCCATAGCACATCTACTTCCATTAGCCTTTAATTGTCACATGACATTCAACTAATTTATCATCAAAACCAACATCCTAGTATATAATAACATCTCTCTACTCCCAAAGCTGTTAAGTTTCATACGTGGAGTGTTTCGCAAAGCGAAATCCAAATAAGGAACACCTCCGATACACTACTTAACTTTATCGGTCGTAGAGGTATGTCAACATAAAACATGTAAAATCATAAATCTTGCATACCTTAGATCATGTCTATAAGGTCCCCATGCACTAAAGTCATGCTAGTGAAACATCTACTCACCGGAGTTCCATCTAAATATATAATAAAGGCGAGGTCAACCTGTATCTAGGTTTGATATCACAACAACAACCCGTTCCACCCTGAAACTGTGGATATGATAGTCTTGCAATCATTAGACTGCTATCAGTTCGATAATACAATAACATTACTCTTATAATAGTACCATAATCGTATAACACACACAAAATGATTAGTACATACCAGATATAAATTCAAAATACCAACACCCTCTTTCACAGCGAATGAAGGAAAATAGATACCCGCTACTGCAAAAAAATATATAGATATACACTATATAATGTTACTGATACTACCAGTAAACTTGAATCACACACACGAATGTAGGGCTAAAAAAATACTATGACTCAATCTAGCCACACAAAATATACCTCCTTCATCCGAGGTGAAACTCATAACAATAACTTCGCCAATTTCCCTAACTGCTCCAATTGGTTCCCGAATATAGTACACTTGCCTTAACTGAACTAAAACTACTTAAATCAACGCCCCATCTCAGCACCCTATTCTTGTCCTTTAACTCCTACCGGGCAAGATCAAAGCGTGTTGTTCTATATCCAATATTATAATCATTCCCCATCTCTGTCCACCCTAATGGTGAAAATCACCCTTGTAGTTCCCTTATCTCCTCCGACTAAAAGGAAACATAATACCAGCCTCAACTGCCTTATTTCAATGAATCCCCAGGTGGATGTCCACCTATGGGGATCCATGAACAAAAATTCTCCATAAGTGTTAGCAACACTTACTAGTGAGCCTCTCAGTCCTCTGAAGGACTCTCTCTTCATTGTACCTACCTTAATTTGGTATAAAGTTCACTTATCCGTATAACTCTTTATTCATTTTCAGCCTCTGACTGATCCTTATATGAATAATTCAGAAACTACACTATCCCCAAGTCTGGTAAATCGAAGGATTTCACGGTTAAAATCATTCATAAGATTCATCTATGAGCAAAACATCATGCTCCCTCAAGTATGGTGACCATTGTTCCCACCATTTCAACATTGCTCCAACGAGTGAAAAAATTTTCCTCAAATTTTCACATCTATGCATTTCTATACCCCGCTCTAAGCCCAAGCTTATGATCCCTATACTTCAACTGAATAAAGCTACACTGCCTCCGTATGACTCAACTGAATAAAGCTTCACTGGGTAATTCAAGTTTATCATCACTCTTTACTATAGCGGTACGTGGATAGTTATAACTACTATACTTTAGTAGTCATTGCAGCAATCCTTGATAATCCCATAAGGGGAGTGACCTCTACTGCGGTCCTCGTCCCCGACTTCAACTAACAGCTCCAACTCAGTCATGCCTCCTGCTGCCCTCATAATGGCCTTCCTCGGTCGCCCTTCATCGATCAGCACACGAATCTCAAACGAGTGCGCAAAAGATTTACTATAATCTTACATAATGATAAGAGAACGAAATCTCACAAGAGGGATCAACAATCCTAATAATAAGTCTCTATATAAAATCGAATGCAACGCTGAAAGCATAGTACGTCCGCAAAGATTCCTAAGGACACTAGAACCTGATGCTTTGATACCATCTGTGACACCCCTCCTAATAAAATACCGGGTAATCAATCATATGCCAAATTAAAACAGGAGTCTCATATGGTTCATTCTCAGCATCACTGTCGAAAACCAATTTATTTACTATTAACCTATTAGGCTGGCGTCAAAATTTTATTTAACTAATCTTTTTATCCAAACCAACAAAGTAAAACATGCACACAATTTATATACCACAACTGAAATGAAATAAAATAACTGAACACTCGGTATAACATAATACAACCAAATCGAATGCCACACTAAAAGAGGGTAAAAGAAGAAATGAATACAATTGGGCTATCAGCCCGAATGTTACTACAATACCTCCCATCTAGATCTTAAGGATAAAAGCATCTACAATAAACCTCCAGGCATCCAAACCTGATGTAGCAAACATCTGACTCGAAAGAATCATCATTCAGGCGTCCCTGTATCTCGACACCTAATATATATAGATATATAGCAAGAGAGGGGAAAATAGAGTAACGGGTCAGAGGTCGAGTTTTTGAAAATTATTTAGCAAGTTCATAAATTCCATATTTTAAAATATGAAATCTCCCATATTTCGTGAGATACACCTCACCCTTCTTCTAATAGTGAACTCCTATCGCATACCTTTTAAACAACCTAGTTAAGCTACCCCGCCTAACTAATCTGTTTCACCCATCTTCTACAAGTCCTCATAAACCCGAGTACTAAGGACTAAACTTATCCCCATTTCCAACATTATGCTACGTTTCATGCGTGGGGTGCCTTGCTAAGGGAAATCCAAACAAGGAACCCCCCGATACACTACTACCTAACAATGTTGATCGTTGAGATCTATTAGGCCCTCAACACATAACGTGTATTATAAAAACCCTCATATATATATATAGTTCTCACTAGAACCTAACATTCAGATTCATATAAATCTGGATATAAATCTACTAGAAGGGGAATAACACCTTATTCTTTCTTTTCACTTTACACAAGTTGACTTTATATGATATCTCAACTTCATATATAAGAAATATACTATACTCAACAAGTATAATTATAGCTATTACAATTTTAAGTATAATAACCATCCCACCGAGCTATAACTCGAGGATGCAGTCTCATAGTGCCTATTCACATTCGGGTTTACTCAATCAACCGCGGTACCAATCTAGACTCACTCACGGTCATATTAAAATACACAACGGTGGAGGCGGTCATATTCGCTCTTGAAAGTGGAATAAAACTATTGCACTCGTATGTGGGACGATATGACCTGGGGATATACTCTCCCTGCTACTCAAGCCAAGGGATTCAACTACATCGCGCAACTTCCCTGGATAGCACTAGAGAAAATATATAATCTGGCTGTCCACCCCTATGCCCGGGGAAGCCTGTGGAACCAGCCTCTAAGATAAAAATATACAAATAACATACAGATATATTTATTTTCGTATCATATCATATATATACAGTAACAACTAGGGGTGTAAAACGGATGGATATGGAGAGGATACCATAGTATCCACATCCGTATCCGTCAAGACTCCACACTATCCGTATCCGTATCTGTATCCGCCCGGATAATAATTTCAGCTATCCATATTCGTATCCTCTCGGATTTCCTAGATTCGGATAATATCCTTATCCGTTTTTATTGTTTAAGATACATTAAGATACACATAGCATATTAAACACTAATTTAATCAATTAATTAAATATATAATTTTTCATTCCATGTAAGATATAGAGAATGTGTAAAGCATCAAATTAAACTATAAAAGCAGGTTCGAGCAAAAGTACTAACCTTTAATGTGCATTTTCTTATTCAATTTTGAGCCATTGAAATTTGTATCCTCTTCAGTTTCTCTAATGTTTGAACAAAAATGAAGTGAAGCATCATCTTACCTGAAAAGAATAACTCAATTAAAATATTAACGGAGAAAACAAAGAATATATTACAATAAAGAAGGGATGTTATTTTTTACCCCTTAAGTTCCTGAAGTGTGTCTTTCTCATCTCCTTTCCTTTGTATCCTTGTCGAATTAAGCATTAAGGTAATCACAACTCGCAAGTTAGTAATAATGCATAAAGATAAGACATTAATTGTTTGAACATACTAATTCACCTAAGTAAAACTTCACCAATATATTGTACTAAAAAGATAAATCCATGAGTTTAATAATACATGTAACATAAGTTTTTCTTATACATAAAAGTTTCTTCCACCAAAATCCGCCCCCGTAACACAAAAATTATCATCTTCAACTTCTAAGGTCCCACAAAGCTATATTGGATAAGAAGAAAAAAAAAGTTATAAACGGATTATTAGCATTAGCTATTCATTATCACAAGAAGAACAATACTAACAAAAATATTCAATTAATAATAATACCTGAAAATGAATTTTCGAGAGACTAGCTATTCATTATCATTAGCAACCTTCAAATTTTCTAAAATTTTTGCAAACAGATAATTGGTTAGTGTTTATTTATGTTTAATAGTAATGATAAATATAAATTTTATTTTGACTTACCCAGTTTCTCTCCAATAGAAGGAAACCAATCTTTCAAACAAAGAAGAGTCTCGACAGTCTCAGAAGCTAAAGATGAACGTGTATCATCCACAATTCTGCGCCCCCAACTAAAAGTTGACTCTAATGCAACAGTAGTAACATGAATAGCTAAGATATCACATGCCATTCCTAACAATCACTTTTAACCCATTCCTAACAATCAAATTAATAATAATTTCAGTGTAACGAGTATGAAACATATCACCATTTTGGAGAAGAACTTTTTTATCATTCAACCACGACTTAATACGATCTACCATTGGCTTATTGTATACAGCATTATCAACCACAATAGTCATAAGTTTTTTATCAATATTCCACTCTAATATTCTAGTCTTCACCCATTCAGCTACATTTTCAGCATCATGTGGACATTCGATCCAACAAAAAGAAATTATTTTCTTATGCAATTTCCATTCATTAACTATGTAATGGCAACTCAAACAACAATACCCAGTTTCTTGATGTTTAGGAGTCCAGATGCCTGTAGTAAGGCTAACCCTAGATGAAAGACTTTCAATGCTCTTGTAAACTTTTTCTTTTTCACATTTAAAACCTCTTTTTAAATCATTTCTCACAGTAACTCTTGACTGAAATTTATAAGTAGGACAACAATAAGAAAGCCAATACTTGAAGTACTCGTGCTCGACCATAAGAAAGGAATAATCATGTTTAGCAACCATTTGAGCAAATAAAAGTCTCTCCACATCTGGGTCAAATTTGTAAGTGCCAAACTTTGGAACCGGATCACTAGATGACTTAACTGCGCTAATAAGTTTCTGTCGAATGTCTCTTCCACTCGCAACCTTACGTTTACACGATTTGAGATGGTTGCTCAAATGTGAGGTTCCTTTTAAACTCCCCACATCAAACTTTCTTTTGCAATGGGTGCAAGTCGTCGTAACAGAATTATCTAGATGAACCTCTCTATTAAAATCAAACCACACGTTAGATGTAAGTTTTTTGTTCTGCGCTTTGTTCTCACGAGCAAGACTTGCGCGATCCGACGAAATACTCTCCACTGGAACAGGAGAAGATTCATGCGTGGAAGGATTATTTTGGTTAGCTTCTGTAGACATTAAACTGCATCGTGTTGATTACAAAAAATAATTAGTAAAAATAATAAAATTATAAAGACCCATGGGCAATAAAATTAGTAAGAATAATTACAAGCGTAGAAAGACTCGATCTTTATTTATGTGTACTTGTTCGACTAATGTAGTTGATGCACACTTTAATATTTTTTTTTTACTTAACCTCAAAGAAAATTTTAGGAATAAGTGCTTATGGATGTTCCCAAACTTAGAAATTAAATGAGGGATAATAAGTGCTATGCGACGTTCCCAAATATAATCTATTTTTTAAAAGAAAAAATTAAAACATAGAAAAAGGCATAAAACTGATCTTTAAAAAAAATATGAAACTAATTTTAACAAAAAAAATTGTTACCTAAAAAAATTTATTACCGAATTGAAATGTGCATTTTTTTGTGTTGTTGAAATCCTAATTCAGTATTATTAGTACCTAATTGAAATGGAGATGTAACAGGTGGGTATGGAAAATAATTTCCCCTACCTCTAAACTAAAATCCCCTCCACAACTTCAATCTCTAATTCTCTCTCTATCTGAACAAACACGGACTCGCCACTGGAACAGAATTTTCATCCTAATATTACTCAAAAATTTGAACCAAAACAGAATTTATGAAACTCCATAATTCAGTTTGTCTACATTATTAAACTCCATAAACAACCATAAACATATCACCAAAACTGAATTTATGAAACTCCATAATTCAGTTAGTCTACTTTATGAAACTCCACAAACAACCATAAACATATCACCAAAACAGAATTTATGAAACTCCATAAACAACCATAAACATATCACCAGATTTTCTGATATTCACTTTTGTGTTGTGTTGTGATATTTAATTTATGAACCTCCATAAACAACCATAAACATATCAGTTTGGGTTGTGATATTGAAAAAACGGGTGACTGACCTTGTGAGATCGGAGCGGAGATCGGAGGAGATTGGAGGACAATGGAGGGGATCACAGGGGAGTTGTGAGGACAGCGGAGGGAGATCGGAGGAGATCGGAGGACATCGAAGGGAGATCAGAGGACAGCGAGGGAGCGGCGGGAGATCGAGGGAAGAGGGAAGGGTTTGGGGGAAATAATAAGATGACCGTGGTTTGTTTTTGTTTATTAGGGTTATGTTAGATTTTTAAAGTTTATTTAATTATACTTATGCCCAATTTTTTTTAAGTTTTAGTTTATATATAAAATATTATATGACCAATATTTTACACTTTGTTAGACAGATATGGATATCCGAAAAAATGGATATCCGGTAAAATGGATACTCCGTGTCGGATACCGATTATCCGTGTCGGATACTAGTGCTATCCGTATCCGTATCCGTTTTCTCGGATTTTTTTATAGAGTATCCATATTTGTATCCATTTCCGTTTTTTCGGATAAATATCCGCAAATTCGGATTCGGATATCGGACGGATGCGGATTTTTGAATATCCATTTACAGCCCTAGTAACAACTCCCATATGTAATATATATCACTTCTCAATATATATAGCTATAATTGCCAAACTCTTATAGAGATAGCCAATAACCCCGAATGTTCCCATTCGAAATAGCATATAAGTATTCTATTACTTAATATATAACTCGCACCTTAATCACTTTTAAGAATTTATATATTATCCCAAATATACCAAATTCGTAATAATCAAATAAGTATACTATCGACTTATTTTGGTTCAATAGGTATCGCATCACGTATAATAATAGTCATCAATAGACGTATCGAATTGTCGCTCAATCCTCGTTAGCCCATATCCTAGATTCCATCCTAATCGCATCCTAGGATTTACTCAAATGCATTCAACCCATATTCATTCTAACCACATAAATATCTCTAGACACTTGTCAAAGACCTCTTTCTCGAATGTTGCTTGACCCGAACATTCACTAGGTCCGTCCCCCAGATTGTACACTAAATGAACCCGAGCTTCCCTCTTTCATCTCAAGGTTTACTCACCCTCAATACCATCATCTAGGAGCCCTAATATCATAGCTAGAATCCCCTATAATAATCTCCAATTGCAATTTAACTTCCCCTAAACTCAAATAAGGAAAACTGCCAATTTCAACAAATGCAAATCGATTCGCCCTAAATGCCAATCGATTCGGGCTAGCGAATCGATTCGATTTCCATCCAAATCGATTCGAAAAGTATTCTGCAAGCAGGTCTTCAAAGGAGAATCAATTCGGTCTCAATCCAAATCGATTTGGCCTGAGACAGCCTTACAGGTCCCCTAATATGAATCGATTCGGTCTAAACCCTAATTGATCCTCCCTATTCAGAGGGCACTGTTTGGGCGATTTAATCTTCTCCAAAATACCCGAATAACAATCCAACTTCCATGGTTTCTAAGATTAACCAACAACACTATAATCATCCTAACATTGATTTCTAACTAACACATTCTTTAATTTGTGGTATTAAACCATTTCTCTTAGATTTAAACCCCAAAACCATTAAAACCCTAGTTTATCATTTTCTCCCATTTCTACACACCATTAACGTAGGTTTAACACTAGAAGTCACTAAGAGTTTATAATACGTCAAATTGTAAACTCATACTCAAATTTTCCAAATTTATTTTAAGGGTTCTAACCCAAAAATCATATAATTTACCAACTATAATATGAGATACACACACTCAATTAAATAAAGCATGTAAATACTTGCCTCGTGGATAAAATACGATGACCTCGAGTCGAATCCCAAGGAGTTTGGCCTAAAACTCCCTTTCTTCTTCCTCTATTTCCTTCTTCCTTTCTCTTTCTCTTCTTTCTCTATTTTCTTTCTTCTCTTTATCTCTCTCTCGTGCCTTATACGAGAGAAATAAGGGTTTCTCCCTTATTAAACCCAAAAATGACTCGTTTACTCAATTGCAAGTTCCTACTAGTCCAAAAGTTCTCGAAACCTAAAAGTTGCCCCAGATACTCTATTCCGACTATCTCGGCCATTCCGAAACCAACCATGGACTCGGAATCTTCATTCGAATTACCTAACTAAAATTCACAAGTTGTACCCGACACTTCTCAGTACGCGTGTTTTCCAAATAAAATATTATCCTTCGTCGGTTTACCCAACTGCGACATGTAATGAAAATAATCCAACTCATTTACTTACTCCCAAAATTAAATGTTACACACATCGGTAAACATCTAACACTCATAAACTTTAAAAATTATTATTCATAGAAATTCCTCCAATTTTGAAATTACACCCATTTATGTAATTTAAATATCCATAAAAGTGCGAGGTATTACAGAAAATATCTAGATTAGTCTTAAAAACATGCTGTTAGAGGAAGAAAACTCAAACTAGCGCCCAAATGACCCTGTAAGAGGCATGGACACCTCGCACGGGACCAATGTAACTTATAGGAACTGGTCGCCTCATCTCGGGGCCCTCGGGTTGAGAATATGATGATAATTTAAAAATATTTATACGATTGCTTAAAAATAAGCCATTTAAAGGGTGAAAATTCAAACCATCCCAAACGGCCTTGTAAGAGGCATAGACACCTTGCACGGGACCAATGTAACTTTTAGGAACTGATCGCATAGTCACGGGTCTCCCTCTTTGAAAATATGATGATAATTTGAAAACATCTAGATTAAGCGTAAAAACAAGCCCTTAAAAGGGCAAAAACTCAAACCATCCCCCAAACGACCCTGTAAGAGGCATGAACACCTCGCACGGGAGAAATATAACTTGTACGAATTGATCGCGTAGTCACGAGTCTCCTAATTTGAGTATACGATAAAAATATCTATATTAGGCTTAAAAACATTCCGTTAGAGGGTTGAAACCCAAACTAATGCCCAAACGACCTCGTAAGAAGCACTAAAACCTCGCACGGGCCCAATGTAACTCGTCGAAACAAACCGCATAGTTGTGTAACTCCCAGATTGAGAATATAACGATAATTTGAAAATATATAGATCATGCTTAAAAATAAGTCGTTAAAGGGTGAAAACCCAAACCAACGCTCAATTAGCCCAGTAAGAGTATGGACACCATCCACGTGATCAATCTAACTTGTAGGAATTGATCGCATAATTACGGGTCTCCCGATTTGAGAATATGATGATAATTTGAAAATATCTAGATTAATTTTAAAAACAAGCTGTTAAAAGGGTGAAAACCCAAACCAATCTGAACAATCCCGTAAGAGGCATGAACAACTCGCACGGCTTATCGGTTTTTTAATATGACGATAATTTGAAAATATCCATATTAGGCTTAAAAAATGCCATTGGAGGGTGAAAACTTAAACCAGCCCTCAAACGGCTCTCTAATAGGTACTAACACCTTGCACGGGACCCATGTAACTCGTAAGAACTGACCGTGTAGTCATGGGTCTCTCAGTTTGAGAATATGATGATTATTTGAAATTATCTAGATTATGCTTAACAACATTTCGTTTGAGGGTGAAAACTCAAACCAATTTTCAAACAACCCTATAAGAGGCACTAATACCTCACACGAGACTAATGTAACTCGTAGGAACTAACCACATAGTCAGAAGACTTTCAGTTTGAGAATATAATAATAATTGTAACTCTTATATGCAATTTTTTAACTTGAATAAGATTTTTTTTAACATTACTTGGTTACTAATATCATCTCTTTTTTGTATCCTATTTTTTTGCAGGATAACATTTTATCGTTAGCTTTTATCCACGTAGAAAATACGAAGAAGTCAATGGTTTACAACAAGGGCATTATTTATTTAATGTCGTTAATATTCAGGTTTCTAATTTTTATATGTTATGGTCATGCTGACTTTTGTAGTTTTATTAACTTTTTTGGCATGAGGGATCTTGTAATTTTATTGTTATATTTTAAGCAGGTTTTATATTAGCAGGTTTTACAATGTCCAGAAAATAGAGAAATTTTGCCCGATTTTTTTGGTCTGTCAACTATTAAGATTTGTAATATTATGAAGTTTGTATGTATATTAGTTTATCAACAACTTGGAAGATTCGCAATTTGGGAATTTGCTTGATTTTTTTGCAAATAATAAATATTTTTCCTACCAGATTTGGAATTTGTTGATTTTTCAGATTTGTTTTCAAATAATATTTTTTTTATTAATTGAAAAATCTGGCACAATTTAAAATCGTGCCAAAATCGTATCAAATTATAAAATTTTAATATGGTTATAAAACAATTTGGCACCTTTTATAACTGTGACAAAAGCATGCCAGAAAATAAAAAAACTGGCACGATTTAAAACCGTGCCAACGTGCCAGATTCAATGTCTGGCACGGTTTAAAAGTTTGCCAAAAGCATGCCAGGTTGGACAATCTAGAATGGTTTTAAACCATTCTAAAAAATTTGGCACCCCTGATTCTGGCACGGTTTTAAACCGTGCAAAATTGTAATTTTTGGTGTAGTGTAAATAGACGATTTAACATGGCTTGTAATGAAAGTAAACTAAATTTACTTGTCACTAAGATTCCCTGCAATACAAACTTCAACATTATTAACTTTGCAAGAAGACTTGATTGGATAATATAACTTGATAAGAATTGTCCCATTCCTAATTATATAACAATAGAGTAAGGATAAATCGGGAGGTACAAAACTCCAATGTAAAAATTATATGTAGTAGAGATTATTAAGTGCAACTGATCTCTCCATTACAATATCCATGTCCTTAAGGAAAAATTTGTTATTCCTACTATTTAAATTTCGAAATAGTACAGGATTGTTAATAAAATAAAAATTACAGAAAGAAAAAGAAATTATAAAAAATTAAATCACTTACTTGAATATTGTAGAATAAATAATAAATTAGAGGTAAATCCGAGCCCTGTTACACAGTCTCCTTAAGACAAATTTATTCCTCCAATGTGCTTGAGTTTAAGAATAATTGTCTCCCAAGATAGAACGAATTTCCAGATTAATCAAGTAGCACAACTGTGATTAATCACGACGAACATAATTTCTGTGTTTACTCAACCAAACAGACTGATGAATGAATGCGGAAAGAATTCTGGCAGCAGTTAATTTTTGGAGGAAAATTGAAGGACGAAATTTCATTTTTTTTAAAACCGGAGGGAAGGAAATGTATTTATAGTTTTGGTTCTGACTGTTGGGAACAGTCAAACCATTTTTAACTGTCAATGACAGTTAATTTCGGTTTTAAAGTAACTGCTGACTTTTGAAAATTAATTAATTCGTTAATTAATTAAAGCCCAAAAAGTTAATTAGATTCGGCCCAAAAATTTAAGAATTTTTATAAGCCCAAGCCCGAGCCGAGCCAGACGGACGCGCGCGCGCACGTGTGGACCTTTGACCGAAAGTCAACCCAAGCATAGCTTAGGTCATCTCCCCTTCAAAGAGTTGGGATACCCCAAAGGCATCCAAGCCTTAGTCCATCAATTGGGTTTTATTAACTCATCATTTTTCCACTACTCTTCCAATGTGGGACAAGAGTTAAAACAAACCCAATACATTAACTTTCATTGCTTTATGAGTCACTTTGAATACACATATATAATTCATAACTTAATGGATTTGGACATATGAATATACTACGTTAATCTCCCTGCCAAGGAGAACGCGTTCGTATATGGTCCCATAATTTTTCTGGTGTGGGTCGCACCTTAATTTGAGCTCAAATTGCTCAAATTTTGCTGTCAAATACCATTTTTTCTAACAATCCCCCACATGAATGATCTATCACTATAAATATAAATAATGCAAATGCAGACACAAGTTGAGTAAAACTGAAGTTTCATTGCATCGGGAGAAGTAGCCCGGTGGCCATTAATAGCATCTATTGCTATTAACATCCAAATGGACGTTATTCTTGTTACCGGTGAATATGTGTCGAAGTAATCCAACCCTTCCTTTTGCCTATAGCCTTTAGCTACAAGTCTATCTTTATATTTATCAATTGATCCATCGGCCTTCAACTTCTTTTTGAAGATCCATTTATAACCTAACGGTTTTGAACCTGGTGGAAGATCCACTAGTTCCCATGTATGATTTTGTAATATGGATTCAATTTCACTATTAATTGCTTCTTTCCAATTGGAAGCATCGTGTAAGGATATAACTTCTTTATATGATTGAGGTTCATTTTCTAGCAAACATGTTAGAAAATCCGGGCCGAAAGAAGTCGAGGTTTTTTCTCTTTTACTACGTCTTCGTTCATCCTCTATTGATTCAATAGGTTGATGAGTACCACTTGTAGTAGCTTGATTTGTCCTTTTAGAAGGACCAGATTCTCGGGCCATGTTATACGGGAATTTATTTTTAAAAAATGAAGCATCCCTCGATTCAATAACCGTATTTACATGAATATCCAAAATCTCAAATTTACAAACTAGAAATCGATATGCACTGCTATTAGTAGCATAACCGATGAATACACAATCCACGGTTTTTGGCCCTATTCTTACCTTTTTAGGTTTAGGAACCATCACTTTGGCAAGGCACCCCCACACTCGTAAATATTTATAGGAAGGTCTTCGACCTTTCCATAATTCATAAGGTGTCTTGTGAGTCTTTCTGTGAGGTACTTTATTCATAATGTGATTATCAGAAAGTAAGGCTTCCCCCCACAAATTTTGTGGATCTCCTGAACTTAATAACATTGAGTTCATCATTTCTTTCAAAATACGATTTTGCGTTCAGCAACACCATTCGATTGAGGAGAATAAGGAGCGGTTGTTTGATGAATAATCCTATTTTCGGAACAAAATTCCTCAAATGGATATTCATATCCACCTCCTCTGTCACTCCTAATAGCCTTTATCGTTTTGCTTAATTGATTCTCAACTTCATTATTATATTGTTTAAATGCGTTAATAGCCTCATCTTTACTATGTAACAAATATACATAGCAATATTTTGTGCAATCGTCAATAAAAGTAATAAAATACTTTTTACCACCTCTAGTTTGAACAAATTTTAAATCACAAATATCGGTGTGAATTAAATCTAAAGGTTCAGTTATTTTTTCAATAGAATGGAAGGGTAATCTAGCTAATTTAGATTCCACACAAATTTCACATTTATGATTTTTATCAATATTAAATTTTGGCAAAAATTCCAAGTTAATTAATCTACGCAATGTATCAAAATTAACATGTCCTAATCTAGCATGCCAAATATTGGATGACTCAATCAAGTAAGAAGAACTAGCAATTTCATTCATTGAAACAGATATTTTTGGGGTTACAGTCAGAACATTGAGTTTAAAGAGCCCCTCATTTAGGTAGCCATTTCCTACATACATGTCATTCTTAGACAACATAAAGCAATCAGACACAAACACAAGCTTGAAACCATTTTTAGTCAGGAGAGATCCAGAAAATAGATTCTTTCGGATATCAGGCACGTGAAGAACATTGTTGAGAGTAAGTTCCTTTCCAGAAGTCATTTTTAAAACAATCTTTCCTTGTCCCACCCCCTTAGAAGTGGAAGAATTTCCCATAAATAGGTTCTCCTCATTTTCCAAATGCTTATAGGTGGTGAACATCCATTTGTTTGCACAAATGTGTTGTGTGGCTCCAGTGTCCACCCACCATTCCTTGGTATTTCCAACCAAGTTACATTCAGAGACCACGGCAGAAAGATTCATATCCTCCAAATCATTGGCGATATTCTCACCCTCAGTTACATTTGCTTGAGAGTTATTTTTATTTTTCTTCTTAGGCTTACGAAACTCGCTTGAGCAGTGTCCAGGTTTACCACAATTGTAGCATTTGCCTTTGAACTTTTTCTTTTTATGTTTGGAAGTGCCTTCCCCATCATACTTTCGTTTTTTCTTCTTAGGACCTTCAATGACATGGACCTTCGTTTCCATCGGATTCTTCCCACTTTTCTTTTAAGACTCACGGTTATCTTCTTCGATTCTCAGCCTGACCACCAACTCCTCCACATTCATCTCCTTTCGCTTGTGCTTAAAATAATTTTTCAATAATGTCCAAGATGGTGGCAACTTTTCAAAAATTGCAGCAACTTGGAAAGTTTCACTAAGTGACATTCCTTCAGCATGAATGTCGTGAAGGATCACTTGGAGTTCTTGCACTTGCGAGATCACAGATTTAGAATCAACCATTTTGAAGTCCAGAAAACGCCCAACGATAAATTTCTTCATCCCAGCATCTTCAGTTTTATACTTCTTTTCCAAATAATTCCATAATTCATTGGATGTTTTGATCGTGCAGTAGACATGGTACAATGTCTTTTCCAAGTAAGCCAGAATATAATTCCGACATAGGTAGTCTGAATGCTTCCAAGCATCGACAGCAGCAACCTTTTCAGAGTCATATCCCTCTTGAATAGAGGGGCACTCTTCATATACAAACCTACCCAATTGACAAGTAGTGAGATAGAAGTACATTTGTCCTTGCCAACGTTTGAAGTCAGCCCCAATGAACTTTTTCGGTTTCTCCCCGTGTGGCATAGATACGGGTGCAGTCACATTTGTGTTGGTGACAATCAGTTTCGTAGGAGTAGTGTTCGTACTTTGTGATTCTATTTCTGTTACAAAAACATAATGTTTATCAACGATGGTATTCATATTTAAATGAATTAATCAAAACAGAATACACAATTCTGTTACACAAATTTCCCCAAATGAATTCAAAAAGAATTCTACACAATATTCAGATTTATTTGACACAGAATTTATATTTAAAAAAAATTCTTAACAATAATCTGAATTGAGTTTAAAATCGAAATTTGAAGCACTAGTTTACACTAGTCTAAATTAAATTGTGTCAAACTATTTTTATTATTATTAAAAAAAATTCCGTACAAAACAGAATATAAATTTTTAATAAATAAAATAACTTAACTAAACAGATTAAACAATTAAAATATTTCAATTTCTGTACAAAACAGAATTTTTTAAGAAATTATAAATATAAACCGACACAAGTTTAAAAATTTTAAAAATAAACCGTTTTATTAAATTCGTAATAAAACAATATTTTAATTCTAATTTTCTGTAAAACAGAATAATTTATACTAAATAGAATTTCTATAATTAACTAAAATTCTGTACACAATAAATAGTAGAAAAAAATTAAATTTGTCTTAAGATTGTTATTCCTACTATTTAAATTTCGAAATAGTACAGAATTGTTAATAAAATAAAAATTACAGAAAGAAAAAGAAATTACAGAAAATTAAATCACTTACTTGAATATTGCAGAATTAATAATAAATTAGAGGTAAATCCGAGCCCTGTTACACAGTCTCCTTAAGACAAATTTATTCCTCCAATGTGCTTGAGTTTAAGAATAATTGTCTCCCAAGATAGAACGGATTTCCCGATTAAACAGACTGAATGAATGAATGTAGAAAGAATTCTGGCAGCACTTAATTTTTAGAGGAAAATTGAAGGAAGAAATTTCATTTTTTTTTAAAACTCGAGGGAAGGAAATGTATTTATAGTTTTGGTTCTGACTGTTGGAAACAGTCAAACCGTTTTTAACTGTCAATGACAGTTAATTTCGGTTTTAAAGCAACTGTTGACTTTTGGAAATTAATTAATTCGTTAATTAATTAAAGCCCAGAAAGTTAATTAGATTCTGCCCAAAAATTTAAGAATTTTTATAAGCCCAAGCCCGACCCCAAGCCGAGCCGAGCCGGATGCGCGTGCGCGTGGACCTTTCACCAAAAGTCAACCCAAACACAGCTTAGGTCATCTCCCCTTCAAAAAGTTGGGATACTCCAAAGGCATCCAAGCCTTAGTCCATCAATTGGGTTTTATTAACTCATCATTTTTTCACTACTCTTCCAATGTGGGACAAGAGTTAAAACATGCCCAATACATTAACTTTCATTGCTTTATGAGTCACTTTGAACACACATATATCATTCATAAATTAATGGATTTGGACATATGAATATACTACGTTAATCTCCTTGCCAAGAAGAACGCGTTCCTATATGGTTCCACAATTTTCGTGGTGTGGGTCCCACCTTAATTTAAGCTCAAAGTTGCTCAAATTTTGTTGTCAAATACCATTTTTTCTAACAAAATTATATTATGCGTTACCTGTAGTATCTTCCTCAATGCATAACTCAACTGAATTTGGTTTCACGATGATTATAAGTACTATGTCATTTATATTTGGCATCGTAAGTGTATTGCTTTGTCCACATGCTACAACAGGCCAATATTTACCAAATACATCTCACAATTTATTAAACAAATCATTATTTACACGATTCGGTATCCAATACCATAAAAGAAATGGATTAAGCTCAAATGGAATAGGGTTGTAGTATGTGTTGGACAAATGTAAAAAGTACGTATAAAATAGGGTTGTCCCCAGTTTCCTGATGAAGTCCAGCGTCGGTCCTGAGATTTGTAGTACCCTGTGCGATACTCAATTTAGAGCCCTTCCAAAAAAATATTGTACAAAAGTATTAAATACCTAAAAACACATTGAAAAATTGTTCTTCTAGCATTTCGACTTGCAAAATCACTAATTAAAGTTTTACAATCAAGTTTATCTAGCAATTCATTAATAGATAATTTTAGTCTAGAAATATCTCAATTGATTGAATATAAAAAATATGGAAAAATGTCACCTGTTTTGAGCTTTTTATTCCCTCTCCAATTTCATCGACTTGATTAATGTAGAAAGAAACAACCTGATAAAAAAAAATAATTGCATAAAAAACAGATTAGTATAACAAGGATGAATTTTAAAAAAAACAGATTATTAAAAAAATAGTAATAAAAAAGATTAACATATGTATAAAAAAATAATGAAAAAAGAAGAGAACAACTTGCTAAAAAAGACAACCCACCTTTTGCTGCAAATGCAAAAGAAGACAACAACTTTCAAATGAAAAAAAAGATATCCTCCAACTTGCGTATAGTAGTAAAATGGACAGCCTCCAACTTCAGCAAAAATTAAAAAAGAAAGCTTGCAAGAGAGAGAGAGAGACGTAAGGAGAGAGGAGAGAGGGAGAGTGTGGGCTGGAAAAAGAAAGAGAGAGAGAGGAAACCAAAAGATGTTATGGGTAATTGAAAAAATTACTCCTAAAAAACTGGTAATCTTAAATGAGTTGGGTGAGTTTTTTTAGGAAGTTATATCATTCTTTTTTTGAATAGTTGAAAAAATGGGCCCCTAAAAAACTAAACTCATTTAAAAAAAATATTGTTTAGTATATATAAAATATTTTTGGACCCCTAAAATACATATATATTGGTACTTATTGTAAAATAGGCCATGTGCCACTGCCCACCTGGCACATGGCCAGGGCCTGCCCTGATGACGTCAAATCATACCAAGGTACTCCAAGGTTTCCTTAGATTTGGCCAATCACGGATCATATTAGACTTAGTTGGATTGTTCATTACTAGTTATTGGCAACGTTCGAAGAACCGAAATGATCGTTATATTAGAAATTTGGTACATATAATGTTTCACAATTCTTCAGGAAGTGAGTTGATGAACTCTATCAAAGATGTGGGATAACTCATTCCAAAAATTTATACCGTGAGATATAAGCGAGTACTCAGGAATATTGAGTTGTTATAATTTATTACTGAGTATGCTCCGAATTTATAGACTTGGTTGATACTGTATACATGTGAACACAACTATTTGAATAAACACTATGACGGAGGTATAGGCGATGGTTAATTTATTATATTTAGTGTTCTAAAAGGCACGCCTAAGCTTGAGGTTTGGGAAAAATGCTCCGCCTTGAGCCTTTTACGCTATATTCTTGGTAAATGGCTTAAGGCGCATTTAAAAAAAAACTCTTTAGTGAAACGATATCACCTTTTAAAGACTTAAAAAAAACAGACCTATATCTCATTCAAAATAATCAAAAGACAAATGGTATCCCAAACCTCTCTACCTCTCATCCAAAAAAAACACGCATTTATTATTTTTTTTGTTTTTTTCTTAGTATTTAAAAAAAGTATTTTAGTTTGCATATATTCAAACACATTTTAAGGTAGGTCCCATTTTAGTATTTTTAATAGTCTTGTTATAGTTAAAAATGTTAAAATATATTAAAAAAAGGCCTAAATACCTTTTCTCGCCTTTTTACGTCTAAGGCCTGCCTCACTCCCCTTATTTTTAAGAAACTTGATTATATTAAATGATAATATACGATTTCACTAACATAAGGCATGAAATGAACCACATGGAACACAATCAAAGGGGGTTTCTAAGGGCACCACACTTATTGCTACAAAATAACACAAGATAAAAAATATGTTTTTTTGCTAAGGGCCACCCCATTTTATATATATTTTTTTTCATAATTATTTCAACACAAAACCCCACACATTATCTCTCTCTATCCCCTACACTTCAAACCCTACCTTTTGTGTTCTTCATAAAGCACAAGACAACTTTGTCTTTATTAATCCAACCTTCCTTCTACCAACCATCTTCAAAATTATTAAAGTTTTCTTCCATTGGTCCCCACAAACTTATTAAATTTCTTGTCCCCCAACACACTAACCATTTTCAACTACATTATTAAACTAGGGTTTTATTGATAAATACACAAATACCAATGGATAATCCAACTAAGGATAATGACAACACATTCAAAGCAAATGAAAACTCCACAAATGACATTTATGAGGTAAACTTTGGGTCCCATTATATAAATATTTGTATATTCTAAGGGATTGAATAAATAAAAAAATCAAAAATCGTGCAGACACTGTTCAGTGATTCGGGATTGGGGCCTCGAAATGAAGTTCAAATTTCGGGGTAACCATCCCGAACAAAACTTATAATTTTTTCCGAATTAGGTTAATTCGGTATAAATCACGTCGATTGTCCTTATATTATTCGGCATATATATGCCGAAGTGTTGAGCTTAATTCACGATAGTTACCCCCAAATAAACCTACATTGACTCGGCAGATTCATGCCGAATGGAATTAGAATATAGTTAAGTCATAGGTCCAAACATTCAAGTAATTCAACCCTTATATTGATTCGTACATACAAAAATCAACTCACAATATCAACCCTTCTATTGATTGACATATTGTTATCGTTATTCAACTCATAATATTTTTACGTATGTAGGATGCCATCTTAGATTTCAACTCCGTATTATTTGACGAGGCGTTAGCAAATATGGAGATACCCAACAACGGGGATGATGCTTCTTTAGGAGTTGATGTTAGTATGACATTTTTTACGAATAAGGTATTTCCCATGCGACAAGAGTTAGTTGATTGGGCTCAAGAGCAAGCCTGTTTATTAAAACATTGATAGTCATAACCAAGTCCGATGCACCTTCTGCAATGCATAAGGGACGTCTACACATTGGTTGTGAGAGGGGAGGTGAGTACCGTGATCATCACGGGAAGAATTTTGGGAACGAATGTAGTGGTCAAGAGAAAAAAGGTATGAAGAGGGACACGACCACTTGGAAGTGCAACTATCTATTTTTGTTGAAGGGAACTCTGATTGATAATGGATAGTGGATGTTGTCTATCATTAGTGGTGTTCACAATCACCCATTGGCGGTTGGACATGCATATGCGGGTCGACTTACTTCGGTGGAAAAAAATTATTGAAGAGATGTCCTTGAGCGGTGTAAATTCGAACTCCATTCTAATGACAAATAAAAGTCATAATGTTAGTAATGTTTCGACCATGAAAATAATTTACAATGCCAAGGGGAAGTTGAGGATCTCAAAACGAGAGGGTAGAACGGCAGTGCAGCAGTTAATGAAGTTTCTTGGGGATAAACATTACATGTATTGGTATAGAACGAATGAGTCTACCATGGAGGTGGAAGACATTTTTTAGGCGCATCCAAACTCAATCCAACTAGCTAAGTGTTTTTCGTCCACTGTCATTGTTGATTGCATATACAAGACCAATCGATAGATGCCTTTGTTCGAGATGGTTGGAATAACACCGTGTGGTAGGACTTTTAATATTGCCTTTTCCTTATTAGCAACGTAGAAGGTGGAGAACTATCGGTGGGCATTGGGATGTTTGAAATCCTTTTTCAACCCATTTTCATGTCCCACAATTTTCATCACAGGCCGGGACTATGCACGCATGAACGCGTTACGGGTTGTGTTCCCCGAGGCGAGAACTATGGTTTTCCCCTATCACATTCATTGCAATGTGGAGCTCCATTCTAGGAAAGAAATTAACGATGAGGATACATTGAAGAAGTTCATGAGGGATTAGATGCATTTGGTTGAATCCCCCACCGAGAGTGATTTTAACGAAGAGTGGATGTTTTTTCACTATGATTGGGTTGCGTTCCCAAAGACTCTCCAACACATAGATTGTACATGGTTCCATCTAAGGGAGAGCTTCGTTCATGCATGGAAAAATATTGTTAGGCACCAGGGCAACCGAATTACTAATCATTGTGAAAGACAACACGGCAAGTTGAAGAGTCACTTGGAGAGTTCTCAACTTTTTTTTGATAAGGTTTTTATCGGCATGCACAAATACATTGAGTTGCAAGTGACAAAGATCATGATGGAGATTGAGGATTCTTTGCAAAAATTAAAGAACTCCCACAATATTCTTGTTTTGTGAGAGCTCATAGGTCGGGTTTCTCATTATGCCATTGACATAATTCTTGAGGAGATAGACTTGTGATACCGTTGGCATGGATGTTAAATCGTGACTACACTTGTCACACGCAACATTTGTGATCTACCGTGTGCTCATGAATTGGTCATCTACCGAATGGATGGTAGGGCAATACTATGGGGGGATGTTGATGCACATTGGAGTAAATTAACAATGGTGCTCGAATGAGCGAAGTACCATATGGTTGACTACGAGACGGAAATGATACTTTTTAAAACAAGGTGGGAATGGTCAACTATCGGTGAGCAAAGGGCCATGTTGCGAAAACTCAAGGACATCGGGTGTCCTATAACCGCTAGGTTATTTGAGCCATCCGTGCTAAAGCATTGCAAGGGTCATTCGAGAGGTCAAAAATAAATTGCAAAAGATAAAAATCACGAGAAGTCAACTAAAAGGGATCCCTCGAGCTTCGAACTTGCTAGCTAATAAACAAAAAAGGAACAACCCGTTGTCCAAATGCCTAAGAAGAAAATTGATTTTACGAAGTTCAACCACCGAGCCCCATGGTGCCCGAACTACGCCCCCGCATATAAATAATATATCCATGAGATACCTACCTTTTATAAAGATTATGTTGAGGATATCATCGAGGTTTAAGTTGAAGAAAATTGTGGGTTTAGATGCGTTGCTAAATGCCTCAGATTTGGGCCCAATGGATGGAGACAAGTGAGATCGGACTTGATTGAAGAAGTCACGGAAAATACTGAATTCTATGCACATTGTTTTGGTAATTGGTTTCCAAAAACTGTTGTACACATGTTGGACGATTATTTAAGCCCATGTATGTCCAAGTCATGGATGATAATGCCGGAGTGCGGCTATCTTTTGGCAGAAACTTACAAGTGCGTGTGCATCCTCATTTTGAAGAGACAGTGTCTCACATTTCTACCAAAGAGACATGAATGAACCATGCATACCATTTTCATCGAGATTGCCCATGTATGCGGGAATCACTTTTTAGCTTTGAAGTTGAAGTACAGTTATCCAATTCCCCCGGTAGCAAGTCACCGGCATAGTTGCTCATTGCCAGAAGCAAAATTGTGGATCGATAAATATGCGCAACAAGTAGCGGAGTTCCAAAAAATCTTCCCAAATGATGTAGCAACCAACGATGAGCCTATCCATATCGACTAGTTTGGTGTATGAAACTTTTTTGTATGATGTGAAATGAACTTGTATGATATGATATTCAAATGAAGTTATATGATATTCAAATGAGTTGTATGATTGATTGATTGTTGTCTTGCCTTGATTCCCTAATTAATGAAGTTGTATATTTTTATTTGTTATAATTAATTAATGAAGTTGTATCCAGGACTAGTTCGCTATATACATCTCGAATTATTACCCTTTTTTCGCTGTAATGACCCCGAATGGACCTCAAGATCCAATACACATAGGAAACTATTAGGGATGTATATACAAAACTAAGTTTCCCCAGAACCGGTTCGATATATATATCCCGAGCCAAGTTTTCCCAAGCCTGGTTCGCTATATATATCCCGAATTATTCTCCTCTTTTCGCTATAATGATGCTGAATGGATCTTACTCTCTAATAAGAATGGACACTGTTCGGGATGTATATGCCGAACAAAATAATAATCCACACCTATGGATGTTGACGAATTATAATCCACAACCAATAATTAGGGATGTTTATACAAAATAGTCCACAAGCAACAATTAAGGATGCAAGTTTCAAAATAATACACAACCAATAATTAGGGATGTTTATACAAAATAATCAACAACCAACAAAATAATTGCACATTATTCAATAAATATTATAATTAAACAATAAACCAAACATTCATACAATATTGTTCCAGTTTAATATAAAAATTCAATGACATCCGACCTATTTCTTTCTTTTACTTCTATACGACCCCTCAAATACTTTCTCTTTTCCCTTGCCTTTGGACTTGCTTTTCTTCACCACCCACTCCTCAATGACAACCGGCCTGCCTACCCCAATGGCCAAAGATAGGATATCGTAGGCTTGCACATCGCGTGCAATTAATTTGGCCGGATCAACAACAATTCCATCATTAATATTGTTCTTCATTCAGTCCATAGCCTTGCACATCTTGTTTGCCTATGGAACAGTTAATAACACCGTGGGATTAGATTAGACTAAAAATTTATATATAATTACATATATAAAATATCGTAAGAAGTTTAGACAAAAACTTACCAACAACGTTTGCTGTTGTTTCATTATGCGGAACCTGGGGTTTTGGACTCTGGGATGAGATTTGGACATGAACCAAGCCATATAATCATTGCTACATTCCCAGGGGCTAGATACGGGCATAGACCTATATTTCTCGGATAAGAGGTGGTCTTTCTAGTTTTCTTGATACCAGTTTTGCATATCGAATTTTACTTTATACCGAGCCGCCTTGTCTCCCCTATCATCCTTCAAGGGTGTCATTGGGTCACGCGGTATGATTTGTAGACGTCCCATTTATGTAAGGCATCTTTCAGGGTAATTGGGCTCCCCCACCTCAAAACAAATCATAATCCCGCTATACCATGAAGCTTCATGGAAGGGATAAGCAACCCTATAATCTCGATAGGTTCCCAAATGACCTACAAATAAACAAAACATAATTTGATGTCAGAAAATATAAAAATCAAAAGAAAACGTTACAAAAAATATTTGAACTTACTCACATCACCAACACTCATATCATCCAATTACTCCCGAAAATTGATTAATTTTGTAAATGCATTTTTCTAAGAGGCGAACTACAACAGCCAATGTACAATCCTTGGCATGGTTTCATCAAACTTCATATCAATGCATCCATCAACCCCTGTAAAATGCTCATATATCCATGACTGCAAAACACACAAATTACAAATTTATTAGAAAAAAGTAGGAAATTGATAAACATACATAAGAAAAATATGAATGTGTGTTATTAGTTACCTGTATAAGAGAGAGGCAACCACTGATTTGCCTCACACTTGAACGAGAGGCAAGACCCAGCTGCCTATACACATGCACGAGGATCCCCATACCCCATGCTAGTTTCCCCCACTTTCTTCATGTCTCTAAGAACATAAAGGTATAGCACAGAAATCTTATTCTTTTTCTTGTCGGGGAAAATTGTGCACCCAATAATGTACAGGAAGTAGGCTCTGGCACAATAGTTTTTGTCTTCACTCAATGCATTGGCATCACGCGACCTCTTCTTGAAATTCTCAATGATCCATTTCAAATGGACTGCCGCATGCTCGCCACATTCCTCCAAGGGAACTTACATGCTCACTCCTAACAACTCTAACACTAAGTCCACAAGTGACGGGACCACTATGTCCTCCTCCTCCTCCTCCTCAACTGCGGGTTATAAAAAGGTGATCCAACAAGAGGAACACCCAAGATCGCCGATACGTCATTGAGGGTGATTGTCATCTCCCTAAATGGCATATGGAATGTGTTAGTCTCTGGATGCCACCTCTCGACAAACACAGATATAAGGGTGTAATCTAAATAAAGGTGGCTAGATGAGATAAGTCCCCTAGCTTAGCCCTTTTAACCCTCTTTTGTACACTTGCAAAAAGATCACTAAATTACTACTCCTTGATCTTTCTCCAGTGATTGATGCACAATAACAACACCCGCTCCACCTACAATATAAGAAAAATATTTATTACGATTTATGAAAGCAATGGAAAATTTAAAACATTAGTGATTTAACATTGAAGGGAAAGGAAATTACCATTGATCTAATTAAAATATCGTAGGCCACATGATGCTTGAAATATTTTGATAGGCTAAGATCGGCGGGGCCCCTATATGCCGCAGTAGATGTGCCTTCTCCAGGCACATTTTTCTTCTGGCTATATGCTACTGCGGTCTTGTGTAAAATGATAAATGGGTTTTCAAGCCGTTGGGGAGAAACATCCTTCGGCTCAAAAACCCCATCCGCCACCTCATGACCCTCCTCTGACTCCACCTCAACCTCAGCCTCCATCTCAACCTTGGCCTCCTCAACCTCAACCTCAATCGCAACCTCCTCGTCATGAACCACAACCTCCTCATGCGTCTCCACCACTCGGGGATACACCTCCATCACATTCAGGACAATCTCAGTAGATCGAGCCTGGATCTCCATCAATAATCCATGTTCAAACACTGTGACAGAGGTATTGAGAATCCTTATTCATTGAAAAAGTAATAGTATTCTCCAAGAACATCCCTACATCTTGAGATTTTTTGACACAACCTTTCCCAGCATTCCTTGTTATTCACAACTAGCATGAAGTTCAATGCATCCTAACCACAACCTCCGATGGTTACTACTTAGTGATAAAATTCTAGTTTCAGCTTGAAGACATTCCAACAATGTCGAAAATAATTCAAATGTTTGAAATGGTGACCAAACCTCATGAAATTTCTCCAATGTCCAAAACCAGTTTGTTTACCATTGGTAGGTCCATTGGGTATGTTTGTCGTAAAGTTTGCTTGTCCGTTCCCACAAAAAGAAACAGTCTTCAATAGTTGATCACTCAGGGATGTTCATTATTGTATTAAATTGATAACTTCAAATGAAAATTAATTATGTTAATATTCAACCCTTAGTGATAAACTACACAAATAGGCCACAATTTTCCATGCCTATTACTCTTTACCTGTCGAAATAACCCATGTGGCCCAAACTATATATGCAATGGCACATGTCCATTTTTCATGGAGCTAATGTGTTTCCAATTAGTCACGACTTGAAAAATAATTAATGGCCCGCTATTATCTATTGTGGTCTTGTCAATATCAAATAGAATGTTGTGGTAATGTGATAATACATTCAACTAATTCTATGAAAAATTAACAACCCACAGACTAGCATTTGTTGTCTTCTCGAACATAGAGTTTCCTCATCACATTCTTGATTTTTTGTCACGCGTGTTATTGTATATTATAACGATAAACCATGTGTCCCGTACTATGTTAATAACATCACATGGCCTCCAAGCATGGAGATGATGTATTTCTAATTAGTCATGGTTTAAAGAATAATTAATGGCATGTAGACGAGCTGTTGTTATCCTTTCAAAATCCAATAGACTAGTGTTGTATTGTCAAAATCCTACTTTTGTGAAAAATAATTTACCGCCGAGAAGGCTTCCATTGTCTTTTCCAACAAAAGAGTTTTCTTATCACCTTTTTCAATTTTTCCAATCCTCGTATTGTATACGACGTCAATAACCCATGAGGCATCTACGAAAGTCCTCGTGTGTTGTCATCTCTAAGTAATTTGACCTTAACTTTTGAATACTTACAAAATATACAAGACAAATTAGTTATATGAAATTGATATTAAATATCCGATCTTGAATTTAAATATATTGTGATAATATGGTTACCATACATTTTTTGTTTAAGTCATGCTAACAACTAAACACTTTGTGGTTTTTAATGGTAGGAAAATCGATAATTTCAAAAGTTGGAAAGAGTGCAAACACTTAGTGGACGGGTTACCAGATGCTATTTTTGAATGCTTGGACAATTGTAAAAATCATATATTTTAACATTAGGGTTGATTATTTCCTAACATACAGTTTAAATATCATTATTAGTATGCATCGAAACACATGGAACAATTTAAAATATATGAGTATGATATTATAAAAATTAAATAATCAACTCATAAAATTTATTATCAACTAAAATCAAAATAAGAGGTGTCTTTACAACTAAACCACAAGTATCAAAACATGTCAATACATAGTCTCACTACCAAACCCAACTGAACTAAAATATAAAATATGCATGCCGACTATGCTTCCATTATACAATCCAACTAATGTCCAATACTCAACTTAGATAACTAAAAATAAAAAATAGTACCTCATGGAGATGAACCTACGTCAGTGCTCATGACGATAACGACTATATAGGAGGGAAGATAGTGATCTGTGATAGTTGGATAAGAATATACTTGTGTGGTCCAACCCTAGCACCTAAATAGCTTTCACGAATAAAATGGGTAAAACCTAAGAGGCCACCAAAGCTATGCAACTCAAAAGCAGATATACATATACAAATGATAAGTCAACATTTATCTAGCCTAGTACCATGACTAACAATATTCCACTAACCTCATATCCCATTTATAATAACTCATTACTTCCATAATTAATTAAAACCTAATCGACATGTTCCCTTTCTCCTGCTCGTCTCAAAAACATGTGACACGCATAAATAAAGATCGTCAAATAACCCAAAACCACAATTCTTTTAGGTAATTGGAAATATACCCATGAATAAAATCGTGTGAAGCACAAATAATCACATATCATAACCGGGCACAACCTTTCTCTTGCATGGCAAAAAATATACGCATAAATAAAATTGTGTGATGTACCGAAACCACATAATGTCACGCTGATTAGGCACCCCCTTGTGATAATGTGGCTAGGACAAACAATATCTGTCATGATGCCCAAATAAAATCGTGGTCCTTCAATAGCAACAAATAAGAGTTTTCTCTCTTACCACACACCAATAATGACATCTATTTTATACATTTTTAATCAATATCAATCTCATCTTATTATTGTTTAATATTTCACAATTTAACTTATCACTTATCATAACATCATTACATTCCATTACCCCGTCGTTCGCATTATTCCAACCTAATCTCTAAGTCATTCTTTAAGTTGTTTCATTAACTAATAAAGAGAATCTTAACCCACTCAGGAGGTTATGTCTTATATAGGACTACTCATCAATTTACGTGGTAAAATAAAAGATATAGATTCAATTAAGGATTCCTAAATTCCTCAATCCTATATGTATCTAGACTCCCTGTATGGGACATCTCATAAATGAAATCCAATTATTAAGCATCTACATATGTAATTAAATTCTAACTATTAAACAACATGCTTTGAATCATATTAATTAGAAATTTCTATGTAAGGTATAACCTAAAATCCTAAATATACAACTTTACCTAGCACGTGCATTCTCAATAATGATTAAATACCAATTAGGTCTTAATTATCCATTATTAATTCCATTCAATTTAAATCCACTATCTCCTCAGCTTTTTAATAAAATGAAACTTTTCAACAAAAAATAAAAAAATAAATCCAATATTCAATATCAAACCCTAATATGCACATTTACTAACTAGTGGTCCAATTTACAAATTGATACATAAACTAAGGCCAAATACTAATTTAATCCATGTTAGGTTATCCAATTCCACCTAAATAGGATAATTAAATTTGGGATCTTAAACCCCTAACGGGTACTAACCAATTATAAGGATGCAATTAGGGTTTAAATGAAATTATGATTTTCATATATAAAAAGCGAGGAGTAATTTAGTAACTTAACATCAAAATGACCCCAAAGTTCATTTAAATGTGGGAGATGAAATCCTTGAGAACTCTTGAAAATCTGATTGTAAAGATTTGAATCCTTTCTTGAATCTCCTCTTAATGTGATATTGAAAAACTCTTCTTTTTCTTTATGAAAAGGTTTCTTGGGGAAGCATCTAAGGAGTGTTTAGGGTTTCTTCACGAACAAGACAAGATAAAGAGAGCATTGATGGCTATTAAAATGACACTTTAAGCCTGAAAAAGGTCATGAAATCAAATATAAATTCCTAAACCCCGCGATCAGGTGGCGGCCTATCTGTGGTTGGACATTACAGCAATTGTGGGTGTTTTTTACTACGGTGTTGGATCAAACCACATGGTAGTGGCCCAAATAGCCTCGTTTGCGGGTAAAAGGCGCGACCCTATGATTTCCAATGGTGGATAAGTTTCTTTCTAGAATATTCCCTTAATTCAAACCTCTAAACCTTACTTATTTCTAGAGAAATACATAAAGGCCAATTTACCCTCGGGCTTTTGCCAAAATTCCCAACCCGTCGAGTTGAAATATAACTTAAAATAATTAAATTTAGTCCCCAATATTTATAGTAATTACTTATAATCCCACGAAACTTTAACAATTTTCCCATTAAATGCCATAATTCCATTTTAATTCTCTTAGATTGACTTTAAGTTAAAAATTTAATTATATTGTTAATCCTAATTCCAAAATAATTTATTAAATTTCTTCTAACTAAATAGTTATTAATTTCCAATAAAATTACGGGGTATTATATTATCCCCTTAACCAAAAGAATTGCATCTTTAGAATTCATAGAAATGAACACATACCTATCTTAAAATAACCTCGGATTATGCTGCCTAATCGTATCTTCATGCCCACAAGTGGATTCGGCCTCACTATGATGACTCCACTGAACATGAACAAGGGTTATCTCCTTAGAACTTAAAATATATACTCTACGATCTAAAATGCCCACCAAATCATCATAATAGGAAACATCGACCTATAACAGAATATCCCATAAGTCAATCTGCTGATAGGTGGCTTCACCTAAATGAATTGACGCATCATGGATTCATGGAACCTGTTATGTACCAGATACAAATGGTCTAAAGTTCTAAATGATACTTAAGAATACTTATCGAATTCATGATCATAAATGACTCAATATACCTTGGGGACAACTTAACCTTCCTCCCAAAATGCATATTCCCTTTCATTGTTGACACCATGACAATCACCTTATCCCACACCTAAAACTACATGTACTTCCTCTCAAACTACGCATAATTCTTCTGCTTACTCTAAGTAGTCTTGATCCATTCCCAAACCATCTACGTACTCAAGTCCCACCAACCTACTCTCACCTAGTTCCAACTAACATATGGGCAATCTATAGGGTAGCCCATACAACGCCTCGTATGATTCCATACTAAACAAATTATTATGGATTTCAGTGCCGATAAACTCCACTAATGCAAATGTACCTCCACACTACCCTTGAAATCCTAAAACGCATGCCAAAAATGTATCCTCCAAACTCTAGTTCACCCTCTCCATCTTCCCAGGGATGATAAGATATAATCAAGTGCAATTATGTCCCCATAACCTTCTAATAGTTTCCCCAAAATTGAGATACTAAAGTCGGATCCCTATAAGGAATGATCGATAAAGGTATCATGTGAAACTGAACGATCTTTGATACATACAACCATGCGTACTTATATAGGGAGAAATCTATTCAGACGTGCAAGAAATGTGCAACCTTTGTCAAATGGTACACTATAGCCCAAAATGGAGTTGTGATGCTTAGGCATCAATAGTAATTCTATAGTTAAGTTCATCGATATGTTGTGTCATTTATACTTGGGAATTAGTATAGGTAAAAGTGTACTCAATGGTCACTGGTGATTTACCTTCTACACATGACATGTACTACCCTCGAACACAAATGGGGTAATGTCCCGCTTTATATATTCCCATCAATACTGCCTCCGCGTATCCTAATATATATCACCCCTTTCGGGATGTACTGAAAACTCTACATAACTAACCTAAGGAACTCCTCATCTTAAGGTACCACCATCCTTCTCTTGTACTAGAATCCACCATTAAAACCATCAGTGAAAAGAGGTACACCAATAGAGAATACTTTAGAGACCTTCTCCTTGCACGTCATATCATCTTGTTGTGCTCAGACTACCCTTATAATTAATTCGAGAGTCATTGTGAGCATCCTCATTAAATCATCATCAAATTCACTAATCACCTAAATGGATCCCGCATTAGTCAACTGAAGAGTTGACAAACTTCCCCTCGATCATCGGCTCAAAGCATCTGCCAAGGGTTTTATTTTTAAAACTATGTATGATGTTTAATTTTTAGTATAGGTGTGTCAATTCATTTTAAGATACTAATCATGGTTATGAGAATGACTTATATTTATTCTTTAAATATAATTTAGACATGTTGACCAATTGTGCTAGTAGGAATTTCAGTGAGTTGGGTTCGTCTTGATCATAGAAAATTACAATTTTAGTTCTTGTACTTTTAACCAGTTCACAACCTATATGGGGAGTTGACATCCTATCGTAACGATTTCGGTACAATCCTAGTGTTTTATCTCAAACTAAAATAACCTTTTTTATGGTTCGAGAACTTTTGCATTAGTTCAAACGAGGACTGCTGATGGTACATATAGTAATGTATTGAGATTTTAAGTCAAAGGTTTAACTTCATTCGACTTAGGTATTCTCTCATCATTTTCAATGGGTGCATGGATTCTTAGTCCCGATAATTACAAGGATTGGAATACTTGCACACTTATTTCTTTAAATTCTTAGGGTGCGATTCGATTTTATATTCAGGTAAATTAATCCTCGAAATTGGGAAATATTGTGTGAGTAGGTTTGAGGTTTAAATTTGGTGGAATCCACATCCAAAAGATATCTTAGATTCAGAAGGGTATTAGAACATAGTGTGGAAAATCATATTATGTACCATAATCAACTTTACAAATAAGATCTCTTTGTTCCAAGTGATTTATAAATAATTATGTTGGAGTGCGGCCATGATTACTTAGTGGAGTTAATTGTGATTGTTGTTACCTAAAATAATAACACCAAGTAGACCAATAAAAGGGTGACACTTGTCATCGTACTTAGTGAGCCCTAAAACATTAAACAAATGTGGTCGGCTCCATTATATCACTGGTTGGCATGCTAGCCGACCACCCGCGAGAATATAAACAAACAGTATTGTGAACAGACACACGTGAGACTCTCAACAACCACCATGCACATACATGTGAAGAATATTCAGCTTCTAATTATAATATAATGATGTAAATACCTAATGTACAAAGGTATTCCATATCTTCATATTTAATTAAGCTAAGACTAATCCAAATCATCAAACCTAATTTAGACACCAATAAATTGGCACCATCTGTGGGAATTGATGACCACTGTATGTTTCCTACCCATTTCCCTGAAAGAAGAAAATTTTCCAATTACTTGACACTAATAATTGAAGAATTGTAGACAATCTAGAAGGTATCCACATCGATTCCGATGCCTTCATCCCCTATACTGCTCCTAGTATATGGGATTTATAAGGAATTATGCTAAACATAGATAAGGGCTAAGATTCTAGGCAAGAGACCATAAGACAGCTAACTCAAATGCTCCAAACTAGGCCCGTAGTTAGTTCGACCGCCAGAGAAGAAATATGACCTCTATCACCCTATGAGAGCAGGCAACCTAGACCAAAAAGGAGGAAATCTAAATATTATTGATCCTCCAATGATAGATCTTACCACCCTAGAGTGACACTATAATCAGATATATCGATTATTACGATAGGCTTTCACTCTTTGGAGAATGGTCTAGCGCCTTGGATAAGATAAGCAAGGGCTCAACCTTTGATCATTTCGGTCCTCGAGATGCTAGGAGACACAACCACAAAGAGCCTTCTAGATCACGAGATCGTCGAGAGGGATCTTTCAGGTTAAGAACCAACATGCAAGGATTCGTGCGTGCCGAGCAGAATTCTTAGGAAGAGAGATCAACACAAACCCATGGACGAGCGACTAAGGTTTATCAAACAATACCAATCCTAAAGTGAATCCCTGGAAAGGTTTTGTAAAGCGATTGGACGATTGTTTGGGAGAAATGGCCAAATATAAAAAACCTTGCACATGAGTTTTATGAAGGGGTCACCTTTCATCCCAGTAATTACGAACTTCCTTACACCTACCAAGTTCAAGCACCCTATGGTCATTACCAAGTATAATGGAAAAATTGATCCAGTCCTTTATGCCTAACAGTGTCAAACTATTGCCGACATTTACTAGGTTACAAACAAGATGCATTGTCGGGCATTTTTGGGGTCAAGGGAGATTTGGTATAATTACATGCCATGAGGACAAATATCCTGCTTTCAACAGATCGTGGAGATGTTCATTAGTAACTTTTTCTTTGGATCTAAACCAATCAAGAGGTTAACTCTTTAATTGAGTGTTTGCAGCGACTAAGAAAAACTACATGTGAAAACATCACTCTTTTTAACGACAAAAAGCTGGAAGTTGTGGACAATGAAGAAAAGAAAAAAATCACTGCATTAATGAGATATTTACTACCGGAGAAGTTATATTATGCCCTAGCCAAAGATCCCCCTAAAATCATGACTAAATTGATGGCCAAAGTAGGCAAAATTATGAATATTGACGAAGCCATAGCCAAATAATCTGACGACACTAAGATCGATAATAATAAAGGCTCCGAAATAAGGAGAAAAAAGACAAGAAGGAAGAGAAAACCATTAAATATGATGATTAAACTCCCTTAACTGTTGGCGTACATCATATTCCGGAAGAAACCCGAGGAAATAGGGACTTGAGATGGACTGGGAAGCTTAAGTCTTCCTCAAATCGGAGAGATAAATCCAAGTATTGTGAATTCCACAAAAACCATGGACATCACAAAGACAATTGTATAGCCCTAAAGAACCAAATAGATAGTTTGATCTGAGGAAAACTCTCCAAATTTGATGACCAAGAAGGCAGGTTAGAAGAGTGAGAAGCCCAGAGATGATCAGAGTCTCCCTATAACGAAGGAGATGATAAGAAAAGATGCAGAGATGAGGATGCCGAGGATGATCTGGATCTGTCGAATAGACCCAGCGAGCCTATGCATGAGGTGAAAATGATTTCTATTAGTTATCACTTCCTTATAACTAGTGTCGTCGGTGGAGGCGACAAAATAGTCGATAGAAAAACCTACCGAAATGAAGCCAAAGATTGCTCCTTCATTTATTAAATCAATTTTTCTAATGATGTTGATAATCGTCCAACGTAAGTGAATAACGATAGGTTGGTAATAAAATTCTCCAAATATGACATATATGGGGTGATTTATTCTCATGATGATCCTCAGGTTGTCACGATGATGGTGCATAAGCAAGAGTTAACATAATACTGGTGGATAATGGCATCTCATTCGATGTCATATTTTATGACTGCTTCAAAGGACTAGGATTATGTGATGGTAAACTGGAGGCTTATCACAAAACTGTCATATGTGTTTGTTGAGAAAGAGTGTATTCTTTGGTAACTGTTAAATTAGAAGTCATAATTATCACTTGGCCGGTCAACCAAACTCAAAGGATTCGTTTCTTCATAATAGACAAGAACATCTAGTCTACTTATAAAATCATACTTGGTGGGATTGGCCTAAAAGAGTTTGAATTTGTACCATCTACTATACATTAATGCCCGATCCTGAAATTTCATACACATTAAGAGGTCGGTGTTGTTAATGGAAACCAGATTGAAGCTAGGGAGAGTTATTGCACTTTTTTTTACCAGGAAGAAGTGAACAAACTTACAACTACTTATTAAATTGAGACCATAGATCCTCGCGAGGAGGCTGACCTGGTCAAAGGTCAAGTTATGGAGGCAGTGTAGACTATAGTCCTTAACGATGAGCGCCTATAAATAATAATACAGATCGACTCACCCATGGA
Organism: Sambucus nigra; assembly: GCA_949130495.1. Classification (NCBI taxonomy): domain Eukaryota; kingdom Viridiplantae; phylum Streptophyta; class Magnoliopsida; order Dipsacales; family Adoxaceae; genus Sambucus; species Sambucus nigra. Next base: position 66,899,201 of record OX422217.1, on the reverse strand, counting down.
TCTATGCCTTAAACTAGAGTTAATAAACTTCCTCAAATAACGAAAGAATGTGTTCTCTTGGATCCATGAAAATATGTCAGGGATTGTCCCAGGGTTTAAATGCTATGAACTAAACATTAATAAGGATGCTAAGTCGATCAAACAGAAATGACATGTATTCAGGCCCGAGAAGAATATGACCATCGAGGAAGAGGTGGAAAAACTATAAAAGGCAAGCTTCATTGAAGATGCCAAATAATCTGATTGGTTGGCCAATTTAGTTATGGTCAGGAAAAAGAACAAAAAATGGTGTATATGTGTCGATTTCATGGATCTCAACAAGGCTTGTCTAAAGGAACATTTTCCATTTCCTAGGATTGATCAGCTGGTCGATGCCCTCAATAAATTTATCTCCCAAGCTACTGATATGTGACTGCCCTTCTTTAAGGTGTTAAGGAAGACTTTTGAGTGGAATGAAGAATTTGAGAATGCCTTCTTGGAGTTAAAAAATATTTGGGATCTCCTCCATTGCTCTCACAACCACTCATGGGAGATCAACTATACTTATATTTGACAATATCAAAGTGGACAGTTGGCTCGGCACTCATCTGACTAGAGAATGGGGTGCAGAAACCCGTATACTACACCAGCAAGACCTTTTGAGGAGCATAAATTCGTTATCCACATTTGGAAAAACTTTTCTTAGCTCTCATTGAAGCCTCACGAAGAATGGAGCCATATTTCCAAGCTCACGCTATTGTGGTCTACATAGACTTGACCTCGTGCCAAACCATTCATAAACCAGAGAAGTTGATAACTTGGACTTTTGGTTTGTTTGTTGTGTCATTATGGAATCCAAGTTAATCAACTCCTTTTAATACCTACAACTATTATAAAACTATAATTGCGATAAGTACAGGTGTCAATATAGCTATAAGGAGTGGAACAAATGAGAAGTAATGTAATTCATTTTTCTACTTAACTTCGTTTTAGATTTTTTACTTTCTCTATTTTTTTAACTTTTCTAATATTAAAACAATTTTCATGGGAGTGGTGAAATAACTAAAGCAAATGACTAAAAAACTGATGAATAAAATCAAACACTAAAAATAAGAGATAAAGTGAGGAAATAAATGTGATAACAATCAATGGATGGGACTACACCACAAATTCTAGTTACTCTAATTAGTTAGTTTACTCATTTGAAATCTCCTAAGTTAGTATTGAAATTACAAGTCAACTCTCGTCACAAATGTAATTTTAATACCAACATTTTAGAAAATTAAATCCAATCCCTCACAACCATAAAAATTAGATCTACACTCCTTTTAATAAACCACCCACGTGGATCGATTCATTAAAATTGATTTAAATCATATAAAATAAAATTTAGAGTAGAAATTTAAAGAATAATACCACACTTGAGAAACCCCTATCTCTAGTTCGATTCTAAAATGGGTATTATATCTTGAAATTTAATTTTCTCTCGAAAATCATTTACCCCCTCTCGAGGCATAAATGGAAAGGTGAAGGATCAAAATTAACATTAAAAGGGAATTTCAAATAAACAAACTAAATAATTAAGATAACATTAAATAAGGGTTCATCCCATCCCTTGAAAGGGGTTCTAGCTTAGCATGGTGAATAAACACAATAATCAAGTAATTAAAGGCATAAAAATAAAGTATAAGAGATGAGAAAACAAATATTCAAATAAGTCTCCTTGATTTGTAAAATTGAACTCTAATTCTTCATTTAACTTGAGTATCATCCATCCAATTTGAGCATGTAAACAATTTTCTAATTCAATACATCAATCGATTGAATCTCTTAACAATTTTATTTCTCACTAATCTCTAAAAAAAGAAAATAAAAATTACACTAAAAAAACTAAACTAAAAAGTGTTTCTCTCTCAAGTCTCTAGAATTATCTGTTTTCTAACATCCTTTCAAAATGGGTCTTGATCTTCTTAAATAGTAGGCACGAAGGAGCAAGGGGTTAAGGGACAAAGATGGAAGAATAATGGAATGGGGTTAAATCGGGAGAGGCTTTGAAAATTAGGCCGGGGTAATTTAGGGAGAGATAAGAGTGCATGTGGGAAGTGGGGGTGTAAGGGTATTATGGAATAAGTGTAAAGTGGCTAATAACACATGTGGGTTTTATTTGGTTTTTATGCTAAATCATGCATGAGTAGTGAGAAATGGGCCTTGAAATAAAAATGGGATGAGTTTGGTTGTGGGTACATGGGCCAATTGCTTGGGTGGGTTTTGATTTGGAATCGGGTTGGAGGTTGCTTCGTGTAGGAACAAGGTTTCGGGTAAGGGGTCGGCCAGGGGTCTAATTGGTGGCCCGAGCTGTTGGGTTTCAGGTGGACAAACCCGGTTTTGTTGCAGGTGGGGATGGTTCCGGGGTTTTTTGGAGATGGGTCCAGTGGTCAAACAAGTCGGGTTATTGGCGGTTTAAATCGGGTTATGGATGAGTTGTATAAGGTTTGGTTGGAGATAGGTTTGACAGGTCCGAATGGGTGAAGGGGTCGGGTTCTTTGGTGTTTGGGTCAAGCAGGGGAAATGGGTATGGTATGGTATGGTACTGAATAAGGAGGTGTATATATGGGATTAATGTGTAGGTGTAGGAGATGAAGAGGATGTTGGGTATTGTGTTAGGAGGTGATTGTTAATGGAGGAGAGAGGAGAGAGAAATACTTGGTGGGGAAGATGATCGGTGAAAGGTTTAGGTGTGGTGAGGCGTAGGTTAGGTAAGGTGTTATGTTTGTGTGTAATAAGGTGTAAGGGGATTTAGTGTGTGTGTGTGTTAGATTTGTACATCTAATTAAAAATAAAAGTATCTAACTAACTAAAGATAAAGTTAACAAAACTAAAAAAAAATCAAAAACTATAAAAACTAAGAATTAAAATCCTAATGAAATAAAACTAAAGAAAATACAAAACCTAATGAAATTTTGAAAATTAAATTCCTAATAAAATACAAAACTAAATCTATCCTAATAAAAATAAAGTTGAAAAGAATAAAAATTAAAATTAAAATAAAAAATAAAATAAAAAAATAAATAAATAAATAAAAATAAAGATCAAATAAAAATAAAAATTACACCTAAATAACAAGAAATATTAAAAATAGCCAACACAAACAAATCCTAAAATATATACAAAATTCTAGGGAAAATATAAAATAAATCCTAATAATTAAAAATGACTCAAATAATAATCTAAAAAAATGAAAATAAAATAAACGGTGCAAACTAAACATACGAGGCTCGGGAATGGGCTTAAGTGAAGGTTACGGGACAGGGTAAAAGGTATAACGGTTAGGTTTGGGTTTAGGAACAGGGTATTTAGCCCACATTTTGCCGCAATTTGCCTCGAAATAGAGCTTTTAAATCCCCAAGTGCAAGCAAGCCTACAAAACAAATAATTACACACATAAGACCCATTTTGTCGAGAATTAGCAGTTAAAACCATCTATTTGAGGTACTATTTAAACACTTTTTGGTGTTTATCACACCACCCCCAAATAGAACATTGTTAGTCCTCAAGCAAAATATAAAGAGAAAGAAAGATAAGAAATAAAAAGTGTACCACTTTCGTGGGCACTTGTGATTGCATTTAGTATGTGCAACAAGCCTTTAAACCTATAGGTTGCCCTACAGGACGAGTTTTATCTAGTGAGGGTCTGTAGGGAATATACCCACAAATTTATTTATATACAAACGACAATCAATCTCTTATTAGACATAGAACAATCTCACAATCCATCACGAAATATATATTTTGAGGAACACAAGCTAGAATTGTAAAAAGTTTAGCTATGCGAATACTCAAGGCACATCTTTCCTAAAACTAAACGTGTGTGCTGTGAGTCAATCAAAACGGGTTGAGTATTGCGAGAGTAATTCCTAAATCAACTCTTTTGTAAGGACATTGTTCGTCTCATTTAAATATGTCGTATACCGCTACAAGCCAACAAAGAATCGAGGATGCTATCATCTACAAACTAAGGATCCGAATTTCAAGAGCACTTCAACATTCAAAAATCGTCGAGATAATTTTGGTAAAAATATATTTAAGTTCCACCTGAATTTTTTATTTAAAAAAAAAGGTAAGAAATTTTATTTATAAAATCTCTTTTGAATAAAAGAAGTTTTATTTAAAAACAAAAAATGAAAACAAAATTTTTTATTAAATAAAAAAAGTCAACTGGCATTTAAAAATATTTTTTATAAAAGAAGTTTTTTTAAACCTTTATACGGCCAACTCGCTTTTGTTCCAGTTGAAGGTTTCGGCAGCCTTGGTTGGGTATAATAGTGGATGCCACTTTTTTTTGGTTACCAATCATTGGCATGCCTTGCCACGCGGCTAAGGTTGCCTAAAGAAAAAATGGGACTTGGCTTTGCTATTAGATGTTGTCGCCTTATTTTTTGCCTACTTATCGTTGGGATAATGATTGATTAAAAAGTTTGGTTTTTACAAATCAAAGGCTACCGAGCCAATGATTGGGCATATTGGCCTTTAAAGTTCTTTTTAAGGGGAAGTTGCATACATAATTTTTGTTAAAGGCAAATCCTTTTCCTTGGTTCCTCTTATGCCTTGCCATGCGCCATATCTGGTGATAATCTAGTGGGGCGCCGGTTTTTGCTTTTTCTGCCAATGATTGGCATAAAGCCATTGATTGGAAATTTGTTTCCTAATAGTTTGATTTATCAAAAAGTGGCGTACATGAGGTTCCTTCTTAAAGCATATCTTGGTATATTTTTTTAACACGCAGTTAGTCTATCGACGAAAATCTGTAACGTGCCATTGTCTAACTTTGTCAAATATTTTCTATATAAAGGACCAAGAACATACAGTTTTTCATAGAGAAGAAAAGTTTTGTTTGACAGAGCACTTTTCAAAAGAGAATAAATTCTTTGTGTTCTATAATTTTTTCAGCATGTCTTCTTTTCACTTTTAAGGGTCCAAAAGTTTTGTTCATTTAATTCATAATCCCAACTACTTTTTATGAATGGTTTTGTGGAACCCAAGACATATTTTTCTGAAATATTATGCTACTGATTTTGGTACTAATTGAAGACTGCAGTCATTGAGGTTCACTGTGTGTGAATCTTTGGTGAAGATAGAACTCAGTGTTCTTGTGGAGCTGCTGAGGTTGTTCCATTACTGACGATGGCGACCGATGCCCACGGGTATTCGTGTGTCAAATTATTTCATTGTAATCCGTGTAAGTTATGATTTACAAAATTATACTGAAATAAATGGTTTTACCCTTTGGGGATTTTTTCCTCATTTGTGACTGTCTTGCATTCTTAGATTAATTTTTACAATCTCGTTTATTTGCAAGAGTTAAAAATTACTGGGTTTGAAATTGGAATTTAATTAAATAATTAATTCAATTGAACGCACGCGCACTATCAAATTGGTATCAGAGCTAATTCACAATTATACCATGTAATTTTCCGCAAAATTTTTCTGAAATATCAATTTCTGAAAAATTTGATTTTTGAAAAAGGGCGTATTCAAAATGGAAAAATTATATAATAAAATACCTGTTTTTGACGGGACAAATTATGCTTACTGGAAAGCCCATATGAAATCTGCTCTAAAGGCCATAGATGAAAGAGTTTGGATTTTAGTTGAAAGAGGGTGGACACCTCCCTGCATCACCATTGAGAATGTGACAAATTTAAAATCTGTGGCTGCATGGACTGAAGATGAATTTAAATGGTCATCTTTTAACTCTAAGGGTCTTAGTGCTATTTTTGGATTCGTCATAGCAGACGAGTTTCGACGGATAATGATGTGCACCACGTCAAAAGAGGCATGGGATGTTTTACAGCTTACCCATGAAGGAACTAATGCTGTGAAAGAATCAAAATTGAAAAACTTAACAACTCAATTTGAAACTATCACCATGCTTGAGTTTGAATATTTCGATGAATTCTATGCTAGATTATCTGATATTGTAAACACTAGCTTTGATCTTGGTGAACACATTCCTAATGCAAGAGTTGTTAAAAATATTCTAAGATCACTACCTAAGCGTTTTATCCCTAAAGTCACTATACTAAATTCTATGGGTAATTTAAACACGCTTAAATTTGAAGAATTAGTTGGAGACTTACAAACGTATGAAACTGATATGTTTACTAAATCTATCAAGCCTAAGGATAAAGGGATTACACTTAGAACCCATGCTAGGTGAGGTGACAAGAGTGATAAATAAAAGAAAGAGTGTGTTTGTGAGTCCAACTCTGAGGGTGATTTTAATTTTGACGACATGGCCTTATTTGTGAAATTTTTAAAAATGTTTCTCAAAATTTCTAAAGAAAATTCTTCCAATAAAAAGAGATTTTTTGAGAAAAATAAAAAGAAAGGAAAGGCCAAGGAAAGCGGTGAGAAGGAAAAAGAGAATGACTCAAATGAGGAGTGTGAGGAGGATTTTGAGAACGTGGCTTGTTTTGAATGTGGGGGTAAGAGGCATAAGTCGTTTGAGTGTCCTACGTGGCTTAGAAAGAAAGGGAAGAAAGTAGCCTTGCCCATCATGCTTAGTGATAGTAGTGAAGGTGAGGGTGATGTGACTAGTGGTGAGAAGTTTGTTTCTTTTTTAGCAAGTCGTGTGAGCACGCCCACTTTTTCCCACAATAGTGCACACGAATGCGACGGTGATAATTTAAGCGCTTCAAGTGAGAAAGAAAGCGAGCGTGAAAATGGAGATGAAAGTGAGCTCCAAAAATCCTTTAGAGATTTGTACACCGAGACCTTAAAAACAAATAAGTATAATAGGTATTTAGGTCATCGTGTGTTAGATTTGGAGAGAGAGAAGGAGGTTGTCAGAAAGCAAAAATGTGATTTGACCAACACAATGTCTAGTCTGACGACACGTGTATCCCAAATCGAGAGTGATCTCGAACGTGCCAGGGAAGTCAAAGTCAATTTTGAGAACGGACCTAAGAAGGTTGAAAAGGTGGTTCTTAATCCCGATAAGGGTAGAGTTGATGGGCTAGAAAAAGGTCATGACGGAGCTTCCACTTCTTTTGTCACACCCGATCCGGCTCCCACTTTAGAAATAGATTCTCGTGGCCTCAAAATTAACCCACCTAGGCATCCCATTAGGAGTGTACGTCCTAGAGTTTTTGATAGAGGTGTTCCTAGGCGTATTTATGTTTGTTCCCATTGCAAGAGGAGAGGACACCTTAGGGAATTTTGCTTTAAGTTGGGTTATGTGTCATGTTTTGCTTCTACACGTGTTTTTTGCCTCACGTGCATCCACACGTGATACTTTACATGCTCCTGGACACTACGTGAGAGAGTTTACACATGTAGGTGAGTAAGTAAGTTTTTGGTCAAAACTTCACAAAATTTGATGGAGGTTTTTCATAAGTTGGCACCACCTTTGGAAAATCCCTCTGCACCTAACGATTGAGGTTTGACTTTTTTACTAGCATAGGATGTTTTCCATGATGACATTATTTGCCTATTGCTAGTATGTATCATTTTTGTATGTTTTCCATTTTTTTGAAAAATGCAAAAAGATTTTATTTTGATAATTTTTTGGAAAAATCCAAAAACGGTTTTGTATTTTGTTTACACCGTTTATGGATGGACACCTAGGATGACCGAGTCACAACTTCATTCCATTTATCCATGTGAATGTTTGATAGTGATTTGAGATAAAATGTTATGTCATTCATGTGCTTTACAAAGTTGGAGTCTTTGAGTTGCTATAGTGTTGTTACCTACATTTTTGACTTACTTTGTCCTTTATTGTACACATGCACAAATTTGTTTGATGTTTGTTCTTGAAAAATCACATATTGGTTCCGTGTTTTCATCTCAATTCGGTCTATTACAACGAAAAAAATACGATAAAATAAGATAATAAAAGGTGTGCCTGTTTTTACCATTGTGCCGTAAGTTTGTGTGAATTTTATACACGGTGAAGGACTACGAAAGGTACTTATATATCCTTTGCGATTAAGCCATCGTTTAAATTGGACCTAAAAAATTGAGTAATTTTAATTATCTAGGGTCCAAAGAGGTTTAAAAGAGCCCGAAAATATTGAAAGGCAATAAAAAGAAATACATGCCAATAATGGGCCATTAGGTTTATTCACCAATTCTCCAATGTTTGAGAATTTAGATCACCGCAAAAAGCAAATATATTGAGGGAGTTTGGTTGGAGAATTAAAACGGCTTTCCACATCCTTAAAAAGTCTTGAAAAAGCGTGAAATCATTTTGGACGTTATTGGTGTGAAAGTCATGTTGAATTTGATCTGTTGATTTTGATTTAAGGCGATGTCATCTAAATTCAACAATTCGTTAGGATTACACTTATGCATCTTGCACATATGATATGATTGAGTTGATTTTCCTATCGAATTTGTTCACACCCATTCATTCCGTTTCCATGATTCGGTCGTCTTAGTATATATTCATGGTGTGTGATTTTTTTGTAACATATTTTTTATAAAATAAATTGAAAAATAAAAAAATAGTTGGTTTGTTCTATTTTTCGTGACACCCCGATTTGCTTTATGTGATTTATTATTTTCCTTGTCTATTTTGGACAAATAAAAAGGGGAAGAATGAATTATGTTATTATGGGGGAGTTTTAATATGGGGGAGATTTGATTGTGCTAACATTGATTATGATTATATCATTTCAATCTTAATATGTCACGAGGTTTTTACTTTATCTCATGTGTGTAGGTTCGAAGATTTAAGATTAAATTGTTGCACACCTTTATGAGAAAAGCTTGGAGTTTTAAAAAGTTGATTGTTGAAGTAATGTTTGAAAGTTTGACGAGATCAGTTCCTACGATTTACAATAGTCTTATGCGATGTGTTAGTGGATCTTACGGGGCCATTTCGGGGTTGGTTTGATTTTTCACCCTCAAACGACATGTCTTTAAGCATAATTTTAACATTTTCAAATTATCGTCATATTTTTATACTGGGAGACCCGTGACTATGCAATCGACTCCTACGAGTTACATTGGTCATGTGCAAGGTGTTCGTGCCTCTTACGGGGCCGTTTAGTGGCTGGCTTGAGTTTTCACTACCTAACAACATATTTTTAGGTTTAATATAGATACTTTCAAATTGTCATCGTATTCTCAAACCCGGATTCCCGTGATTACACGATTAGTTCCTACGAATTACATTGGTGCCCTACAAGGTGCTCGTGCCTCTTACAGCGCTATTTGGAGGTTGGTTTGGGTTTTCACCCTCTAACGGCTTGTTTTTAAGTCAAAGTCTAGATGTTTTAAAATTATCATCGTTATAGACACCATATTCTAAAACTCTCCTAAGTATTTCCTTAGGTTGCTAGCACGTCCCCATTTCACTACATAACCTAGGTCATGTACCGAGTACCGATCTAGAGGCCATCAGGCGCTCTCAAGCCCCGTTTGACTCTGGTCAACTCTATCGTTGGAGAAAAATCTCAATGAATCATTGAAGGGATCTAAATCCCCTTTGTAATGGTCTCCCCCTGCATAAATCGTCATAACGGTTTGGACGAATGAACCATTTTACTACCAAAAATTGATTTAGAGGCTACCGGGCTCCGATTTGAACCAAGTCAACTTGATCGTCAGACCAAAAGATCTTTAAATTTTCGAAGGGCACTGAAAACCTTTTTTAACGGTCCGTCTTGTGGATTTTTTTCTATTTTTATGATGTTCTTTGGAGACGTTACAGGAAAGATATCAATTAATTTTAAGAATTTCGCTGGGGAAGTAGGCGTTCCACTAGGGAAGTAAGTGTTCCACTGGGGAAGTGAGTGTTCCGCTGGGGAAGTTAGTGGTATAAAAAAAATCTTGCTAAAAAAGGTTCTAAATTTCATATTGTAATTTTAGGAATTGTTTGGGGATTCGTCGGGATTTTTTGACATTTTATTGGAATTTTTATACAAAATTTCAGGGAGGGTGCCAATCGGCATGGTGCAGGGGGTGCTAAACGGAATTGGCATGGTCTTTAGGCTTTTTCAGGTAGGTGAAGGAAAAGTGTCGATCAAGTAAATTCTTCTTTCCCTTTGAAACCATGTTTCCTTGATGATCTTTTGTTGATTTTCCACTGGGAATCTTGCAGGTGACCTTCTATTCCCGAGGAAAGGCTCCTCAAGATTTTCTTGCTCACTCCCCGCAGACTGTGGGAGCTTAGCATTTAACTATATTGCATGCTTGATGTAGCGACATTGCACCTAAAAGGGGACTTAAAAAGGCAAGAAATGCATATTTTGTTTGATTATCATGATTTAGTGGCTTACTCTACATGCACTTGAATTTGCTGCTGATTTTTTATTTTGTAAAAAGTAGGAGCATGTATGTTTTTTGGAATTTTTTTGAATATGTTTGAGTAAAAAATGGCCTCGGAGGCTTGGCTGAAAAAGTTCTTCGCTTTTTAAGGGACTTATATTGAGAAAAAGTAGGAAAAATGAGTTTTTTGGAATTTTTGAGTGAAGGAAGGCCTTGGAGGCTTGGTAGGTATATGGATGAGGGGTTAGAAAGATTGGTTTGTAAAGTGGAGCCTTGATATTGATCTTGAATAAACTCCCATAAATATTCCAATGAATGTTGGATGAGAGAGAATGACATCTTTGCCAAATTGCTTATGAAAAGTATTGAAATGTAAAATGAAAAGGAATTTCACATAAGGAAACTTCGTTGATTGCAATAGAATGTTGTTGAGATCACTAATGCTGATGGATATGAGGTATGCTTTGGGAGTGAGATCATGCCCTCTATTCATAGTGTATGGGGGACGCTGATCGTCATGGACCCAGCCCTGCCAATCGACAGGTAACCCTTGGCACACTACCGATAGGCAGGGAAATGAACCTGCCAATCGGTAGTCTCGTGCAATTTTTTTTTTGGAAATATAGACGTAGAATGCAATCAGTTGATCCAGATTGTACATGGGGAATACTGTAAGGAAGGTTATTCAAATACCTTCAAGAGTCCTTTGGGCCTCTCCTAGGTTCGGGAGTTGACTTTAGGTTAAACATGGCTTAAAAGCGCTTGTCGGTCCTTTGGACGGGAGGTCGTTGGACGAAAATGGATCATTTTTCTGAACTATAATTCAAAATCGTGCATGGGGTAGATCGATGGAAATTTTATGTGAGGTACTTTGACATTCCAAAGAGATTCTCTCGGTTCATGAAGTTGACCTTGGTCAACCGGGTCCCGAAAGCGCTCGGTGACCTCTTGGAGTAAAATGACTCGTTCGTCTGTATCGTAAGGATGATTCATGGATGGGATACACCGTTGGAAAGGGTATTCGATGACCTTCGAATATTTATTCAGTCTCATTCGATTTGAAGAGTTTATCTTGGTCAAACAGAGCCTGAGAACGCCCGATGGCCTCCAAATTATTTTTTGGGGAAAATGGATCGTTCATCCGAATGGTTATGACATTTTTCACATGGGATGGACCATTTGAAAGGCGTTTCAGTGCCCTTTGAAGATTCAAATATATTTTTATCTGACGATGAAGTTGATTGGGGTCAAATCGGAGCTCGAGAGCGGTCGGTGGCCCCCAGATCGATGTTCGTCTAAATCGTTATGCCGATTCGTGCACGTGGCCAACCATTAGAAGGCATGCAGAGACCTTGAAAGATTCATTGATCTTTTTCTTTAGCAATAGAGTTGACTACATTCAAATAGGACACAAGAGCATCCGATGGCCTCTAGATCGTTACTCGGAGCATGACCTAGGTTTTAAGTGAAATGGGGAGGTGCTAGGAACTTAAGGAGACACTCGTACGGGGCCGTTTGGGGACTAGTTTGAGTTTTCACCCTTAAACGGCATGTTTTAAGCATAATCTAGATATTTTCAAATTATCGTCATATTCTCAAACCGAGAGACCCATGACTACGCGGTCACTTCCTATAAGTTACAATGGTCTCGTGCGAGGTGTTCATGCCTCTTATGAGGCTGGTTGAGGTTTTAAAGAAAATAAAGTATGTGCAATATAACTAATAAAAAGGGTGAGATGTTAATTTGTATAGACTAAACTAAAATCTGGATTATGAATTATGTAATTAATGTAAAAACAAGAAATTTAAAGAGAGATAGAAGGATTTTGGATCTTCTTTAAAGAATTGAATCTTGATCTTGGATGAACTCCCTTAAATGTTGAGATGAATGTTGGATGAGAGAGAATGAAATTTTCTACAAATTAGGTATGAAAAGGATGGGAATGTAAGATGAAAAGGAATTTTACATAAGGAAACTTTGTTGATTATAAGAGAATATTGCTGAGATCACTGATGCTGATGGATTTGAGGTGTGTTTTGGGAGTGATGTCATGCCCTTTATTTATAGGGTAAGGGGGTGCCATTCGGCATGTCCCCAACCTTACTAATCGATAGGTAACCCTTGGAACACTACCGATAGGCAGGGAAATGGACCTACCAATAGGCAGTTTCTTATAGATGTTTTAAGAAAAACGATCATAAAACGCAATCCGTTGATCCAAATCACGCACTGGTTTGTGAGACACGGGTCTCGAGGTATGTGTTGGTCAGTGCCTTGGTGGAGAGAACTGTATGCCATTCTAAAACTAGGGGAATACCATTATGTTCGGTTATTTGGCCTTCGGTAGTCCTCTTTCTACCATTCCTAGCTGTTTTTGAGCTAATTTTGCTGGGAGAAAATTGTGCCATATCGGATATAGACTTCTTTCCTGTGGAAGATTTAACAGAGTGTCTATGCATGTGTATGGGATCTCTTCCTCTAAATCAACTAAACGATCCTTTAAATTAGGGTTGTCATCAAGATCTGACTGGAACTCTTTTGGAGCCTTCAATGCATCCACTTCAGTAGTCATTCCCTTAGGTGCATGCACAACAATAGAATAATTGCCATCAATTATGCACTTCGAGTAGAATACCTTCTCTACATTTTGAAAGGCAGAAATAAAAAGATGGTCGACTATGCGATCTTAACTCTTCAACTTTGATAAATCTACCATAATAAGTTTGGAGTCAGGATCAACTTTGCAATATTTCGTAGTATCCTCCACCTTTCCCCAATCACAATAGAATACAATTTCTATGAAATCTAAGTAATCAAGTTCTATGATTTGATGGAATATCCCATAATAGGTTAGCTTTGTATTCTTTAGATTTTTATTGTTTTTGCTAGCGATACAGGTGGTCAAGGCAGAAATTAATATTCCACTATTTTGCGTCAATAATTTTTCCTCATATGGATATGAAATGAAATCAAAAAGCATTGGTGCAGAATTTCTTAAACTCTCTCGCACAAAAATTAGGGCCTTTTGCTAGGCATGCAAGCCTGAAAGAGACATCAACTCTTTTTAGAAGCTGAATTTATTAATGAATTTGTATTAGGACATGTTTTTATCACAGACAAATAAATAATCGCACACATAGGATGTGAAATTTACCTCTTTTGATACCCATGCCCTAAAATTAGTTGTCGTGCAATTTCTCCTTTGATTTTGGGAAATTTCATTCTTGTACTTCCTAGGGGTAAATTGTAGGGTTTAGATCGTAAAATATAAAATACATATAATCAAAGAAGAAGAATTCAATAGATACTCACTCTCTCCATTCTTCGACTTCATCTTGCTATTCTAAGATATAACGAGTTGCTTACTTGTATTATATATTTGTGGGTTTCACCCCTTTAGGGTTTCAAAATGGCAATTCATCCTCAAACTCATCAGGTTCCTCGATCACTCCTCCTTTACGAGGATTGAACCTCCTTACCTCTTGTTCTGGCATATATTTCCTATCGTATAACGATGATTCCACAGTTACGTATTCTTCAGCAATTCATCCTCCAATATACCATGTATTCTCTACCTAATATTGGAAGGTTTTCATCAAGAGCTCAAAAGGATACATCTAATGATACCTAACGGAACCACATAATAAAGCATAATCGCATCAATGCACAAGCAAGTGGATGCTGATATCAAAGAACGACTCAAGAAAATATTTCTCTAATACAAAAACTGGCTCGGCTAAAGTTGATTTTGCAGTCTAATGTGCCTTCTGTTTACCACTTTTGCACAAACTAGGGTAAATCACAAATTAATTTTCATAATTGACCAACGGAGATCTTTGTGTTCATGTAAGCAATGCCAAAATAAAGAGGGATTAAATGGATGATTACATGCTAGTCGTGAGACTAGAAGTGTTTTAAGTCATTTGCTTAGTAGTTTACGACCCTACGTAAATTACCAAAATAACCAGTTGGAGTCTTCAAGTTGAACAAAGTATCTAAGATGATCTTTTTCTCACTGGTAATCAAAGTGAAATTAGTTGGAGGGGTATAAATACTTCCTGTTGTAAGATCTTTGTTTAACTAGAGTTTCTTCTTTAGCATCATATCCTGTAGATCTCGGTGGGCACGCTCTCCAGCTTTAGAATGAGCTCCATCCAAATATGTTCCTATCAGATGTTCTACAACATTCTTCTTTGTGTCCATCGAATCAATTACATGACTTACACGATGATCTTTCCAATACGATAAATGAAAAAATATTGATCGCCTGGACCATGGTTTTACTTTAATAGTGTCGTTAGGATCTCCCATTTCTTTACGCTTCTGGTTTACAAACTTGGGGTGTTTTTTTATGTACCTATTCCCCGCATTCGTAATCATCGTCTTCTCCTCGATCTGTTGACCTCAAAGTCGAGCAGGTTTCATCCGGTGCTCGTGACTAATAGGATAAAAGTTAGGCTTGCCATTCCTGAAAAGGTGACTAGTTGGTATAAACCTACGATGACCCGTGTAACTCATCTTACTACTATATTGTAGACAAATGGCTTTCGTTTCCTCCCCACATATGGGATATCCATAATAACCATGAACATTACAATCAGACAAGGTGCCATAAGCAGGAAGGTCATGGATCTCCCACATCACCATTGCTTTAAGTGTGAACTCTTCACCCTTGTTAGAGTCGAACGTCGTCACACCTTTATCCAGTAACTCTTTCATTTATTCGATTAATGGGGATACAAATATATCAATATCATCACCTTGAGCCTTTGGCCCGGGTATCAATAAAGATAAAAATGTGAAGTCCTTTCTCATGCACAGTGGCAGAGGGATACTTAAAGGCGCCATGAGAACTGGCCAATAACTTTGACTAGTACTTAAATTACCAAAAGGGTTAAACCCATCAGTTAAGACTGCAAGACGAAGGTTATGTGGTTCTTTTGGAAATTCATGGTGTCGTGCATTTGAAATTTTCTAGACGAGTGAACCACCCGGATGACGCATCAAATTCCCACCCACCTCGCATCGAGCATGCCATGTCATAGCCTTCGATATCCACAATACACTAAAAAGTCATTTTAACCGTGACCCAAGTGGATAATACTTTAAAACCTTTTGTGGGACTTGTGAGCTGTTTTGATATTTTGCAGGTTTGTCATTTAGCTTATCACAAACTACATATCTAGGCTCACCACCACATACTCGACATTCATCATTCTCTCCATGTTTATTGCGATACAATATGTAATCATACTTGCATGCATGAATAGATTTGTACTTCAATCCCAAACCCTTCAAGCTCTTCTTCATGGTAGGATAATTGTCTGGTATCGTGTTCTCCTTTGGAAGAATTTCTTTCACCCACTTAAGAATTTCGATTACACTGTTCCCAGACAAGCCAAATTGACTCTTCAAATTATGCAAACCAATCATTGCATATAATACCGAATGATCTTCATCGCAATCTTTATATAACGGTCTGGCCGCATCGGCTTTCAACCATATATATTCTCGGTCTCCTGGTAGTTCAGTATCAAATTCTTCATTGTGCGTATTATCTCTCTCCATAGGTTGGTGGTTTTGGTCGTGGTGGACTCCGTAATCATCTTTAATTAGGTCAATCAATGGATGATGTGTTGGTGAATCATTTACCACTTCCACTCAGTGGTGTTCGGTTGCGTCGTCGGTTACCGATAATTCTTCAGGAACATACGGTACATGTTTTTCACCATGGTATATCCAATTGTTATAATCATAACGAATTCCCCCACATTATTAAATGTAACTCAACATCTTCTAAAGATTTATATTTTTTGTTTAAACAATGGGTGCACGAACATGGAATCTTCTCACTTTTAAGGTTCTTAAAACTGTATCTAATAAATTCTTGAACGCCTTTAACATAACTATTAGCTATTTGGTCAGTCCCCCCCCCCCCCCCCCCTCCACTCTTTGTATTGTGGAAAATCCATTTATTAATCTTCAAATTGCAGTCTTGTGTTAACATGATAAAATAAATATCATGTTGCATAAATATCATATTGCATAGTAAAGCACTAATATAGTATCAAAGCAAAGCACTAATCAATCAAACTATGTAATAACTTAAATACAAGAACACGCCAATCAATGATATTGCACAACCACTTAAACTGAAATTAAATAAATTTTTCTACCGATATTATTACAACATAAGAAAAATATCACTACATCTTCATCAAGCGATAAACTAGCCAAGTGGTAATATAGTCTACATAATTTTTCAAAAAATTCCATTCTACGTTGTTGACGTGCGCTGGAACAATTTCAAAACCCTCGTATACTATATCAACTATGATCTGACACTCACTCTATTGTAAAGGTCGATTACATACTAAAGTTCCTACGCTAGTGGACATGAGCGTGCAGATCCCAACGATAAATTTACCGCTCGGGTGTTGAATATAGTATTTCTCACGATAGTCATCATGGGTTGCTGAGGCGCTAAGAAATGGAATATTGAAAGAGGAACCCGAATCTATTGGGGGAATGGAGAACGAGGAAAATTTTGAGGAATCCCTGGCATCTGTGGAGGAAAATCGGGATGCATTGGGGGTTGTATGGGCATATGATCAGTTAAAAGGGACAAAATCTTTGCAAGCTTATCATTCACACATCCCAATTCATTTCGAATCCCCATTATATCCCCTTATGTCCTAGATTGACGTCATCGTTGGATGCAAAATGCTTAATAACAGAAGAAAGCTCGTCCATGAGAGGTGCGGTGTGTTTGAATCTTGTTTTTGACATATGCGACCCCAAACCTCTCGTCCTCCCTCTGTGGTCCTTCCCAAAGGTTTGTGCAATGGAATCATTATCAATTTCGTCAAATGGGCTTGAATCTGACTGACTACTGATAGACTCTATTGATTCTGGAGTCTTGTCCAAGTGAGGAGGGAAATTATTATCTTTGTTGCATCTAGCATGCATGTATAAGCTGACCCTATTCGGTGTGTTTCCTTCATTCAGGATGCCTATCGTAATGGTTATCCACTCGTTCTTACAATCTTCATAAGATTTAGAGCTAAGCCTATGGACATTAGTTTTTTTGGCCCTATTCTGCTTTTTTTTGTCCCTTTGTAGAATTTTGGAGTCCTTCGCCTCATTCTCTAGAAAATTATTTCATTGAGAGACTGGTATCTCAACATTCGAAGGGACTTTATCTTGGAGTGCCAAAATGTCAGAGCTCGATGCTCCCTTAGGGAAATACTTCTGCCTAAGGTTTCTCCCATATGTTCAGAGTTGTTCATCAACCCGAGAAAGCACCTTATTTTTTGAGTTAGGGGAAAATGAAAACCGTTTGCCGAGTTGCTCGTAGATGTTATCTTTAATAACTTTATCCATGATGTTCCAATTGCTAGCTCCTCCCACTCCCACATTCATTTTTTCCAAGGACAAAAACTGGGCTATAAAATGTTGAATGTGATTCTTATCCCCCGTGGGGCTATTTACCAATAAAGAGAACCCAACGGGCTTCTTCCCAACTGACCCCATAGTTTTAGGAGCGTTGGGTGTGTCTGTTGTATTAATGGGAGTACCTTGCCTCTCGCAACTCGGAGTAGGGGAGTGAACAGTTTGTGGAGTAGGGGATTGAACATAAGTTGGAGTATGGGAGTAAACAGTTTGTAGAGTTGAGTATTGCTCACTAATTGGTGATGATAATTCTCCTTGTGGTTGTGTCACGTTATTTGTTGGAGCGTTGCTTCCATTACCACCCGATATTATCTACAAAAATAATAAAAGTAAAATGTGTATCTATAATAATAGATGCATAATTTCAAAGTTCAATATGAAAATATAACTAACAAAATAAATTTTTTTCCATATATTATAATCTACGTGTTCTTGGTAAGACTTTAACAAAAGTTCAATATGTATGATCTCCATCCATTCTGGATTTCTTTTTAAAAACCTATGGATTTTTGTTCGTGGCCAATTAGGAGGAAGTGTATCTATAGTGGATGCATAGATGTTAGCTACATGAACTCTAAATCTCATCATCTTCAGCCTATTGGCAAGACTGAGTTTGACGTGCATATGTCATGGGACATCACAGTCTTCGTCAATGCTTTTTATACGTAATTCTATCCATAATGGGTGGATTTTTTTTTTCGCCTTCTTTGACAGCATAATCAAGGTCAGTGGTCTATCAGGATTATGTACATGATATATATATATATTGTAAAACTTCATCCCAACATTGTGGCAGGGAAAACAGAATACGATCAAACAAGTACTCTTGTTGGAGATGAACTCCACGGTTTACAAGGTAGTTAAATTGTTCGGTCTTCCTATTCCCATACCAATAAATCGGAGTACCCACTTTTTGAGTCTCATTAATGAAATATGTACGCGTGCGGGCTAATTGCAACCTTTCCCACTCTTGTTGTCATTTATTAGACCGTGACTCATTTTGAACATGGGCGTGATTATAATTCCTATAAATAATGGCTCTAATGAATCATTAATGAGTTATTATGTACGAGGGCATGAATATTATTCCTATAATTATGTCTCTAATAAATCATCAAGTGTTAATTTATTCGGTTTTGACTACCTACTTTTGTCATTTAAGTCAACAATCCGTAAAATCAACCCTAAAATTAACCCTTACAAACATTACCTCTACAATTAATAGATTATGCATTTTTGGGACTTAATTTTACAAAGCCCTTAAAATTAATCCTGAATTTAGCATCAATATTAATGGAGATGTCTATTTTTATATTTCAGCCCCAAACCTAAACAAACAACATCCAATAAATTAAAATTTGCCCTAGTTTGAAACTTAAACCAACAATATCCATTTAATTTAAATTTTCCTTAGTTTAAAACTTAAACCAATAATATCAATTAAATTAAAATTTTCCCTAGTTTCAAACTTTAACCAACAATATTCATAAAATTAAAATTTTCCCTAGTTTGAAACTTAAACCAACATTAGTCATATTTTTTCTATAACACACACACATATACACATTTACATGTATACACAGCTTCATACATATACACAATACATAGACGTATATACACACACACTCATATACACAGACGTATATACACACACACATACACATGCACACACACACATATAGACCCACGTATTTACAATATAAACACACACAGAAATACACACACAGAGAAATATGCACACACACGTATTTATCTTTGAGATTAAGACTGAGAATGAGAGAGAGCTTGGGATTGAGAGAAGGAGAGAGCCGAAATCTCCGGAGAGAGGGAGGGAAAATAAGGGTTTAGAAGTCTTTGAGGGAAATGAAAAAATATTCGGCATTTTTTAAGTATAAAGACCATGGTCACGGCTTAGGTCCGTGACCATATGACGTAACCCCTTTATTTCTTACATGTCAACGTGGAAATAAGGCCATGGTCACGAACCAAATACGTCACTCAGATAACTTACTGGTCACAGACTTAAGCCGTGACCATATCCATGTGTAATAAGGTTTGTGGTCACGGTTAATGAACGTGGCTCCTTCACTAACCAAAATTGGAGGGAAACTTGGATCCATAATGCTCACGGCAGGGTCAGGGTCTAAAGACATGACCCAAAGGAGTTAGGTTCTAGATTCATGACCACACACAAGATGACCCATGACCATACAGAGTCATGGATTTGGTCATGCCCATTTTGACTGTGGTCACAGTTTTAGGTAGTGACTAGCTAGTCACGGATGAAAGTCGTGACCCTTTCTCCTTGACCATTTTTAGTATTTGGTGTAGTGCATCTCACCTTTTTTATTAGTTATGTTGCACATACTTTATTTTCTATAAAAAACCAAAACAAACAAAAAGAGGGTTATACCTATAAATTCCAACGGGATTGTCCACCACAACTTTTCAAAACTAAAACACACTTTCTACAAACACAAATATAATAAAATCCCGTTCGAATATATGGGATAAACCCCACCCTCATGCCGCATGTGAAATACGTGGACCTTGATGTCTTTGAAAGTGCAAAAATATTAATTTCTTTTGTGGTTTTCACAAATTCCCTAGTTTTAAACCAATTTTAGTTCATCCCTAAAATATGCAACTACGTGTCAAACCAAATCAAGTAAGAATGAAACACATAATTCACGAAAAATCCCCGAAGGGAAAAACCTTTATTTCTAGAACTTTGACAAGATTATAAGACCATTGACTTACATACAACCTGATTATCACCCACAAGTGTAATGCACGGTGTCTTTGTCAAACCTTCAAAGCATCGATTAGAAATCAACAATGGTTCACATGCAGCTATACCATAAGGACACGCAGTATTTAGCAAAAAATCAACACTCAAATGATCCTTAATGACACGCAGTCATAAACTTCGTAGAGACTCACTCCACAATAGCACGTAGCTCTCGGTTGTAGAGATTTTCCCATAAAGGATGAATAATAGAAAAGTATGTTCTTTAGGTTCCAAAACAACTCATATAAAGATTGGAATTTTTTAATGAATTGTAAACAAAAAGGGATTAAAGACCTTAAAAAGAGAAAACCTAAATCTGTTGTTTTCGCAGTTTTGTGCAAAATAAAAATGTGAGGTCTCTCAATGAAAACAAAGTTGGAAAAGCCTATTTATAAAAGATTTAAGGCGGTGGGTCACTTAAACAAGATAGCATGTCATTTGAACGAGATCCACTGTCATTTGAACGACAGGTGGAACTTCGCGTGACATGTGACTAAGCATAAATTCTTCTGAATTTAGCCCCTTAATTTAGCAATTTTAATATCTCGAACAACGTAATTGATTTTCTTTTATCCCATATCATTTCTAATGACTTCTTCTAACAAGTACCCCGAGTTTCGTGTATTTCTTATTGATTTTACAAGTATTTAGTGCAAGAAAAGAAAGAAAGAAATCGGGAGAAAGGAAGAGAACAAAGGAAGACAAGTAAAAGGGCATTTTCATAATTTTACAGCCATATTTCGGAGGTGGGTCCAATTAGAAAGTTAAAGATATTCTAATTACACGAACCCTGGAAAAAATGGCACCTCAATTCGAGCTAAGGTGAAGAAGTTACGAGGCTTTGAAGTTGCGAGATAATGAAGAGAAATTGACCAGAAAAAGAGGACCGGTCCGAACAAATAAAAAAAGAACTGATCCGGTACAAGACTGGTCCGAACAAATAAAAAAAGAACCGATCCGGATGGAACCAAACCTATCCGATGATAACAGGACTGGTCCGGCGTTTAAAATTCTGAAATTTAATTTAGAGCTGAAGAGGTGCAAATCTTGGAATATCTCGTACAGCTCATTGCTATTAGCTGTCAAATCGTGCTGGTTGGTGTTATAAAAGGCAAAACCCTACATCCTTCCAAGGGGAGCCCTTTTTAGAGTGCCTTTTCACTTCTTTTTCTTCGGTAGACAATTTCATATTCTTAAAAAACCCTAGTTTGTAAGTTTGAAGAACAAGGAGTATTCTGGATTTAAGTTCATCTCTTTTCCCTACTGCTAATTACAAGTTTCAATCTTCAATCCGAGTATCAATTTCCATTCTCTTATTTATTCTCTATTTTATTTTCAATTCGATTCTCAATTGTTTTGCAATTTTCTTTTGAAATAATGTTTCTTAGATACATAATTCCATGCATGGTTATGAATTTGTTTTCGTCTCATAAAACCATGGCTAGCTAAATTTTGAAGGGTGGGGATGCATGAATCCATCCTGAGGTAAATTACCCATGTAGAAAATAGAGTGTAAATTAAATATTGACCGAATCATGTATGGAAATTATACGAATATAATATACCTTTTAATCTCGCTTGCCCTAGGTACTTGGGATGTTTAAGAATACTATAGAAGTGTAATTGTTCTACATCTCTTTGTATTTACCTTTGATTTCATATGATGAGAGCTAGTTCCCTCATATATGTAATGCTTAGGATCTATAAAGACTGGATTCCGTCAAAATTTTAATTTACAATTCTAGTATTCTATACGGTAATTTACTAAGGTTTTGGGGATTGTATTCCAACCTATTTTCTCTCATACTCATATCTATTTTCTTAACAATTCTTAGTGTTTTTGTGCACGTAGTTTATTTTTATTTCATCACCAATTTAAAATTTCAACCCATCAATCATCTTTTCTTTTCTTTTGAGTAACCATTTGAAGATTAAATAAAAAAATTCTAAGTTATTCACAATTGCCAATTTTCGATACTTGTGGAGACGATCCCGACTTGTTGGATTATTACTAACGCGATAGGCTTGCACTTGAGCTTAGATAGAACGTACTTCTGAGAAAAATTCTTAGTCGCGTCAAGTTTTTGGCGCTGTTGTCGGGGATCATAAATTGGTGATTCTTAGGAAAGTGAATTTAATCCTAAATTAATTCATTTAAAAAAAAATACTAATTTTCATCTCATCTCTTGTACGATTACATGCAAAATCCCTTTCACACCCAAGTTCACCAAAATCCTATTGCCGAAGCTAATTCTGAAAATTCTCATACCACCGAATCTCCACACTTTTGGGTTCCACCTCCTTCACCTAATAATTCAATCACAAGTCACACTTTGAGTCAAACACTGAGTGAGGGTTCTGAATCATTTGGTAGCAATATGTCTGTGCACGGTAGTGTTGGTGTTGGTGCTGGAGAGAAAGAGTTACCATATCTTCCCATGAAAGATTTTTTATCTCCTGAGCGAATTGTTACCCCTGGTTGCATTTTACTCCCGTATAATGCCGGTCAATTCCACTTTCGTAATGGGATGATTCAAATTCTTCCTACATTTCATGGGATGGATTCTGAAAAACCATATCTCCATATTAGAGAGTTTGAATAAGCATGTGAGACGTTTGGTGATCAAACCTGCCCACAAGATGTTATCCGGTTAAAGCTTTTCCCTTTTTCCTTAAAGGATAAAGCTAAGACGTGGCAATTGTCACTACCCCCAAATTCTGTTTTATCCTGGAGAGATATGCAGACTAAGTTTCTCTCCAAGTTCTTTCCACAGCACAAAACCAACTCTGTTAAAGCTTGAATACAAGCTCTTCGGCAAAATGAGAATGAAGCTTTCGACAAGTGTTGGGAACGTTTCCAGGAGTTAGTTAGTGCTTGCCCACATCATGGGTTAAAAAAAATCATCTCATTTCATTTTTTCATCAAGGGCTTACTTTAGCATCTAAACAACTCGTTCAAACGATGTGCGAAAGACCATTCTCGGAGCTAGACTCGAGCGATGTTGAGGCTCATTTGAAATACGTAGCGGAGACTACGCAAGCATGGGATGTTTCTGACCCCAACTGTATTTATCACTTGGACAAGGACACTTTGTTAGATCGTCGATTTGACCAATTGGAAAAGAATTTCAGAGACATACTTGAGTTTCGATTAAGAAAAGTCGCCGGACCTATTCAAGCAGGAAAGGAGAAAGTGTGTGCCATTTGTGTTGCTGGTCATTCTACCAAAGGATGTCCTACCATACCTGCCTACAAGGCAATGTACACTGAGCAAGTAGAAGTGATAGGAGGGTTTCGAGGAAATTTTAATGTACCGCAGGGGGATGCATACAATCAATCTTGTAGGAATCATCCTGGTTTCAACATGTTGCTTTGTCTCCACCCCCTCCTTAATTTCAGAAAATGCCTCCTCTGATGCAAACCCCTATGCAAGTACCATCTCCTGGTCCGTTTATCACTCCACCTAGGCGATCTCTTGAGGATAATCTGAATCAACTCATCCAATCTCAAAAGGAAAGCAATGCTAAGTATGATCGGATGTTCACAGAAATTCATACTAGCATCTCTAGGTTACAATCTACATTGAATATTCAGGAGAAGGGTAAATTCCCAGCTCAAGGCCAAAGACCTCCTCAAGGGAAAACTACGGTTAGCTCTACATCATCGAATTTTCCAGAACAATGTCAAGTTATCACGACTCTACGTAGTGGTTGCGTAATTGATCTAGCGCCACTACCACCCAAGTAATCTATAGCTAAAGAAGTTTCAGAATCTGAGGAGACCCCATTGCATATGGATGATAAGGATGAAGGAGTTGAACCTGAAGTTGAAGTAAAACCTCCCACTACTTCTCCATTTCCTCAATACTTGGCACCACCCAAAAAGGGAGCTTCACGTACTGAAGTGCCAGATGTTCTGAAGCAAGTGAAGTTGAACTTGCCATTTTTGGATGCTATCCAATAAATTCCACCATATGCCAAAGTCATCAAAGATCTTTTTACTATCAAACGACGGCTTAAGGTGAAGAATAACGTCTTTTTAGCACAAAATGTGAGCTCGATCCTTCTTCATGATCTTACACCAAAATTCAAGGATCTGGTGCACCTACAATTTCGTGTGTTATAGTAAATAGTAGAGTTGAAAAAGCTTTGCTAGACTTAGGTGCGAGTGTGAACATACTTCCATACTCTATCTATAAGCAGCTTGATTTAGGTGATCTTAAACCTACCCGAATCACTCTACAGTTGGCAGATCGAATAGTGAAAGCGCCTCATGGGATTGTGGAGGACGTGATAGTTCAAGTGGACACATTCTACTTCCCTGTAGACTTTGTCATTTGGGACACGGAGCCTTCCCCCCATTCGAGTAATCATGTTCCCATAATTTTGGGTCGTCCATTTTTAGCTACTGCCAATGCTTTGATCAACACTCATAATGGCCAAATGCAACTCACTTTTGGAAACATGACCCTCGAGACAAATATTTTTAATGTTGATAACCAAATGGGGGATGAGGATGAAATTCATGAGGTTGATCTTATTGAAGAGGTGGTGGATGAGCACATTGAGAAGGTCATAGGTGGGGATGCACTGGAAGTTTGTTTAGTGCATGGTGTTGAGAATAAGAGTTCTTATAATGAGTTTGAGCGTGAAGTGGAGGAGTTGGGAGCTTTGTTACAAGAGGAAGTGATTTTTGAGAAGTTGAGAGATGTTGAATGGATTTCTAGATTTGAGGAATTACCCCCACGGGAGTCACGTATGATCCCCGCTGAAAATAGATTTTCGAGTCTTGAGTTAAAGAAACTACCCTCTCATGTAAAATATTCTTTTCTAAGAGAAGCCGATACTTTTACTGTTGTTGTTTCTTGTAGTTTAAAAAAAGAGCAAGAGGGCAAGTTGTTGAATGTGTTGAGGAAGCATAGAAGTGCGTTTGGTTGGACTATAGCAGATTTGAAAGGTATATGTCCTTTGATTTGTACCCATAAAATCCACCTCGAGAAGGAGGTGAAGCCCTCGAGAGAGATGCAAAGGCGACTGAACCCAACCATGAAAGATTTAGTTCGAGTGGAAATCATCAAATTGCTAGATGCTGGGATTATCTATCTCATTTTCGATAGTAAATGGATGAGCCCAATTCAGGTCGTTCCAAAGAAGTCGGGTATGACCGTGGTTAAAAACACTAAGGGAGAATTAATACCTCAACGCACCACCACCGGGTGGCGTGTTTGCATTGATTACCGAAAGATCAATGCGGGAATAAGAAAAGACCATTTTCCCTTGCCTTTTATCGACCAAGTGATTGAACGAGTAGCGGTCCATACTTACTATTATTTTCTAGATGGGTATTCTGGCTATAATCAGATTGAAGTGGATATACTTGATCAAGAAAAGACAACTTTTATATGTCCGTTTGGTACGTTTGCCTACAAACGTATGCCGTTTGGGTTATGTAATGCGCCATAAACTTTTCAAAGGTGCATGTTGAGTCTTTTTAACAACGTGATAGAAAAAGGTCTTGAGGTGTTCGTGGACGATTTTAGCATTTTTGGTCCATCTTTCGACCAATGTTTAGCTAATCTTGAAAGAGTTTTATTCCGATGTGTGGAAAAAGACTTAGTCCTCAATTGGGAAAAATGCCATTTTATGGTCACTGAGGGCGTAGTTCTGGGCCACATAGTCTCATCTAGGGGAATTGAGGTTGATCGAGCAAAAATTGAAGTAATAGCTCAGTTACCCCCGCCAAAATTGCTTAAAGATGTGAGGTCCTTTCTAGGCCATGTTGGATTTTACAGGAGATTTATCAAAGACTTTAGCGCCATCGCTAGACCCTTGAGTAATCTTCTCATGAAGGACACTCCGTTTGAATGGAATAACGCATGCCAAGAAGCTTTCGATAAACTAAAAAGCATGATAATTTATGCTCCTATCATGCATGCTCCAGATTGGTCACTCCCATTTGAGCTTATATGTGATGCAAGTGATTACGCGATTGGGGTTATTCTCGGACAAAGAAAAGATAAGAAAGATCATGTTATTTACTATGATAGTAGGACATTATCTAGCCCCCAGCTTAACTACTCCACTACGGAGAAAGAATTACTAGGGGTCATTTTTGCTCTCGACAAATTTCGCTCTTACATTGTTGTGTCGCCCATAATTTGCTTCACTGATCACTCAGCACTCAAATATCTTCTGACCAAGAAAGATGCCAAACTGCTCCTAATCAGGTGGATCCTACTCCTAGAAGAGTTTAATCTCTCGATTCAAGATAATAAAGGAGTAGAAAACGTCGTTGCTGGCCATTTATCACGACTCTCGTCCGACGCACCTATTGATCAAATTCCCATAGACGATTATTTTTCGGATGAGAATCTATTTTCTACTTCTTCTCTTCCCTGGTTTACGGATATAGTGAATTACCTTGTCACGGGAGTCGTTCCCTTCAATTGGACTCCACAAGAGAGAAAGAAGTTCATTACTTAGTCACGCATGTTCTTTTATGATGATCCATATTTGTTTAAGTATTGCGCTGATCAAATCATCAGAAAATGTGTACCTAATGAAGAAATTCAAGGGGTAATCCGATTTTGTCATACGAAAGCATGTGGAGGTTATTTCGCCAAAAATAAAACTGCTGCAAAAATCCTGCAAAGTGGTCTCTTTTGGCCCACAATCTTTCGGGATGTAAATACTTTCTGCAAATCATGTGATAGATGCCAAAGAATGGGAGTTATTACTCACCGTGACATGATGCCATTAACCCCCATACTTGTCATAGAGTTGTTTGATTGCTGGGGTATTGACTTCATGGGGCCTTTTCCACCCTCTTTTGGCTTTCTATACATCCTCGTCGCAGTAGACTACGTCTCAAAATGGGTAGAGGCCATAGCTAGAAGGATGAATGACAATAAGGTGGTGATAAAATTCATTCAAGAATATATACTTTCTCGCTTCGGAGTTCCTAAGGCTATCATCAGTGATAATGGCACTCATTTTTGCAATAGGCCGATGGAAAAGCTAATGCAAAAGTATGGGGTCGTTCATAAGGTTGGACTGACTTATCACACCCAATCGAATGGCCAGGCCGAGCTAGCCAATCGAGAAATCAAGAATATCTTGGAAAAGATAGTTGAACCTAACAGGAAAGATTGGTCTCTCAGATTGAATGATGCGCACTGGGCTTATCGAACTGCATACAAGAATCCCCTTGGAATGTCCCCATTTCGTTTTGTATATGGGAAACCTTGACATCTTCCTGTTGAAATTGAACACAGGGTATATTGGGCTATCAAAAGGGTGAACTTTAACATGGAAAAAGCCGGTGAAACATGCAAACTTCAGTTGAATGAGTTAGAAGAAATACGCAATGATGCGTATGAAAGCGCTAAAATCTCAAAAGAACGAATGAAACGAGCTCACGATAGAATCATTCGATGTAAGGAGTTTTATTCGAGAAAAAAAGTACTTCTCTATAACTCGAGGTTACACTTGTTTCCCGAAAAATTGCGGTCACGATGGTCAGGTCCATTCATTATGAAGGACGTATTTCCCCATGGAGCTGTTAAATTAGAGGATCAAAAAGGGGAAAACACATTCAAGGTTAACGGACATCGTCTCAAGCCATATCCGGAAGAGGTTGTTGAGGAAGTCGACACAATCTGGTTATCGAACCCTATTTACGGGGATTGACTGAGCAAAAAAGATGAGGTCATCCCACCCCCGACGTCTGTGGGGTGAATGTTGTATATAGGAGTAATGGGAAGTTAGGCTAGTTAGGAATTCATAGTTGTGTGTCACTACCAGAGGTGGGAATCATATACATGTCTCAAGAGAATTTCGAGTTTCGGTAGGAGTTCTTAGAATTTTGAAGTCCAATTGAATTGGAATGAGTGTTGGGTTAGAAAAATTGAGAGGAAAGTGACCACTGAACTAAAGAGGGAAAATATGGTATTTTTACAGATCGAATCGATCCGGCCCTGAAAAAAGGAACCGATCCGGTCTCAAAAAGGAATAAAATAATAGAAGACCGGATCGGTCTGCTCTGAATCTGAATCAGTTCGATTATCTGCAGGCTGTGCCCTTTCCCGGGGTTAAAACCTCCAACATCCACACCCCAATTAATTCCCCAATCCTCTCCTCTTTCAATGAACCGTACGAGGCGGTGTGGGAGAATGAAGTGCGTTCATTTTATGGTTCGCTCGTCCATACCACAGATTTCGAATCTCAAGCCTTTGTTGACTCGACACCGATACCGTTCTCGCTTAAACTTCTGGTCCAGAAACTCGAGTCTAAGGGTGTTATCGGTCCAGCCCAATTTTCCTATCCCAGTTATGATCCAGTTGTTTCTAAAGATGTTGTATGTCTCGAATCGCTCCGGGTTTCGTTTGGAATACTGAGACTTTTCATGTCGGTCGGTTACCCGACAAGGCCCGAATCACTTTTCACATCATTTGTGCCAACATTTTGCAAACTTCAAATGATTCGGCTATGCGCCCGCGTCAGGATACTATGATCCTGATTATGTTCCAGACGATACGGGCCTCACCGAGCGCGTTGTTTCTCTTGAGACGCATTTTGACGGGTTCATGTCCTCACACCGTCGCGACACGAGTATGATGCTACGCATGCAGGCTGATCTTTATCGCCTCCAGTTGGGTACTGATGCCCCACTTCCTGCTTAGTTTTATGATCCTTATGACCCCAATGCATCCGGTAGTTCCCACCACCCACCAGCACCATAGGCAGCCCCGTTGGAACCTTTCACAATCCCCCTCTATTTTTATCTTTTGTTGTCATCTTTTGTTTCCACAGTTGTGTTGTACTGAATAATTTTTATTATTGTTATTTACTTGTTTTATTTATCGCACTCCTTATTTCATCTTATTTAGCTTCATCGTCCTTTCGATTGTGGACAATGCAAAAGACTAAGTTAAGGGGATGATAAGTGAGTATTCATAAAACTTCGCATTTAAAAAAAAATTGAAAAATTTTGGAAAAAGCCAAAATATTTTTGTTCAAAATAAATAAAAATTGGAATTTAAATTTATAAAAAATGTCACCTTTATTCTACTTAAAGTCTCAAATTGTTAACAATCAAAATGCATTAAGCCAAAATTGACCGAAGACGAAAATTGAAAGAAAATTAACAATTTAACGAATAAGTGTGGGAATTGATCAAACCCGGTGAGATTTTGAGCCTTTTAATTTTTTATGAATTTTTAAATCAATCTGAGTTTATGATTAACTGAAAGTTCTTTTCAGCGTTTCAATAAGTCGTTGATGATCACAATCCTTTGTGTTTGATCGGTTATGGAAAATGTGTGAAATGTTGTCTCGAAATTCGTGCTAAATATATCTCTAAACTTAATTAATCTCGGGATGCATATGGTAATGTGATTAGCAATTTGGACAATGAAGTAGGCCCTCTTTTGTTTAACCCAAAAATATTAGCCATAATAAAGTTATGAAAAGATTATCCCTTTGCAACCCACTTTGAGCCTAATAAAATATTTCCCTTTCATTTGATAACTCGAAAAATCCAAATAGCCCAAAATTGTGAAAAATTAGAAATTCATCAAGTAAGTCCAAAGTGTGTAATAAAAAAAAGGGCAAGAAAAGAAAAATAGCAAGAAAAAAAAAAGAGGAAAAAAAAAGAAAATAGAAAAAGAAAAAGAAAAATGAGCAAATTCCCGAAAAAGAACCAATGAACGTCATAAGGACATTTTTTAATTCCGAACATTCCGTCCATTCCCATTTTTACCATTTACACCTTCAAAACTCAAAAAGTCCTAACCGAGTCCGAATGGCGAAATTACTGCATGGAGAGCTAAGACATGAAAAGATAAAAGAGATTAAAATGGTGTGATTAAGAGATGATGTTTCCCATTTCCTAATAACTGTATTCCGATGATGAGATCTTTTCACCATATATTTCCTTCTTTTCAATTTTGTATTCGTGAATTTGTGTTCATTATATTTACTCTTTATATCATGCATACCGAGATAAAACAACCACAATCCGAGTGATTCGTTTGTGAGCGCATCCGTAAGAATTTGAATCAAAACGAATTTTTGAAAAGTAACATAATGCTCAATCGGTGGAAATTTGAGGTTTAATTTCTGGCTTTGCACACACACTATGGTTTGAGACATTGAAATATGAATTTATGGTGATTATTTTTTGCAAAGTTTAAATTGTACAATTTTTAAGTATTTTGATATTTAATTGAGTCAATAAAGAATTTTGTGGGTGTATTCACTACAAACCCTCACGAGACAAAACTAGTCCTACTAGGGTAACCTAGGGGTTTAAAGGCTTGTTGCATATGCTCAATGCAATTGCTTTCCTGCGAAAGTGGAATTCTATTTTAATAAAGGAATTCTCAAGAATGGAACTTTTGTTAGCTTCATTTACATTGCCCACGACATGCAAAGTTCTAAGTTAGGGGGATTTGACTAAGCATAAATTCTTCTGAATTTAGCCCCTTAATTTAGCAATTTTAATATCTCGAATAATGTAATTGATTTGCTTTTATTCCATATCATTTCTAATGACTTCTTCTAACAAGTACCCCGAGTTTCGTGTATTTCTTATTGATTTTACAGGTATTTAGTGCAAGAAAGAAAGAAACCAGAAGAAAGGAAGAGAACAAAGGAAGACAAGTCAAAGGGAGTTTTCATAATTTTACAGCCATATTTCGAAGGTGGTTCCAATTAGAAAGTTGAAGATATTCTAATTACAAGAACACTGGAAAAAATGGCACATCAATCCGAGCTACGGTGAAGAAGTTACGAGGCTTTGAAGTTGCGAGATAATGAAGAAAAATTGACCAGAAAAAGAGGACCGGTCCGGACAAATAAAAAAAAGAACCGATCGAGTACAGGACTGGTCCGGACAAATAAAAAAAGAACCAATCCGGATGGAACCAAACCTATCCGATGATAACAGGACTGGTACGGCTGTTAAAATTCTGAAATTTAAGTTAGAGCTGAAGAGGTGCAAATCTTGGAATATCTCGTACAGCTCATCGCTATTAGCTGTCAAATCGTGTTGGTTGGTGTTATAAAAGGCCAAACCCTACATCCTTCCAAAGGGAGTCCTTTTTAGAGTGCCTTTTCACTACTTTTTCTTTGGTAGACAATTTCATATTCTTAGAAAAACTCTAGTTTGTAAGTTTGAAGAACAAGGAGTATTCTGGATTTAAGCTCATCTCTTTTCCCTAGTGCTGATTACAAGTTTCAATCTTCAATCCAAGTATCAATTTCTATTCTCTTATTTATTATCTATTTTATTTTCAATTCGATTCTCAATTGTTTTGCAATTTTCTTTTGAACTAATGTTTCTTAGATACATAATTCCATGCATGGTTATGAATTTGTTTTCTTCTCATAAAACCATGGCTAGCTAAATTTTCAAGGGTGGGGATGCATGAACCCATCCTGAGGTAAATTACCCATGTAGAAAATAGAGTGTAAATTAAATATTGCCCGAATCGTGTATGGAAATTATACGAATATAGTAGATCTTTTAATCTCTCTTGCCCTAGGGACTTGGGATGTTTAAGAATACTATTGAAGTGTAATTGTTCCACACCGCTTTGTATTTACCTTTGATTTCATATGATGTGGGCTAGTTCCCTCATATATGTAATGCTTAGGATCTATAAAGACTGGATTCAGTCAAAATTTTAATTTACAATTCTAGTATTCTATACGGTAATTTACTAAGGTTTGGGGGATTGTATTCCAACCTATTTTCTCTCATACTCATATCTATTTTCTTTACGATTCTTAGTGTTTTTGTGCACGTAGTTTATTTTTATTTCATCACCAATTTGAAATTTCAACCCATCAATCATCTTTTCTTTTCTTTTGAGTAACCTTTTTAAGATTAAATAAACTTTTCCTACGTTATTCACAATTGCCAATTTTTGATCCTGTGGAGACGATTCTGACTTGTCATATTATTACAAACACGACAGGCTTGCACCTGAGCCTAGAGAGAACACACTTATGAGACAAATTATTAGTCGCGTCAACATGCCATGTCGTTTGAATAACATTGACTGTCATTCGAATGACCTATCAAACGAGATTTCAAGCCATAATTGTATATAATTTTGATACGAACGCGTCGCCACCAGTTTCATATTTTTCTGATTTTTTTTGAATTAGTTATGATTTTTCTACAAAAGGGAGTCCGAGAACAAAATCTTTAGATAAAATGGATTCAAAAAAAATTTAATACAAACATTTAAAGCTCCGCTCCAACACTTAAAAAATATTTTAGGAAAAATAATCCCAATACTCTAAGTGCATTATTAAGGTACTCTAAAACGTAACCTAACCAAAGTTAGCCCTACGGAGATTGTTTGTTGAAGAACCTTGATTATTTAGATGAGTCTTGATGTGAATGTGATCTTGAAGTTCTTCGACGGTGTAGCAGTATACGACATATAAATTGATAACGAACAAGAATTTCCTTACAAATCTCCCCCTATGTCTATGCCGGTACAAAATAAAAACATTTAAATTATCAATCAAAATATGACCTATACAAATCTACCCTCCTATGAACCCAAAACTGAAAAGGTAAATGATAAGTCTTCAAACTTTTTCAATCTTCAACAAACTTCAAATATTCTTTGTCATCATCAAGGTGTGCAATCCAAAAATCTTCAATTGTACCTACACACATGAGACAAAGCAAAAACCTCGTGACGTATCGCGTTTGAAATGACATAAACGTAAAACATATAAGTATAATCAAATATCCCCCATACTTAAACTCCCCTGTAATATCATAATTCATTCTTTCCCTTTTTATTTGTCTGAAATAAACAAGGAAACGAATAAACCAAATAAATCAAATCGGGGTGTCACGATAAACAAGGCAAACAAATATGACAAACGTGCTCAATGCAGGATATGCTCAAAAAACTTCACAAACTATTTTTGATTTTTTAATTTTTTATACAAAAGTATTACAAACGCACATAATGAATTCATACTAAGATAACCAAATCGTGGAAATGGTATGAATGGGTGAGAACAGATTCAATAGGAAATAAAACTCAATCTCGTCATATGTGCATGATTCCTAACGAATGAGCATCAAAATCATCCTTAGGTGTAAAAGTGCTGAATTTTGATGACATCGTCTCAAATCAAAATCAACAAATCAAAGTTTACACGATTTTCACACTAAATACGTCTAAGAACCTTTTAACGTTTTTTCAAGACTTTTAAGGATGTGCAAATCCATTTTAATTCTCCAACCAAACTCCCTCGTATATATTTTCTGTTTGAGGTGATTTAAATTCTCAAACATTGGAGAATTGGTGAAAAAACCTAATGGCCCCTTTTTGGCATAAATTTCTTTTTATTGCCTTCAAATTTTTTTGAACTTTTTTAAACCTCTTTGGACCCTGGATAATTAAAATACCTCAATTTTTAAGTACAATAAAACAGTGGCTTAATCGCAAAGGATAGATGTTAATATCTCGTAGCCCTTCACCATTTTTAAAATACACAAAAACTCACGATAAACGGTTTAAAACATGCACACATTTTATTATCTTGTTTTATCGCAATTGGTTCGTTTTAATAGACATAATTGAGATGAAAACACTTAACCAACATGTGATTCGATAAGAACAATATTCAAACAAATTCGTGCTCGTGTGCATCAAAGGAAATAATGAGTCAATCATGTGAGTAATAACACTTAATTATATCTTAATGATTCCAAACACTATAAAGCACATGAATGACATGACTTATTGTCTTACAACACTATTAAATAGCCACATGGATAAATGGAATGAAATTGTGATTCGGTCATCCTAAATGTCAATTCATATATGGTGCTAAACAAAATACAAAAATCTATTTGGATTTTTTCAAATTTTATCAAAATAAAATCTTTTGGTATTTTTCCAAAAGATTTTAAAAACAAAAAAAAACCAATACAAAAAGTACACGTCATAACACTAGCAAGAATATATGAAGAAGCACAACTAGCGTATGACAATCATTCAAACACAATCATCTATATGATATGGCAAGAGAAAAATCATGTGCAAGCAAACGGGAATCAACTTGTCTAAAATCTAGTGCCTCTAAAAGTGATTTCCTAACCCAAAGAGACGTGAAACGTTGTGTGGGGGTTTTGGGAATCACGGGAACACTAGACATAAAATTTCTAGGACTTCTTCAAAGATCAAAACAGAAATGCCCAATGTGCCCTTTCCTACCACAATGTGAAAAAATGTAAACGGGTGGAACAATACCTATGGGTTGACATTTTCTAACTTCTTAGGGACAGTTTCCCTCTAAAATAAATAATGGTTCTGGCTTTTGCAACAGAAGTATTAGAACAAGAAGAGCCATTACCATCACTACACAAACTATTCGAGTCTTTTAAATCATTTTTCAACTTCAAAAGTTTAGACTCAAACAAAGAATTAGACTCATCCAAAGTTAGGGATTTCTTTTTCAAGTTATCAATTAAACTTAACACTTTATTTCTCTCATCCTCAATTAAAAGAAACTTATCCCTAAGAGTCTCTTCACGTGGCGTAAAATCATTGATTAATTTTTTATCCTCAACGGCACAAACAGGAACCCTAGAATTTTTTAAGTCCTCCAATTCTTTTTCTAAAAATAGGACTTTATCATCACTCTCCTTTTTGGAAACTTTTAAAGAATCAAATTCAATACATAAATTTTCAAAGTGTTCACAATAAATACCTCTTTGAGTTTGAAACATTTTCAAATATTCAAACTTATTTTTAAAAAGAGAGTTTTCTTCTTCCAAAATTTTAATTCTTTTGCAAAGTTTCAAATTGAAAAGATTTAATTTTTTCGCCCGGTCGTGAACTTTATCAAACTCATCTCGACTAACATTAAACAACAGTATTAAAATCCGTCGAGAAAACAAATCAAGAGAGGAACACAAATAACCACAGCAAAAATTGCACTATAGGATCTACACAGTAAATTAGTGCAACAGGCTCTGATACTAATTTGAGAGTGCAAAAATAGTAATTGCTTCTGTGGTTTTCACAAAATCCCTAATTTTAAACCAATTTTAGTTCATCCCTAAAATATGCGACTACGTGTTAAAACAAATCAAGTAAGCATGCGACACACAATTCAGGAAAAATCCTCGAAGGGCAAAACCTTTATTTTTAGAACTTTGACAAGGTTACAAGACCATTGACTTACATACAACTTGATTATTGCCCATAAGTGTAACGCATGGGGTTTTTGTCAAACCTTCAAAGAATCGGCTAGAAATCAGCAATGGTTCATATGTAGCTATATCACAAGGACACGCAGTCCAGACACGTAGTCTTCAGTAAAGAGTCAACACCCAGAAGATCCTTAATGACACGCTGTCATAAACTTTGTAGAGACTCACTCCACAATAGCACACAACTCTTGATTGTACAGATCGCCCCATAAAGGATGAACAGTAGCAAAGTATGTTCTTTGCGTTCCAAAACAACTCATATAAAGATTGGGATTTTTTTGTGAATTGTAAAGAAAAAAGGATTAAAGACCCTAAAAAGAGAAAACCTAAATCTGTTATTTTTGCAGTTTTGTGCAGAATAAAAATACCAGGTCTCTCAATGAAATAAAGTTTGAAAAGCCTATTTATAAAAGACTTAAGGCGCTGGGTCGCTCAAACGAGATAGCATGTCGTCTGAACGAGAGCCACTATCGTTCGAACGACAGGTGGAACTTCGCATGACATGCCATGTCGTTTGAACGACCTATCAAACTAGATTTCAGGTCATGATAGTAGATAATTTTGATACGAACACGTGGCCTCCAGTTTCGTATTTTTCTTATTTGTTTTGAATTAGTTATGATTTTTCTACAAAAGGAGTCCGATAATAAAATCTTTAGATATAATGAATTCAAAAAAAAAAATTTAAGCTCCGCTCCAACACTTAGAAAATATTTTATGAAAAATAATCTCAATACTCTAAGTGTATTATTAAGGTACTCTAAAATGTAACCTTACCAAAGTTAACCTTACGGAGACTGTTTGTTGAAGAACCTTGATTCTTCGGATCCGTCTTGACGTGAATGTGATCTTGAACTTCTTCGACGGTGTAGTGGTATACGACATATAAATTGATAATGGACAAGAATGCCCTTACACCCTTTATAGGCTACGTAGGCATCTCGGATTAAAACCCTAGACTCGAGTCCAATTTTTCAATTTTCCAATTTTACCAAATTCCTTATTTCTGCATCTATAAATTACCTTAATACATATTATGTTTGTAATCCTTGTTGGCGTTTTATTTCACACATATTATCATTTCACCATAACGATCAATATTTTGATAAATGCATAAATCGTATTTTTTCTAAATAATATTTTGGGAACATTCCTATGAATGACCTCTCTATCTTTTCATGATACGAGTTGGGAAATTTGGATATCCATTATATATACACTCACACATACTTCATGGAGAAATTAAGGAAAATAGTTGATAACTTTTGACTTTTTACATCCCCGGCAACGGCGCCATTTGATAACTTGATTTTTGCGTATATGTCGTTGTTGATGAAAGCCAAGTTAGTCCAAAATCCTCAAATACCTACAAATAATAATAAAGTCAAGTGTAGAGGTAAGTAAGGGTATCAATCCACTTTCTAGGGAGTAAGCTAGAGACAAATTC
This sequence comes from Sambucus nigra, assembly GCA_949130495.1. Classification (NCBI taxonomy): domain Eukaryota; kingdom Viridiplantae; phylum Streptophyta; class Magnoliopsida; order Dipsacales; family Adoxaceae; genus Sambucus; species Sambucus nigra. The sequence goes on along the minus strand of OX422217.1, from coordinate 66,862,001 downwards.
AATTGTAATTCACTTTTTATTTTCTTTTTGTTCTTTTTCACTTTTCTTTTTTTTTTTAACTTTTTCAATATTAAAACAATAGGGTGAGGTGAGGTCTAAACTAAGCTAAACTAAATGTGAAATGATAATAACTAACTAGAAAGTTACTAAAATGAATAATAAAGTCTAACACTAAAATAAAAGATAAGTGAGGTAAATAATTGTGAGAACAATCAAGGAATGGGATTACACAACAAATTTTAGTAATTCTAATTAATTAATTTAATTATTTGAATACTCCCAAATTAATATCAAAATTACAAACCAACTCTCGTTTTAAGTGTAATTAGAATAGTAATCTTTTAGAAAGTTAAGTTTAAGACCCCACAACTCTAGAAACATAGATTCACACTCCTTTTAATTAATCACCCGATAGGATTGATCAATTAGAATTTATGTCAATCTTATAAAATAAATTTAGAGTTGAAATTCAAGTCATAATACCCCACTTAAGAAACCGCTATCTTTAGTTCGAATCTAAAATGGGTATTATCACTAGAATTTCGATTTTCTCTCGAAAATCATTTACCCTCTCTCGAGGCGTAAATCTAAGGGTGAGGGATCAAAATTAACATTCAAATGGATTTTTCAAGTAATTAAACTCATTAAAATAAAATAACATCAAATAAGGGTTTTACCCCACCCCTTGAAAGGGGATTTATCCTAACATGGTATCAAACATAATAAAAAAATATTCAATAGGCATAAAATAAATGAGAAGAGAAGAAAACAATCAAACTCCAATCTCTTGAAGTGAAATTGAACTTCTATTCCTTGAGTTGGAATTCACATCCCTTAATTTGAATGATTCAAACACAATTACATCAAGAATCTCACTCAATTTAATCGTCACAACAATTTATTTTCTCCTCACTATCTAAAAATAATAAAATAAAAATTCTAATATAAAACTACACTAAAATGGTATTTTCTCTCTTTACAAATTCCTATCTCTTAGCTCTCTTTTTTGATGATGAGTTCCTTTTTGAATCTAAACTAAAAATTATAAAAAATAAAATAAAAAGGATAGTGGTTGAATTCATAATGGACAATTAAATAATAAAAGAGATTTGCTAAAAATGCAAATCCTAACATTATAAAATTGTACATTAGAACTCACCCAAAGAAATAAATTCTAGATCATTAATTTATATTGAGATAATTGCTAAAAATACAAAATCTCAACATAAAGGAATGGGTTAAAATTTACTTCCCATGAGGGATAAATTTCACTACATCAATTTATTATGAATAATTGCTAAAAATGCAAAAATTCATAATAGATGGGTGGGGTGAAATTTATCCTAGAGATAATTTTCACCACACACCTCTATATTGAGGTATTTGCTAAAAATGCAAATACTCAACATACAGGGGTGGGGAGAATTTTATCACACCAAACTTAAAAATAATTTTGAGATCTTTTGCAAATGGATCTTCCTCTTCAATTTATACAAGGCATGGAGCATGGGGGTAAAAATGAGAATTGGCTATGGTGAACATGTGGGAGAGGTGAGAGCACATGTGCATGGGGGTGTTTGAGGTCATGTAGGAAGTGAGGTGAGGAATAAAATTTGATTTGGGAGTGAGAGGTTTGGGGGCATTTTTGGGAAGTGGATAAAAAGTGGTGGTTGGGGATATAATGGGTATTGGGACTTAAAAGGTTTAATTGGGCACATGGGGGAATTAAGTTGTTTTTGCCATTGAACAGGTCGTAGCTTAGGATAAAAATGGGAAGTTGGGTTAAAATAGGAAAAAAGGTGAAGTAAAAAAACGTGTATGGCTTTGGAGAAATGGGTTTGGGTTTTGAATGGGAAATGGGTCTTGGACGAAAATGGCTTTGGTGGCTTTTGGGTTGAAATGGGTAAGTTTGAGTGACCGGATATGGGCACAGAAGGTGGTCGCCGGACAACGGGGTAAGGCCGTTGGAGCTCGTGACCATCGTCGGAGCTGGCGAGAGAGAGAGGCCGGAGATGGGTTTTCCGCCGGCGGGTTTGTGGCCGGGTTGGGATCGCGATAGGAGGGTTGGTGGTTGGATAGGTCGCCGGCGACGGTCTGGAAATGGTAGGTCCGCTAGGAAAATCGCGCCAGGATGTGGCGCCGGGGTTGGCTGGGTCGCGGACTGCCGCCGACAGTCAGGGGCGGAGGTTGGCGACAGCGCCGGAGGGAGTTGGTGCGGTTTCAGGAGGAGAGAGAGTGGTGAGTTTTGTTTGTGGGTTTTGTGGTAATGGTGTGTTAATGGGTTTAGATGAGAGAGGAGAGAGAAAGGGTGTGTGTTATGGTGGAAAGTGGAGAGAGGATATGGTTGGAGGTTGAAGAAGAAGTGGTGATGATTAGGTGTAGTAGGGTGTAGAGTCGGAGGGTGAGGGTGAGGGTGAGGGTGTTAGTTTAGGATAAGGGGGTTGTGTGTGTGTTTAATTAGGACACGTAAAAAAATAACACTAATAAAATAAAATTAATAAAATAAAATAAAGACCTAGTAAAATTTAATTCTAAAATAAAATAAAAACTCAAATAAAATAAAAAAGAAATAAAAATAAAAATAAAATAAAATTAAAACCAAAATTTTAATTAAATGAAAAATCAATAAAAAACTAATAAATGAAATCCTAAAAAAAAATCTAATCCTAATAAAATAAAATAAAATAAAATGAAAACTAAAACTAAAACAAAAACTAAAACTAAAACTAAAAACTTAATAAAATCAAAATAAAATTATACTAATAAAAAATAAAATAGAAAAATAAAAAATAAAATCTAGAAAACACTAAATAAATCCAAAATAAATTCTAAAAATAAAAATGACTCAAACTAAAAATCTAAAAAAATAATAAAAGGGCACAAACAAACACACATAGGCTTGGGGTAAGCTAGGGTAAGGTTTAGGCTCGAGTTAAGGTTACGGGGTTGGTATTTAGCTCCATAAAATGCACAATCGCCTTGAAATACGCGTTTGAACACCGCAACGTACATTCGGCCTACAAAATAAATATTTAAGCACATAAGACCCGTATTGCCGAGAATTAGCAATTAAAATACATCTATTCGGGGTATAAATTGTATAGTTTTGGGTGCTTATCAATAGTAACACAAGCCCGTGAGAGACAGAAAAGGAAGGATGGGTGGCTAACACATTCTCATTCCGCAACTTAGCCCCTGAACCTTTAAAAAATTTGTTTCGCAAGCGTCAGTTTGTCTTTTATGTGTCACTCTCGAGGCGACGACATGTTCTTTTACCGATTTTGAGAAAAATAGGTTGGCATCTCCATATCATTACATTCACCCCACACCGATTACGGCCGAAGCGTTCTTAAAAGCAGAGAGGGCATGAGACCTTCATTCCCTTCCCCCTACCCCACCCAGGGAAGAGAGAGGGAGGATTCTGGGATGGACATAATCGTATTCCCAAATAGAGAGTCCCGTGACTAAGGGGTCAGTTCCTACATGTTGTACTAGTCCCATGCGAGGTGTTCATGCCTCTTAAAGGGACGATTTGGGTTTTCACCTTCTACCGACATGTTTTTAAGCCGAGAGTTTCGTGATTATGTGGTTAGTTCCTACGAGTTAGATTAGTCACATGCCTAGTGTTAGTGCCTCTTACGGGATCATCTAGGGTCTGGTTTGGGTTTTCACGACCTAACGTCATGTTTTTAAACCTAATTTAGATATTTTCAAATTATCATCGTATTCTCAAACCAGGAGTCCCGTGACTACGCAATCAATTCCAACTATTTACATTGGTCCCTGTGACACCCCGCCTAATTAAATACCGGACGATCACTCCTTTATTAAATTAAAATCAAGGTGAACAGTTGGTTCATTCTTAGCATCACTGTCGTAAAAATAACTTTTTCCAAATTAATACCCTAATTAATTAACCTAAGTGTCAAAACCATTTTTGAACATTTCTGACCAATTTGATTTTAAAAAGGAAAATTATTTATTTAATTAGTAACAACATTTTCAATAAGTAAGAATCATACAACAATTAACCTGGAACATAATCCAAATACTTTAAACATTCAACATCCAAAATCCCAACATTTAAAACTTAATGTGAAACATACATGCTGAATAAATCCCAAAGTAACAGTACTAGAAATAACTGAAATATAAATGTCCCAACAAAACAGATAAATAGTGGAAAGGGCGACACATGCCCCAATAACTGAGAATCATAGGAGTGGAATCAAGTAAAAGAAATCGTCTAAGCAAGTGGCCTGCAACTCCCACCTAAGTTGCAGCACGTTTCTTCCAAGGGATCCTAAACAAGCTGCCCCTGTGGCTGGGCACCTGTAGTACATACATATATATACAAGAGAGAGAGAGAGAGAGAGAGAGAGAGAGAGAAAAACGGGTCAGAGCCCGATAGTGTATATGATTTAAAAATTGTTTAGCAAGTATTTAAATTGATACAGGCCAATGCAACAACATATTAGTGCGACACTCTCTTGAGAAATCCTCACCTCTCTTCTAATGTGCACACCTATCGCACTAACCTTCCCAGTGGTCTAACTCATCATATATCACGCTATCCTTTCCCAATGGTTGAACTTATCTTAGATTATTCGCAGGATTCAAAATTTAACGATTCAGTTGTTTGAAAAGAATATTTCAATTAGTAACCAAAGTTCTCATTTTAACTTTATTAATCACTAAAGTTTTCCAGTGACATATTATACTATCTCAAAACAAGTATTTACAGTTTGAGTCATCAATCATGTCCTACATATCAAATCACAATAGGTAGTTCCAGATTTCAGAATTTCATATATATATTAACCACTCGTAAAAAAATATATATATTATAACAGCACCCCAATATAAAACTATGGTGCAGGCATACTTTACTATCCAATCCCCGTATCACTCGTACTAAGGGAATACAAATTCGGAATCACTCTCGAACTGTATTAACACATACTCAAACAATATTGAGGCGAAGCATAGATTCCAAGTCTCTAAGAGGATGGCATATGTTTGCGTCTCTTAGGACCGTCCGAACTATCACTGCGATAACCTGTACCAAGGATATCTACACACAAACAATATGAGGCGAAGCATAGATTCCAAGTCTCTAAGAGGAAAGCACATACCCGCGTCTCTTAGGACCGTTCGAACTATCATTCCGATAGCCTGTACCAAGGATATCTATCTTCTAGGGTACGAGTCAATATCCCCCATAAGGCAACACAGGATAAGATCGTCCCAGCGCGGCAACCTCAGGGATAACAAGTAGCGTGGGCATGTTTTTTATACATAGATAGTATATGCATACACAATCATATAACTATACTAATATTACCATATCAATAATGGGTATATTCTCAATTCCCATAATTACAACATTTGTATTTATTTCTCATTATTTAGTTATCACGTATATTCATTCACATCTTACTTTAATTTGAGGAACTTTTCCACTTACTACATAACGCTCATGGATTCTATCCTCCCAAGTATAAAATTCAGTAGGTATACACATTTGTCCCAAAGTAACTCTCTTACGTGTCTCTCTCTTTAAATCATAAATTCACCGACCCTTATGTAATTATCCCAAAATACAATCTTTGCCTGACATCAAGGGTCCCAAAATCTATTCACATGTCCTACTGGTCTTCCCTATCTCCCAAAACATTTTATTAAGGATGACCAAGAATTATCTCATAATAAATTGAATTTAACTCATTTAAAAAGGAAATGGGAGTCTGCCATGAGGGGTCGATCGATCGAGGTCTGGGGCTCGATCGATCGAACATTCGATCGATCGAAGCTCTGGGCTCGATCGATCGATCAAACAGGTATTGCGATTTCTGCAGAATTGCAGTTACGGGTTCTAACACATTTCTTCATCCAAATCCATATTTTTCAATCCCAAACGTCTCAAAAATTGTACTACCAACATTATATCATCCTACTAGGTATTTCCAACGTGAAGCATGAGGAATTCTATCATTATACATGGATTAACCAACCAAAAATTATTATAATTATCAAGAACCCTAGAATTCTCTTAAACATGGTTCTAACAAGTATTTCCAGAAATTTCCTTCTTGTAAACATCATAATTTCGTGGGTAATTCCTCTACATGGCAAGGGTTTCCAGAATTATCAATTTATTCATCACTACATGCAATTTCCTAACTCATATCTTAGGTTTCTTCCATAAAAACTCATTCTAATTACTCCTACACTAATATGAAAGATGCACCAACGAAATAAGCAAGATAAACACTTGCCTGGGATTTTTGGTGTTCTGATTTGCAGATGATTTTGGTGTGGTTGCGTAGCCCGTCGCGCGATCTACGCGTTGGTGGTGGTGGCGGTGTAAACGGATGGCTTTTGGGCCTTGGATTGCCTTGGAAGCTCTCTCCTTCCCTCTCCTATGGCCGTCACATGTCTTTGGTTGTTCTAACCCTAGAAGACAACCTTAGACATCTGATATAACCCTTAGAATTTCGTGGGTTTAATTACCCAAAATTGTGAAATGTCCAAAATGCCCTCCCGGGGTACTAATTAAGCCTAAAAACGCCCCGAGACCCAAACTAAATTCCCGGGTACACTTTTCTGACTATCTCAATCCTTCCGGACGCGTTGGTGCACTCAAAACGACCATACGAACGACTTATAAAATATTCACTTTTATTAATCAACATTTATTCCCGACGCGACACAGGCGCGTCCCGACTTAAATTTCCATAATTGCCATTTTATTCACACGTGATAATATTATAAAAATAAATCTCACATATTACTATAATCATCCAGTAATATTCAACAAATATTATATTTCCAATAATTACTAACTCTCGTCACGCTAGTAAATATTTAAAACAACATTTCAGATAACAATTAAATTAATTTATCTCAATTAAATTTAATAAATCCTTAAATTTAAAAGCCATGAAGATACGGGGTATTACATACTCCCCCCCTAATAACGGAATTTCGTCCCGAAATTCGGAAAATAAGGCCTACCAGGTAGCAAAATTCTGGATATCCTTGTCAGTACGCAAACTATCTACATAGTACGGCACTCAATCACTATAGCTTTTTCCTCACAACAACATTGTTTTACATTCTCATTGGAGACACTTCACATTGTGCTCCCACCTGACAACATTCGCATAGGTCACGCCTATACGTTATGATTTCCTTATCTCACTATCATTAGGAGGCCTCACCTCACTACATGACAAACTACTCGTATTTATTCATACACAAAAATCCCATTCTGATATCGGATATTTTCTCGACCGATCAAAAATTCTGATTATCTACTCTCCTCTAAACATACGGAAGGGGATTAGTCGAGGTTCTTCCATAGCAAAACCTTAATAAGTACCTCGTACGCGACAAATAGGTTCGAGTGCTTCTACAGAGCATACTTGAAATCATCGTACCAAGATTCCAAAATTTCCTTCACGTGGCTCCACTAATCTTTAATCACCATGCGCTTATTCCCTGGCTAAGGGTGATACATCCTACTCGAAACGAAACCTTATCTCCACCGGTTCCTGAAATTCCATATTAAAGGTGGGATTTACAAATCTCATCCCGATTTAGGAATTAATACTGCGCCAGACCATGCACTGGCGCGATCCTTCCTTTCAAAGGAAGTCTGGGGCTCACTAGTTAACATTGCCTTGATCTTGTTCTGAGGGTGGTAACCCATCCAAGAACTTTACCGGCTTTACCTACATCTTCCCACTTCAGGAATTGTCGATAAACACAAAATTCTCTGGTCGCTTTTCCTCTTCCAGCCGAACCCTACCCATGGGCGGTGCATTTTGGGACTACTTACTACGTCCCGCTAAACATCAATCTTTCCTTGAATCGTCTCACGTTAGTGACACGTAACATTCCCTTTCCTTCCTTGGTGTATGCCGAAAGTTCCGACCCGTGCTCTTTTCCTCCACGAAGCGCACTTCTGAATCCTTTACACGATACTAACATCATCACTCTTTGCATGTGTCCGTTCGCTCTCACACTTTCTTAAATTTCTACTCTATTCAAGAGATACCCTTTCTTAAATGGCCTCCAACAGCCTTCCTGTCAAATTAGGTTGTGCTATTTTAATTGCACACTTACGTATGGATTATCGCCCCTCATGTGGAGTTTAATCCACTCTATCACTTCCACTTCGTTCTGTTAGCCCCACAAACACATCTTTTTTTCACACGTCCCTTACCACGCCCCTTCATCTCGGACGAGTTTTAACATCAGTTAACCAGGATGTCGACACACCCTATAAATCGTGCATGCTAGCGTAAGCATCACATACGCTACATACTAATAAACAAATTCTTTGTTTTCTCTGGTGCTTGCAGCGTGATTACAACACTTTAATCACCCTAAAAAAATCAAAATTTTAAATCTTCCTTATTATCATTCCGTCCCCTTAACTCGTGGTGACAAAGCAAAACTTTCAATGCTATCTTACCACACAACCGGATCCACTGGCTTTAAATCAAAATTTAACTTCCCACTTAAAGGTATAATTACTTGATCCCCTTTCGATTGGGATTCCGAACTCATGGAATAGTGACCAAACGTCTCCCTATTTTCAACATCACACTAAGTTTCATGCGTGCGATGTCTCGCAAAGCTAAATCCAAACAAGGAACCCTCCCGATACACTACTGCCTAGTATTGTCGGTTATCGAGATCCGTTAGGTCTTCCGTCCATAGCATTTACCCTTTTATTCCGTCTCTTGACATAAAAGTTATAATTTCTCCCGTAATTATGCTTAACAAAGAACGTTTCACTAATTGCACTATTGTTCAGTATAGGTTGGTGGTAATAGCATTCCATAAACCTCGAATACGTATAATCGGAATTCTCAAAATTCCTTTCCCTAATAATAGGGATATAAATATTAACTCCCACATCTCTAAAGGATAAATATAACAATGCACTCTTCCTATCACTAAGTCCGGAGTGCTAAACATAATACCGAGTCAAGTCTTTTCGCTCAACGGTAAATCCCGGTACATACTGAATCATACTGACAAAGTCTATACATACATTGGTATCGAATATCTCGAGCCCACTATCTCCTCCGAAGTTTCTAGGATAGATAATATAGGTGTGAGTCCAACCTTCTTACAGGTAAAGCTCGCCACAACAAAACATGTTGCACTAATGCAACTACTCTGATAACCTTGTAATAAATGCCCACTATCGTACTAACCATTTCTATAACATTTTAACAAAGATAATATCATACTCGTGTATCGCATTACTACAATGAGTAACCTCAATAAAGTATGAAACACTGTTAATATACTCATTCATCCTCCGCGGATAGCACTAAAGAAAAAATCCCGCTACACTAGGGAAAAATATTCACATAATGGTAACATTTATAATTATATGCATTAAGCTCGTCCCACATGCTAATCTACCAATGAACAAAATATGGTGACTCACTCGTGTCACACAAACACGCCGCATTCTCTAAGGATACAACTTATACTTCCATCCTGGCAATCGTCTTGACTGCACAAATGGTTTTCGGACGTAACACGTCTGCCCAATCCAAAACAAAATTATTTTAATCGTTGCCTTACTAGGCACCGTATTCCTGTCCTTTTTCTCATTTTGGAACATATTATCGTGAGCGATCTCACTCCGCACAAAATACCTCAACACATAATCCACTTACCATTTGAAATACATTCGAAATCTCACGAACTACTGGAATCGAATTTAGGAGAATTATAATTTCTTTAGAGGTATCCTCCTTTATATAAATAAAAGATAGGTGAAAGGTCCCCCTTCTGGGCGAGGTATTGCCACTCAAGCATTTCTTGCCCCGAAATGGTAAAGACATTACTCTCACCAAAGCAATCTATCATGGCTCTATAAGCTGCGAGCCAATCCATACTAATAATATTGCGTTTTCATGCATATTTAATACTAACATGTTTGCTGGTAATACTAAGCTGCCAATCTCAACTCCCACTCCCCGGCATGTAAAGAAACTAAGCGACCCACTCCCCAGTGGTGAGTCTACACACGTCACTGTGCCCTCTGCTTTGGCTAACAACCCTAAGGCCTTCGCAAAATGTATAGCTATAAAACAATGCGTCGACCCAGTATCAAATAAAACTCGACCCATAGTACCATGGATAGGAAACATACCTCTTTTCTCGGTTGGGGCCTGAGATGCTGCTATCTGGTGGACGTTACAGACACGTCCATACTGTAACTGCCTCTGCTGAACTGAGGCAGTTGGAAAGGGTGGTGGAGTTGGCTTCTGGGTTTTATTACTATCACCTTCCTGCCGTGGGGCCCTATTTGTCTCTGGGCAATCCTGACGCTTATGGCCATTTATGCCACATTGGAAGCACCTTCCTCGAAACTGCTTCACTTCACTACGTTGTTGACTAGTCTCGCTTTCTCCTTGGTCTTGTTGGCCTTGGTGGGAAATTTGCGGGAAAGCTATGTCAGGTTGAGGACAATCCCTCCACTTGTGACCCGACTTTACACATATATAGCAGAGTCCCAAAAGTTCTCGCTGGTTGATTTGAAGTTCCTTTTTAGACTGATCCTGACAAGTTTGACGTTCATGCCCGTCCATTCCACCTCTAAAACACTCCTTCGTGACTTCACTCGGACCCTGGCTTTGTTGACCCTGACGCCTTTGGGTTTCCCCGCACAATTTGTTACCTTCGTGACTTTTACGGGCCTGAGGAGCTTGTTGTTGCGATTTTTATGTCTTCACACACTTGTTATTTCCAATCATGACATACTGACTGTAATCTCTAGATCTTTTGCCCCCCATGAGTTGTGTGTTGCGTTCTTGATACTGCAAGACCGCAGTGGTAACTGCCTGTGCCACAATACCTGCTAACTTGGCGGTTGATATTCTCTCTGGAGATACCTGAAGTGTGAGTCGATCTTGCTCGTTAAATCCCCTAACCGTTTTAGCTAGTTCTTCTTGACGATCCATCTGAAAATTTAAATAAATTTGGATGAGTTCACCATTCATATAAACAAATCGCAGAATCACGAGTTCCCAATGTATAGAGATGAACACAACATTCCTATTATTAGGGCTCTATATCAAACAAAGCAACGCTGAAAGCATAATAATCCGTACAGATCCTAAGGACACTAGAACCTGATGCTCTGATACCACCTGTGACACCCCGCCTAATTAAATACTGGGCGATCACTCCTTTATTAAATTAAAATCAAGGTGAACAGTTGGTTCATTCTTAGCATCACTGTCGTAAAAATAACTTTTTCCAAATTAATACCCTAATTAATTAAGCTAAGTGTCAAAACCATTTTTGAACATTTCTGACCAATTTGATTTTAAAAAGGAAAATTATTTATTTAATTAGTAACAACATTTTCAATAAGTAAGAATCATACAACAATTAACCTGGAACATAATCCAAATACTTTAAACATTCAACATCCAAAATACTAACATTTAAAACTTAATGTAAAACATACATGCTGAATAAATCCCAAAGTAACAGTACTAGAAATAACTGAAATATAAATGTCCCAACAAAACAGATAAATAGTGGAAAAGGCGACACATTCCCCAATAACTGAGAATCATAGGAGTAGAATCAAGTAAAAGAAATCGTCTAAGCAAGTGGCCTGCAACTCCCACCTAAGCTGCAGCACGTTTCTTCCAAGGGATCCTAAGCAAGACGCCCCTGTGGCTGGGCACCTGTAGTACATACATATATATACAAGAGAGAGAGAGAGAGAAAAACGGGTCAGAGCCCGATAGTGTATATGATTTAAAAATTGTTTAGCAAGTATTTAAATTGATACAGGCCAATGCAACAACATATTAGTGCGACACTCTCTTGAGAAATCCTCACCTCTCTTCTAATGTGCACACCTATCGCACTAACCTTCCCAGTGGTCTAACTCATCATATATCACGCTATCCTTTCCCAATGGTTGAACTTATCTTAGATTATTCGCAGGATTCAAAATTTAACGATTCAGTTGTTTGAAAAGAATATTTCAATTAGTAACCAAAGTTCTCATTTTAACTTTATTAATCACTAAAGTTTTCCAGTGACATATTATACTATCTCAAAACAAGTATTTACAGTTTGAGTCATCAATCATGTCCTACATATCAAATCACAGTAGGTAGTTCCAGATTTCAGAATTTCATATATATATTAACCACTCGTAAAAAAATATATATATTATAACAGCACCCCAATATAAAACTATGGTGCGGGCATACTCTACTATCCAATTCCCGTATCACTCGTACTAAGGGAATACAAATTCGGAATCACTCTCGAACTGTATTAACACATACTCAAACAATATTGAGGCGAAGCATAGATTCCAAGTCTCTAAGAGGATGGCATATGTTTGCGTCTCTTAGGACCGTCCGAACTATCACTGCGATAACCTGTACCAAGGATATCTACACACAAACAATATGAGGCGAAGCATAGATTCCAAGTCTCTAAGAGGAAAGCACATACCCGCATATCTTAGGACCGTCCTAACTATCATTCCGATAGCCTGTACCAAGGATATCTATCTTCTAGGGTACGAGTCAATATCCCCCATAAGGCAACACGGGATAAGATCGTCCCAGCGCGGCAACCTCAGGGATAGCAAGTAGCGTGGGCATGATTTTTACACATAGATAGTATATGCATACACAATCATATAACTATACTAATATTACCATATCAATAATGAGTATATTATCAATTCCCATAATTACAACATTTATATTTATTTCTCATTATTTAGTTATCACGTATAACCATTCACATCTTACTTTAATTTGAGGAACTTTTCCACTTACTACATAACGCTCATGGATTCTATCCTCCCAAGTATAAAATTCAGTAGGTATACACATTTGTCCCAAAGTAACTCTCTTACGTGTCTCTCTCTTTAAATCATAAATTCACCGACCCTTATGTAATTATCCCAAAATACAATCTTTGCCCGACATCAAGGGTCCCAAAATCTATTCACATGTCCTACTGGTCTTCCCTATCTCCCAAAACATTTTATTAAGGATGACCAAGAATTATCTCATAATAAATTGAATTTAACTCATTTAAAAAGGAAATGGGAGTCTGCCATGAGGGGTCGATCGATCGAGGTCTGGGGCTCGATCGATCGAACATTCGATCGATCGAAGCTCTGGGCTCGATCGATCGATCAAACAGGTATTGCGATTTCTGCAGAATTGCAGTTACGGGTTCTAACACATTTCTTCATCCAAATCCATATTTTTCAATCCCAAACGTCTCAAAAATTGTACTACCAACATTATATCATCCTACTAGGTATTTCCAACGTGAAGCATGAGGAATTCTATCATTATACATGGATTAACCAACCAAAAATTATTATAATTATCAAGAACCCTAGAATTCTCTTAAACATGGTTCTAACAAGTATTTCCAGAAATTTCCTTCTTGTAAACATCATAATTTCATGGGTAATTCCTCTACATGGCAAGGGTTTCCAGAATTATCAATTTATTCATCACTACATGCAATTTCCTAACTCATATCTTAGGTTTCTTCCATAAAAACTCATTCTAATTACTCCTACACTAATATGAAAGATGCACCAACGAAATAAGCAAGATAAACACTTGCCTGGGATTTTTGGTGTTCTGATTTGCAGATGATTTTGGTGTGGTTGCGTAGCCCGTCGCGCGATCTACGCGTTGGTGGTGGTGGCGGTGTAAACGGATGGCTTTTGGGCCTTGGATTGCCTTGGAAGCTCTCTCCTTCCCTCTCCTATGGCCGTCACTTGTCTTTGGTTGTTCTAACCCTATAAGACAACCTTAGACATCTGATATAACCCTTAGAATTTCGTGGGTTTAATTACCCAAAATTGTGAAATGTCCAAAACGACCTCCCGGGGTACTAATTAAGCCTAAAAACGCCCCGAGACCCAAACTAAATTCCCGGGTACACTTTTCTGACTATCTCGATCCTTCCGGACGCGTTGGCGCACTCAAAACGACCACATAAACGACTTATAAAATATTCACTTTTATTAATCAACATTTATTCCTGACGCGACACAGGTGCGTCCCGACTTAAATTTCCATAATTGCCATTTTATTCACACGTGATAATATTATAAAAATAAATCTCATATATTGCTATACTCATCCAGTAATATTCAAAAAATATTATATTTCCAATAATTACTAACTCTTGTCACGCTAGTAAATATTTAAAACAATATTTCGGATAACAATTAAATTAATTTATCTCAATTAAATTTAATAAATCCTTAAATTTAAAAGCCATGAAAATACGGGGTATTACAGTTCCGTGCGAGATTTTCATGCCTCTTACAGGGCCATTTGGGGGCTTATTTAGTAGAGCGCGTGTGACTAAGTGACTCGTACCTGAGCTTGAGAAGCATTCCTTAAAATAACTAAGTCTAATACATTTAATGAGTAGAGGAGGATATATATCGCACATTGCCTTCACTGACTGGGCTAACAAGTGTATGAATTAAGTCAAAGTAAGAAGTGTACATCGAAAATCTAATTCACTACTTTGTAATCGGTATATAAATGCGGAGTTCATTGGAATGGGAATGAAGGCAATGAGTTCTTATAATGTCGTAGAGCACAAAGCAAGTTTCATAGGTTGTACTCATACTCACGTGTTGCCCATAACTCGCCTAACAAGTTCTCGCTAACTCTATGTGGACTTCCTCATCAAGTCTAAGTGGTCAAGTGGATTTATGAATAAGTTGAAGGAATTTTTTTGGTGGAACCTTTGGAACTTATTTTTATAATCGTGAAGTTTAAGATACAGAACATATAAACTTGCTTGATAGTAGAACTTGTCTATATTATGCTATTCCCTTTGATTTTGAGGTGAAACTCTTTAACTGGATCCCCCCATCCACTGGTACCTACGCCCCCCCAACCCCTATTTTCTTTATGTTATCTCATTATCTCATCTATGTTTATACCAAATAACTTAAGTCCTTTGGACACTCAGACATGGACTGGAAAGTTGATGACGCAACTGTTGCACTATTGAGTTTCAGAGGTTGTCCAAGATATTTAAAAATAGAAAACAAACACTTCATTGAGAAAAAAATGAACAGATAGGGAAGGCAAACTTACCTAAACAACTTGGATTCCTCGTTTGCCTAGAAATATGGAGTCCATTCGAAGATCCTCGAGGGAAAACTATATACGTACTTTATTTCCTCGTACCAAATTATATAGTGCACTTAGTCATTAAAGAGACATAAAATTAAAAACTTTACAAAGATATTACTTCGATATATAGCTTTAATCCCATTAAAACTTTAACTTTAAGAATCTTTTCAAATGCGAGATCTTCCAAGATCAAATTTACCAATCAAAGAAAATCTAAAAGGATAGAATAATATTAGTATATAAGATGATTTCTTGAATCTTCAATAAATAAAAATGAGTTCACGAATCTGTTGAGAATGTGGAGATACTTTGTGTTAGAGCATTTCACACCCCATTCTCATAAATCCAACAAACTTAAATATAAGATAGGTGTAAGCATCTTAAACATGAAACTAACTCATATATATATATATATATATATATAATCAACAATTTCAACATGCATGTTCATTGCATTTTTTCCAGTAAAGTCAAGTCAACATATGCGTGGCTCAAGGTTTAATCCCTCACCTGGATTGCAATATAAATTGTTGAGGTCATGCTACATATATGTATTGTACTGAAGAAGCCATACACCTAATCATTGTACAATTGAAATGCATGTGTATCTCGTGAGAATAAATTTGCTAAGCTAACAGATATGTGTACCCTTATAAAAGGCATTCAATACTCCCCAACTTTATCCCCAAATGGCCAAATCTACAAAAACTCAGTACTTGGACCAGTTGAGGAAAATGTGTTCTCTTTCCTACTATTGTGACAATTCCTTCCTTTTAATACCGTGGGGGAACTTTCGCTAGATTGCAATGATAGTCATAACTTTTGGTATATTGAAATGATAGTCACAACAACGTTGAATATAATAGGGATTCAAGTAAGTGGAGTCCATTCGTAAAAAAATCCATGGTGTCTGATTGCTTCTCCATCTAGAAATTTAAAGGTACTAGCAAGCAAGCAGAGGCTCCAAACTATAGACATTTCTATAGTCATCAAGTATGACGGGTGTTTCCTAGGCTGAGAAGCCTATTGACATAGAGAAGAAGAGATACCAGAGAGTACAGAAGCTACCAAAATCGGAACCATTCCATAGAACATAATATGATCAGGGTTATTACTACTAGAACCTTTACTGGAGCCTCCACTAATACTTAAAAGAATAACTGCAATTATCAACAAGAACATGGCCCTAATTTGTTGTACTAATTTCTTCTACCTTAGTATTATATATGTAAACAAAGTTGTGAAAAATAGTTGTCTAGTTTAGCAGTGAGAAAGTTAGTGAATCAAGATTTTTGTATGAACTCTGCAACAAACTATTTTGCCGTGCATAAATTGCTGTTGACAATCCTGATGTAGTTAACGAACTACCATTCACATATAAATTCAAACATTTAAAAACTAAAAGACACATATCCTTCTTTTTAAGCTAAAATAAAATGTACTACCATTCGAAAATGAGACACCAAAAGGAGCAAATGCATCTCTATATTTTCTAAGTCTTACCATTCACTCAAACCAACATCTGACATTCCTCTTGTCTTGTTCAAACTTGGATAGATACCAAAAAAAATGGAACAAAAAAACATGAGACAAACTCATATTCTTCCACAATTAAAATTCAAAACCCTCATGTCAACATTTTTTAAATGTGTTGGCCAATATGAAAAGAATCAAAATCATAACTTTAATAAAAATATTCAAACCAGACTGAATCCCGGAATAAGAGAGATACATAATTTGATAAACTTTAATTAAATAATAACAAACAACATTCCGATTTTTTAGCCCACAAAAAGAAAATTTTAAGAAATTAAATGAGACACGTGAGAGGGTGAAAAAATTTACCCGTTGACGGAACAACCCAAAAGAATTTAGGTCTGGCATCCATCCCCACCATTATGAATTGAACTTTGGACATTCGTCGATGGTATGCAGTTGCAAACCATTATTTTGTAAACATGAGACAAACACATTCAAGACACAAATAATTCCTAATAATAGGAGGAGTCTCTAGTAAGAACTGTTACCCCCAAATAGTAGGAAGGTTTTACTATAAAACAAAGAAACACTAAACACACGATAACAAAGAGCATTTAGAAAAAAAAATTATATAATTAATTCATATATTGGAGGAAAAAACTTATTCGCAATGTGATATAAGAGTTGTGTGTGCACATCCAGTATTTCGCTATCTACATCATCATTTAAGAAAAAACATACAAGTATTAAAAATTACGGATCTTTTGGAAACACTTTGAATTTTTCATACCTAAATGTATAACCTTCCACATCATAAAAATAAATAAAGATAAAATATTTAAAAAGGTTGTTGGTTCACTCATTGCATTTTTAAAACACATACAAAACTTCAAATGCGTACTACCTCAGATATTCACCTTGGTATCTCACCTGGAATCACCTGTGTAAATAGCTTCACGATAGATTCACCAACTCCTACAGTTACTATAAATTGTAATAAATTAATAATAAATTAGAAGATAATGCACAAATCAAACCTCTACAAACAACAAACTTGTGGAGTGACGGTCATATATTACATTTCATGAGATAAAAAAAACAGATCTAATAAAAAAATGAACAAAAACACAAATGAGTCAGTCATATATTTTAAGCACAAATAACCAGATTTAATAAAACAAACAAACAACAGACTTGCATATTAAATTTCACGAGATCGAGAGGAGTGACGGTCATATGAGTAAGACAAAAACTCAATATTCCACCAGCGGTACACGCCGCGTAAAACTAAGGCAAGTGCATAGAAACCTTAGACTGGCTGGGAGCCTCAATAACAAAGCTCTTAGTTTTCATCTCATTCAATTTGGGTGAAGTTTTTAAACTAGAAGAAGCAGACCAAAATTAATTCGTATTTTTGTCGATGGCTAGGGTTTTGGAAGGGGTGAAATATTGAGGAGATGAGTTAATTGAAAAATGCCAGCTTTGTTTACCAACAAACCTAAGGGGGAGAGAGAGAAAAAGATAGAGCGATTTGGTAGAGATAGAGGGGGATTTGGTAGAGAAAGAGCGGGTAGAAGTTCTACCTCCAAAATGAGGATTGAAATTAGTTTTAGTATTTTTTTAGTAATACATTTTGGCACATTTTTGGCATGCCTTTAAACCATACCCAATTCAGGCACCATTTTAAACCATACCAGATTGAGAATAAACCGTGCTAGATTCTCGTTGTCCAAGCATGCCAGATTAGGAATTTTGGTGTAGTGATAAATGAGTGCATGTTCCTAGGCTTTATCGTCAACCATCATGATATTTAATCTAACCCGGACAAGAACTAGGCCTTGCTCAACATGAAGTCTCCCACGACAACGAAGGATGGGGAAAGGCTAACAGGGTGAGTGGCTGCACTGAACAGGTTTATCTCTAGAGCCACTGATAAGTGCTTTCCTTTATTTTAGGTGTTGCGAAAGTCATTTGAATGGAATGAAGTATGAAAAAATGCATTTATAGAACTCAAGAGTTACATAGACTCCCCTCCTCTCTTATCACGACCAGTTGTTAGGGAAAAACTCTACATATATCTCCCAGTATCCGAATCAGTTGTTAGTTCGGCGCTGGTGAGGCAAGAGGAAGGGGTCCAAAAAACAGTTTATTATACCAACAGAGCCTACCAGGTGGTTGAAGTCCGATACCCAATAATGGAGAAGTTGGTGTTAAGAGAAGCTTCACAAAGGATGAAGTTGTACTTATAAGCCCGCATTATTGTGATCTACACAGATCTGCCTCTCTGACAAGTCCTACAAAAATAGAAAAGTCTGGAAGACTCATGGCGTGGGATGTTGAACTACACGCGTATGATATACAGTATGAACCAAGGACCGCTATAAAAAGGTAGGTGCTAGCGGACTTCATTGAAGAGTTCACTTGCGATAATAAAATATTTGAGCAGACTCCCCCGAGAGAGATCTCAGTTCCCAAAAATGAATAGTTACACCTAGAGGATAACGTAGATCCTAGAAGGGTCGATAAGACTCCCAAGGGAGAGGGCTCCTTCAAGGAAGCAAAGAAATAGCATGATGAGTCCCATCGTAAACTTTTCAGGTTCAAAAAAATGGAAGAAGCAAATTTTGACCAAGACAACTCTATATGGAAGTTATATGTTGATGGGTCATCTTGTTCGATAGGAAGAGCCACAGGCATTATCATCGACATGCCTAGTGAGATAGACATAGAATATGTGTTGTGTTTTGAAATTTATTCCTCTATTAATGAAGCAGAGTACGAGGCCCTAATTATTGGACTAAGTTTATCTTGATCTATAGGATCCAGCCACATTTCATCCCATAGTGACTCCAAGCTAGTCGTCAATTAGATATTGAGAGTTCATGAAGCCAGGGAGGAGTCTATGGAGAAATACGGTGCCATTGTACATGAAAAGTTGGAAGGATTCATGGAGGCAAAAATAGTAAGAATCCCCAAATTAGAGAACGTTCGAGAAGACGCCCTAGCTAGGCTGGCCTCAGCGATGAGAACATCTTTACGAAGGAAAAAAAAATAAATGTTGGCACACAGGATCATTGAAGAAAATCCTCACAAAATAATGGAGGTAAATCTGGGACCTTCATGGATGGACCCCATACGAGCATACATTGAAGATGGAAAGCTCCCAACAGATCCGAATGAGACCAAAAGTTGCGCTATAAGGAACCTCAGTTTGTTATGGAAGCATGAGTACTATATAGGCGAGGGTATACCATCTTGCTATTAAAGTGTGTTCACCCGATGGAAGTTGACAAGCTTATTAAGGAAGTACATGAAGGGTGTTGTGGAGCCCATTCTGTAGGAAGATCGCTGGTAAAATGAATAGTGACCCGAGGATATTATTATTCGACTATGAAGGCTGAGTGCACAGATAACGAGAGGAAATGTAATAAGTGCCAAAGGTCCGTAAAGATCCACATTTCCCTCGGAGCTCCATTAACTTCAATTGAATCACAATGTATGTTATCTATGTGGGGAATAAATCTGGTCGTACCTTTATCGAGGAAGAAAGGATGGTACAATTACCTCGTGCTAGCAGTGGACTACTTCTCAAAGTGGGTGGAGGCCAAACCCTTAGTGGATATGGATTACAAATGGGTATTCCAATTCATTTGGAAAATGATCATATGCCGCTATGGTATGCCATTCGCATTCATCACTGACCATAATATAGAATTTGATAAGTAGGACTTCGAAGACTACTGCACTAGGCCCAACATTCGAAAACTACACTCCGCACTAGGGTATCCACAATGCAATGGCCAAACTGAGGTCAAAAATAGGACAAACTTGGACGGGATCAAAAAGAGACTTGATGACATAAAGGGGAAATGGATCAACAAACTCCATAGTGCACTTTGGGCATACATGACCACTCCACGAATAGCTACCGGAGAAAAATTGTATATGCTCGCCTTCATCAAAGAAGCGATCGGCCCTAGTGATATAGGTCTCCCCATCCACATTACTTCATTTTGATTCTCTAAGAAGTGGTTTGGAAATAATACTGGACCTTGATCTATTGGAAGAGGTCAAATAGAATGGGGATTATGCGTGGCCACCTACCAGCAAAGGGTTGCACGCTACTATAACCGTTAGATGAAGCCGAGCAGATTGAATGAGGGGGACTACGTCCTAAAGAAAGTAATATAAAAGAATAATAAGCTCGAGCCCAACTGGCATGGGCCTTACTGGGTAACTACCATCATGAGGCCACGGACTTACCGCATTGAAACTTTAGAGAGGAAAAAATTCAAGAACCCCTGTAATTCGAAGCATCTTAGGAAATATTACCAGTAGTTTGTTAGTCATTTCTTTTATGTAGCTCGCATTATTGCAATTAATAAAACGATGTTTTCATCTCGTATTTCATTAAATTCTTTCCGACATAAGATACAAGGAACATATTTAAATCGTACTACCAAAAATTACAACATCAGAATAAAAATACCTTATCAGACTGTACGACTTAATAGTTCGAGAACAGGTAGACTTGTATAAACTTATTCTCACAATTTCATCAAACCCTTGTACGACCCAATAGGTCGGGAATGAGGTGGTCGGCCACGTTCCTTATACTACCTCATAGGTTGCAAATGAGGTGGTTGGCTAAAATACTATAAGACCTCACAGGACTTGAATAGCTATAATTGTATAAACTTGTTCTCACAAGTTTACCAAACCCTTATACGAACTCATAAGTCATGAACGAGGTAGTCGACCACGTCCCTTGTACGACCTCACTGGTCGCGAAGAATATGGTCGGCTAAAAGACTGTACGACCTCATAGGTCTCGAATACAGACTTATTATCATAGGTTTTCATATCAGGCGTTCAACCTAAACACTCTATACAGTCTGATAGGCTGTGAACAGAGGCATCAAATATTATTTTAAGGAACAAAAAGTTCTATCGTTTAGCATACAATAATAATATATGAGTAAGAATAGTGGAATGCCACATTTGAATGAAGATATAGTAGTGCAACCAGAATAATTTCATATATGAGGTGCCCAAAAAATAAAAAAGTGTTCTTTAAATAAAAATAAGATAACTTAAAAAAGTCTGCAAAGATTCATTAAACATGCTCGGGCGTGGAACCATTAGCTGGAGGATGATCAACTTCTTCAACAACCAAAGTAGAAGCTTCTTCATCATCTCCCTGCCATTCGTTCACCATCTTAATAATGTCAGGGTAATGAGTTACCACCTACTTCTTCAACTCCTCATACCCATTCAGAAAGTAGCCAAGGCATTCGGTGTTGAATTCTACCGAAGACTTATAAGACTCAACAGCTGCGGTACCGGTAGAAGTAAGGGCATCCCGAGCACCTTATAACTCCATAGCAAGGGAAAAATTATCTTTTTCAAACTTCTCTCTCTCAGCAGTAAGAGCATCATTCAATCTTTAAATCTTGGCATCATCGGTGTCAGACTTCTCCTTGAGAATAACGTTATCACCCTCCACCTCGCTCGTGTCGTTCGTCCTCTCTAACAATTATTCATACCTCTACTTCAGTTCGACAAAAACCTTGTCATACCCAACCATCAATGTCTTGTTTTCCTCGACAATCTCATTGTAGGCTACATGGTTCACCAAGGATTTTTCCTGCAAAATAGTGCAAGCCATAGATGCCTGAAAGACAAACAAGAGAACATAATTAATATACGATGGTTAGGCACTTAAAAATTATAATAAAAAATGGGTAAAAGATGCCTACCACCGACAATCGATGTTAAGCCAAAGTCCACAGGGAATCTAGATCAGAACAGCGCAAAAACTTGAAATCCTACTCATGGCCCGTTAATCGATAAGATCCAGGGCATTTTTTGCATGATAAAAGATAGAGTCCTGGTCGGACTTAAAGT
This sequence comes from Sambucus nigra, assembly GCA_949130495.1. Lineage (NCBI taxonomy): Eukaryota > Viridiplantae > Streptophyta > Magnoliopsida > Dipsacales > Adoxaceae > Sambucus > Sambucus nigra. The sequence continues at coordinate 66,839,409 of OX422217.1, read as the reverse complement.
CTAGGTAAGTAACCTTCATCTCAGGGTCAAAGTTAAACTTAGGTACCTTCCCATAACGATAAGTATGACTCGGGTCTAAAGTGTGACTCGGCTAAGAAGTACGACGAAGTCCTCTCAAAAGTTTTCACAAAGGTTTCATATCTTCCTAATCCTCACGGGACCTTTTATCTCCTACTGTTGAGAGAGAGAAGTTTTCACAAAGGTTTCATATCTTCCTAATCCATACGGGCTTTCCCCTTAGCCTTAGCGGCGGCTACAACTTCCTTATGATGAGCAGCCTGATCGGTCGCCCTAGAAGCAGTAGCCTGCTCAGCCCCTGTCTATTTTTGGCCAGCACTAGCTCTTTTTTTATAAGCCTCAACTAATGCCTTGCGGTTGATATGACGAGGATCCATGCCAAAGGTTTCTTCGAATGGATGGTCTTCTATACATGACTAAATGATAAACTTAGACATCAGCGTATATATATAAAGCGTAAGGATAGTAAATGAACCAATACAATTTACTGGCTTCAAAATTACCTTCCCTACCTATAAACTGATCACTTGTGTCAAGATAAGTTTTTGACGCTACCCAACCTTCTTGAGGCACCTCAAACTCTAAGGGGACGCTATCACCAGCTGGTGTATGGTACTCAGCAGAAATGAACTTTTCAATAGTAAACAAATCCTCAAATTTAGGAGCTTGTTTTCACAATATGATAAAACCAGGTCAACCAAAGACTTGGGGCATCCTAGGGTCTCACTTCACTGAAATAAGCAAAACATAGTAATAACGTTAGAATGATAAGACGACCAGAATGAAGAAAATAGATATCAAATGATTAAAAAGGATTTACTTATGTCATTAGGGCCATTCCATTCCCTTGGAACCCTGCATGACCTGTCCCGCTTATGGGACCAAAATTCCTAGTCTCTTTTTATGAACATGTATTGGCCATTCCAGCTATGGTTTCTAGACTGGACTACGGTAACCATCCTATATTGGAGTTTTCAATCAGAAAAACAGTAATATTCGAGGGATTTGGCATTGTCCTTTAAATTGTACACATAACTGAAGATATACCCCATCAAATCGAATCCCGTTCTAAGTTTCCAAAACATCATAGCCCCTAGTATGGTCCTTTAGGTATTGGGAGGCAGCTGGGTCAGAGTTATGCCATAACCCTTAAAAATGGAACAGATGGTGGGATGAAGAGGCAGCCTCAACCCCACTTAGAGAGCCCATAAGGGGAGGCAAATCTCCACAAAATCCTTTACGGAGTAACATCTCTCTGACACACTAGGCATTCTGGTTTGGATAAGTATGGGAAGGGCATATCCTTCTCTCATTACTCTAAGTTCCTACTTAGTTATAGTACACTGATACCAATGGGCATCAGTTTCAGCATGATTATAAGTATTAAAAGACCCGATAAGGTCCTTTTCACCGTCATCTAAAGTCTCAGTATGGGACCCCTAAGTAGAAAGGTGAGGACCCACACTTTTCAGTCCAATATCTTCAGCCTTATTAGTATCAGGCTCCTCAAAAAGAGAATCGATATTGATGGGATTTATAAAAACAGTGTTCACACAATTACCTTCAATAGAATAGGGAATGACATGGATGGTATCAGAAATTTTTAAAATTGGGGAAGAAATTTAAGGGACACCAAGGTTAACAGAAGAACCATAACTAGAAGAAGTCTTCGCGGTATAAAGAGGGTGACCAGGCTCTTTCTCTAGTCTAATCACTAGTAAAGGACTGGGAGATTTCCTCTTTGTAATCCCATGACACCCTGACTCAAGACCACGAATGAAGTTATAAATTCTTTGAATGTGTGGGGGAAAAGTCATACGTCTTCCTATTTTCTTTCTACTATATCTACTCCAACCAACTCAATGGTCTTCTAACGTCACAATCTCCAAATAACAACAAGAAACTAGCTAACAAATTACTAGAACGAAGAAACCCTAACTAAAGGAAGGAAGGCGTACGGGAAAAAGTAAATTAATGGCGTGTTAAGCTACGACTGTAATATTTTTTGCAAAAAAAAAAGAGATTGATCTCTCAAGAATAATTGAAGCAATGCTTGAATATTTCTCTATCTTCAGCTCTGTGAAAATATCCAAAGTGATGAAATTGAAATAAGTGGCGTGTATTTATACTCTTTCATAAAAGTTTGAAAAGACATTACAGACCAAATGTTAGCAAATCTGCATAAATGTAATGACGGTGCACAGTATCAACACGCATGTCCAATCGCCATTATTACAAAGAATAATCGTCGATTACTTGACACGTATACTTGAAATGTTATGAATAAATCATAAAGCAAACTGCTCGACCTAGGCTGACCAAAGTGAGAAGACCACAGACAATTCAATATGAGCATCATATAACACCTCCTCCACTCACCCTGCCTCAAGTTGTGGAGTTCATGCAAGAGGTCCTGGGGGCTTTCTATTATACCCATATAGTCCCAAAGTGGAAAGAGAAATAATAAATGTACTCGTATCTACTCCAGTTATCTCAGTATCAATCTTCTCGTCTAACCTGTTTAAATAATATTTGACACATCTATGTTTCTGTGAGCGCTTACACACAAGACGTCCCATGTTAATCACGTGGCCTTATAATAACGTATCTGCTACAAATTAATTATCCATGCCCTTATCAAAAGGGCCAGTCCATGATCCAAGGCGCTTTAAATTGATATTATGATAAACATGTATCTTCAGGGATAACTGCCTCACTTATAAGGTAAATCCACCTGTCCTCTTATAAATATCCAAAAATCACCTATAAATAGGGCATTAGCCCACAAAAGAAAGGGGCTTCCACTCATATCTTTTCAAGCCATGACTTGTATCAGGAACCCTAATTGTAACTTTGTCAATAAGTGCAATATTAAACCAGCAACACCGTGCACGTAGGTTTACTTAAAGGGTCGAACCACATATAATAGTTATATTTTACCTATCTCTCATCCCCATTCTTTATAGTCATTATTTCTCTCTAGATTATTTTATTTATTATTTTTTAACTCCACTTTTGGATGCTAACACCCATACATGTTAGCATTTGAGATGGAAGCAGTGTTCGAAACTAAGATTGGCCTGCCCAATTATAGTGTACTTAACTTTAACTCCCCCAAGAGAGACTTCATGCAAAGGCTGGACTTATGCTTGATTGAAGAAGTTGGAGAATATACAACACTGCTCGTGGCATCATATACTAGCATAAAAATGCTCAGTTCTATAACTGGAGGGTCGAGTCGAGCGACCTTAAGGAGGGAGACTATGTGTTAAAGAAGTGTTCCTGAAAGTAAATAAACTAGAGGCAAAATTGGCATGGTGCGTATCGTATTTCTACAATTTTCCGATCGAGTATTTATTATCTAGCAACCCTATAAGGAGAAGAATTCAAGAACCCGTGGAATGTCGATCACTTGAGAAATTACTATCAGTAATAATTTGGAATGTAACCTTTCAATATTTATGTAAATCATTTTTACAACTTCAGTAAAGAACACCCAATTCATCAAAATTTGATTGTCTTTCCATGTTTTGTTTTCATTTTTTCAGGAATGGGAGATATACGATCCCAAACAATAAAGAAAAAGGATAATCACTAATTACTTACTAGTCCCACAAAACCAAGTCAAAAACTTCAAACTTTATGTATGGCTTTGTCTTTGACAAGTCACGAACGAGAAGTTCCAAACATAAAACTTCATATATGACTCCTTAGCATAACAAACAAGAAGTTTTGCCAGACTGAATTAAGGAAGAATCCTAAAACATTTGGTCACCAATGGTAACTAATGTAAATACTTGGTGAAAATAACATGATCCGTTTAAGAGACTATAAACATGTTAGTATAACCTAAGGCTGGACAATTTGTCTTCGTCTTCACTGGTAACGAGTAATGCACTTTAGTTGGTTTAATGCCGACCACCTAATCGTAAGATAAAACTACTGGTATGCTGCAATCATGCAATTGAACAATTCAAGTTTTATTCAAGGAAAAGTTTATATTGAAATATTTCATTATCCTTGAAACATTACATGATAAAGTTCATCAAAACTAGATTACAAGAAATGAATAAAAGTTATTCATTCTGTTGGCCATTTTATAATTTCCTTCTCCATCCCAGCAGGAGGCAAATCTAAAGTCGACGAAGAATTGTTGATAATAATTCTCTGGGTCAAGATTGGCTACTAGAACTGGTATTATCTGCCAAATGCAAGAACTTACCAAGCGCATCATCCCCATGTAGACAATAATCCCCTAAATATTTTCTAACCAGACTGATGGGGGATTCCATCCGTAGGAATCGATGTAGTATCCCGCTTGAATAGAGGAGTAGGTTGGTCTAAGCAACCTGAATCGTGCTAATACTATAAAGTGTTTTCCTTCAACACCTCCATGATAGTGAGAGCATTAAGTCATCCCCACTTATAACCTTCTTTTTTATCTTGTCCTAGTTCCTCACCCATGTTTACTAAAGCTTCATCATAGTCATTCATCCAGGTGGTTCGGGGCTTCTTATGAAAGTGATAAGTGAGATGGTCAATCTTCTCGTTCAGTCTTTTAATGGTTGCAGACTGGTTCTTTATTAGACTTATTTGTTCAGCCAAATTATTTTTTATTCTCTCTTCTTCAACATTTGGACGAGCAATAATTTCTTGCATAGATTATTAATCCCCCTTGGAGTTTTTCGCCCTCTTAATCTTCTCTATTAGTTGAGACTTTTCCTACTCTATAAATGACACGCCCTCATTTTGATTGGCGCCAATAGACCTCTTTAGGCCCTCAAGTTCATTCCACAACTTGTTATTTTCTTATTCCAGCAGACTAGCTACTTCCCAAGAACATTTCACCTCGTACTGGAAACCATATTCCTTTTTTGAAAATGTAGAGGAAAAATCTTACAATTTCTTATCAAATCCACTATCACTCCAGAGAAAGAGTAATTTCTTCCCATAATCAACTAAAAAGCTAGCAACGGCCTCTTGGTGATCTTGTTGGAGTTGGAGTACCATTTCATAATAAGAGCCATTGGTCGACATAGCTTGATGAAACAACCCACACATCTGGAGGTATGCTTCTTTATTTGATTGAAGAAACCTAAGTTAAGCACCTCTTTAAATTCGTCATCATCAATATTCTCATGACCTTCCTGAATAGTTGAGCACTTATCTTAAAGAGTTCACTCTTAGTAGTAACCAGGACAACCTTCCTGGAATTAAACTGAAAGGAATAGAACACTGCATGAGTATGGAAAGCAAAAAGAGTGCTCAGAATAAAACAACGTGATTACTAAAAACAAAAAGAAATTTTATTAAAACTGTATATATGGGATACAAATAGAGAATTTTTTAACTACAGAAAGAAAAATAGAAAGCAAAACTAAAAATACCATAATCGTCTACACCTTCTCTTGTTCCCTAGTGACCTCCTCCTCAGGGCGAACAAAAAACACATCCTGTTCTTGAGTCACTGAAGATTTGACCGTCCCTTCCTCATCATCAACCTCCTCTTCAATCTCTAGAGGAGTGCCCGATTATATTGGATAAAGTACTCAGAGTCGAAGGCAATGCCGACATGGGTAAAGGCAGCATTCCATTATTCTTTAAAGTAGGATTTCTTCCAATACTCCATCTATGCAGCTAGAGTGAAGAAGGCCTTATCCCACCCCTAGGTGTTGAAATCTTCATTTTCCTTCTTTGCCTTAGCCTTCAGCTCCAAAACTTTTCTCTTCGCATCATCAGCCTCCTTCACTGCATCACTAGTAGTCTTCTCAGTATTGGTCTTGTTCTCCTCCAATTTCTTAGTCTCATCTTCCCATTTCTTCCTATCACCTCTATAGGCTTTCTTGGTTGCTTCCATAGATTCCTTCATGACTTGAAATTCAACCGCTATATCCATATATGACTCCCACAGTTGGTCATCCCTCCTCAATAGCTGATCATAATATATAAAAAACAGCAAAATCCAAAAGCTATAAAAATCAGTAAATGAATAACATGGACATATATGCAATATAGTGAAACAAATAAAACAAATTGAACTAATAAGTTAGTTAGAAATTTAACAAACTCGTATATAACGAAACAAATAAATCAAATTTAATTATTAAACTACCCTCACTTCATTCCACATCCTCTTAAAGGGTGTTCCTTTTCACCTCGTTCCAAGATAACATTGTCAATAGAAAAAGAATTCCACTCCTAGAACAGTAGCCTAATTGTGACATCAATTTGTATTCAAACCTACAAATTGTCTAACAAGGATCATTCCATTCTTATATCATCTATTTCTTATTATTCCATTCAATCCAATGTCTGGCATCTTTTCTAACTTTTTTAGCAGTAGTCGGGGTACTCTCTGTACCTAAACAAATATTCAATAAATTATGTTTCTAATAGTTTATTTGAGATGACTATTATTATGTGTAATGTAATATCAAACGAGTGTGATATAAAAAGTGCATTGCTAACTATGATATACCTGCAGCCTACTCAACATTTAAAGTCGTTTAATCGATGTTTAGGCTAAACCGATGTTTAAGATCAAATGTCGAATGATTGGCGCGAGATTATTTATCAGATGTCGGTTGATCGACGTTTAGGATCAAAGGATGTTTAAGATCAAATGTCAGCTGACCGACATGAGATTCTTTATCATATGTCGTCTAAACGACGTTTAGGGTCAACCGATTTTTATAATCAAATGTGGGATGAACGACGCGAGATTCTTTTTCAAATGTCAGTTGACCAACGTGAGGTATTGGTCAACCGACATTTAGGATCAAATATCGATCGACCAATTTAGACAACAATGGCCCCTAAACTATATGAGGTTGACCAATTTAGTCCATATATAATTTTTTTGACCTTTTCATCACCTAAATTATCTAAAATAAGATTTTTACACCCTTATGTCAATAATTTTTTTAACTACTAGTAGAATAGCTATTTCGATCAATTCATCTCTTTTGAACATGATGAAATTAAAGGCATGTGCCTTACTCTTATATTCATTAGTCCCCAACAACAAAATTATACTCCGTCTTTTTAAACCATTTTAACCATTCGTAAACTACCACATCTCCAATATATTTTGATATAAATTCTATGCTGAAGGCTTAGCAACACATCAAATCTTAATGGTCAAACAACCTATCCATCATCACTGTGTAACTAAGTATTTGTAACTAACATAGATAGTTTTGTAGGGTGATATAACTAAGTATTTTTAAACAATTGGATTAGAAGTCACAGAGGTCAACTGACATTGGTTTTTGACAGGCGTGAACATAATTCAGTGGTTTGAGCACTAGCAAGCATAACCAAGTCAAGTCAAGCAATGGTTTGAACATAATTCATTCGTTTGAACATAGTTCAGTGGTTTGAAAATAATTAAAAAGGTAAAATTACACCTAATATGAGCACTACCAAGCGTCTTCAAGTCGAGTCAAACAATGAGAAACATAACATTAATTGAATGAAAAAAGATACTGGGACCAAGAAAATGGAATCAACTGACTTAGGCCTAAAATCGCTGGAGCTGTTGAACTTTCACAATCCAGATGAAAACAACAATCTAACAAAAACCATTACTCTTAGTCTATTATCAACCAAAAAGAAGAACTATAAGAATGTGATCGTGATTTTGCTTGTTTCTAAGGCAAGAATGTGGGACACATACATACTAAAAAAAATAATGCATAAGGCAACATCAAGTTTTAAAATTTAAATAAATGGACAACATGCATAATAATATCTTCACATTGTTCCCATGTTTGACATGAAAAAACTCAAAAAAAAATGCTAGATGATTTAGGATTATATTCCCCTCAATCATTGCCTTTCCCAATTTAATCTTCATTATATTCATCTTCATTATCATCATCCTCAATGACACTTATGTCGACATTTGATCCATTTTCTCCTTGCCTCACATTTTGATCATCATCCAAATTTTTCAGGTTAAATGGCTCAACACCATTGACCAATAATTCTTCTCGTGTCGTCGTGTACCTATTAAATCTATCTCTTGGTGTCATGTGAACAATAAATTGTCATTCTAGTTCTACAGGGTCCTTCACATTAAATACTTGTTCCACTTGAGGTGCTAAGATGAAAGGTTCATCACTCTCTCGATAATCCTTATATTTCAAATGCTTGATGTTCACTAGTATAAATTTGAACTCGTCCACTTTTGTACTGATTCAAGTTTCAACCTGATCACACTTGAATAACATAAACTTCATGACAATAACATATTGGAATTCAATGATGTCTATCTACAATAGGGTTTTTATATTTTCGACTTGAATAACTCATTTGTTTATATTTTATAACAAAGCCTCTATTTTGAGTTTTCCTTCGCATATTAACTTTCTTCGTTCGAAATCGAAAACTGCCAACGACATAAGATTTGAATCTAATTGCATCCTTGAGGGGACCTAAAGACAAGAATTTGATCTCATTGGATAGTTTAACGTCATCGACTGCCATTCTACTCACCTAGAGTATTTTAAAATAAATGTCAATAAAAAAATATAATACTCATTTATAATTCAAGTATTTTTTATGATATTTTTACTTACATAATCCTTAAACCATATGCGGAAGTCTTCGTTGTTAAGATGATTAACATGATGCTTTTGTGAATCCTGAGGGTAAAGTACTCCGAGATGTTATCTAAAAAAACAAGTGTAGTCATATATTTATTTCATACAAATTATAAGAAATTTTTTACAAAACCCAAATAGGTACAATGAAACTTACTGAATAAATGGTGTATGTGTCCATCCCAGGAGGGATAGGGGTTTTCCCTCTGGTGTACCCACGGTATTGAACCCTTTATCAAAGTTCTCGACCATCGTCAATGGGGTATAATATATGGAGATAGATCCGCCAAACTATTGTAAACAAAACAGGTAAAACAAATGTTATTGCCCCGAGATAACAGCATCAAGGACAATACTGATGCTTATGAAACCATGTAGTTTAAAGGTTCGGAGAATAAGTTACAGAATGGTAAGGCATTAGGCACCCGTCCCTCCCTTTAGGTATCTCATAGGCATGTGTTCATCTCCTCATGTTAGACTTTGTGAAGTGTGTTCTTATATGTATAATATTGATGGATAATGGAATCGTTCAACTCGCATCATGGAAAAGGACAGAGTGAATTCATCCTTAGGAGTGTTCCTAAAAAATAATTATTCAAAATATAATGTAGGTGTTTTCCAAATCATAAGTTGTTATAGAAGAACGAATATATACATCGGACACGACACAAGCATGCAAGAATATGACATATATTAAGAATATATATATATATATATATATATATATATAATAAAAATAATATAACAAATGTACATAAGAGAGGACTCAAATTTCAGGATGTATCCAAGATGCCTACGTAGCCCAAGGGACGTTAAAGTCCACATAGTTCGAAGATAACATAGGGTGGGGTTTAACCAATAAATCCAAATGGGGGATTTTTCTTATATATGTGTATAGAGATAAACGTGCTTTAAGTGTGAGAATGTGTAGTCAAAATATTGCTTTTTGAATTTATAGATAACCCTCGTTGTTTTTTATGAAAATAGGGTGTGTGTAACTACTACTAATAAATGTTTGAGATTAATGTAGGTGATGTAAATAAAGCCCTAAAGTAGAAATAATTCAACTAATACTAAAATAAGAGAATTAGAGAAAGGGATGGAGAATTGGACCTCCTTATGAATACTTGAAGTAGATCTTGATTGTAGATACACTAATCTTGCATTAGGAGAAAGTTGGTATGAGGATATGGGTGGGGGGAATTTTAGTAAATTAAGTATAAAAAGGACAGAATGGAATGTGAAAGATAGGATTTTTGGGAAGGGAACAACTCTGAGTTCGAGATAATGTTCTCTGAATTACTAAGAAGGATGCTTAGGGGTGCTTTAGGGGTTACTTTAAAAGTGAGGTCATAGCCTCTATTTATAGGACCAAGGGGGCTGCCTATCGACCGGGTCCTGTACCTGCCTAGAGGCATAGAACCCTAGACACACTTTCAATAATCAGGGTCCCGAGGGTGCCATTCGACATTATGGGACAAATTTTTTGGAAAAATGGCCGTAAAATGCGAACCATAATTCAGAATTATGCGTGGGGTGGACCATTGGAAAGGTTATTCAGAGCCCTTTAAGAATCCATTGATCCACTTTCAGGTCTGGGAGTTGATCGAGGTCAAATGGGTCTCGAAAGAGCCCACTCGTCACTAGACAAGAAGTTTTTAGAGGAAAATGGATCGTTTGTTCGAATCGTAATGTCGATTCATGCACGGTATGGACTATTAGAAAGGGTATTCTATACACTTTTAGATTTCATTCCGATTCATTCGATTCAGAGAGTTGACCAAGGTCAAATAGATCCTTGAAGCGCCCGTTGACCTTCTGGAGTAAAATGAGTTATTTGTCCGTACCATAAGGATGATTTGTGCACAGGGTAGACAGTTGGAAAGGGGATTCAGATCCATTTAAAGATTCATTGATCTTCACTCAACGTGGAGAGTTAACTAGGGTTAAATGGGGCCCAAGAGTGCCCAGTGTCATCCAAATCAATTTTTGGAGTAAAACGAATCGTTCGTCCGTACGGTAGGGTCGAGGAAGATCATTGGAAAGGGGATTATAATCCATTTGAAGATTAATTAAGCTTATGCTTAGACAAGTAAGTTAATTGGAGTCAAACGGTTCTCAGGAGCCAAATAATCTCCAAATCAGTACTCGGAGTAAAACGAACCATTCTTTTGAACCATAAGGCAGATTCGTGCACGGGGTGGACCATTAGGAAGGGGATTCATATTCCTTCGAATATTTATTAACCTTTTGCTCAGATGATATAGTTGACCCGAGTCAAATGGGTCATAAGAGTGCCCGATGTCCTCTAGATAGATACTCGGAGTATGACCTTGGGTTTACGGTGAACAAGTGATTGATAGGGACCTAAAGATGTGTTAGGATGGGGTGTCTACAAAGATCCCCTCGACGGGCAAGCTTGGAATAAGTGAAGACCATCAAATGGTAGATACCACATCAATGTTAGGAAAGAGGATTTTAGCTCAATTCTATGAACCTAGAGGATGAGGGTGATTCATTCAGATGGTCGAGTTCGATTCTGAGGACCTAAAGCGACGAGGATGAACGACTCAAAAATTTAAGGTAAGTTTAGGGGACTTAAGGAGACGAGGATGACTGATTTAGCAGGTCGAGCTCAATTCTGAGGACCTAAAGACACATGGATGATCGATTCAGTGGTTTAAGGTAAATTTTAAGGATAATATGAGACGGGGATGACCGATTCAACGGGTCAGAGATGTGTTAAGATTAGTTCTAAGGGGATAGGGAGATAAATTCAGTTGGTTGAGATCAATTTTGAGGACCTAAAGAGATGAGGATGACCGATTCAACGGGCCAAGGTTAATTCTAAAGTTGTTTTGGGGATGATCGATTCTAAGGACTGTGACACCCCGCCTAATTAAATACCGGGCGATCACTCCTTTATTAAATTAAATCAAGGTGAACAGTTGGTTCGTTCTCAGCATCACTGTCGAAAATAAAATTTTCCAATTAAACACCCTAATTAATTAAGCTAAGTGTCAAAACCATTTTTTTATAACATTACTTCCAAATTTTATTTAAAGAAAATTTATTTAATTATTAACAGCATTCAATAAGTAAGAGTCACAATACAATAATCCAGGATCATGATCCAATTAGTTAAAACATTCCATCATCCGAAAATCCCAACCGTTTAAAACTTAAAGTAAAACATCCATACTGAAATAAATCACGAGTAACCGTACTAGAAGCAACTGAAGTACAAATGTCCCAATAAAACAGATAAACAATGGAAAGAGCTACACATGCCCAACTAAATGAAAGTACTAAGAGTGGATCCGAATGAACGAAGTCATCTAATCAAGAGACCTGCAACTCCCACCTAAGCTGCAGCGCGTTCCTTCCAAGGGATCCAAAGTAGGACGCCCCTGTGGATGGGCACCTGTAATACATACATATATATATACAAGAGAGACAGAGAAGAAGAAACGGGTCAGATCCCGATAGTGTGTATGATTTAAAATTCGTTTAGCAAGTATTTAAATTGATACAGGCCAATGCAACAACATATTAGTACGACTCTCCCTTGAGAAATTCTCACCTCTCTTCCAATGTGCACACCTGTCGCACTAACCTTCCCAACGGTTTATCTTATCATTTTATCACACTAATCTCCCCAATAATTTAGCTTATCTTAAATTACTCGTAAGATTTCAAACCGAACAATAACGTTGGTTAAAAAGGATACTTCCAATTAGTAGCATAACTCACATTTTAGCTTCATTAATTTAGGACATGATTGATGACCCAAATGGTAAATACTTGTTTGAAAAGGATACTTCCAATTAGTAGCATAACTCACATTTTAGCTTCATTAATTTGTAAAGTTTCCCGGTGTCATATTATCTTTTCAAACAAGTATTTACCATTTGGGTCATCAATCATGTCCTACTTACCAAATCACAGTAGGCAGTTCCAAATCTCATAATTTCATATATATATTAGCTACTCGTACAATATATATATAATAACAGCACCCTAAATAAAAACTATGGTGCGGGCATACTCTGCTATCCGATCCCCGTATCGCTCACACTAAGGGATATACAAGTTCGGAATCACTCTAGAACTGTATCAACATATATACACAAACAATATTGAGGCGAAGCATAGAATCCAAGTCTCTAAGAGGTCAGTACATACCCCACGCCTCTTAGGACCGTCTGAACTATCGATTCGATAGCATGTACCAAGGATATCTATCTTCTAGGGTGCAAGTCAATATCCCCCATAAAGGTCCCATCGAGATAAGACTGCCCCAACGCGGAAACCTCAGGGATAGCAAGTAGCGCGGGTACATTTTTCACACATAGATAGTATATGTAAACACAATCATATAACTATACTAATATCATCATATCAATAATTGGTATATCTCAGTTCCATAGTTACGACATTATCCTTATTTCACATTTATTAGTCTCACACTTAACCATTTGTCTTTAACTTTAATTCGGGGTAACACTCATGAACTCTATTCTCCTATATAAATAGATAAATTATTTAACGAAAAGAGTGGAACTACAACTTATAGGCATATCTCTTTTAAATATATGATCATTGACGGAAAATATTTTAGTACTAAAGCCTGGTTTCAAATAAGACTACGTCTAGAATACGCAAGTTTAGATCATAGCATTAAAAACTATTTAAAATATAAAAATAAAGATCAACATAAAGAACTAGCAAAATATTACGAAGATAATATAAAAGATATAAACGAAAGAATCCATCAATTCAAATTAGAAATAGAAATCTTAGGTGAAAAAGGACGCTTAGGTTAATTTATGATAACCGAAAAAGAATATTTAAGAGCCCAACTAAGAAAAGAATATAAAAGTTTAGACGAAGCTATAAGAATAAGAAAAATAAGTATAGAAAATAAGAATTATATCAGAGCAACTCTTAATAAGTGGATAATAAATCAAGCTAAACAAAAAATTTACCAATATCAGTTAGAACTTGAAATATTAGCTGAAAAGGGTAGACTTTAATGTTAACTGAAAAACAACGTTTAAGAAGTTCAATAGAACATTGTAGGCTTATATTAAAAAATCAAAAGAACCATACTTTATTAATTTTATTATCTTTATTTTCTTTAGTGTCTTTCGTTATGTTTCTCTTTTTATACCATGGTCTTTTTCTCTTATAATTATTATATTTAGAAGGTTTTTTAAAAGTCTTACTAGGTCTTATTTTATAACTTTTGTATTTTTTATGGAATTTCCTTTTAGGGTTATATTTTGGAGTGTTTTTATGTCGATTGGTTATAACTCTCTTGTTATCGCAACCATATTGGAATTTCTCTATTTTCCGTCATAATCATTTTTACATAATCTCTCCCTTTAATCCAAGGTTTCATCGTTCCTTATGTAATTATCCCATAAATACCATTCTCATCGTATATTAAAGATCCCAACATTTATTCATATACCCTACTGGTCCTCCACATCTCCCAAATCATTTTATTAAGAATGCCCAAGAATTATTTCACGATAAATTGAATTTAACTCGTTTAAAAGGGAAAAAGGAGTCTGCCAGGAGGGGTCGATAGATCGAGGTTTGGGGCTCGATCGATCGAGCCTTCGATCGATCAAAGCTCTAGGCTCGATCGATCGATCAAGCAGGTATTTCGATTTCTGCAGAATTGCAGTTACGGGTTCTACCACCTATCTTCATCCAAATCCATATTTTCCAAACCCAAACGTCCCAAAAATTCTACTACTAACATTATATCAATATACCAGATATTTCCAACGTAAGGCATGTGTATTTTTATCATTTAAACATGGATTATCAACCCAAAGTTTTATCTAATTATCAAGAATCCTAGAATTTTCTTAAACAGGTTTCTAACAAATTTTCTCCAGAATTTCCTTCTTATAATCATCAAAATTTCGTGGTTAAATTCCTCTACATGGCAAGGGTTTCCAGAATCATCATATAAACCAATACTACATGGATTTTCCTATCACAAATTGGGTTTTCTTCCATTAGAACTCAACTTAATTACTCCTAAACTAATATGAAAGATGCATCAACGAAATAAGCAAGATAAACACTTACCTGAGATTTTTAGAGGTCTGGTTTGGTGCCAAATTCGGTGTGGTTGCGTTCCCCGTTTCGCGATCTACGCGTTGGTGGTGGCGGCGGTGCAAACCGTTGAGTTTTGAGCCTTGGAATCCCTTGAGAGCTCTCTCCTCTCTTCTCCAATGGCCGTTCTAGGTTTTGGGTATTCTAACCCTAGGTGACAACCCCAATATCTGATACGACCCCTCTAATTTTCGTGGGTTTAATTACCCAAAAATGTAAAATGACCAAAATGCCCTCCCGAGTTACTAATTAGGCCTAAAAACGCCCCGAGACCCAAACTAAACCCCCGGGTACACTTTTCTGACTATCTCAACCCTTCCAGACGTGTTGGCGCACTCAAAACGACCATACGGACGACTTATAAAATATTCACTTTTTATTTATCAAAATTTAGTCCCGACGCGACACGAGCACGTCCCGACTTAAATTTCCGAAATTGTCATTTAATTCACTCATGACATTCAATATAACTAATATAATATATTACTTTTCTCATTAGTAATATTCAACAAATTTCATATAATTACTAACTCTCATCACGTTAATAATTATAGCATAATTAATTTCTGGATTTTTATTAAATAATTAACTCACATTAAATTTAATAAATACCCAAATTAATATAGCATGAAAATACGGGGTATTACATACTTCCCCCCTAATAACGGAATTTCATCCCGAAATTCGGAAAATAAAGCATACCTGGTAAAAACAAATCCGGATATCTCTCGCGCATATCTGCCTCGCGTTCCCAAGTGGATTCCTCAACATTATGGTGCTCCCACTGGACTCGCACAAGTGGAACTATCTTCGACCTCAATCTCCTCTCGCTAAAGTCTAGAATAGCCACCGGTCTCTCCTCGTAAGAGCTATCAGGCTGTAAATCTATCTCATCTATCGCGATGTGAGTATGGGCCATATCATCCCGAAGATACCGTCTCAACAACGAGATGTGGAATATATCGTGGATGCGATGTAAATGCTCTGGCAGTCCCAACCTGTATGCAACCGACCCAATCCTCTCGATGATGGGAAATGGTCCCACGTACCTCGGAGCCAATTTCCCTTTCTTCCCAAACCTCATCACTCCCTTCATAGGAGATACACGCAATAACACTTGGTCCCCCACACTAAACTCTCGAAAGAACCGTTTCGCATCGGCGTAGCTCTTCTGCCTGTCCTGGGCTACTCGAATGCGACTCCTAATCATCTCAATACTTACGGAGGTCTCTTGACTTACTTCTGGTCCTAGCAACTTGTTATCCCCCACTTCGAGCCAACAAGCTGGGGAACGACAAGGCCTTCGATACAAAACCTCAAATGGAGCCATGCCAATCGTGAACTGATAAGAGTTATTATAAGCAAACTCTACCAGTGGAAGATGTGGCTCCCAACCTCCTCCAAAATCAAGAACACACATGCGTAGCATATCCTCCAACATCTGATTAGTACGCTTTGTCTGTCCATCTGTCTGTGGGTGATAAGTTGAACTCAACCTAAACTCAGTACCCATAGCCTCCTGAAAGCTCTCCCAAAAATGAGACACGAAATTCTTATCTCTATCTGACACAATATTCAGGGGCACTCCGTGTAATCTGACGATCTCAGCAATGAAAAACTGAGCATACTGACCCGTGGTATAATCTGTCCGCACCGGTAGAAAATGAGCCACTTTGGTCAAACGGTCTATAATCACCCAGTTAGAGTCGTGGCCCCGCTGTGATGTAGGCAACCCGGTAATAAAATCCATGGAAATACTCTCCCACTTCCACGCGGGTACTTCCAATGGCTGAAGCAACCCTGAAGGTTTCTGATGGTCCACCTTCACCAGCTGACAGGTAGAACACTTGGACACGATCTTAGCAATGTCCTTCTTCATCCCACTCCACCAGTATTGTCTCCTCATATCCTGGTACATCTTGTCCCCTTTAGGATGCACCACAAACCGGGACCCGTGAGATTGGGTCATCACTGCATAACGTAATTCAGCCCCTTCTGGAACTACCAACCTCCCATTAAACCTCAAACCCCCATCAGAACTAATAGAATAGAACTCAGCACCCTCGGCTAAAAGTTGTACAATCTGCTCCTGGAAAAACGGGTCTATGGTCTGTGCCTGTATCACCCTCGTAACAATCTCGGGTGTGACTGACATAACTGATATGAAAGAATGGGCTACTGCGTCCTGGTGACCCAACTCCTTCCACTTTTCTTTCCAGACGTCCGCTACCTCGTCTACCGGTCTACGACTCAACGCATCAGTAACTACGTTGGCCTTTCCCGGATGATACTGTATATCGAACTGGTAGTCCTTAACAAACTCTAGCCATCTGCGCTGACGCATATTCAGCTCTCACTGAGTGAACAGGTACTGCAATGACTTGTGGTCTGTGAACAAATGAAATTTCTCCCCCAATAAATAGTGTCTCCATATCCTCAATGCAAAGACGACTGCTGCTAACTCCAGGTCATGTGTGGGGTAATTCTTCTCATGCGGCTTAAGCTTGCGGGAGGCAAAAGCTATATTCTTATCCTCCTGCTGAAGCACTCCCCCGAGTCCCCATAAAGACGCATCGGTGTAAACCAGGTACTCCACACCCGGCTTTGGTAATGCAAGGACTGGTGCTGAAGTAATGTTGTCTTTCAGCTCGTCGAAAGACAACTGACAAGCATCCTCCCAAACATACTGTACCCCTTTGCGAGTCAAATTCGTCAATGGATCCGCTATTTTGGAGAATCCCCGAATGAATCTCCTATAGTATCCGGCTAATCCCAAGAAACTACGCACTTTCGTCGGTGTCGTGGGCTGTCCCCACTCCCTCATCGCTGACACTTTACTCGGGTCAACTGCTATTCCCTGCTCAGAAACAACATACCCCAAGAACTGTACCTCTCGCAACCAGAATCCGCACTTCTCGTACTTAGCATACAACTGATGCTCTCGTAGAGTCTGAAGAACCTGCCTCGAGTGCTCGGCATGTTCCTCCTCGGAGTGTGAATATATCAAAATGTCATCTAAGAAAACGATGACAAACTGATCTAAGAACTCTCTGAATACTCGGTTCATCAAGTCCATGAAAATGGCTGGAGCATTTGTGAGTCCGAAGGGCATCACCCTGAACTCATAGGACCCATATCTCGTCAAGAAGGCAGTCTTTGAAACATCCTACTCTCTAATACGCAACTGATGATACCCCGACCTCAGATCTATCTTCGAAAAGAAAGTTGCTCCCCTCAACTGGTCGAACAGATCATCGATTCGAGGCAACGGATACTTATTCCGTATCGTGACCTTGTTCAGCTCCCGGTAGTCCACACACAATCTCAGTGAACCATCTCTCTTCTTCACAAACAGGACTGGAGCGCCCCAAGGTGAGGTACTCCTACGAATGAAGCCCTGACCTAACAGCTGCTCTATCTGATCTCGTAGCTCTCGCATCTCTTCCGGAGCCATACGGTACGGTGCGCGTGCTATAGGTCTCATATCTGGCAATAAATCAATGACAAAGTCTATCTCTCGACTGGGGGGTAGGCCTGGTATTTCCTGAAATACATCGGAATACTCCCTGACAACTGGGATCGAATCTAAGGGAATCACAACCTCCTTAGAGGTATCCTCCTCTATATAATACAGATGAGCGGTCGAACCTCCCTCTGGGCGAGGCATCGCCACTACAAACATCTCTTGCCCCGGAAGGGCAAAAACAATGCTCTCACCGAAGAAATCAACCATGGCTCTATAAGATGCGAGCCAATCCATACCAATAATCACATCATGCTCGTGCATGTCTAAGACTAACATGCCTGCAGGTAATACCAAGCTACCAATCTCTACCCCCACTCCCCAGCATATAAAGAAAATAAGGGACCCACTCTCTAGTGGTGAGTCTACACACGTCACTGTGCTCTCTGCTGTGGCTAATAACCCTAAGGCCTTCGCAAAATGCGTAGCTATGAAACAATGTGTTGCCCCCGTATCAAACAAAACCCGACCCATAGTACCATGGATAGGAAAACATACCGTTATAGACACGTCCATATTGTAACTGCCATTGCTGCACTGGAGCTGTTGGAATGTCTAGTAGGGCTGGCACATGGGCTGGTGCTGGGAGGGCAGGTGGAAAAAGTGGCCTTTGTGGTTCATTACGGGCACCCTGCTGCTGTGGGGCCCTATCACCCTCTGGGCAATCCTGACGCCTATGGACATGTTTGTCGCACCCAAAACATCGGCCTTTGAAGTTGCTCCCCCTCTGACCGTGCTGCTGTCGGTGTCGGCCTTGCCGGCCTTGCTGACTTGGGATTTTATTCCTCTCTGGGCAACTCTGACAACTATGGTCTTCCCTGCCACGTCGGAAACTCTTCTCTCGAAGCTGATTCACTTCACCACTTTGTTTACTAGTCTCGCTTTTTCCTTGATCTTGCTGGCCTTAAGGGGAAATTTGCGGAAAAATCTTGTCAGGGTGAGGACAATCCCTCCACTTGTGACCCGACTGTACACATTTATAGCAGAGTTCAGAAATTCTTCGCCGGTCAGATTGTATTTTATCCCCAGCCTGTTTCGGACACAATTTACGTTTGTGATCGTCCATTCCACAACCGAAACACCTCTTTGTGATTTCATTCTGAATCTGACTTCGTTGGCCCTGACACTTTTGGCCCTTTCCATAAATTTTGTTACTTTTCGAATTGACTAGGTCTTGAGTGGTTTGTTATCACAATTTCGGTGCCTTTGTACAATTGTCAACTTTAGTCACATGCCTTTGGTTAACCTCTCTAGGTCTTTTACCTCCTTTAAGTTGTATGCTGCGTTCTTGGTACTGTAAAACTGCAGTGGTAACTGCTTGTGCCACAATGCCCGCGATTTCGGTGATTGGTACCTTTTTTGGAGACACCTGAGGCGTGAGTTGTCCTTGCTCATTAACTTCCAGAATAATATCAGCTTGTTCTTCCTGACGGGCCATCTGAAAGTTTTAAAATTACGTCAGAATAAGTCTAACATTCGTATCGACAAGTCGCAGAAGTACGAATTTCCAACGCATAAAGATGAATACAACATTCCTAATGTTAGGGCTCTACAGAAAAAGGTTAAGCTGAAAGCGAAATAAGCCGTACAGATCCTAAGGACACTAGAACCTGATGCTCTGGTACCACCTGTGACACCCCGCCTAATTAAATACCGGGCGATCACTCCTTTATTAAATTAAATCAAGGTGAACAGTTGGTTCATTCTCAGCATCACTATCGAAAATAAAATTTTCCAATTAAACACCCTAATTAATTAAGCTAAGTGTCAAAACCATTTTTTTTATAACATTACTTCCAAATTTTATTTAAAGAAAAATTATTTAATTATTAACAACATTCAATAAGTAAGAGTCACAATACAATAATCCAGGATCATGATCCAATTAGTTAAAACATTCCATCATCCGAAAATCCCAACCGTTTAAAACTTAAAGTAAAACATCCATACTGAAATAAATCACGAGTAACCGTACTAGAAGCAACTGAACTACAAATGTCCCAATAAAACAGATAAACAATGGAAAGAGCTACACATGCCCAACTAAATGAAAGTACTAAGAGTGGATCCGAATGAACGAAGTAGTCTAATCAAGAGACCTGCAACTCCCACCTAAGCTGCAGCGCGTTCCTTCCAAGGGATCCTAAGCAAGACGCCCCTGTGGCTGGGCACCTGTAATACATACATATATATATATACAAGAGAGAGAGAGAAGAAGAAACGGGTCAGAGCCCGATAGTGTGTATGATTTAAAATTCGTTTAGCAAGTATTTAAATTGATACAGGCCAATGCAACAACATATTAGTACGACTCTCCTTTGAGAAATTCTCACCTCTCTTCTAATGTGCACACCTATCGCACTAACCTTCCCAACGGTTTATCTTATCATTTTATCACACTAACCTCCCCAATAATTTAGCTTATCTTAAATTACTCGTAAGATTTCAAACCGAACAATAACATTGTTTAAAAAGGATACTTCCAATTAGTAGCATAACTCTCATTTTAGCTTCATTAATTTGTAAAGTTTCCCGGTGTCATATTATCTTTTCAAACAAGTATTTACCATTTGGGTCATCAATCATGTCCTACTTACCAAATCACAGTAGGCAGTTCCAAATCTCATAATTTCATATATATATTAGCTACTCGTACAATATATATATAATAACAGCACCCTAAATAAAAACTATGGTGCGGGCATACTCTGCTATCCGATCCCCGTATCGTTCACACTAAGGGATATACAAGTTCGGAATCACTCTAGAACTGTATCAACATATATACACAAACAATATTGAGGCGAAGCATAGATTCCAAGTCTCTAAGAGGTCAGTACATACCCCACGCCTGTTAGGACCGTCTGAACTATCGATTCGATAGCCTGTACCAAGGATATCTATCTTCTAGGGTGCAAGTCAATATCCCCCATAAAGGTCCCATCGAGATAAGACTGCCCCATCACGGAAACCTCAGGGATAGCAAGTAGCGCGGGTACGTTTTTCACACATAGATAGTATATGTAAACACAATCATATAACTATACTAATATCATCATATCAATAATTGGTATATCTCAGTTCCATAGTTACGACATTATCCTTATTTCACATTTATTAGTCTCACACTTAACCATTTGTCTTTAACTTTAATTCGGGGTAACACTCATGAACTCTATTCTCCCAAATATAAACTCAGTAGGAAATTTCTCTATTTTCCGTCATAATCATTTTTACATAATCTCTCCCTTTAATCCAAGGTTTCATCGTTCCTTATGTAATTATCCCATAAATACCATTCTCATCATATATTAAAGATCCCAACATTTATTCATATACCCTATTGGTCCTCCACATCTCCCAAATCGTTTTATTAAGAATGCCCAAGAATTATTTCACGATAAATTGAATTTAACTCATTTAAAAGGGAAAAAGGAGTCTGCCAGGAGGGGTCGATCGATCGAGGTTTGGGGCTCGATCGATCGAGCCTTCGATCGATCGAAGCTCTAGGCTCGATCGATCGATCAAGCAGGTATTTCGATTTCTGCAGAATTGCAGTTACGGGTTCTACCACCTATCTTCATCCAAATCCATATTTTCTAAACCCAAACGTCCCAAAAATTCTACTACTAACATTATATCAATATACCAGATATTTCCAACGTAAGGCATGTGTATTTCTATCATTTAAACATGGATTATCAACCCAAAGTTTTATCTAATTATCAAGAACCCTAGAATTTTCTTAAACAGGTTTCTAACAAATTTTCTCCAGAATTTCCTTCTTATAATCATCAAAATTTCGTGGTTAAATTCCTCTATATGGCAAGGGTTTCCAGAATCATCATATAAACCAATACTACATGGATTTTCCTATCACAAATTGGGTTTTCTTCCATTAGAACTCAACTTAATTACTCCTAAACTAATATGAAAGATGCATCAACGAAATAAGCAAGATAAACACTTGCCTGGGATTTTTAGAGGTCTGGTTTGGTGCCGAATTCGGTGTGGTTGCGTTCCCCGTCTCGCGATCTACGCGTTGGTGGTGGCGGCGGTGCAAACCGTTGAGTTTTGAGCCTTGGAATCCCTTGAGAGCTCTCTCCTCTCTTCTCGAATGGCCGTTCTAGGTTTTGGGTATTCTAACCCTAGGTGACAACCCCAATATCTGATATAACCCCTCTAATTTTCGTGGGTTTAATTACCCAAAAATGTAAAATGACCAAAATGCCCTCCCGAGTTACTAATTAGACCTAAAAACGCCCCGAGACCCAAACTAAACCCCCGGGTACACTTTTCTGACTATCTCAACCCTTCCGGACGCGTTGGCGCACTCAAAACGACCATACAGACAACTTATAAAATATTCACTTTTTATTTATCAAAATTTAGTCCCGACGCGACAGGAGCACGTCCCGACTTAAATTTTCGAAATTGTCATTTAATTCACTCATGACATTCAATATAACCAATATAATATATTACTTTGCTCATTAGTAATATTCAACAAATTTCATATAATTACTAACTCTCGTCACGTTAATAATTATAGCATAATTAATTTCCGGATTTTTATTAAATAATTAACTCACATTAAATTTAATAAATCCCCAAATTAATATAGCATTAAAATAAGGGGTATTACAGGGACCTTAAGTTGTGACGACCAATTATACTAGTCGAGGTCAATTCTAAGAACCTAAAGGTATGACGACCAACTCTGCAGGCCAAGGTCAATCTTGAAGACCTTTAGTTATAGCATGAGGAATAGTTCTCCTGGGGAAATTTAAATTATCTTGGCAGTGAAGGTGCACCTTGTGTTCCATTAGGTATTGTGTTATCTGGAAACTCCACTGGGTGATGTTTAGTTTTGAGGTTTTGGTTGGGGAATTGTTTTGGACTTGGATGCGGCCGCATCATTGGTTCTGCTATGGAGTATGCTGAGGATAAGAGTGTAAGATTAATCTTACTGGGGATTTTGAGAGTTTGTAAGGGGTTTGGTGCTCTAAAAATGATTTTCTTGAGGAAAGTAACGTTCCATATTTTTTCATGATTTTTAGAAATTTTTCGAGCAATTTCTGGATTTTTCTCTCATTTTTTGTACAAAATATAAAAGGGAATACCGATAGGCAAGCTTGAGGGGGTGTCAATCAACAAAGGCGTGGATTCCTGAGCTTCCTTGGGAAGAGAAAAAGGCGGTTGCCAATCAGTAGGCCCTTTAACCTTCTATGAAAAGGGGGCGGACCCCCTCATTATTTACGCCTTCAAGTGTTTGAATCTTCTACTTTCTCTCTTTAAAAACCATTCCTAACTCCTTTCTTCTTCAAGACATCAAATGACTTGTTCTTCAAGCGAGGTGTAAAAAAATGAGTGGTTGGCTGTTAGTGATTGCGTCGGCCTGGAGTTACGGTCTATGGTGCCCCTTGCATTAGGAAATGAGAATGCCTTTGATTTTTTTGAGCTTATAGATGATGAGCATATCCTCCTACGCGAGCCTAGATATCACCGTTTATCTAGGTGAAGACCCTAATGGCTATGTAAGTACTGTGACTTTTGGTATTCCAATTTATATTTCTCTTTGTTCCTTATGCTAAAGGGTGATTTTTCTTCCGTTTCCTTGTAGACTGACATAGCTCCTTTGGCATTCAGTCTCGAGGGATGACTGGTTAGGACTGTCAATGGATCGAATTTTATCCGAATCCAATCTGTTTACACGGATTTAGATCACGCCTGAAATTCGATTACCCGATTATCCGATTACACAATTACCCGTTTATTAAATGGAGTGGATTTGGATTCATATGATCCGATCCGTTAATAATCCGATCCGATTAATATATATTTATATACATAATATTTTTAATTAATATATATTGTATTTAGAAATTTATTAATATTTTAAATATATATTTTAATAGTTAATTATAATAGTCCTATAATATATATTGTATTTATTTATATTAGTAATTTATATTATAATAGTTATTTAAATATATTTTTTGAAATATATATTATATTAGTTATTTAGAATATATACTGTATTTTGAAATTTAAAATAGTTATTTCTAATATTATAATCGGATCGGATTAACGGATTCGGATACGGAACCCGAATAGATAATCTGCCGAATAATCGGATTGGATCCGAATCCGTTTAACATAAGCGGATTCGGATTTGGATTAGCCTCATCCGATCTGAATTCGAGCCGTTTACAGGCCTATGACTGGGTTAGAGGGGGTTTGGGAGAATCCCCCTAGCACAGGTTTTAGATATGACGCCACATTCCACTGTAATGTTATGTGATTTTGGGGAGAGAAGATTGGACACTACCCAAACATTCCTTCTTGGGTTTGGGGAGATGATTGCTACTCCCTTAGATGTCCAACAGCTATTGGGGTTGGATTGCGAGGGGTTCTAGATAGTGTGGATCATACTTTGAGGGTGACATTAAAGGCAGTACTAGCGACTCTGGGAGACGTGCGTAGAATCATGTCGGGGAATTCTATTTGAATATTTATTTTTAGGGAGACACTTTTCAGGAGGAGGTTGGAAGTTACCGATTTTGCGATAGGTGAGACAGATGACCCGTTTATTTATTTTGCTTCTACTTAGTGGTGACGAGCAGTGACACTGTCTATCTTTGGTTTTTTTCGTATCTGAGGACGATTTCTTAGGTATAGCTGTATGATTAGGGGATCCTAACTTTGGCGTCCTTTATTCTTCTTTGGATACATGCAACCGGTGCTGTCGGCAGACTTTTACAGGAAACACGTACCTTTTTAAGGTAAATATTTATTAATTTTCCATTTATGCATTTCCCTGCATTCTTCTTTTGTTCTTTTTGTTGATTCCTGTCTTTTGCAGATGTTGTTCTTTGAGGTGATTGGGCATAATGCGGGGTTGATGGCCCTGAAGGATGAGGATTTGGAGGACTTCTGCCGAATTTTTCGATGGCCAAAGTTCAATTGGTAGTCGAACTAGTCTTTATCTTTGGCGAACTTGTGACAGTTTCTAAATACCCTACAAGCGGCCAGGTTATCTTTTTTCTTTTCTGAGTTTTTATTGGCATATTTATTTCTTGAGTAGATACTTATTCTCTGTTGTGTATTGTAGGTAACCTTCTACCCCTGGGGGGTGACTCCGCAACATACGGGGGTGACGGGCATGCATGCACAGATGCGTCGGTGGATTGCGCACGAGTGTGGGTACGTCTGGTACTTGGGAGAGAGGATCATGAGGCTGATTATGGAGGAGGAGATGGTGGTCCCACCATCGACGCCCCCTATGTATATGAGGCGGGTGAGGGAGATGTCTGATGATACCAGGGCAACTGCAATGGTAGGTGAGTCCTATACGTACTACTCGAAAATAGTGATGAGCTATGATTATCTGAACTTTGTGATGAGATGGTTGATGCCCTCCTGTATCTATGACTTCGAGTAGGGGCACCAGTGCGTTGGTGGGATTAGCTTACAGCACGGGTGATGGTATATCAACAGCGGTGGATACAAAGGAGGCTCCGATCATTTAGGTTACTTCCACTTATTGTAATTTTTTATTGAGTAGTGGGGAGTCACTAAGTGTGCCACACCGTCCTCGTGTCAATTTATAGGTTGACGGGGCTTACGGATGAGGCCCACTGGCCTGAGGTATATTCTCTATTCTCTTTCCATTGATATTTTCTTTGCCCTTTTTACTGACTGATTTGTCTTTTGTTGCTCCTTTTGCTTGAAGTATGTTCGGGTGCCGACCAACTGGATGTTTGATATCAAGTATTGGATGGCCTCCACATTTGATTTTATAAAGAAGTTGCCTCCTTCCTACTTTGTGACACCAACCACTTCAGTTTAGGGGTTCTAGGAGTGGAGGATTAATCGCTCGTCGTCTGGGAAAGTGTGCTCGCCATGGAGGTTGAGGGTTTGAGGGGTAGGTTGAGGGTTTGGGAGGAGTCCCATTTGTATTTGTTGTTTTTCTTTCTATCTGCAAAAATGTAATCATGTGAAGCAAGAATATATATATGAAAAATATGCATTTTCTTTTTGGTATTTTTCTTGATTTAATGACTTATATGCACTTTTAATTTTTTGAGATTGTTTGTTTCATGCAAAGATGGAGATAAGTATGGAAATGATAATGAAAGGAAAAATGTTTATTTCTTAGAAAAGGGGAATAAAAGTAATTTACTCAGGGAAAAGATATTTTGAGTAAGAATGAAAATGATTTTTTTTAGGAAAATGTTTATTAAATAAATTGAGAAAATGAGTAATTTTAAAAGGAATGACCCGGGGGTAGTTTTTCAAAATAAAGATTTTCTGGAAATTGATTTTGTTAAAAGAGGAAAGATGGGAATTTCTAAAATAAGGGGGTTCGGATCAGCATACCCCTTAACCTGCCTATCGGCATGGGGTTATGTGAAATCACCCATGGTCTTTGATTGCACTTTCCTACACATCAGTTGACTTCTGTAGTGATGAGAATTAATTGGGTTTCCAAAAATTTTGTTTTTTACCAAGGGTTTTGGGTATAAATGAAGGGTATGGGATGGGTTTTCTTCACCAACACCCATATTTATTTTCTTGCTTGTCATTTCTTATTCCCCCAAATGGATCTTCCCATGTATGAAGAATTCTCATGTTATCTTGAAGGTCTAGAGGCTACGTGCCTTTATAATATCGACTATGATACTTTCGACCTGCGTCAGATTTTTTTGTGGCGTAATCGAGTCATAGATTGGAACTTGCTAGCAGTTTTGATACAATTCTGGTACCCCCAAGACCATGTCTTTCGCTTTGTCCTAGATGAGGTCTGTCCTACCTACGAGTAATTCTTAGCAATGTTGGTGGCCAGTCCCCAGTGTTGCAACAACTATGCTCATTTTTTCTCATTCTCCATGAGCATTAGTGGCGAAGTTGCTCCATATTTCTCGTTCGACAGCTCGATCATTGGTTATTAGAGGGACTAATTCTCTTTAGGCGGCTATGCTTTCAATGCGCCAGAGGGGCTTTGATAATTATAGCTTTTCCGAGGTTGTTGATTTGGGCCTTACTGAGAGGTTTTTACTAGTGATAGGGGACTTAATAGTTGATCCCTATATGGTTACGTAGCGACATGGACTGGAGAAGACCCTGAACGGTCTTGATGCTTGGAAGCAGGTTCATTTCGTATTTCTCAGGGGGAGCCTGGTAATTTTATTCATGTGGCTTGCAGAGATGTTTCATTTGGAGACCCCTCCTGAGTATCCTTTAGCGGGTGTGCCAATTTTTTTTGTCCATCCTCCATCAATAAAAAACTGGATCAACTAGTTTGTGGAGCACGCAGACTAGAATCTTCATTATTCAATGTCATGGTGTGGAGACTTGCAACCTAGTTTATAGCTATGAGAGTACCAATATGTGCAGTTGCTAGACCTTCGTCAGACTTCCTTTTATTTCCCCTGGCAGCTTCTGAGCCAAGTCGGATGGAAAAAAATTGTGCCTCCTCATATAATGAACTTTTTTCGGTGGAAGACCTGACTGAATCATTACAAATGATGTTGGGTTCTTTGCAATAGCACCACCAGCTGTCTACCGGTCCATCATAATCAGTTGGATGGGTCTGACATGTGTCTGGAAACTACTTGAAGTGGTTGTGGAAGCGGGTAGCAGAAAAGATATTAGAGTAAGGGACTGGGCAAAGTTGTCTTGCCGCTTTTGAAACCATGGAGGAAGGTATTATGGATTTTCCAAACTTATCAGGGTGTATTTCTCCATGGAGTGCATACAGAGTGTTAACCAGAAGTGGGCGACTTGGGGACCTCGAGGGGCCTGATGCAGGGCTGTCGAGAAATTAAAAACATTTTTGAAGCTGGGGTAACATTTTTTGAAGCTAGGGTATGTTGTATCTTGGACGATCTTGGTGTTTTTATTATGGTTTTATAAATAATATTTGTGAAGCTGGTAAGGATTAAATTTGTTTAAGATGGTGTTGTTAGTGGAAAAAGAGGGTCTATTTTTCTCCCTTCACTGATACTTCATGTAACGGAGATGCATTCCTTAATTCGAAATACAAATGATTTTGATCATATTTTGTTGTTCCTTTTGATGAGTTTTCATTTGAATTATCCATACTAATCGATAAGGCCTACATAATCCTTTTGATCATGTAAATGAAAAAATGGACATCCATTCTCAGAGGTTAATAAATAATAGCATTTTTTGAAAAAGAAGGGGACCGTGCCCATGTACGATTTATGGGTTGCTATGTACCTCTGGGGGTTTAAAAAAAATTCATGAATCTTATTTTGAAAAGGATAGTTTTGAGAGGATCAGGTCCCATGTAGTCTGGGTAAGGGGAAACGAAGAATTTTTTTTTCTTGGATAGAAGGGGGATGAGAAGAGTCGTAGAACAACTTGATTTCTGACTAAGGGGATTTTTTTTAGACGATCGAGGTTGACTAAACGTGCCATCTCTTCTCTGATGAGGTCTATGAGTATAGTGACGCCTCCTGAAAGAATTTTTTTTACAATGTAGGGGTTACTCTAATTCAGTTTGAATTTTCCTCTGGGGTCCCAGACGGTTTCTATGATCTCCTTGACGGAAAGGTATCCTTCCTAGACACTGTCGTCCTTGACTTTTCAATTAAAAGATCGCACTATCCAGCAATGATACCCCTTTATATGATATAGATCCTTAAGCTTCTTTTCATTCAAGAGTGATAATTCGTCAAAGCGGCTATGGTGCCGATCTTCTTCGCTTACTTTGCTTTCTAACATGACTTGTTGGGAAGGTATTTCTAGCTTGACACGTAGGACTGCTTCTGTTCCGTACACCATAGAATAAGGGGTATCCCCAGTAGGTATTCTGATTGAAGTGCGGTAGCCCCATAGGGCATAAGGGATCTGATTGGACAAATTTCTTCAACTTTCAGTCATTTTGCTGATGATGGATTTGAGGCTTTTATTGGCGACTTCGACAACACCATTGGTTTGGGGTTGGTAGGGAGAACATTTGGGTCTCATAATCCCATATTCGTCAACTAGTTCTATGACCTCAGCTTCAAAGTTCAGTCTATTAACTGATACAAGCTCATGGGAAACTTCATATCGACATATGATGTTCTTTCGGATAAAATTGTCCACTTTCTTAGCATTCAGCACTATATATGACTCGGATTTGACCCATTTAGTGAAGTAATCAATAATGACCAGGATGAATTCGTGATCGTTTGAAGCTTTGGGAGTAACCTTCCCTATAATTTTAATGCCCCAGGTAGAGAAAGCCCAGGGAAAGGTCAGGTTGTATAGTGCTCGAGGAGGAAAGTTTTATATAATGAAAAACTATTGGCATTTGAGGCATCTTCTAACATAGGTAGTGCAATCTTGAACCATGGTGGTACAATAATACCCCAGACGGATGATCTTCTTAGCATGCGTATGACCGTTCATGTGGGGACCAAATTCCCATTATGGATCTTTTGCATCATTTTTTCAATCTTACCCCCTGCTATGCAATGCAACTGGGTTCCTTCGAAGTTTATCTTGAACAACACTTTGTCTTAAATCATATTCTAGATAACCAATTTGTGAAGGGTCGCACAGTCTTTCTTATCTACGTCTTAGGTATACCAACCATGTTAAGGAGGTGCCCAATGTCACAGTACCATAACCCAACCATATCAGAATCTTCCTCAGTGACGAGCTCATGTGGTAACAGTGTGTGGGCATAGATTGTCTTTAAACCAAGAAAGGGGTGATGTTATTCCCTCAGGCATGTCAATCATGGAAGCCAAGGTAGCAAGGGTGCCAGCTAGGCTATTCTTTATACGAGGCAGGTAGTGGAAGGTGGCATTTTTTAACTGGGAGGCTAGCTCTTATAGGTGGGCATTGAAGGGTAGGAGCTTCTCGATTTTGACTTTCTATTTTCTGAGTATATGGAGTACCTTTAGATGTTTAGGTGCCGGTATCCTTTCTTCAGAGTGATTTTTAGGTCTACAGTGCATGACTCATACTTAGTCAGGTTGTAGGTGTAAGGGAAGTCTATCTTATTGGAAATGGGGGTATGAGAGTCATCGTAGATGATCAGGTGTATCCAATGTCGTATCCTTTCTTGTTCGCAACTCCATTAAAGAACATTTTCAATCTAAGGTCCTTCTGATAGGGGTAGAGGATGTCTTCATCTGGGAATTCAGATACCCAAACATCGATTCCTTCCATGGGGTAATTAATGAGGTAGTCAAAGATGGTTCTCTCTTTCATAGCATTCTACATGACGTACAAAATATCGAACTTGACTAGAAACATCAACTAACTATCCATTCAACTGGACAAAGCGGGTTTCTCTAGTAGGTATTTGGTGGGATCCATTCGGGATACTAGTCTAATGGGAAAACAAGCATGTAGTGCAATAATTTCTACGTGACACAAACTGGGGAGACACGTGCTTTCTCCAAAAAAGTGTACTTTACTTGAACTTGAAAAAATTTTAACTAGAATAATAGATGGATCTTTCCTTATGGGATTTTTAAATGTATTATGCTAACAAAACCCCTATTGCAGTATATGTTATGGTCAAGTATAAGAGGAGTGTGTGCCCTAGATACAGAGGCATGAACATTGTCGGTCGGATGAGGTATTGCTTAATATAGTCAATAGAGTTTAGTTGAATAATTTTGGAGAAGCTTGAAAATAGGTTCAAAGATAGAAGTCAGTTGACTGATGAACCGGCTGATGTACTGTTGTTTACCTAGGAATCCTCGAACTTCCTTATCTTTCCATAGTGGTGGCATATCAAGTATAGCTTTCATCTTGGCATAGTCTGCTCCAATTCCCTTATCACTGAGCCTGAATCCCAAAAGTTTTTCTTTCGTGATGCCAAAAACACATTTATGTGAATTTAGCCTCATCTGGTATTACCACATTCACTCGAAGAGCTTTCAGAGGGAGAGATAATGACGTTCCAGAGTCTTAGACTTAATGATCATGTCTTCCAAAAATACTTTGACCTCCTTATGAATAAAATCGTGTAGGATGGTTATGGCAACCCATTGGTAGGTAGCCCCGACGTTCTTGAGTCCAAATGGCATGACAGTATAACAGAAGGTTCCCTAGGGGTGATGAAGGCGATTTTCCCCTGATGGTTAAGATGCATCTTTATTTGGTTATATCTCGAGAATCCATCAAGAAACGACTTGAGGGAATGGATAAATATGTTATCCATGATCATGTCGATGTTGGGAAATAGGCAGTCATCGTTTGGGGTTTATTTATTCAAATCTCGGTAGATGATGCACATACAGACTTTTCCCCCTAATTTGGGCACGGGGACAATTTTGGCGATCCATATTGGGTATCTGACCACATGAATGAAACCCACATTAAACTATTTGACCACTTCCTCTTTGACTTTGAGCGAACAATTGGTATAGATTTTCCTTTGCTTTTGTTTAACTGTCTTGCATTTTAGAAATATTGGGATATCATGTGGAGCTATTTTCAGACAATTTCGGGCATGTCATTGTAGGACCATGAGAAGACATCCACGAATTCCCTTAGTAGTTCTTCAAATTGTGCATGCTCATGCTCATTAAGGGTGAACCCTATTAAAATATCGTGTTGATGACTAATAGAACCGAGATTAATAACAACAGTCTCATCATCATTAATTTAAATGTAGTTACATTGTTTGTTATTTTCCTTATTAAGATCGGTTAAGAATTGTTCATTTGAAAAATCATTATCATCAAAGGTTTGATCAAAATCAAGACAATTAATGTAAAGCATAATAAGATACTCAAATTCCTCATTTATTTCAATTTTAGGGAAACATCATTGAGAACCTCGTCAAAATAGGTCTCAATTACCTTGATATCAGGAAAAGGAAAAACAACAACAAGTGAAGAGACTTAGATAGGGTAAATAGTTGGGTTGGGTTTAATCTGAGGAGGTTTTACTGGTATGACATTTCACTTAAGGAGAGGTATATCATCAGCTTTAATTTGAGCGAATGGGTTTGACGACATGGCATCTCAGTGGATCATGCAAAAACTCAGCCCCAATGTCTGTAGGTCGATTGATTCTTCAAAATCACTTTCCTCACACTACACCAAAAATAGGAAACTGGCACGGTTTAAAACCGTGCCAGACGCAATCTGGCACGGTTCAAAACCGTGCCAGAATCAGGCGTGCCAGATTTTCTGGCGCGGTTTAAAACCGTGCCAGATTTTCCAATCTGGCACGCTTTTGGCACGCTTTTAAACTGTGCCAGTTTTTTAATCTGGCACGCTTTTGGCACACGCCAAAACCGTGCCAAATTATCTATTTTCTGGAACGCTTTTGGCACGGTTATAAAGCGTGCCAGATTATTTTATAAGCGTTCTCATTTTTATGCATTGGCACGGTTTTGGCACGGTTTAAAACCGTGCCAGATTTTTCAGTTGATTAAAAAAATAATAATAGGAACCAAATCTGGAAAATCTGCAAATTCCAAATTCGGTAGGAAAAATATTTATTATTTGCAAAAACAAAATCAAGAAAATTCACAAATTATGAATATCGCAGGTTGTTGATAAACTAATGTGCATACAAACTTCAAAAAATTACAAGAGATAATACCAATATAAACCAACACATGACCATAAAAGTCGGCAATAACTTCAAAAAATTACAAGAGTTAATAGTTCTCATATAAAAAAAAAATTGGGCAGAGTTTCCTCTATTTTTTGAGCATTCCAAAACCTGCTAACATAAAATCTTCACATATAAAGCCCGCACGGCCATAAAAGTCAACAATAAAACTACTATAGCCAGCACGACCATAAAAATAAACCATAAAACTACGGAAGCCTGCTCGGCCATAACACAAAAAATAGAATCCTGAATATTAACGACACTAAATACACAATCCCCCTGTTGTAAAGCATTGACTTCTTCGTGCGTTCCAAGTGGATAAAAGCTAACGATTGAATGTCATCCTACAAAAAAAATAAGACACAAAAAAGATACAATATTAGTAACCAAGTCATTTTAAAAAAAATATTCAAGCAAAAAAATTGCATATACAAGAAGAAAAATTGCATATACGACTACGCGGTCAGTTCCTACAAGTTACATTGGTCCCGTGCGAGGTGTTTTTTCAAGTCTAAGTGTGATTTTTGCAAATTATCGTCATATTCTCAAACCGGGAGTCCCGGGACTACGCGGTCAGTTCCTACAAGTTACATTGGTCCCGTGCGAGGTGTTCGTGCCTCCTACGGGATCGTTTGGGGGCTGGTTCGGGTTTTCACCCCTTAACGGCCTGTTTTCAAGTCTAAGTGTGATTTTTACAAATTATCGTCATACTCTCATATCGGGAGTCCCGGGACTACGCGGTCAGTTCTTACAAGTTACATTGGTCCCCTACGAGGTGTTCGTGCCTCCTACGGGGTCGTTTGGGGGTTGGTTCGGGTTTTCACCCCTTAACGGCCTGTTTTCAACTCTACATGTGATTTTTGCAAATTCGTGTCATACTCTCAAACCGAGAGTCCCGGGACTACGCGATCAGTTGCTACAAGTTACATTGGTCCCGTGTGAGGTGTTCGTGCCTCCTACGGGGTCGTTTGGAGGTTGGTTCGGGTTTTCACCCCTTAACGGCCTGTTTTCATGTCTAACTGTGATTTTTGCAAATTCGGGTCATACTCTCATATCGGGAGTCCCGGGTCTACGCGGTCAGTTGCTACAAGTTACATTGGTCCCGTGCGAGGTGTTCGTGCCTCCTACGGGGTCGTTTGGGGGCTGGTTTTGGTTTTCACCCCTTAACGGCCTGTTTTCAAGTCTAAGTGTGATTTTTGCAAATTATCATCATATTCACAAACCGGAAGACCCGGGACTACGCGGTCAGTTCCTACAAGTTACATTGGTCCCGTGCGAGGTGTTCGTGCCCCTTACGGGGTCGTTTGGGGGCTGGTTCGGGTTTTCACCCCTTAACAGCCTGTTTTCAAGTCTAAGTGTGATTTTTGCAAATTATCGTCATACTCTCAAACCGGGAGTCCCGGGACTATGCGGTCAGTTCCTACATGTTACATTGGTCCCCTACAAGGTGTTCGTGCCTCCTACGGGGTCGTTTGGGGGCTGGTTCGGGTTTTCACCCCTTAACGGCCTGTTTTCAAGTCTAAGTATGATTTTTGCAAATTATCGTCATACTCTCAAACCGGGAGTCCCGGGACTACGCGGTCAGTTCCTACGAGTTACATTGGTCCCGTGCGAGGTGTTCGTGCCTCTTACGGGATCGTTTGGGGGTTGGTTCGGGTTTTCACCCCTTAACGGCCTGTTTTCAAGTCTAAGTGTGATTTTTGCAAATTATCGTCATACTCTCATACCGGGAGTCCCGGGACTACGCGGTCAGTTCCTACAAGTTACATTGGTCCCCTACGAGGTGTTCGTGCCTCCTACGGGGTCGTTTGGGGGCTGGTTTTGGTGTTCACCCCTTAACGGCCTGTTTTCAAGTCTAAGTGTGATTTTTGCAAATTATCGTCATACTCTCAAACCAGAAGACCCGGGACTACGCGGTCAGTTCCTACGAGTTACATTGGTCCCGTGCGAGGTGTTCGTGCCTCCTACGGGGTTGTTTGGGGGCTGGTTCGGGTTTTCACCCCTTAACGGCCTGTTTTCAAGTCTAAGTGTGATTTTTGCAAATTCGGGTTATACTCTCAAACCGGGAGTCCCGGGACTACGCGGTCAGTTCCTATGAGTTACATTGGTCCCGTGCGAGGTGTTCGTGCCCCCTACGGGGTCGTTTGGGTGGTGGTTTGGGTTTTCACCCCTTAACGGCTTGTTTTTAAGTTTAAGTTTTGATTTTCGCAAATTATCGTCATACTCACAAACCGAGAGACCCGGGACTACGCGGTCAGTTCCTACAAGTTACATTGGTCCCGTGCGAGGTGTTCGTGACTACGCGTGTCTCATTCTGGTATGTTTATTAGTTGTTTTACGTTTTCATTCACCAATGTTCAAATTTCAAATGTTGTATGCTAGCCTTAATCAATTTAGAACACTTACTTATTTCATAAAATTTCGACAGAGTTTCCTTTGTTTATTCATGAAATCCAACTTATTTTAATATTAACATAAGCCCAACAACAACAACAAGCACAAAAGCCGCAGCTAAACCACCAATAAATCCCTTCCACCGATTTAACATCTAAAAATAGTATATAAATCCATATAGCCCCTTCCTCCATGTCAACCACTTATTAAGGCCTTAACACACACATCTTACACAACACACACACGCGCACACAATTAAATGAAGAATTTACTTTGGTAAAGGTGCACTACATTATAAAATCTTCTATCATCAATATAAAATACTTACCAAATTTATTCGCAACTTGAGATCCTCCGAATAAGCTCCCTCATTCTTGATCCTTGTGTATTTGTGCAAACAACTTGAGATCATCCCTTTTCCAATCACTTCTTCGAGTTCCGCTTTGGCTTTCACCAGTGTGCTGATGCTGTATCAGTCCCGACACAAAGAGGTCCTGCAATACCAAAATTATATTTTAAAAAGATATATTAACCATTATGTAGGGAAAGTAGTCATTTTACAACATGTGACTTAATTTTCTGACTTGTGAAATGTTCTTAGTTTTTTGTTTTATTTACCAGTTTTTCAATTTTGGCATACATGAAGAATTAGTGAAAATGAGTAAGTAATTGAGAAAGGCCACAAACCAAGCACATGTGTTCGATGTGGGTCCTATCGATTTGTCGATTTATTCCGAGTCCTATTGTGAAATATTGAGTATTGTCCTCACCCTGGGTCCTATTCATTATACTAAATAATTGCGAGTGTACAAAATAAACAAGACGGTCATAAAGTCTATAAGCATGAACTATAATGTTACCATAGAAGTAGGATCTTACTTAAATTGGTATAGCATCTAAATAAAGTAACTATGATTTAAACATGCTTAAAACATCAAAAACACAATATTAATTCAAGATTTAATGATAAAACCCAATTCTGTATCAAGAACCCTAAAAATTCAATCATAATCAATTTGATCCCATTCTCTAAATATTTACGCATATATTCAAGGGGTTTATGAATGATTCATAGTAGAAGTCAATTCATATACATAATCTATCAATTTCAACTCATATTGAAATACAAATAAACCAAACCAAAGATGAGGTAAGTTTGGTAATGGCCAGGCTATAGGGGACAATATAAACTTGATATAACAACAGAGATGAGGTAAGTTTGGTAATGGCCAGGCTAGTGTTAAAACCAAGCACTAAAAGCTTAGGATTCACTCCATTAAAGATGAAGAGGGTAATACTTGGGAGAATAATCAAGACATTATTAATCATATTGTGGGATTATTTAAGAAACAACTTACAGAAGACCAAACTAGCATCTTTAGTAGTGTAACTACAAACCTTATTCCTTCTCTCATTTCCACTCCAGAGCTAAGAATATGAAAAATGTATGGGCACATTATGATATACAATTGCAGTTACGATGATTTCAAGCCATGAGATGAAAAATAGATTAAAAAACTAACACAAACTTGAACTTTTAAAAAATGTACTAAATTGAAAACATAACGTTCTAAATAACATCCTTAAACTTACCGAGCGTTCAACAAAAGGTACTGAGCCTAAAACATGACCATGGAAACAAGGCATTTTAAAATCCCTCGCAAGTTATGGGACCTCAAATCCTCTACTACTCAGTGGACCCAAATTGGTGTCTCTTCTAACGAATTACTGAATTTATCAACTCGTTCAATACAATCTAATCCTGATACTTTAATGAATTTATTCCATGGCCACTCCACTACCAAAATCAATACTATTTCAATAAAGATAAAAAATAGTTGGAAAATACTCCCACATAAAAAACAGTTGAAATAAATAAAAATCGTAATACATGGTCAACAAAGATATAATGGGGAAAGGATCGTCTTGTAGGTTATGTAAAATGTAAAACACCAAATACATTCAATAACCATAAAAGTGCTCTCTGAGCAACAAAGACCATGGATTAATCTAATTGTGAGGGTGGTTGTTGCACCTGACTAACTGACATTTTATCAAACATGTGAAGGCCACTCACTATTTGACATTTTTTCGTCTAAGACAGAAACAAAATCCCAAATATGAGCTTAAAAATATAGCCAAGCATTAATCAAACATACGAAGTCTTAGAAACTAAAAAAAATGTAGACCAAACTTTGAAAATAATAACCAAAATAACAATTTAACTCATAATGTATTTTATACCTTCATTTCAAGCTTCAAGCTCGAATACCTATAATCTGCAAAACAATATACACAGATAATGAATCATAAAGTTTTCAAATATGAAAACTCATTAAACCTTAAGTTCACAATGAATCACATACCTAAAATCTTCATATTCCAATACCCATGAATCAAACTGCAATAGCATCCCTTTGTAAAACTCCTAAATACAACAACACTCATCAGCATCATCACCTACAACAACTGATTCACGCTCCCACCACCATCCCTGATGCTAGACCACCTTCTCACCACCTCCTGCTCTTCACAGGTACCTCATCATACCCAGTCCCCAAATTTCTAGCTGCCTCGGTTTAATTTATTTGCCAAAACCTTCACCAAAATCAATTCCATCCTTGCAAGACCCAAACCCTAGGCCCCCAACCACCCACAAACATTTCAAGAGAGTTGGGAAGAAACTCGGGTCCCAATAATATTGGGAAAGACATAGAAAGAGAGAGAAGTGGTGCCCTGCGACATCGTCTAGTGATACCCCCACCCCTTGCGGCACCGACAATCCGGGCTACCGGCGTTTGGTTCCCTTAAAGCAACTGAAACCCTAGGGGTCTTTTGTGGTCAGCAAGCAACCATTGGGTCAGGGGTGAAGAAGAGAGATGTCGAGGATGAAGGAAAGAGAGAATCGGGCTTGACAGGGTGAGTAGGCGGGAGAGTGCGCGGGGGAGGAAACAAGATGGCTCCAAATGAAAAGTTAATTGATTTTATTTTTTTATTTTTTTATTTAATCTTTTCAAATTTGATACTGTTTTGGCACGGTTTAAATTCGTGCCAGATTTTGGCGCGGTTTTAAACCGTGCCAGATTACTAATAAACCGTGCCAAAATCTGGCACGGATTTAAACCGTGCCAGATTCTCCTTGTCCAACCGTGCCAGATTAGCATTTTTGGTGTAGTGTCAGAGTCTTTGATAATTTACATGACTTTATCGATGAGAGGTTTCATTTCATATTTTCAGTCTTTGGCTTAAGACTTACTATCTTAAAAGAAGAGTTACAACCCCAATTTCAGTTCTTACCAACATGGTCGTACCACGGTTCAGGGAATCCATAGAAGGGGAAGTCTTCACCCTTCATGACAAATATTCCATTCAAAGAATATCTTAAAATTATTCTTTCATATTCTAAGATTCTTTTCTATCTCGATCGACAGAGTTCTTTGAGTTCATCTGGTGAAGGTTGGTAACCTAGGCCACGTGGGGGAAAGACCATCTTCAGGATTATGGGCTCAAGGATCCCTTGCTAGCATCGCCCTAGTCCCATTTGGGGCATGAAGTGCATGTTCTTGAACATTTGAATTACAATGACATTGCCTTGAGGGTTGTGTTCTGGACATACTTGGTGTGTGAAGTTGTCTCCTATTGGGAGGGGAAGTGGATCAATTTTGAAACCAGAGAGAAGAATGTAATTTGTACCATGCTGGATTATTAGTGCTGGAATTATCTGTACTGTCGTCCTCCCCCCAAATTCTGATAATTTAGTTTTTGATGAAGGGAAGAGGATACTCCTCGGATATTATAAAGCTATGGATGACCAATGAGTAAATTGAAACATGCGGGTAAGTAGATGACTTAGAACTCAGTGATAGGACTTATAGCGCCAGCCATTAGCGTGAGTTTTATGGAACCCATTACTTCTCGATGAGTTTTGTCATATGAATGCACGACAACAGAGGTGGGACTGAGATCACTGACTTTTAATCCTAAATAGTTGAAGGTTATGAGTGGACAAACATTGAGAGCAGATCCGATGTTGACAAGTGAGAGTGGAACTGTCTTTCCCAAGACTTCAACAGAGATGTTGAGATAATAATTATGATCAGGGCCAAACTTCGGTACCTCTTTTTTGGAAAAGGAGAGGTGTCCGGAAAAGGTCAGGGGTCCCAACCATATTTATGGATTTTTTGAGAGTGGTAGAATGAGGGACTGTGAGTCTGGTGAGAAGCTTTATTAAGGCATTTTGGTGTAACTGAGAGGACATGAAAAGACCCAATAGGGTGATATTGGTTTGCGCCTTCTTGAGCTGATCAAGAACTTTGCTATCTTCAATGGTAAATTTGACATGGGAAGTTATTCGACAACTCCCTTTCCTTTATTGACCCCTGGTGATTGAGGATTCGAATCTTTGTAATGTCTCCCTAGTGTGGTCATGTGGTTTATAGAAGAAAAAAAGAAGAAGAATCCCTTGGCTTCATCTACCTAGGGTTGAATGACCACCTTATAGTTATTTCTCCCAATAGATCTTCGAAGGATATCATTCCACATAGGCTGGAAACTGGACTTGTTTCTTCCTGACTTGGTTCATAATCTAAGCTATCAAGATCATCCCTCATTCGTTGGCGACTACGTCTTCTTCCCAAGAGTAATCAATATGATCGACGACCTCAATGGCTTATCATATAAATCTTCCCACTCAGTGGGGAGATACAAGAATGAAGGGACCAACCGTCACTGGAGCTTCAAAGCAGTGACCAATTAAAAAATGCTACATATTTCATTTTTTTATTGAAACATATCGACCATGGTCTGTACCACATCATTTAGACTGATTTCTTCAATGGGTACTACCTATTCATCTGATTCTCGAGCCCATTTTCTATTAGAGAAGTAGACTAAAACCATGCTTTATGTAATAATTTTAGTTATGAATTTATTGTTGTAATAAAATCAGTTATTCCTATTTTAATGAGAATCATATATGGACATAATTTTTTGCAGTATTTTATATATTCTTGGTATTTTTTGTTCTTCTCAGTAGGTGTTTTGGTGTGTAGAGTATGACTTAGATACAGAGGATTAGATCACCAGTTCTTGAAGAATATAAGTTTTATTATTTACAGTCTTATATGGACTGGACACACCATCAGTAGGGCTATAGCACAATATTTTAGTAGGTCTATCTTGATTAAAGGAAACTATATAGTTTCAACTTATTGTGTTAGTACACTTTGTGTGTATTGAATGATACCAATTTGAGGGCATTGGTTTTATAACGATTTTATAATACAATGTACACCTTGTGATTATTAGGTTTACTTAAGGCTCTTAATCCGGATATGATTGATGGAAACATGCAAAAGTTATTAATTACTTTGACTTATCGGTTGAGATTCATTATTGGATCAATAATCTTGATAAATTGGGTAATGGTGATTAATGCACGGTGAAAGTCTTTTATGGATAGAATTCACATATTGGTATTGAGACTGGTGATATCCCCTTGAGATTCTTATAAGTTTTGTATGTGTCAAACTGTGCAGGTGGATTATGTTAATCCGACACTACAAATAAGTTAAGTTGGATCGCTAAAGGTCTTAAAGAAGTTAATCAAATAAATTTTCAGTAATTTATTTTATTTAGGGGTATCTATAACCTTAACGTGAGGAGAATTAAGTAATTAATAATGAGGAGCTCAAAATATAATTTTGGATTAAAGAGTGGAGTTGCAATTATAATTATAATGAAGGGACTGAGATTAGAATCTGATAAGGATTAAGTTTTCTCATGCCCATTAGGAGACACATATTTATCTCTCCTTAGGGTCCTTACTGTAGCGTATATATATGCACCTAAGTCTCATTCTTTCTTAACCTAGCCATCACTCTTAGATACTCAAAATACCCA
Organism: Sambucus nigra; assembly: GCA_949130495.1. Lineage (NCBI taxonomy): Eukaryota > Viridiplantae > Streptophyta > Magnoliopsida > Dipsacales > Adoxaceae > Sambucus > Sambucus nigra. Next base: position 66,798,228 of record OX422217.1, on the reverse strand, counting down.
AGTACGGACTGTGAGAAAGAGAGGGCACAGAAAATTAAGAGGAGATAAGAAGGTGGTCACAAAACAGGAGCCCACCCTCTACTAGTGACTTCCATATCAGGAATACAGTAGAAGACTATGAGGTGAATCGAGCCATTACATATTCTATTCGTGCAAAGAATAGATCAAATAAAATAGATCTCGAAAGGTAAATCCTAATTCCGCCTTGTAGGATTTCATGTATGTGTAATTTTTGGTATCTATACGCATTTTTAATAGACCCTTGGACTTTCGCTCCGACAAGTGGTATCGGAGACCTAGGTATAGGTTGAATTCATCCATGTTGTCCAATTAAAACAATCTTATATGTGCATAGATGTTACGTGGAATATAGATATACGGTAACTTCTATTTTATAGCGATCTAATCCCACTACTATGGTCACATATTTATGTTTATGTTTTATGTGACTGGATCCCATGATGGTTTATTAGTGGCTAACTTTTACCCTAGATTAATGTAATATTGATATAGAATGTGAACTCCTTTGATAAGCACCCAAAACTGTACATTTTATACCCCGAATAGATGTATTTTAGTTGCTAATTATTGACAATTTTAGTCTTATGTGTTTAAATGTTTATCGTATACGTCAAATGCCCATTTGTGGGGTCAAAAGCTATATATCAAGGCAAATGCGCATTTTATAGAGCTAATTATCAATCTTGTAACCCTAGCCTACCCTAACCTAGCCTAAACCTACCCTGAACTATGTATGTGTTTTGTTTGTGTCTTTCTATATTTTTTTATATTTTTAATTTGAGTCATTTTTATTTTTAGAATTTATTTTTGATTTATTTAGGATTTCTAGGTTTTAGTTTATATTTTTATTTTATTAGTATAATTTTATTTTATTTTGATTTTTATTAGTTTTTAGTTTTATTAGGATTAGATTGTTTTTTTAGGATTTCATTTATTTTTTTTAGTTTTATTTGATTTTACATTTATTTAGGATTTTAGTTTTAGTTTTATTAGATTTTATTTTTATTTTTATTTTTATTTTTATTTTTATTTTTATTTTTATTTCATTTTTAATTTGAGTCTTTATTTTATTATTAGAAGTAGAATTTTTATTTTTTAGATTTTTATTTTTATTTGTTTTTTATGTTATTTTTAGGTATCCAAATAAAACACACACATAAACTACCCTACACATAAACCCACTCACACCCATCCAAAGTATACACCACACACACACCTAAACTAAACCATTACCCACATCCATTTTACCATACCTCCACATCATCTTCAACCTTTAACCCACCAACAACTTTCTCTCTCTCTTACCACCATAACCACACACCTCCAAACCCAACACATACCACCTCTCTCTCTCCTCTGCCACATAACCCCTTACCCTTAGCTCCGGCCAGGAACCACCGCGCCGGCGTCCTATGGTCCAGTTGCCCGTCACTGACGAACTCAACCCGGAACCTCCCCCTATACTGCCAAACCCAAGGGTTATCAGCCACCAAATCTCAACTCTGGCGGAAAATCCCTATCCCCGAACTTGACCCCAACTCGACTCCAAAAACCACATCCGACCCATTTGTAAAACCCAATTGACCCACCTTAAACCAAAACCCATTTATCCAAATAAAAAGCCACAACCTTATTTCATAACAAACAAAAATCAAATGCCCACATGTGCATAAGTAACCCTTTAACCCCCAATTTCCAAAATGCCCCCCAACTACCAACTTTAAACTATTTCCAAAAATAAACCTAAATTAAATCTGATTTGCTTTATTCCAATCCCCTCACCCCTCTCTTACCTTATGTGTACACACCCCATTTCCATGCACATTAAACCTTCCCAAAAATACCCCTTAGCCCCATGTGTGCCATGCATCTACTATAAAAGAAGACTCAACACCCCATTTGAAAAGAGCTTTTTAGATAGGAATTTCTAGAGAGAGAGAATTGTAGAGAAAAACACCATTTGTAAATAGTTTTATTTTTTTCTTTGTATTTTTGTTAGATATTTGTGAGGTTAAATATTGTTTGAGATTTAATTGAGTGGTTATTTAGTTTCAAATCACTTGGATGCTCAATTAGAGGGATTGTATGCTTCAATTTGAAAGAGTAGAGTTCAACTTTCTTGAAGAGATTTGGTTTGCTTGTTCTATTCCCTTATATTTTATTTTAGTAGCCTTGATTATTTGTTCATCATGTTTAATATCATGTTAGGCTAGAAAACCCCTTTCAAGGGGTGGGGTAAAACTCTTTTTTGATGTAATTTTAGTTTAATTGGTTTGATTACTTGAAAATTCCATTTGAATGTTAATTTTGATCCCTCACTCTTAAATTTATGCCTCGAGAGAGGGTAAATGATTTTCTAGAGAAAATTGAAATTCTAGTTATAATACCCATTTTAGATTCGAACTAGAGATAGGGGTTTCTTAAGTGGGGTATTATTACTTGAATTTCAACTCTAAATTTATTTTCTACGAGTTACGGAAATTTTAATTGATCGATCCTAGCGGGTGATTAATTAAAAGGAGTGTAGATCTATTTTTCTAGAGTTGTGGGGGTATTAAACTTAATTTTCTAAAATGTCACTATTAAAATTACATTTGCAATGAGAGTTGATTTGTAATTTTGATATTAATTTGGGAGAATTCAATTAATTAATTAAAATAGCTAAAATTTGTGGTATAATCTCATTCTTTGATTGTTCTCACAATTATTTACCTCACTTTATCTCTGATTTTAGTTTAGACTTTATCTTTCATTTTTGTAACTTTCTAGTTAGTTGTTATCATATCACATTTAGTTTAGTTTAAATTCTCACCTCACCCAATTGTTTTAATATTTGAAAAAGCTAAAAAAAAGTAGAAAAGTGAAAAAGCAAAAAAAGAAAATAAAAAGTGAATTACAATTGTGTTCCCTTTGCTTTACCCCCTTAGAAGTGGATTGATACTCTTATTTATCTCTACACTTGAGATTGTATTATTTTGTAAGTATTTTAAGGTTTTGACTAACTTGGCTTTCAACAACGACATACAAAAACCAAAGTTATCAAATGGCGCCGTTGCCGGGGATTAGGAGCGTGAAGCACTTGGAGCGGATTTTATATTGTAGTTCATTTATTTTTCGCACTTTATTATTTTTGTGCCATTTTTTTTATTTTAGAAGACTTGTATTTAGGATTTTTATTCTTGGCTTCTATTGCGGTGCATATAGACACCATTTCATTTTCATTTTACATTTGTAATAATTGAAGAAAGAGTGATAGGGAAATCGGACAAGGTAGAGAGAGGGCGTCCAAGGCGAGGAATTAGAAGCCACTCCACTTTAGGTCGGTAGGACTCCCGGGGATGACTAAGATAGGCGTAATCTCCCTCCGATCGACTCAAATTTTTTGACACCCCATGGCCTAAAAACCGTGAGAGAAACATTTCTCAAACTCTCGCGCCTCTCCTGTTAGCGAGTCAATTCTTTTGTGTTCCTTGTGTGCTCTTGTGTGATTTTATTCTCGCATTTATTTTCGAATGGTGTGATGAATTAATTGACTAAGACCTACACCCGGTCACTCACGAGAAGGGATTTCATCACCCGACTCACTCGCTTACCAATTGTGTGCTACCCTAGCCATCACTAAATTTAAAATCAATTAACTAGGTAGCCCACTAGGAGAACATTTTTGCAAAAACGAGCACTCAGATAATTTCCGTGAATTTTTATCGCCCGCGGACTTAATTAAAATTTGACTACCCTTTCACTAAATCTAAAGATAAAATTGGCTATGTGCTAGTTAGGAAATTTTCTTGACTTGTGTGTGTGTCCAATTCTTTTTTCGGTAGTTGGTTTTAGTTGGTTCGTCCAAAATCAAGAGTCCCTATTTTTCCCACACTTTCTTCCGAAAAATTAAAAAATATTTTCTTCCATTATTTTTAGAAAAATCCAAAAATATTTTCTTCCTTTATTTTTCACAAAAATTCAAAAATATTTTCTTCCATTATTTTTAGAAAAATCCAAAAATATTTTCTTTCTTTCCTTTTAGAAAAATCCAAAAATATTTTCTTTCTCTCATTTTTAGAAAAATCCAAAAATATTTTCTTTCTTTCCTTTTAGAAAAAATCCAAAAATATTTTCTTTCTCTCATTTTTAGAAAAATCCAAAAATATTTTCTTTACTTTTGAAAAAATTAAAAAAACTCCAAAAATATATTTTTCTCCACATGGCCGACGAACGTCCTTTACGGGACTACTTTGGTCATTTTCCATTGACACGCGACACGTGTGAGAGTGATCTTGAGCCGTCTCTTTATGATATTTTTAGTGGTTTCACATCTCTCACGAGTGCCCTTGATACTATGGACCCATCCATGCACGCACCACATAGTCCATCACCCTCGGTGTCAAGTGTCGACGTGTCTCATACTTTGTTGTGCACCCATTGTTATTATGCCGATAACATGTCCCATGAGTGCCCATACTCTTCATATCCATCCGAACCCACCGTGGAACATGTGTATCCATATGACACTATTTTGAAACCTGCCTCGGTCTATTATCCCGATATACCTAATCCCGAGTTGTGTGAGTACCCGCGGTATTCGTGGAGGCCTGATCACCCTTTCACGCAATACAAATCCCAACCCGATGTTGTGGATCCTTACACGTTCCAACAGTCGTCATGGTAACCTTGTGCACCCGTTCACGTTCAGTTCCCTCACTACGCACCCCATGAGTATCAACCAATTGTCCACCACGAAAGTGATCCTTTTGTGTATGATGAACTTGGCCCCACTCCACACACTTTATAAGAGTATTCTCCGTATAGTCTTGTCCATATCAAGTTATGTCCACCTCACCCATCACCACCACCCGTCACTTCACCATCATCATCCACCTCCGCCCTCGAACGCCTCTTGCAAAAGTTCATACTCGAGCAAGAGGAAGCCACTCAAATTCAAACTCAAGCCCTCCAAAGTCTTGAACAAAGGTTAGATGATTTGAAGTGTGCGAGAGAGTCGGACATTCCCATGGATCCACCCATCATTGCAACCGAGTGTGATGATGATGTGTCCTCTTATGACACGGATTTTGAGTGTGACCAACCCTCTCACCCCAAGAATCTTGAAATTGAGACCATCCCATGGTCCGGGTCCCAATTCGACAATTGTGTTGACTTACCTTTCGATAGTGAGCCTGATCCAATCCCACCATGTCTACCTGAATCCCACCTTGAGGTTTCCACTCCCGAGATATCCAAAAATATGCTCGAGCTTTTACCTTATGCCCCAATTGCATATGTCTCTGACATGACCATATCTTTTAGGTTCGCTCCGGCTACGAGTGCTCACCATTTTTTTTAGATAGAATCCGTGATAGTTCCTAACTTTCCGGATATGGATGATGTCCCTCCATGCATGGCTCCCTTGAGCCCGATATTTCTAGGGATTCCTCTATCTCCGATCTTAGTGCCTCGTCTTACCCACCCACCACATTCACCGATGTTACTCTTATGGAGAAGTTGATCGCTCCATCTTTAGAAACCACACTCCCTTGTGAGTATTAATTTACTCCTCCCAATGAGTGTGTCTCTCCCACTCTTGAGTTGGATCAGCTTCCTCCACCATTTATCCCTCCCGACCCACCCATTGTCCCGTCTACCCCACCACCTGGTTTGGATCTTGATTTTACACATTTCAAGTTTCCTTCTATATTTTTCGATCCTAACCCGAAACCATCCTCCACCATCTACGATAGTATTTGTGGTGATACTCTCCACTTTCGTGACATCGAGCTTGTTCCTCCATGCACACCACTCTCTTGTGGTGTTGATTTTTTCCATCGACAGCTCCCTAGTGTGTCATGACGGGACCATTATCATCGTCTATTCATATAATGATCGTGTGATTTCTCTGAGGCCCACCCCTTTCCTATTTCCACACCATTTCGCCTCCCTCACCAACTTGATCACCATTCTTATAGGGCCCTTGTTTCCCTCACCTTTAGGCTAAATAAGGCCCGTGACCGATGCTTATTTACCCTCACCATTACCTTAATACCCACCCACCCCTGGTCCATCGATGCTTTGGATCGTGTGATGCACTTTGCCATACAAGTGCATTGACCATTCTTAGCCCCGATACAACAAGACTGATGCTTCAGTCTTGTTTGGGGGTGATTCTCATCACCCCAATTCTTCTGTCGCCCCGTGTTTTCCTTGATCTTATCCTTAGGGTGAGATTCCATCGATCTGGCTGAAGACATTAAACTTAGCGCTACCGGGAGGCAGCCCACGTTTCTTGTACTAGTCTCATCCTGTTTGGGGGTGGTGCTTCACATCACCCAATGTTTTGCCATGTTTATAGACTTGTACATTATCTTCTCACTTCTTATTCAGGTTTATTCTGGGCGATAATTGTCCACTTCATTAGCGGTCGATTCTAGTATTCTCTTTCCACCTTATGCTCTCAATTTTATAAATCATTTTACTTAACATCGAGGACGATGTTTCTTTTTGTTTGGGGGTGGGGAATTTTATCAAAATAGTACCTCTTTTGAAAAATTTTGCTTTTTGAACCTGATTTTTAAAATTTCATGCAGTTTCTTTCATCTCACTCATTGATGTGAATTTTCAATCATCCATCTTTCAAAGTCTAGGAATCAAGCTAGAGAATATTTTTTCTAAATAGCTTATGTAATACATAACAAGGCATGTTGCACTATGAATTTTTAGACTCAACAAAATTTGCGCACTTATCACATAATTACGTTTAGACTTGAGGAGTACTACAATTCTAAAGAGAACCTTAAGGATCACTAGTAGAGACTTTTAGCTTGTAAGATTTGTGTCTTTCACCCTTTCAGAGTGTTTTACGCAATCTCCGAGTCACAAGTTGATTCAACTTCTTTTGGGTCCGCAATTTAATTGTTGTATTCTCTCATTATTCTTCATTTTTGGCTTAATCACTGAGAAGGACATCTTTTTCGAGTTGTAAGAAATGCGTGTCTTGAAATGTGTCCCGATCACTAGGTTTTCATCCATACACTTACCACTTTTTCATATCACATTTTCATTCACTCACCCATTACCTTCCCATTTATTTCCCACACCATCCATATATCACTCCATTCATATATCATCCACCATCATTTTGAAGAAAAGAGTGTTTATTTCAAATGTTAAATATCTTCATTGTTGGTTTGAAAAGAGAGAGAACAACAAAAAAAAAAAGAAAAATAAATAGAAAAAATAGAAAAATAGAAAAAATAGAAAAAAAAATAGAGAAAAAGAAAAGAAAAGAAAAAAAAAGAAAAAAAGAGATAAAAGAAAAGAAAGAGTGTTTGTAGTTAGTAGTTAGTTTTGAAATAAAGGCATTTGTGCCTAAAGTGTATACACTCTTCTATCGCATCCATCTTTTATCCATCACATATCCATCCATTTCGCATCCATTTTACATCCATCATTTCACACATCACCATCCTTACCTCATCTCATCCCATCCTACCTCATTTCATTTCCCCCTCACCCATTATCATCCATTTTCCCCTAGGTGGTCGGGCAAATGAAAGTCAACATGGTGAATAACTCGACGTTCTCACTATAGTGATTAACATTCTTTCATGAGATAATTTTCTTGCTATATCTTTGTTCTTTCTTATATGTGTGTGAGACATTTGAACTTGCTTACATTTACTCACCTCCTCACACGCAAGAGCAATACACTAACCCTAATCTCGAGAGTTTGTTTAAGAGAGTTATATCCATTTGAAGTTGAAGTGTTGATTCCGAAGAGGCAATCTAGGAATTACTCTTATGATTCTCGACCCGTTTTGACAGATTCACACTACACACGTTGAGTTCTAGGAAGGATGTGACTTGAGTATTTACTTAGCTTAATATTTTTACACATTCTAGCTTGTATTTATGAAATCATTTATCTCATGATGGATTGTGCGATCATTCTACGTCTAATAAGAGATTGACCACCTTTCAATAAATTGTTGCAAATAAGAATCTTGTGGGTATATTCCCTACAAACCCTCACGAGACACAACTCGCCCTGTAGGGAAACCCATGGGTTTAAAGGCTTGTTGCACATGATAAGTACAATCGCAAGTGCCCGTGAAAGTGGTACACTTTTGATTTCTTATCTTTCTCTTTCTCTCTATCTTATTGCTCGAGGACTAGCAAGGCTCTATTTGGGGGTGGGTATAGGTTGAATTCATCCATGTTGTCCAATTAAAACAATATTATATGTGCATGGATGTTGGGTAGATATATGGTAACTTCTATTTTATGACGATCTAATCCCACTACTATGGTCACGTATTTATGTTTATGTTTTATGTGATTGGATCCCATGATGGTTTATTAGTGGCTACTTTTTACTCTAGATTAATGTAATATTGATATAGAATGTGAACTCCTTCATGGAGTCATAGGACATGTGTAAATTGTTACTATTTTTTATCGTAATTGTCAATGGAGGAGTGTGAAACAAGATCAGTGATCGGAGGCAATTTTTGGCACAGAAATAAGTTTCGACGGTGTTAAATGGTGCTTGGAGGTGGGGGCACTACACCCTAGACCCTTGCGAGGGTGGCCCTCTTAACCCCTCCACTTAACCGGGTAGGTGGAACCTTGTGCCATCTTAGAGCAGTAGTAACATGAAGTGTTAGGGTTCAAGAATGAGTGTTGAGTTCAAGGACGACGTTTGAATTCAAGGATGATCGTTGAGTTTAAGGATGACTGTTGATAACTCTTATTTATGACAGATTTGTATCTTGACCATAATACTCGAGAATCCTTATTTATCTCGATTTTTTATTTACGTTGATTTATGTTTGTATTATTCATGTTTTAATTGTTAGGTTATTAATATGTGTCAACCGTTCCCTTAGAAATATGGACAACTTGGAATATTGACCCGACATAAATCATGTAGATGCTAAATGTATAATTCATAATTATTTTGAATTGTGGACATTAATATGTGTGGTTAGAGAATAAAAAAATTGAGTATTCATTTTTTTTAACGATCAAGGGTATTGCAAATTTTTTATTTATCACACATTTGTTAGATATATTAAAACAGGGATATCTCAGTTTTTTTGAAAATATATCAAATGTCCTAGATTTTCAAATTAATTAAGAATTGGGCACATTTATTTTAACCCTCACAATTTTTTTTAAATTACTAAGTGGGAGAGGGAATTTTTCAAGAGAAAATCTCATGGTCTCCATCAACGATTTGTAGACTTTAAATAATAAGTAGGTCCTCCAACGAGGAATGCTAATTATTGTGGTAGTTGGTATAAATTTTCTTAAGGATAATTTTGGATTTACTATTCATATAGGCGGCCCCCCAAGGAGGAGTCTATTTTATATGGGCTAATCTAAAATTAGTTGGTGCTATACACTTAGACATGAAATAATGGTAGGTTCTCTAAAGACGAATGCTATGATTTTGTGGGACCAAAGTGTCGGATATTTAATTTATTTGACATAGGTTTTGTCCAGATAATAAAATTAAAAGGAATAAGCCTCCCCGATTGTTTTCGGACAGTAGGTTCTCTAAAGAGGAATACTATTCAAATGGTAATCGAGATGCCGACGAATTCTATTAAAATTTATAAAGGGAACATTAATTTTAATTTAGAATTCAAAAGGTCTTATGCCATATAATAATTCATTTTATTTTTTTATTCTCGGTATTAGGATCTGGAGCTCTTTAAATCCACTTGCTGTCGTTATCAAGGAAAATAAACTAATTCGACCTAATTACATTGGCTGAAAAAGGAATCTGAATATTGTGTTGACTGCTAAAGGGTACAATTTTGTGTTTTATGAGATCTATCCTGAGAAACCTGCTGATAGGGAAATTAAAAAGGAAACTAAGGATTATCATAAATGGATCAAGGATGCTGAGATTACGCGGTGTTACATTTTGGCATCTTTGTCAAATGTTCTGCACCATCAGCATCAGTCGATGGACACTGCTTTTGGCATGATGCTGAACCTCAAAGATATGTTTGGGGATCAGAATCATGATGCAAGACAAGCTATCATGAAAGAAATCATGAACATAAACATGACTAAAGGGACCCCATTGAGGGAACATGTTTTAAGGATGATGTATCTTCTCAATGATCTTGAAATCCTTGCAGCGAAAATCGATGGGGGAAACCCATGTCGATATTTTTCTCCAATCATTGCCTGAATCCTTTAATCAGTTTTGCCTAAATTACAACATGAACAAACTTTCTTACTCTTTGTTGGAACTACTTAAATAACTACAAGCATATGAGGGTGTCATCAAGAAGTCAGTAAGCACTTTTTTTGCTGAGAAAGGTTCTACTTCTAAGCATAAGGGTAAGAATAAAAAGATGAAAAAGGCTCAAAAACAGGTTATAGTCCCTCAGGAAGCTCGTGGGCCTTAGGGAGGTGTGAAAAATCCTAAAGGCAAGTGTTTCCACTGTAAGCAGTCAGGACACTAGAAGAACAATTATTCTGTTTTCCGTAATAAATAGAACGACGCAGGTAAATTCCATTCATTTGTCATTGAATCATGTTTTGTGGTCCGTACTACTGGTACCCGATGCATAGATACGGCAACCACTAATCATGAAAACCAAGTAACTAACTGATGGAGAGATTTATCTGGCAGTGGGAGATTCTACGAGAGTAGCAGTAGTTGCCGGGGGAGACGTTCATCTAGGCTTTAATAATGATAGGAGTTTACTTCTAAAAGATTGTCTTTATGCATCTTCCATTGGGAGGAATTTGATTTCAGTTTCTTGTTTAGCCTTTTATGGATATTCAGTTTCTTTTAATAAACTCTTGGTTATTAATAAAAATAAATCTTTTATTTGTTCGGGTATATTGGTTGATACTCTTTATATTGTAAATCCTATCTCTCTCACACAATAAATTAATATTTTGCATAATTCAATTGGACCAAATTTAAAAAGAAAGGAACCTTCCTTAGTGAACCAAATTTATCTTTAGCACTTACGTCTAGGTCATATTAATCTAAAAAGAATTTGTAGATTGGCAGCAAGTGGGAAATTGAACTCACTAGAAGTGGAGGCACTTCCAATTTTTGAATCCTATTTATAAGGTAAAATGACCAAGAAGTCTTTCTCCGTCAAGGGCTATAGAGCCAAAGAATAATTGGAATTGGTTCATTCTGATCTATGTGGATCGATGACAACCCTAGTAAGAGGGGGCTTTGAGTATTCTATGACTTTCATAGATGATTACTCAAGGTATGGGTACGTTTATCTAATGCACCATGAGTTCGAAGCCTTTGAAAAATTCAAAGTTTATAGGGCATAAGTGGAGAAGCATGAAGGTAAAAGTATCAAGACACTACGATCTAATCGTGGTGGCGAGTACCTCTTAGGGGAGTTTGAGCAAAATCTAGAAGATCAAGGGATCAGATCACAATTGTCTGAGCCTGGTATGCCTCAGAAAAATGGAATAGCATAAAGGAGGAACATGACTCTTCTGGATATGATTAGGTTTATATTGAGTTATGAAGATCTCCAAGATTCCTTTTGGGGACATGATTCGGAAATGACCACTTATATACTGAGCTTGGTACCTTCAAAGGTGAACTCTACGACACCAAAGGAATTATGGATTGGGAGTAAGCCTAGTATAAAGCATATTCAGATTTGGGGTAGTCCAGCACATTTGCTAAAGAGAGATACCAGTAAGTTGGAATCAAGATTGGTATATGGTATATAATCCGAGCTAAAGCACTGATACCAATTTGTAAAAAGGGTTGTGATGTCGATTATTTAATGAATTCATGAATTTCCAATATTTAACTTATTTAACTAGATGTCAATATTTGATCCAAATTAATTAAACCCTAAAACATGCATCTAGGGGAATAAATTAATCATGCCATCATAAGACAATAAAAAATTGCTAGACACACTAATTTCAAGAAAAATCCCTCGAAATGGCAAAACCTTTTATTTCACTATGAATAGTAAATCACAACTTATAAAGTACACAATGAAATACGCAATGAATTTACCGAAGTAAACTCATGTAGTCCGTAACCTCGAAATAAATAATGAACTCCCTCAAGATCCCACAAGAATTGCAGCTCTATCTCCAACAAGGAACACCCTCACGTCTTTCCAAGTGATCGCAATCGTCAACCAACACTTCCCTCAAGAAATACCTAATCAGCAGTAGAGATGTAGTCTCTACAAGAGAAACTTTAACAAGGTTGAATCTTGGGCTCAGAAATGATTCACTAAAGTATTTGGGATGATTTGTGGATAAAAAAATAAAGGTTTTGAAGCCTTAAAGTTAAGACTAAAAATTCTGCAGATTGCAGTTTCGTTTTCGTCAAAGTCTTAAATTAAAAAGATTTACGAAGTATGTATTTATAAAACCTTGAGTCATAGGGTCATTCGAACAACATTTGAAGGTCATTTGAACGACATATGTAGCTCGTTTGAATGACATATCATGTCGTTAGATCCAGGAACGAACGACCAAAAGAAAACAAAACAGTATGCCTTCGTTAGATGCAAGCTTTAAGCGAGCCTTCGAGCGACATATAAGGTCGTTAGATGAGTCATTTGAATGACTTATCCCTGTCGTTCTAACGACATCCACTTGTCGTTTGAACGATTGAAGCGTAAAAAAATATTATTTTAAAACTCCGCCTACGGGTCATGAAAAAATAATTTTGCCTTTGAAAAAATGTCTCAGCTTGTAAACATTTTGGAAAAAATATCCGAACACTTAAATGAAACATCAATGAACTTTAAGCACAACCTTGCAAAAATCAATCTTGCAAAGGCTTATTGTTGAAGAATGTTGATATTCGGATCCGTCTTATCGAGCATATGAACTTGAACTTTCATTCGACGGGATTGATGGTATACGACATATTCAATATAAAATGGACTATGTAAAATATGTCCTTACAAATCCCCCCCTATGTCTATGCCAGTAAAAACTAAAAACAATTTGAATTATCAAATTAAATATCCTATACAAATCTAATACCCTCCCATGAACGCAAAAGAGAAAATTTACTAAAAGTGCAAGTCTTCAAAAATCTTCAACTTTGACATCGTCACATTTCTAACATTTCTTTGTCATCATCAGATAGTGTAAAATAGTGAATCTCATTTGTACCTACACAAATGAGACAATAAATAAATACCTTCGTGATGCATCGAGTTCGAAAAGAGATAAACATATGAAAAAAATCAAATATCAAATATCTCAAATCTCCCCCATACTCCAAAACCTCACTGCCCCATAATTCATAATTTGTTCTACCCCTTTTGTTTGTTCGAAATAGACAAGGAACTTACAAAATTAAAAATAAATACATAGGGTCATAACATGAAAATTATCACGATTAAATCAACTATGATCGTGCAAGGAGAAAGTTAAAATCATTCACAAACTCTTTTGGATTTTTCAAGTTTTCTTGCAAAGAAAATATATAAAAACAACACAAACCATAATTTTACACTAAGATAACCAAAACGTGGAAACGAAATGAATGGGTGTGAACATATTCAATAGGTAAGTCAACTCTAACATACATAACAAATTAGCACGATGAATTTAGATATTCCTAACGAATGAACTTCACAATCATCCTTAGGTGAAAAAATTGTTGAATTCAAATGACACCGACTTAATCAAATCAACAAATCAAATTCTAAAATGATTTCCACACCAATAACGTCTAAAACAATTAATATTTTTCAAGACTTTGTCAGGACGTGCAAACCCGTTGATATATTTCCATTCAAACTTCCTCAAGTATAAGATTATGTTCATATTTTTCTATTCAATGCTTTTATTTTGAATGATCATATCATACTAAACTAATTTCGCCTTGGCTACTTTTTTCAACGCCACACTATTTTGGCTCTTTTAAATTCTTTGGACCTTGGATACTTTGTACAATGCCACACTTTTTTAGGTCCGATTTAATGGTGGCTCAATCACAAAGGATATGGTGATTAACTTTCATATCCCTTCCCCGTTTTTCACATATATATTGAAGCAAATATCTCACGGACAATGGTTATTACATGCACTACTTTCATTATCAAGTTTTATCGCATATGGTTCATTTTAAAGACAGGATTGAGATGGAAACACTTGAACCAGTATGTCATAGATAAGCACAATAATTAAACAAATCCGTGCAAGTGTGCATTAAAGGAAATCATGAGTTAATCATGTAGAAAGTAATCTGAAATTTCATCTTAATGACTCCAAACATTATAAAGCATATGGATGAAATGATGTATCGTCTCAAACTACTATCGAATAGTCACATAAATATGGAATGATGTTGTGACTTGGTTATCCTAAATGTCCATTCATAAATGGTGTAAAAGAAGATACCAAAATCTTTTTATCTTTTTCTAAAAAAATTATCAAAATAAAATCTTTTTGGCTTTTTCAATTTTTCTCAAAAAAATAGAATTTTTTTTTGTATTTTTCCAAAAAAATAAAAAACAAAAATCTTTTTGGGCTTTTTTGAAAAATATATCAGAATAGAAAAAAAATAGAAAAGGTGGTACACACTATCAATAGGCATAAAATATCATAATGAAAATCATCATATGCTAGCAAACAAGTCTAAACCTCAATCGTTAAGTTTTCCAAAGGTGGTGACAACCTATGAAAAAATTCATCGAATCATTTGAAGTTTTGACTAAAAACTTAACTTCCTCTTAAATGTGTGCAAACTCCCTCATGTAATCTCCAGGAGCATCATGTATGGGTGCATGTGTGGAAACACGTGGCAAAATTCTATGTTACACACTACTTTACTTAAAATAGAATTTCCTAAGGTGTCCTTTCTTCTTACAACATGAACAAATATACATGGGCCTAGGAACACCTTTCTCAAAATGTCTAGGATGCATTCTCCTATCTCTAATGGGAAGCCTAGGTGGGTTAGGTTGACAACCATATGGATCTATCACAAACTCAAAAATCGGCTCGGGTGCAACATGGGAAGTAGATGAACCGTCATGACCTATTCCTAATGTCCCAACATTATCCAAAGAGGGATCGAGGAGCATCTTTCCTACCTTATTAGATGTATCCTCTACAGTGACCTTTACCTCCTGGGATCGTTCGAGAACTCTCTCGAGTTGGACCACACGGGCTTCAAGTTCACTCTTTTCTTGACCTATGATGATCAACTTCCCACTTAAAGTAACGTTCGCCTTCCCAAGTTGACTCGCTGACGTCTCAAACCCCCTTAAAATTTGTACCTCTCTCTCCAAATTTAACACCTTAAGTCCTAATTCCTTATTCAACTTCTTCGTCTTTAAGGACTCGGCGTATAAATATCTAAACGATATTTGGAGTTCACTTTCACCCTCACTCTCAAACTCACCCTCACTCTCACTAAACACACTCAAATCATCATCGGGGATCTCATATACATAAGTATCCTCATCGTCATGGGAAAAACTAGGTGTGCTCACTTGACTTGTCATAAATGCGACACACATACCATATGATAACTCATCCCCGGAATCTTTCACTTCTTCCTTAATATCACTAAGACTGGTTGGCATAGAAATTTTCTTACCCTTTCTCTTAAGCATATTGGGTCACTCAAACTCTTTGTTCCCTTTTCCCTTGCACTCAAAACATCTCTCCTCTTCCACTTTATCTTTCTCACGTCTCCCTTTAGCCTTTTCTTTCTTTTCATTTTTCTCAAAAATATTTTTACTGGAATAATTTACTTTAAAAATTTAGAGAAACTTTTTAAAAAATTTAGCATGCATGGCCACATCATCAAAATCAAATTTGCCCTCAGACTCATACTCACAATCTTTCACTTTATTTTTTTTTGTATCTTGGACCATTCCTCACTTTTTCTAGACTGGGATTTAAGGACTATATCTTTATCCTTAGGCTTGACAATGTCAGGAAACATGTCAATTTCATATGCCAGGAGGTCTCCTAATAGTTTTTCTAACTTAAGGTTGCTCAAATTTCCTAAGGAATTCAACACATTGACTTTCGGGATAAAGCATTTAAGCAATGATCTCAAAATAATTTTAACTACTCGTGCATCTAGAATTTGTTCACCAAGATTGAAACTGGTGTTGACAATATCAGATAGACATGCATAAAACTCATTGAGTTTCAAATTCAGTAGTTAAATTTTGCAATTTAGACTCTTTAAGCGCATTAGTGCCTTCATGGGTAAGTTGTAGAACATCCCAGGCTTATTTTGACATGGTACACGTCATGATGCATTGGAACTCGTGAGGTGTGATGGATCTAGAAATTGCACTTAGCCCACGAGAATTATATGTGCTCCAATTAAATTCATCCTCAGTTCAGTCTGACACAGGTTTAAGATTTGTCACATTATTAATGGTGATAGTGGGAGGAGTCCACCCTCTTTCACAAGCAACCCAACCACGTTCATTGATTTCTTTGAAGGAAGATTTCATAGGAGCTTTCCAATAGGCAAACTTTTTCTTGTAAAAAACTAGCGACCGATTATAAAACATATCCACCTGAAAAATTGTGAAAATTTTCAAAATCAGATTTTTTTTTTAAATCGATATCCCCCAAATGTTGTGGAAAAAGGATCTCATGGAAATTTCGTTAAAAACGATTTGATACCAATTTGTAGATGCATAAAATCTGAGCCAGCGCTCTAGTACGAATTTGTAAAAAGGGGTGTGATATCGATTATTTAATGCATTCGCAAATTTCTAATTTTAAAATTATTGAACTAGTTGTCAATATTTGATCTAAATTAATTAAACCCTAAAAGATGCATCTAGGTGAATATATTAATCATGCCATCATAAAACAATCACAAATTGTTGGACACACTAATTTCTAGAAAAATCGCCCGAAAGGGAAGAACCTTTTATTTCACTATGAACTGTAAATCGCAACTTACAAAGTACATAATGAAATTCTCAACGAATTTACCGCAGTAAACTCACATAGGCCACGACCTCGAAATAAAAATTGAACTCTCTCAAGATCCCAAATAAACCGCAACTCTGTCTCTAGCAAGGAACACCCTCAAATCTTCCCAAGTGATCGCACTCGTTAGCCAATACTTCCTTCAAGAAATACCAAATCAACAGTAGAGATGTAGTCTCTAGAAGAGAAACTTGAACAAGGTTGAATATTAGATACACAAATGATTCACTACAGTATTTGGGATGATTTCTGAATAAAAAATGAAAGGTTTTGAAACCCAAAAGTTAAGACTGAAAATTCTGCAGATTGCATTTTCGTTTTCATCAAAGTCTTAAATTAAAAATATATACGGAGTATGTATCCATAAAACCATGAGTCAGCGGGTCTTTTGAACAATATCTCCAGGTCGTTTGAACGAAATATCATGCCGTTAGATCCAGGAACGAATGACCAAAAGAAAAACAAAAGAGTATGCCTTTGTTATATGCAAGCTTCAAACGACCCTTTGTACGACCTTTTGAACGACATATAATGTCGTTAGATGAGTTGTTCAAACGACTTATCCATGTTGTTCTAACGACATCCACTTGTCATTCGAACGATTGAAGTATCAAAAAATATTATTTTAAAACTCAGCGTACTGGTCTTGAAAAAATAATTTTTCTTTAGAAAAATGTCTCAGCTTGTTAAAACATTATCGAAAAAATATCCAAATACCAAAATGAAACATTAATGAACTTTAAACACAACCTCACCAAAATCAATCTTCTGAGGGCTTGTTGTTGAAGAATGTTTGATATTCCGATCCGTCTTGTCAAGCATATGAACTTGAACTTTCTTTCAACGGGTGCAATGGTATACGACATACTCAATGTAAAACGGACTATGTAAAATAAGTCCTTACAAATCTTCCCCTATGTCTATGTCGCTACAAACTAAAAACAATATGAATTATCAAATTAAATATCCTATACAAATCTAATACCCTACCATGAACCCAAAAGAGAAAAGGTACTAAAAGATCAAATTTCCAACATTTCTTTGTCATCATTAGGGTGTGCAAAATAGTGATTCTCATTTGTACCTACACACATGAGACAAGAAACAAATACCTTCGTGACGTATCGAGTTTGAAATGAGATAATCATATCAATCAAACCAAATATCAAACATCTCAAATATCCATCATACTCCAAAATCTCACTCCTCCACAATTCATAATTCGTTCTTCCCCTTTTTATTTGTTCGAAATAGAAAATGAACAAAATAAAACAAAAATATATACGGAGTGTCATAACATGAAAATTATAACAAATAAATCAACTACGATCATGCAAGGAGAAACCCATAAGCATTCACAAACTCTTTTTTATTTTTTTATTTTTCTAGAAAATATAAAAAACAACACAAACCATAAATTTACACTAAGATAACCAAAATATGGAAACGAAATAAATGGGTGTGAACATATTCAATAAGTAAGTCAACTCAAACATACATAACAAATGTGCATGGTGAATATGGATTCTCCTAAGAAATGAACTTTGCAATCATCCTTAGCTGAAAAAATTGTTGAATTCAAATGATATCGACTTAATCAAATCAACAAATCAACGTCTAAAATGATTTCCACACCAATAACATCTAAAACTATTTAATGCTCTTTCATCGCATTGATATATTTCCAACCAAACTTCCACAAATATAAGATAATGATAATATTTTTCTATTCAATGCTTGTCTTTTGAATGATCAAATCAAGCTAAACTAATTCAGCCTTGGCTACTTTTTTAAATGCCACACTTTTTTGCCTCTTTTAAATTCTTTGGACCTTGGCCACTTTGTACAATGCCACACTTTTTAGGTCCGATTTAAATGGTGGATTAATCGCAAAGGATATTATGATTACCTTTCATAACCCTTCCCTATTTTCCAGATACATATTGAAACAAATACCTCGCGGGCAATGGTTCTTACATGCACTATTTTAATTGTTAAGTTTTATCGCATATGGTTCGTTTTAAAGACATGATTGAGATAAAAACACTTTGACCAATATGTGATAGATAAGTACAATAATTAAACAAATCTGTGAAAGTGTGCATTAAAGGAAATCATGAATCAAACATGTAGAAAGTAATCTCAAATTTCATCTTAATGACTCCAAACATTATAAACCACATGGATGAAATGATGTATCATCTCAAAACACTATCAAATAATCACATTGATATGGAATGATGTTGGGACTTGGTCATCTTAAATGTCCATCCATAAATGTTGTAAACAAAATACAAAAATCTTTTTGTCTTGTTCCAAAAATTTATCAAAATAAAATATTTTTGGCTTTTTCAATTTTTGTCAAAAAATAGAAAATCTTTTTTATTTTTCCAAAAATTTTCAAAAACAAATATCTTTTTGGGATTTTTTGAAAAGTATATCAAAATGGAAAAAGAATAAATACAAAAGGGGGTACACACTAGCAATAGGCATAATATATCATCATGAAAATCATCCTATGCTAGCAAATAAGTCTAAACCTCAACCGTTAGGTGCAGAGGAGTTTTCCAAAGGTGGTGACAACCTATGAAAAACATCCATCAAATCATGTGATGTTTTGACTAAAAACTTAACTACTCTTAAATGTGTGTATACTCTCTCATGTAATCTCAAGGAGCATCATATGTAGGCGCATGTGTGGAAACACGTGGCAAAACTCTATGTGACACACTACCGAACTTAAAATAAAACTTCCTAAGGTGTCCTTTCTTATTACAATGTGAAAAAATATTCATGGGCCTAGGAACATCTTTCTCAAAAGGTCTATGATTCATTCTCATATATCTAATGGTATGCCTAGGTGGATTAGGTTAAGAGCCATATGGATCTATCGCAAACTCAGGAACCGGCACAGATGCAACATGGGAAGTAGACGCACCGTCATGACCTATTCCTAATATCTCAGCATTACCCAAAGTGGGACCAAGGATCATCTTTCCTTCCGTCTTAGATTTATCCTCTATAGTGACCTTTACCTCGCGGGATCGTCCGAGATCTCTCTCAAGTTGGACATTCACGGGCTTCAAGTTCACTCTTTTCTCGACCTATGATGACCAACTACTCACTCAAAGTAACCTTCACCTTCCCAAGTTAACTCGTCGACGCCTTAAACCCCCTCAAAATCTGTCTCTCTCTCTACATATTTAACACCTTAAGACCTAATTCCTTATTCAACATCTTCGTCTTTAAGGTCACGGCGTATAAGTCTTTAAACTCTCTTTGGAGTTACTTTCACCCTCACTCTCAAACTCGCCATCACTCTCACTAAACACACTAAAGTCATCATCGGGGTTTTCACGTACATAGATATCCTCATCGTCGTGGGACAAACTAGGTGTGCTCACTTGATTTGACATAAAGGAGACACACATACCTTGTGATGACTCATCCCCAAAATCTTTCACTTGTTCCTCAATATTGCTAAGAGTGGTTCTCAAACACTTTGTGCCCTTTTCCCTTGCACTCAAAACATCTATCCTCTTACTCTTTCTCTTTCTCACTACTCCCTTCGGCCTCTTCTTTCTTTTTATTTTTCTCAAAAATATTTTTATTGCAAGAATTTTCTTCGTAAAATTTGAAAAACTTTATAAATTTTTTAGCAAGAATGGCCACATCGTTAAAATCAAATTTGCCCTCAGACTCAGACTCATAATCTTTCACTTTCGTTTTCTTCTCTCTCTTAGACACTTCCTCACTTTTCTAGACTGGTATTTAAGTTATATCCGTCTATCCGTAGGCTTGATAGTGTCAGGAAACATGTCCATTTTATATGTCTGAAGGTCTCCTGCCAGTTCTTCTAACTTAAGATTGCTCAAATTTCCTAAGGAATTCAACATAGTGACTTTTAGGATAAAGAGTTTAGGCAATGATCTCAAAATATTTGTAAATACTCGTGCATCAGAAATATGTTCACCAAGAACTAGTGTTGACAATATCAGACAGACGTGCATAAAACTCATCAAAACACTCAGATTTAGTCATGGTAATAGTTTTAAATTGAGTGGTTAAATTTTGCAATTTAGACTCTTCAAATGCATTAGTGCCTTCATGGATAAGTTGTAGAACATCCCATGCTTTTTTTGACATGGTACAGGTCATGATGTGTCAAAACAATTCCAAAATTGCACTTAGCCCACGAAAATCATATGTGCTCCATTTAAATTCATCATCAGTCCAGTCTAGCAGAGGTTTAAGAGTTATCACATTATTAACGGTGGCAGTGGGAGGAGCCCACCATCTTTAACAAACAACCCAAGCACGTTCATCGATTTCTTTTAAGGAAGATTTCATGCGAGTTTTCCAATAGATGTAATATGTCCCATAAAAAACTGGCAACCGATTATACAAGTTATCCATTGGAAAAATTGTGAAACTTTTCAAAACCATATTTTTTTTAAGAAAAAGATGTCCCCAAATTTTGTGAAAAAAGGATCTCGTGAAAATTTAATGAAACTCGCTCTGATACCAACTTGTAGATGGTATAAAATCCTAGCTAAAGCTTTGATACCAATTTGTAAAAAGGGGTGTGATATCGATTATTTAATGGATTCGCAAAATTCCAATTTTAAAATTATTTAACTTGATGTCAATATCTGATCCAAATTAATTAAACCCTAAAACATGAATCTATGTGAATAAATTACTCATTCCATCATTAAACAATCACAAATAAACAGACACATTAATTTCAGGAAAAATCCCCCGAAAGGGAAAAACCTTTTATTTCACTATGAATACTAAATCACAACTTGCAAAGTACAACGAAATCGGCAATGAATTTCTAGCAACCACGAAATCATCAATGAACTCCCTCAAGATCCCACAAGAACTAAAGCTCTGTCTCCAGTAAGGAACACCCTCAACTCTTCCCAAGTGATCGCAATTGTCAGCCAGCACTTCCCTTAAGTAATACCAAATCAGCATTAGAGATGTAGTCTCTACAAGAGAAACTTCAACACGGTTGAATCTTAGGATCACAAATGATTCACTAAAGTATTTGGGATGATTTGTGAATCAAAAAATAAAGGTTTTGAAACCAAAAAGTGAATACTAAAAATTTTGCAGATTGTAGTTTCGTTTTCATAAAAGTCTTAAATTAAAAAGATTTACGAAGCAGGTATTTATAAAAACCTTGAGTCTGCGGGTCGTTCGAACGAAATCTGTAGGTATTTTGAACGGCATATGTTGGTCATTTGAATTACATCTCATGTCGATAGATACAGGAATGTACTACCAAAAGAAAAACAAAATGGTATGTCTTCATTAGATGAAAGCTTGAAGAGACCATTCGAACGACATTTCGAGCAACATATAATGTCATTGTTTTAACGACTTGTACATGTCGTTTTAATGACATCCACTTGTCATTTGAACGACTAAAGTATCAAAAAATATTAATTTAAAACTCCTCCTACAGGTCTTGAAAATATAATTTGGCCTTAGAAAAAATGTCTCAGCTTGTTAAAACATTTTAGAAAAAATATCCCAACACTTCAATAAAACCTTAATGAAGTTCAAACATAACCTTACCAAAATTAATCTTACAAAGGCTTGTTGTTTAAGAATGTTGATATTCGTATATGTCTTGTCCAACATATGAACTTGAACTTTCTTTCGACATGTGTAATAATATACAACATACACAATGTAAAACAGACTATGTAAAATATGCCCTTACAAGATGAGAAGTTTGTTTCTTTGTAGGATATCCTAAGGAAACTAAGTGTTATTTATTCTATGATCCTAAGGATCAGAAGGTCTTTGTGAGCACCAATGCCGAATTCTTGGATAAGGATTATATGATGGATCAAAAACCCAGAAGTAAAGTTGTTCTTGAAGAGTTTCGAGGGAACCAACAAGATTATTCAACACCGCCAATACAGGATGAAATAACGCAGCATGTTAACACTAGTACACCAGCAAAAGGGACTAGCTCATCATAGTGGGGAGGTTATACGTCAACAAGAACAGTTTATGTTCTTGGGAGACTCTTATGACAAGGTCCCTTTGTGAACTCAAAGCTGATCCCTGTAACTATAATGAGGCTATCCAATATAAAGATGCTGAACTTTGGCTTAAATTTATTAATTCTGAGATGGAATCCATATATTCTAATCAAGTCTATTTTTGCTATTGAATTTTTTGAATTGATGTACTAATTTGTTTATAAACAATTGTTTGTCATTATTTGGTATCATGGATAAAAGGTGGATTAATTTACGTAACCGGTGTTCAAAAGAACACATTAACGATATTGAATGGTTTCTTAACTATGCATATGCAAATAAGAACATTGAGACCACAAAAATCTACTATCTTTGTACGAGATGCGCAAAGTGAGTATACCACACCCGAAAAATGGTGAGAAATCACTTTGAGATGCATGGTTTTGACAAGTTTTATACAGTTTGGGTTTTTCAATGAGAGAATTTTGGTGTCGTAAGAAGAAATATAAATTCTTCACGAGATGATACACTAGTTGATGACATACTCATTAAATTGAATGCTCGAGATAATATGGTTGTAATGGTTTAAGAGGGAAGAGGTATTCCTCACACATATGACAATATGAGTAATGATGAGAAATATGGCACCGAAGATGTCATCGAATCTGAAAAAATGGTCCATGTATTCCAGTCTTTTGAAAAAGGCAAAATGCGATTTGTATGAAAATTATCCAAAGGGGATTGCAAAATTGTCATTTTTTATTGGAAATCATGCACATGAAGCAACTTAATGGATGGAAAAATTGTTTTATCACTATGTTGTTGGGTTTTTTGGGGAAGGTATTTTCGAGTGCTGGAATCCCCATGTCTTACTACCAAGCCAACAAGCTAACAAAGGACGTGGGATTTAAGTACAAGACGTGGGATGCATGCCCAAACAACTATATGCTATTTCGAAATCAAGCTGAGAATCATGTAAAGTGTAACATATGCAGATCTTCTCGATATAAAGATGAGGATTCAGGTGTGGGTGTCCAAGGCCCGAAGGTAGCTTTAAAGAAAGTAAGATATTTCCCATTGAAACCTAGATCGTAAAAATCATTTTGGCCATCCTATTGAGCTACTCTAATAAAATGGCATGATGAGAAACGGATTGACGACGATGTTACGAGGCATCGAACAGACTCTCATTCTTGGAAAACATTTGAAGAGAAAAACCCTTCTATTGCAAGAGACAGTCATGATGTAGACTTGGGTTAACTTCTGATGGATTTAATCAGTTTGGTAATATGAGCATTAAGCACAATACATGGTATGTTATCCTCATTATTTAAAGCTTACCTCTGTGGTTGTGAATGAAGCAACATAATTTGATTTTATTTATACTTAAATATGGACCAGATAAACTCGGAGTTGAGATTGATGTATTTTTACAACCGTTTATTGATGAGTTGATTGAGCTATGGAGTGATAATGAAGGAACTTACGATGCATCAAGTAAGGAGTTCTTCCAATTTCATGTATCATTAATGTGGACTACTAATTACTTCCTTGCATATGCCATATATCGGTTATAACGGTCATCATCGATTTTTAGACCCTCACTATAGGTTTTGTAGGCAAAAGACACCATTTAATGGGAGGGTAGAATTACGACCGACCCAATTGTAACTTTTAATGTTGCAAGTGTAGCAGCAGTTGAACGCTCTTGACATTGAAACTGAATATAAGATGGAAGATGTCTTTTGGAGGAAGTAAAGAGAGGTGCTAGAAAAGAGAACAAAGAAAGTGTTGAAACCTGTAATGGGTTGAAAGAAGAAATTATATTCTTTTATTTGGCGTACTAGAAGGATAATCTTATTCACCACAATCTCGAAGGCATGTATTTTGAGAAGAACGTGTGTGATAATGTCCTAATTAGATTTTCGAGTACTAAAGGTAAGACATATGAAAATTTAAAGTTTCGAAAATACCTCAAATAATTGAATATTAGATCTGAGCTACGTCCATAACCACGAGGGTCAAATTTATAGTATATTCCCCCAGCAGATTTCACATGAGTAATAAAGAGAAGGAATATTTTAAAAGTGTTACGGGATGTTAAAACTCTCGATGGTTACTCATCAAACATTTCACGGTATGTGCACATGCAAGAAAGAAATATTCCCAGATTTAAGAGCCATGATAATCACATTTTATTGCAAAAATTACTTCCTATAGAATTGCGAAGGGTATTGCCAAAGCATATTGTTAAAGCCTTAATTAAATTAAGAATTTGATTCGTGATATTGTGCTCAAGTGAAATTACTGCAACTGATTTGGAAAAGTTTGAAGACCGGATGGCTCTTACACTTTGTAGCCCTAAAAAGATATTCCCATCGAGTTTTTTTTATTTGATGGAACACTTCCTATAACATTTTCCCAATGAACTCGTAATTATTGGTGGTGTCCTTTACTATTGGATGTATCTAATTAAAAGGTTTCTCCACACGCTAAAACTCTACGTTCATAATCGAGCTCTTCCTGAGGCCTCAATCGCCAACTCTATTTCTACGGAGAAATGTATGACTTTTTTCTCATGGTACATGAGGGTGGAAGCCAAGTCTAACTGTTCGTCTAGAAATGATGACAAGGGGGATGTGGATGTTCGTGCACTTGGGAAAAAATCCATTTAAACTTGATCAAGTAATGTATATGCAGGCTCATTGGTATGTCCATACCAACACTGAGACAGTGACATTATAGATACCCTAACCTAGCACCTCTTTGGGTACTTAGCACTGATTCGTTCACCACAAACCCTAGATCATACTCTGATTGTCGATCTAGAGTCCAACGGGCGCTCTCGGGCCCTATTTGACTCTGACCACTTTCTCGTATAAGAGCAAGCTCAATGAATATTTGAATGGCTCTAAATCCCTTTTCTGATGGTCTTTCCCATGCATTAACCGACCTTATGGTTCTGATAAAGGTTTGTTTTACTCTGAGTATTGATCTAGAGGCTATCAGGCTCTCTCGGGCCCCATTTGACTCCAATCAACTTCCTTATTTTAGAAGAAGTTCATTGAATCTTTTAAGGGCTCTGAATTCCATTTCTAATGATCCACCCCATGGGTGAATTGACCTTACAGTATGAATGAATGGTCCGTTTTACCTTGAAAGTTGATCTAGAGTCCACTGGGAGCTCTCGTGCCCCATTTAACCCCGAAAAACTCTCTAGCTTGAGCGAAGATCAATGAATCTTTAATGGTATCTAAATCCCCTTTCAAAAGTTCGACACCGTTCACTAATCGTCCTTACGGTACGGACGAACGACCTATTTTACTATAAAGGTTCATTGGACACTTTCGGGACCCATTTGACCTCAGACAACTCCCGGACCTGGGAGTGGATCAATTAATTATTAAAGGGCTCTGAATACCCTTTTCAACGGTCCACCCCGTTCCCAATTCTAACTTTCTATTCATATTGTACGATGGTTTTTCCATAAAATCTTTCCCACATTACCAAATGACACCCTTAAGATCTTTCCTATCAACAGTGTGTCTGGGGTTCTATGTCGATAGGCAGATCCAGGACCCTGTCGATCGACACCTGCTTGGCCCTATAAATATAGTACATGACCTCACTTTGAAAATCACCCCTAAAGCACCCCTAAACATCCCTCTCAGTAAGTCAGAGAACATTCTCTCGAATTCAGAAAAGTTCCCTTCCTAAAAATCCCATATCCCACATTCCATTCCATCCTTTTTTTTACTTCATTTACTAAATCCTCCCCCCCCCCCCCCCCCATATCCTCATACCACCCTCATTCCATTACAATATCAGCGTATATACACTCAAGATCTACTTCAAGTATTCACAAGAGGTCCAATTCTCCACCCTTTTCTCTAAATTATCCTATTTTGGTATTAGTTGCTTTAAAACTACTTTACCGCTTTATTTCATTACACCACATACGATAATCTGAAACATTTATTAATAGTAGTTGCACATATTCTATTGTTATAAAAAAACCAAAATCAAGAAAATAGGGTTTATCTATAAATTCCAAAAGAGGTATTCTCACTACACATTCTCACACTCAAAACATGTTTATCTCTATACACACATATACGAGAAGTCCCCCATTTGGATTTATGGGTTAGACCCCACCCTATGATATCCTCGAACTACGTGGACTTTGATGTCACTTGGGCTAAATAAGCGTCTTGGGCAAATCTCGAGATTCGAGTCCTCCCATATGCACATTTGTTATATTGTTTTTTTATATAATTCTCAGTGAATGTCATATTCTTACATGCTTGTGTCATGTCCGATGTATACACTCGTTCTTCCATAAAGACTTGTGATTCTATAAACAACTACATTATATTTTGAATCATTATTTTTTAGGAACACTTCTAAGGATGAATTCACTCCGTCATTTTCCATGACACGAGTTGAATGATTCAATTCTCCATCTGTATTATACACATAAGCACACACTTCACGGAGTCTAAGAAGAGGATATTAACACATACCCATGAGAGATCGAAAGGGAAGGATAGGTTTCTAACACCTTCCCATTCCATAACTTAGTCCATGGAACTTTGAACTACTTTGATTTGTAAGCATCAGTATTGTCCTTGATGTCGTTCTCACGAGGCAAAACATTTCTTTTGCCTATTTTGTACAAAATAGGCTAGCAAGTCTATCTCCACATATTATCCCACATTGACGATAACTGAGCATCTTGGGAAAGGGTGCAATCCCACACACATGTCAGAGGGAAGCTCCCGATCCCTCGGGATGGCCACAGTGGAGACTCCACTGGGGACATATTTTAAGAGGACTAGACTCTATTTTCTACATGGGTGTTATTCTTTTCCTCATGTGTGTGTATGCACCTACCTGTATCTTCCCTTTTTTCCTCTATTTACCTTTTTTGTATATTTTCCTCATGTATATATCACGTTTTACTAACTTATATACTTCACAAACTTGTATATACTCTCCATGTACACTTCACACACCTACTTAGCGTTACTTTTACTCACATGTTCCACACACCACTTAGATTATCCATTATTAGGCTTCACTGGCATACACCCACACTTCTCTCACTTTTATATATCCATTATCACTTACACATATCACACACCACTTGAGTTGATCCATGTATAGGATCATTACGACCCACACTCGTAAATATTCACATGTCACTCACTCATATGTATATGTCCGCATCACCATTAATAGTATAGTCTCCATGCTCCATGATAGATCTACTATTCATAATACATGTATATTCTCCCTCATTACTATAGTACTCCCTTTACTCATCATGTAAATAAAAAATAAAAAATACCCTATCTCCATAATATAGTCATTAAGACTCATGCATTTTTCACATTACATCGCCAAGAGCATAGCAATATTGACAAAAAATTTGTTTCGTATTTGGGGGTCACTTTGTTATGGCGCTAGTCATGCGGGGAGAAGTTAGGCTAAGAGATATGATCCTCATCTTCCATTGGCCTCATACCTTAAATGTATATCGAATGCTTCCCCCCCCCCCCCCCCCCCCAATCGTACTACTTGACTAAACTCACGGCAGGAGGTATATAGCAAAGATTTCGTTCGCATATGTCGAGTACATCGGATTTGCTTTCACACGCACTATCTCCACGAGGTATATAGTGAGGCAATTTTCACATACACTTAGGTATATCAAATGGATTGTCCACACGTATCGATCAATGATTGCCCTTATAGGGAGGATGTATATCGTGGAAGCCGAGCTAAAGGGGGAACCCTTCCACTAGCCAAACAATTGCATAAACATCATGTAGGTGTCAAACCTAAGGAAGTCATATTTAGTTGGTTGGTTACCCTGCGAAACTCTTCCGAAATTTCAGGTCAAATTTTGTTCTATTTCACCTTTTTTCAAAATAGGACCCTGTTCGTGAGCCTGGAAACAAATCAAACCATGTCTTATATTTTTAAACCCTAATATCCAAGGCATAGATCATGTCCGATATTTTCACGCATTTAGGCAAACCTAATGCAAGTGAAAACCTAATAATAACACTAATAACAATAATCATGTTGAGATTCCTCTCTTTTTTCCCTCTCTTTTTTAAAAACCAAAAATACCAAACACATTTTTCTTCTCTTTCCTAAAATGCCAAAATCTTTTTCCCTCGTTCTCTCAAAAATAAATTCGAACCGTTTTCCGATTTTGGCTTGACACCTTATTGGCTTCGGTCTTCCATCAAATTTCCTCGAAGCTCTAACACTTCTTCTTCTACTTCATTCGAATTTGGGATCTACCTACATGGGCTCTATATGGAAAACACTGATCAAGCATCGAATGTTCAGCTAGATCTGATGGTCGTCTTATCCCAACTCAGCACCAATATTGACAACCTTCAAACTGAGGTCCATAAAATGTGTGACAACCCGCCTAATCAAATATCAGGCGATCAATCCAATATCAAATTAAAACAAGAGTCGCATATGGATCATTCTTAGCATCACAGTCTAAAGTCCATTTTAATTACGAATAACCTATTAGGCTGGCGTCAAAATTTTACTTAACTACTCTTTTTAAACAACTACACGATATAAACATTCGCACAGTTTATATAAATGGAACTAGAACAAGATAAAATAACCGAACACTCGGTTCAAATATAATACAACCAAATTGAATGCCGCACTAAAAGGCGGTAGAAGAATAAATAAATGCAATTGGGTTATTAGCCCAATTGTTTATACAATACCTCCTATCTCGATTACAGGGATAGTAACATCTATCGAAAACCTACATGCCTCCACAGCTGCTACAACAGACGTCTGACTCGAAAGAATCATCATACAGGCATCCCTGTGTCTGGACACCTATACATATACAATATATAGCAAGAGAGGAAAATATAGAAATGGGTCAGAGACCGAGTTGTGAAAGTATTTTGCAAGTGCATAAATGCTTAATTTTTAAAAATATGCTTTATCTCAAACTTAAATTGGTATCGTACTCCCATGAGATACCCCTCACCTCTCTTCTAATAGTGCACACCTAGCGCATCCCTCTAAACATCCTAGTCAAGCTATGTTGCCTAACTGCTCCATCACCTCCAATTCTAAAAATCCTAAACAACCCCAGTAATTAGGGCTAAACTTCACTCCAGTCTCAACACTATGCCATATTCGTGCGTGGGGTGTCTCACAAAGTAAAATCCAAACAAGGAACCCCCCCGATACACTACTACTTGGCAAGGTCGATCGTCAAGATCGGTTAGACCCTCGGCACAAAATGAATATCTAAACATACTTATATAATAGTATACACATCGTACTCACTCTCATATACTTCTTACAATATACATCCGGATAATATCTCCCGCACTGAGGTTTACTCTACATTCATTTTTATAATGCACATCCGGATAGAATCTCCCGGACTGAGATTTACTCTTTTTCATTTTATCCCTTTACTCTCATAGAGATATATATATATGACCTTGTTCTCATACACAAGAAATATACTATATACACAAGTACAATAACCATCCCAATGAGCTATAACTCGAGGATGGAGTCTCATAGTGCCGATCCAAAATCTGAGTTTTCTCACTAAACCACGGTACCAAGCCGGAATCCCTCAATGGACGTGGTAAACAAATACACAACGGTGGAGGCGGTCATGTTCCCCCTGCAAGTGGAGTTACACACATCTCACTCGAACGCGGGACGATAATGACCTGGGGACTATACTCTCCCTGCTCCTCGAGCCAGGGGATTCACCCACATCGCGCAACCTCCCTGGATCGTACTAGAGAAATATATAATCTGGCTGTTCCAACCCTATACTAAAGGAAAGCTTATGGAAATCAGCCTCTAAAATACACATATACTAATCACACACAGATACATATGTATTCGTATCATATAATATATACTTTACTTACATCGTATATATTTATATATACAAGTATCACTTCTCAAATGTATACATGGCTATCATCGTCAACCCCACATAACGATGGCCAATATCTCCAAAATGTTCTCAATCGTAACAATATTTAAGTATTCACACACCTAGAATACTTAAACTCATAAATATTCTCTCACTTATCGTATAACTCGCACTTTAATAACTTTTAAGGATTTACACCATCTAATGCTGAGGATTTTCTTGGATGTATTCAGCTCCCCAACCTTAGAATAATGTAAATACCTATGCCCAACGGCAGAAGAACTCTCTCACAAATGTTGACCGTCCCAAATGTTTCCTAGGTCCGTTCCCCGAATTATGCCCTACACCAATCCAAGGTTTTCTTTTTCATTTAAGGATTTACTAACCCTTAAAATCATCATTTAGGAGTCCCGATATCATAACTAGTATCCGCCATATAAAATCCCAAATTGAAATTTAACTCCCCATACTCTTAAGGGGAGAAAACTGGCAAATATGACCAAAGCGAATCGATTCGCCCTAATTGCGAATCGATTCAGGTAGGCGAATCGATTCGGCCCCTAATCCGAATTGATTCGGAAAGTGTTTTGCAAACAGGTCCTAAATGGCGAATCGAATCGGTCTAAGTCCGAATTGATTCGGCCCAATGCAACTTTAAAGATCCCCTTAGGCGAATCGATTCGGCCTAAACCCGAATCGATTTGGCATGTTCGAGGGGCACTGTTTGGGAGATTTTTCAACCTCCAAAATACCCAAATATCAACCCCAACTCCATTTTAATGGTTTCTAATCTCAACCAACTACCCTATTAACATCCTAACACAGACTTACAACTATTTCTTCCAAAATTTTGTGGTATTAAACCACTTCTCCTAGGTTTTGGGCCTTAAAATCCTAAAACCCTAGTTTTGACATTTCTTCCATTTTAATTCAATCTTACCCTCCATTAACATGGTTTTAACACTAGAAATCATTAAGAGTTTACATTACATCAATATGTAAATTCATATCCAAATTTTCCCAAAATTATTTTAAGGGTTCTAACCCAAAATTATATTTTTACTAACTATGATATGAGATAATTGCACAAAATGAAATAAAGCAAGTAAACACTTGCCTGGAGGATGAAATCCGATGGCCTCGAGTTGAATCCCGCGGAGTTTGGCTGGGATTTTCCTTTTCTCCCTTCCTTTCTTCTCTCTCTCTCTCTCTCTCTCTCTCTCTCTTCCTTCTTTTCTTTCTTTCTTTCCCTTTCTCTTTCTCTCTTGAGCCTTATAAGAGAGAAATAAGGGTTTGTCCCTTATAAACCCAAAAATGACTCGTTTACTCAATTACGAGTCCCTACTGGTCCAAAATTCCCAAGACCCAATTTTGACACTCGGAGACTCTATTATGACTATCTTGGCCATTCCGAGACTCACTACACACTCAAAATCTCCATCTGAGGCACTTGACCACAACTCACTAATTTAACCCACTACATCTCAATGTGGGTTTTTCCATTAAAATATTATCCTCCGTCGCTTTACCCAGCTGCGACATAAAATAAAATACCCCAACTTATTCACTTTATACTAAGAGTAATTATAATACACATCGACAATCCTTAAATCCTTGAAAACTCCAAAAATTACTATTATGAGAAATTCCCCAAATTTTCAATTTATACCTAATTATGAAATTTAATTATCCCCAAAAGTACGGGTTGTTACATACTTCTCCCCTTACAACGGAATTTCATCCTCGAAATTCAGTTACAACCGATGCTACCAGTACTAATCCAGGATCGCTCCAAATCCTAATACCTCAAGGGGAACGATGTTAACCCAATGGTTCCCAACCATACACTAGGACCGCACCTATCATTTCTAGTGCCCCACGTAGAAAGACAAGCCTACAACCGCCACTCTAACGTCCAAACACAATTCTAAACGTTCGCTCGTCAATATCTGGATATCTAATTTCCCCCAAAAAGAAATTTCTCTAACACTCGACCACTCTCGTCAGTGTCCTTTCTTATCTTGGGCACGACGTTCCATCCAACACACTCCAAATCCATTCGTGACTGCCTTACAGCATAAACTTCAACTTTATACACTAAGACCTTTTCTATTTCAGGAAGTATATAAAACTAACTTACTAAGGTGCCCATACACCTTTTTAACCCGTGCACATCTGCACAGCCATTGTAAACGTTTGACACGCAACACTCTCTCTAAATAAGGGCCTCCTTTCCTCGGTGTAATACTCACACATGGGTCCTCCCAACCCGCAAAATTCAATTTTCCTCAGGGTTAATCAACCAATCTTCTCGTGGTTTACTTCCCAAAATCTTCCTATATCGGTGTTAGCAACTCTATTGAACTTACATCCTGAGAATCCTACGATCTATGCGTTTGCCCACCTACGTGAAACGAGTATAATCCTAAGTATATCCCTAGTGCCCAAGGCCTCTCTCAACTTTTGACATTTGCTTGGTTTCATGCGTGGGACGTCTCGCAAAGCGAAATCGAGACAAGGAACCCTCCCGTTACACTACTCCCTCGCGTTGTCGATCACCGAGATATAACGGCCTGAGGCACATCAGCGGGATGTCCTAAATCTGACCTCCCTAACCTAACTAACACTCTTATATCTCTATCATTTTATCAATCAAGCGCCTATTCTCTATCGAGTTATTACGATTATTTTACCCAAAACACATTAACTCCAAAAATTGCATTTTGCACAAGGCCTGGCCATAAGCCTCAAATCATGTTTTTTTACTTTCACCTTGCGTCACCCACCTACTTGTGGTGAGGAAAATATTTCAGTGCCTTTCCATAGCACTTCTATCTCTATAAAGATATAATCATCGCACATTTTTCAGTCCATAGTGTTTTCTCCACACTAGGTGACTAATCACTATAACCAACATCCTTGCATCCTATAACATCTCTCCACTCCCGACGTCGTTAAGCTTCATGCGTGGAGCGTCTCGCAAAGCGAAATCCAAACATGGAACCCCTCCAATACACTACTACTTAACTTTATCGGTCGTGGAGGTCCATTATCTTCAAATAGGCAACCGGGATAAACCCATCCCCTCTTCCAACAAAAGGTGGTCTGAACTCTTATTTCTAAATAGGAGCCACACCACCAAGCGTTCGTACTAATACTAAGTCATTGCTTAAACAGTAATGAGCTTAAACTCACCGCTCGACAATAATCCGTGCATACCTTAAATCATTTGTATAAGGTCGCCAAACACTCGAATCACGATAATGAAACATCTGCTCACCAAAGTTCCATCTACCCATAATAATAAAGGCGAACTCAACCTGTATTCGGGAGAGATATCGCAACAACAACCTGTTCCACCCTGGAACCGCGGACACGATAGTCTTACCATCATTAGCCTGCTATCGCTCCGATCACTTTATACATATTATACTCTCAATAATATCATACTCGTTTATCGCACATAAAACGAGTAGTGCAAGCCAGATATATATTTAAAATATCAACACCCGCTCTTGTAGCGAATGAAGGAAAATAAAACTTCGCTACTGCGGAAAGCACATAGACCTACATTATATAATGTTATCGAGACCGCCACAAAACTCAAATTACACACACGAGTCTAGGGCTAACAAACACCGCGACTTTATCTATCCAAGCCGATTATACCTCTTCTTCTGAGGTGAAACTCATAACAACAACTTTGCCTTTATCTACTCCAAATGGTTCTTGGAAATGGTACACTTGCCTTAACTGAACCAAAATTTTGTAACTCTATGCCCCATCTAGGCACCCTAATCTTGTCCTTTACTCCTATCGGGAAAGGACTAACCGTGTGGCTCCACAGTCCACATCACTATTTTCATCACTGGCCTTCTTGGCCATAATAAAGTTATTAGTATCATCTGACTCTATAGCCTCGCTCCTTATAATCATCTTACTAGTCCTCTTAACTTCTTCGTTAAAAGGAAACTCCCCTACCGGTTTCAATAGCCCTATTTCAACAAATCTCCCCATGTGAATGTCCACCAATGGGCCACATGGACACACCTACATTTTTCATAAGCGTTCACGACATTTCTCTAACGAGCCTATCATTCCTTTGAAGGACCCTTCCTTCATTGTACCTACCTCACCTTAGTACAAGGTTCACTTCTCCATATTACTCTTTATTCACTGTTGGCCTCTCGCCGATCCTTATGTGAATAATCCAAAACTCCATGCTCTTCCTAATCAACCAAAGGAACTCGCGGTTAAAACCGTCCGTAAAATTCCTCTATGAGAAAAACATCATGTTTCCCCCAAATTTGGTGACCATCATTTTTACCACTTCAACATTGCTCCAACGAGTGGAAAATTTTCCTCAATTTTTCACGCCTAGGTAGTTCCATACCCAGTTTTAAGCCCAAGCTCCCGAGCCTTCTACTTCCACTGGGTAGTGCTATACTTACTTTGCACAACCTAACTTTAACGTATGGTCCTTATGAAAGACCCCTTTCGAACCCTTAGCTTCACAGGGTAATTCAACTTTAGTACCACTCTTCACCACAGCGGTACTACGGTACTCATAACTTCTATTCTTTTGTAGTCGTTGCCACAATTGTTAGCAACTGTCATAAAGGGAGTGACCTCTGCCACGTCCTAGTCCATGACTTACTAGATGTTCCAGCTAAGCCCCGCCTCCTGCTACCTTCCTTGCCCCGCACACGAGTCTCGAATGAGTACGCAAAAGATTACTATAACCTTATAATATGGCAGGAGAACGAAATCTCATAAGAAGAATTAAAAATCCTAATCCTAAGGCTGTATAACAATCAAGGGCAATGCTGAAAGCGTAGTACGTTCGCACAGATTCCTAAGGGCACTAGAACCTGATGATCTGATACCATCTTTGACAACCCGCCTAATCAAATACCGGGTGATCACTCCTATATCAAATTAAAATAGGAGTCGCATATGGATCATTCTTAGCATCACTGTCGAAAGTCCATTTTAATTACTAATAACCTATGAGGCTGGCGTCAAAATTTGACTTAACTACTCTTTTCAAACAACTACACGATATAAACATTCACACAGTTTATATAAATGAAACTGGAAATAGATAAAATAACCGAACACTCGGTTCAAATATAATACAACCAAATCGAATGCCGCACTAAAAGGCGGTAATAGAATAAATAAATGCAATTGGGTTATTAGCCTGAATGTTTACAAAATACCTCCTATCTAGATTACAAGGATAGAAGCGTTTATCTAAAACCTTCATGCATCCACAGCTGCTGCAGCAGACGTCTGACTCGAAAGGATCATCATCCAGGCGTCCCTTTGTCTGGACACCTATACATATACAATATATAACAAGAGAGGAAAATGTAAAAATGGGTCAGAGCCCAAGTTGTGAAAGTATTTCGCAAGTGCATAAATGCTTTATTTTTAAAAATATGTTTTATCTCATATTTAAATTGGTATCGCACTCCCATGAGATACCTCTCACCTATGTTCTAATAGTGCACACCTAGTGCATCCCTCTAAACATCCTAGTCAAACTATGCTTCCTAACTACTCCATCACCTCTAATTCTAAAAATCCTAAACAACCCCAGTACTAAGGGCTAAACTTCACTCCAGTCTCAACACTATGCCATATTCCTGCGTGGGGTGTCTCGCAAAGTGAAATCCAAATAAGGAACCCCCCCGATACACTACTACTTGGCAAGGTCGATCGTCAAGATCCGTTAGACCCTCGACATAAAACGAATATCTAAACATACTTATATAATATTATACACATCATACTCATTCTCATATACTTCTTACAATATACATCCAGATAATATCTCTCGGGCTGAGGTTTACTCTACATTCATTTTTATAATGCACATCCGGATAGAATCTCTCGGACTGAGATTTACTCTTTTTCATTTTATCCCTTTACTCTCATAGAGATTTAAATATATTACCTTGTTCTCATGCGCAAGCAATATACTATATACACAAGTACAATAACCATCCCAACGAGCTATAACTCGAGGATGCAGTCTCATAGTGCTGATCCAAAATCTGGGTTTTCTCACTAAACCACGGTACCAAGCTAGAATCCATCAACGGACATGGTAAACAAATACACAACGGTGGAGGTGGTCATGTTCCCCCTACAAGTGGAGTTACACACATCTCACTCGAATGCGGGACGATAATGACCTGGGGACTATACTCTCCCTGTTTCTCGAGCCAGGAGATTCACCCACATCGCGCAACCTCCCTGGATCGTACTAGAGAAATATATAATCTGGTTGTTCCAACCTTATACCAAAGGAAAGCCCGTGGAAATCAACCTCTAAAATACACATATACCAATCACTCACAGATACATATGTATTCGTATCATATAATATATACTTTACTTACATCGTATATATTTATATATACAAGTACCACTTCTCAAATGTATAAATGGCTATCATCGCCAACCCCACATAACGATGGCCAATATCTCCAAAATGTTCTCAATCGTAACAATATTTAAGTATTCACACACCTAGAATACTTAAACTCATAAATATTCTCTCACTTATCGTATAACTCGCACTTTAATCACTTTTAAGGATTTACACCATCTAATCCTGAAAATACTAATTCCTAGTAATCGCGTCCTAGGATTTTCTTGGATGTATTCAGCTCCCCTACCTTCGAATAATGTAAATACCTATGCCCAACGGCAGAAGAACTCTCTCACAAATGTTGACCATCCCGAACGTTTCCTAGGTCCGTTCCCCAAATTATGCCCTACACCAATCCAATGTTTTCTTTTTCATCTAAGGATTTACTAACCCTCAAAACCATCATTTAGGAGTACCGATATCATAACTAAGGATCCCCCATATAAAACCCCAAATTGAAATTTAACTCCCCATACTCTTAAGGGGAGAAAAGTGGAAAATCTGACCAAAACGAATCGATTCGCCCTAATTGCGAATCGATTCAGGTAGGCGAATCGATTCGGCCCCTAATTCGAATCGATTCGGAAAGTGTTCTGGAAACAGGTCCTAAATGGCGAATCGATTCGGTCTAAGTCTGAATCGATTCGACCCATGCGGCTTTAAAGATCCTCTTAGGCGAATAGATTCGGCCTAAACCCGAATAGATTCGTCCTGTTCGAGGGGCACTATTTGGGTGATTTTTCAACCTCCAAAATACCCAAATATCAACCCCAACTCCATTTTAATGGTTTCTAATCTCAACCAACAACCCTATTAACATCCTAACACCGATTTACAACTATTTCTTCCAAAATTTTGTGGTATTAAACCACTTCTCCTAGGTTTTGGGCCTTAAAATCCTAAAACCCTAGTTTTGACATTTCTTCCATTTTAATTCAATCTTACCCTCCATTAACATGGTTTTAACACTAGAAATCATTAAGAGTTTACATTACATCAATATGTAAACTCATATCCAAATTTTCCCAAATTTATTTTAAGGGTTCTAACCCAAAATTATATGTTTACCAACTATGATATGAGATAATTGCACAAAATGAAATCAAGCAAGTAAACACTTGCCTCGAGGATGAAATACGACGACCTAGAGTCGAATCCCACGGAGTTTGGCCTGGATCTTCATTTTCTCCCTTCCTTTATTCTCTCTCTCTTCCTTCTTTTCTTTCTTTCTTTCCCTTTATATTTCTCTCTTGAGCCTTATAAGAGAGAAATAAGGGTTTGTCCCTTATAAACCCAAAAATGACTCGTTTACTCAATTACGAGTCCCTACTGGTCCAAAATTCCCAAGACCCAATTTCGACACCCGGATACTCTATTCTGACTATCTCGGACATTCCGAGACTCACCACGAACTCAAAATATCCATCCGAGGCACTTGAGCACAACTCACTAATTTAACCCACTACATCTTAATGCGGGTTTTCCCATTAAAACATTATCCTCTGTCGCTTTACCCAGCTGCGACATAAAATAAAATATCCTAACTTATTCACTTAATCCCAAGAGTAATTATAATACACATTGATAATCCTTAAATCCTTGAAAACTCCAAAAATTACTATTCCAAGAAATTCCCCAAATTTCCAGTAGACCTTGAAAGAAAGTGCCCATTCGATGATTTTGGTCCCTTAAAGAATCCTGAATCTGTAGTTGGGAAGATGTCGCCCGAGAATTCAAGTCCCAATATAAGTACAACGAGGAGCTTGAGGTTACGCGTCGATATCTAGAGATTCTTAATCAAAACCATGGGGAAACATTCAGTGGCTTCATAAGAAGCTGGAGAGATAAAGTTTCTTCCATGAAAAACAGGCCCTTTGAGGAGGAACAAGTCAGTATTGTGAAGAAGAACTTCTTGCCTTATATCCGAGCATCCATGGGAGGACAGTATTACCCACACTTTCGAGCCATTCGGGAGGCTAGTATAATAATTAAGGAAGGTATCACCAAAGTGGAATTTGAACCAAATAAAGTGATCAAATAGTTCACTCCTCAAAAGTATGAGAATCCTTCTAGTTCTACAAAATCCACCATCAATAACATATTTTAACCCGCAACCTCACGGGAACCTAAAAAATTCCCTAATCCCGCCAAGAAATAATACACTGAGCTCATGCTCCCTTATTCAAAGTCTACCAGGCACTGTTAAGATGAAATCTCATCAAATCCTTGGACCCCCATCCATTAACAAATCCGCTCCCTAAAAACTTTAAACCCGATGCTCGGTGTTATTTCCACAAATCCGCGGGTCATACCACCGACCAATGCTTCCACCTTAAAAATGTGGTCCAAGGCCTAATTGACCGGGATAATTACCCCCCACTAGCTAATCCTAAGATTAGTACCACTCATAACCCACTTACAGCACATATAAATGCCATTTTTCTAGAAAGTGACCCAAAATTTGATCCATCTACTCAAATCCTGCCCATCAAAGGACCCATCATCCCCACAAGATTTGATTGCCTGGGAAAAAAAAATTCCATGTTTTGTATGCTTGCTTAAGTCCATAAATGAACTTCTTAACCTTACATAATTTATGCTCTTGGCCTTAGGCAATAAAATCGTCAGGCTGCACCATATAGATACACTCGTCAAGATTCCCATTAAGAAATGCACTCTTAACGTCCATTTGCCAAATTTTATTATAGAAATGAGCCGCAATGTATATACAAGTATTCTTATAAAATAATCTTAAAACTATACTACAACAATCAATTGACAATCCGGATTTTCAATTGGCTCACCCTCAACCTCCTATAATGAGTTCAAATCAATCTAGTACAAAAATTAATGATATTAATCAATAACCAAGAATTAAAATTACCTTTTATCTGTATCAATTCAACAATACTATAACTTGAATGCCCGGAATTAGATAATATATCTAAATGCTAATGAACCCTATCAAATACACATCAATGAAAAAAATATGATTGCCATTGAAAGAACATAATTTGATACAAGGAAGAAAAGAATATAATTAATTAATTATAAATAATTTCTATTGTAAAAAAAACTCCAACTATCCCAATAACCAACCAATTACTTTTCAGCAACCCTTCCTTTCGTTTTAACAGTAACAAAACAAGGAAATTTACAATCAATCAATAGATAGCAAAAATTAATTTGATGTCTTCAACCATAAAATTCCATTTTTTTTAAACTCTATCTAGCTAGCCACCTACACCAACATAATCCCACCATAACAAAGAAAGAAAGTGTTCAACTTACCTTATCTCATTAACTCAACCAGTGGTGGGGGAGAGGGCTAGGGTTAGAGACGAAAATGCTAGGGGAAGTTATGGCTAAGGGAGAGTTAGAGTAAGGGCTAAGGGAGCGACTGAGGGAGGCTAGGACTGAGATGGATTTACCTCGTAGGAAGAAAGTCGGGTTGGGTGAGTGGTGTTTTTGTTTAGCTTTTCTTGTTCTTTTCTTATTTTCTTATGCAAATAGATAGAAAAGATAGATAAAAATTTAGAAGCGGGAGTGATAAAATTGTTAAGGGGAACTCAAATTGTTTTAGCCTTCTCATAAGGTATACCTTTTGAGATGACTACTAATTTGAAGTCTCTTTTAGTACTACTTTTTAGGATGGGTAACGAAAGGGGTCTTAAAAACTAGACCGTTAATTTTACCCGTCCCAAAAGGCGGGTTTTAGATACTCATATTTTAGCCATCTCAAAGGGATCAGTATGAAAAATTACTTTTTTATAGTGTCGATAATGCTACCATTAGGAGGTTGCGTGTAGTGGCACTCTACCCTGGCATTGACCAATATGTGTTGGATTGATTCCCGAAGACATAGTACTGTTGCATAGACACTATCCATGTGGGAGGATAAGTATTAGTTTGGAGACTAGCTGGGAGCAATGTGTTATTGTTGCGACCCCCAAATGTATTTTATGAATGCATCCATTGTTTGTGTTTATGTTATTGATTCAGTGGTGAGATTCCAATTCGGTGGTCCATTTGTGGTACATGGTAGACTTGGAGCTTGATATCACACAAGGGAGGTATATGTGAGGTCCTTCTCCGGGGATCCGATTTATAGGTATATAGCGAGTCATATATATGTATGTGTGTATGGGATAGTTGTGTATATATATAAAATTATAGCATGTGTGTTGCTATGTAATATTTATGATGATATACCTAGTGAAGCAGTACATATTAGCTGGTGGTGAGTATTAGCGGGATGGACTGTGGTAAAGGTTATTGTACAATTAGATTGGGTAGCATGATTAGGATAATAAAATAAATGGGTTAGGTGCAGATTGTAGAAGAGAGTGGGGAAAGGTCTCATGTGAGTTTGATGGGAAAGTTAATTATGAAGATAATACACTGCACCTTTACATGTTAAGCATTTAAATACTTGCAAATATTATTTCAAATGTTTATCGAGCTTTGACCCGTGGTCAAATATTTCAAAATACCAGGTATTCAACAGTGGGGACTGCAGAGTTAGTCTCTTCATGTCGTTATGTGCAGTAAATGTGGTTAATATGAGATTTGATTGTAGACACCTAAATTCATTCTATCTATAGATTGGATTCAGTTTCTCAGTATTTTCCTTTTGGGCGTGTTGTCGTAAATGGATAGGACTTTACTTCCGAGTCAGACATTTCCTATTACTTCTCAGTAACATGTTTACTTTATTATTATTTGTGGTGACTGATGGTTTATTCGATTTGCGTTATTTATATTTATGCTCTCGGTTTATTGTTATTTTAGTTGGCGCACAGTTAGGTTGGTTGTATTTATATTTTTATTTTGACAGTGATCTTAAGAATGAAATCATAATTGATTCCCATTTAATTTTATTAAAGGCCCGATCAACCAGTATTAGAATAGGCTGGGTGTCACATTATTTTTCAGAATTTATTAATAAGTCCAACTTTATATAAAATGACACTTTTGTACTAAAATATTTATTTTGCCATTTCTAGACTTATTTTTTCAATTCGTTAACTTTGCACTTTCTATCTTGTTTCTTATCATTTTATGAGTTCACATTACACCATTTTATACTTGTACCGCAAATATTTTTCTAATTTCACTTTTAGTCAATTATTTCATGTTCCTTAAGGACATTTTTCATACAAATGATATCATTTTATGTGATTAACATGCTGGAATTATCAACTTTAGCATTTCATTTTCAAAAGCCCATTTTAATACAATTTTAACATATTTAACCCATTTATCCTAACTACACAAGTATATGTTCATGAAAGTGAGGTTTTAAACAAATAAAAACCAACAAATGCATCCTACTATTTCTTCACAAGTTCAGTATAACATTTATCATTAAATTAAAAAGTTTAACCTGATCTATTTCAGAAATTGTTAACTTTACATTAAGTAATTTGTACTTCTTTCAATCTTTAACTTTCATTCATTTATCACATATTTTCCAACATAATATCGTGTGTAGTGATAATAGGTATAAATAAGCATGTCGATCATACATATATACATATATCTGGCATGCTTTGATTCAAACTTGAAAATAGTGTATAACTCCTACCTCTTATGAAAAAAAATTGAAAAATATGATGAATAAGCGCCCAAGAAGCTCCAAACTTTTTAAAAATATTTTCTTCCCAAACACCCTCTTCCACACCCAAAACACCCCTCTAAAACATTTGGAAACACTTGAAAAAGGAAGATAGGAATGTATTCACGTATGTGTGAACTATGGTGAGGATTACAAAGCTTTTTCTCGATGTAAATGGTCGAGAGAATAAGAAAATTGGTATTTCTATTAAAGAATATTTTCTCTCTGCATTAATGGAGAAGATGGGGTAGTAAACCCCGTCTTTAAGACCCTATAGCCTACATTAAATGTCCCTAACCCTTAAGAGAGTCCCCCATCTATGTATGATAAAAATGTGGTCCCGTAATGTGAAAACAATACTTTTCAACACCCATAATCAATAAAATCTCGATAGGAAATTAAAAGAATAAAATAGGGTTGTTGCTTAAAATCGAATCAATTCGGCCCCAAATTGGAATCGATTCAGAACTGATTTAGATCAAATAGAGTCAGCCCTAAATTCGAATAGATTTGAAACAACAGAATCGAAATTATTTTTTTATTTTCTTCTTTTCCTTTTGTCTTGCAACCTTTTGACAATTTAAATACAAGCTTTTAAAATTAGTCCAATTGATTCCTAAATCCAAGGCCATAATTCCTAAATCTAAGGCCATATAACTAATGAATTTCGCATGCTCGAAAAATGGTGTGACTTTATTAATTAAACGGAATCAGGTGTTACAAAGGGAGATGGAGTGAGCCTATGCTATTTTCTATTAGAATAATTATGACACACTTACATACACTTTTCTGGATAATAAAGTTAAAAAAAAAGGGTGAAAATAATAAAATAAAGGTAAAATTGATGTGGAAAC
Organism: Sambucus nigra; assembly: GCA_949130495.1. Classification (NCBI taxonomy): domain Eukaryota; kingdom Viridiplantae; phylum Streptophyta; class Magnoliopsida; order Dipsacales; family Adoxaceae; genus Sambucus; species Sambucus nigra. The sequence continues at coordinate 66,754,370 of OX422217.1, read as the reverse complement.
AAAGGTGACCCATCTTTTTGAGATTTTTTGTTTAAGGGGAGAGACAACTTTATCTACTTAATGGAGAGCCACATATTTTTGGTCGAATGTCAAAGAAGAAGCGGGAAGCCCCCATTTTTCTTCTATTTGTGAGAGGATAAAAGCGTTTTGATGTAGCTTGGGAATCAGAGCGCCATCCTTCTCCCAAATATACGGTGTCGTTTTGTAGGGAGACCTGAGTGAGTTTGTTTGTTAATGATCTTCGTCCTGAGATGCAGGTTGATTGAGTGAGAGTGTCATGGGAATTGGAGTGATGCTTTTTTTACACAGAATAGGGTGTCATTTTATGGTGGTCCCTGACAAAGTCTGTCTATTTCAATGATTCTTGTCCCGGGATGTGTCATGATTTGAGGGGCGAGGATTTTTTTGTTGTTTCTTTTTCGAGGGATAAGCGTACAGAGGCGATGTTTTTTCCCTTTTGAGGATTCTTTTTATATTTTTATCAGTATTAGCCTTTTTGTGTAGCTAAAATAATAATGACTATGTGGAGTCTTAAAAATTCCTTACATCACTGTTTTATTACTTGACGTTTGGCCTATTTAAACTGCACCAACTCTTTGGGAATGAAGGCAGAATGACCATTGATAGGGTTTTACCATAACATAATTTTTTAATGTTTATTTAGATCGGCTCTGAAATGATATCTTGGGTTACCTATGTATCTACGATTCAAAGATAATTCTAAATGAATGTCTGTGATAAAAATAGAGCGGAGAATCTGGTATGCGTAGTTCTCTCAAGACGGAAAAAGGAAAAGGTTTGGGGTTTAAAGTATTTTAGCTGACTTCAAACAAAAGGTTAGTGACTCAAGTGGGGGTTTTCATGTAGGCAAGGGGAATGTTTATTGGCTTTCGTAGTTTTCCTTTCCCGTGACAACTGATTATTTTTGCATTAAATTGGTCTATTCCTTTTCACCACTGGTGGATTTAAGGAAATAATTTTTCCAATCAGTCGATATTGAATAATTAGGAAAATATGAATATGTCAAGATCAACTAAGATAGCTACCCCTCCAAAGTTTTCTTTATGACTAGGTAGGGTCCTCCCCAGTTGGGTGAAAATTTACCGCCGGGTGTCCGGTATGGTTTGATATTCTCCTTTAGGACTAGGTTTCCCTCTTAGGTGTTTCACTTATTAACTTGTTTATTGAATGCTCGGGCGATACGCTATTGGTAGCCCCGATTGTGGTAAACAACTTTTAGCCTTATTTTGTCAAGAAGAGTTAATTCATCATAACGATCTTGGACCCATTCGATTTTAAATACATGAGTTTTGAGCGTGACCCTTAGTGAGGTTACTTCAAGTTTGATGGGTAGGCCTGTTTCCATGTCATAAACTAGTGAGTACGGTGTGGCCATAATGGAGTTTAGTTATATCATGTGGTAGTCCCAAAGGTCGCATGGATGTTTGTCTAACCAATTGTTGTAGGTTTTGGTCATATTTCTTCTAATGCTCTTGACATTTTTCTTAGCAGCTTCGGTCGCTCCACTGGTTTGAGGTTAGTAGGGGGATGATTTTGGGGGAGTGCTACCATAATCTTATAGTAGGTTTGAAATCTCTTTTCCAAAGTTAGACACGTAGTTTGACACTAGTCGTGACGTACACAAAAACGACATATGATGTTTTCGAGTTTGAATTTGGAGACTTTCTTAGCATTCAGAACTGTGAAAGTTTCTACCTCGGCCAATTTAGTGAGGTATTCTATGGAAACTAGTATGAATTCATGTTTAGTGGAGGACTCAAGGGTTACCTTCCCTACTATGTCTATCCCTCAGTTGGAGAAAGGCCAAAGTGAGGTTATGCAAAAGGGATCTCGAGGAGGTAAATGTTGTCGAGGTGTGTAGAGTTGGCCTTTGAAGTACCTCTTAATGTAGTATGGAGAGTCCTTTTTCATGGTGGTCCAGTATTATGATTGCTAGAGTATTTTTCTGGAGAGGGTATGTTCACTCATGTGCCGGCCGCATTCCCCACTATGGAATTTATCCATAATTTCAAAGGTCTCAGCCTCCATGATGCATTGTAAATGTATTCCATCGAACCCCTTTTGTAGAGTTAGCCCCCATAGAAGATTAATTTGGCTATTAATCATCACAGGGTAAGTTTGTCATTAAAAGAGTCTTCTATGGGTATTATTTTTTATCGAGCAGGTTCCATATGTTATAGCACTTAACTAAGGGCCCTATGTTTAGTTCTTTGATGGCATTGATCTCAAAGCAATATGAAGGGGTGTTTGGATGGTTAAGGTGAACATGATCTCCGTAGTACCCTCCGGCATGTCTATTATATGGGCTATATTGGCAAGTGTCTCCGAAGTTATTTTTAGCCCTCAGGATGAAGTCAAATTCAAGGTGTTTTAATTGAGTGTCTACCTCTTCTAAGTAGGCATGGAATGGTTGGATCTTTTCTTCTAGGATCCTCCATTGACCCAATATTTGACTGATGACTAGGTTGGAGTCTTCGTAGGCCTTAAGGTCAGTGGTCCCCATTTCCAGGGAGATTTCGAGTCCCGTGATCCAAACCCCATACTCGACCATATTTTTGGTGCACTCATATGTAATGTTTATAGCAGTGGGGAGTTTTCATGAGTCAAGGGATGTAAGTATCATTCCTATGTTGAAACCCCTTTTGTTGGATGCCTATCAAAGTATAATTCCGAAGTTTCTCTATCATTTAAGGTGAAGAGATCCTCATTTTAGAATTACGCCTCATATTGTTCATTGTTTGATAGGGGTTTCTCTATGAGGAGATTAAAGATGTCTCGTCCTTTAGTGGCCTTTTATGTGACATACATTATCTCAAAATAGGATAGCATTAGTAGCCATTTATCCATCCTTCTATAGAGGGGGGTTTCAGACAGATATTTTAGGGGGTTCATTCTCGAGATGAGTCTTATGTTGAAAGACATCATGTAGTTGCACAGTAGGCAAGTAATCCATACGAGGGATACATAAAAATTTTCTAAGGTGGTTATATTTTATTGACACACTAGATAACACATTCCTTTTAGGAACTCTCCATGTATTGTTCCAGCATGGCTTCGGCAACAGTGTCAGTTATGGTCATATAGAGTAGGAAGGGTAATCCTTATATGTGAGGTAGTAGTATAAGTGTGCGAGTGATATACTCTTCTATTTTTTATAATTCTTCCTTTCATTGAGAGTTCCAATTTTTTGGTGTGTCTTTCTTGAGTATTTAAAAATGGGTTCACAAATGGTAGTAAAATGGTTTATAAATAGACTTATAAATTGTACTTGTCTTAGGAATCCTCAGAATTCCTTTTATAATTTGGGTAGAGGAATTTACCGTATGGCTTTGATTTTGGCAGAGTCCACCTCGATTTCATCTTTGCCGCTGATGAATCAGATAACTTTTCCTTTAGTGACTCCGAAGATGCACTTATGCAGGTTTGCCTCATGTTAAAGAGCTGTAACCTTTGGAAGAACTTTTGGAGTGACAGAATATATACCTCGTGATCCTTAGATTTGATAATCATGTCATCCACGTAATACTCCACTTCTTTATGTATAAGGTTGATATGGCAAATACCTCGTCTGTGGGAACGAGGTATTTCAATCATGTTTCTCTATATTTTGGGTTCTTAAACACCTTATTTTTTTCATGGGGATCCTTTGGATTATTATCTCATGGGTGGATTTCGGTTATTGAACTCGTATTTTGTATACACGCCCTCAAATGGGTATCACACCTATTCATATTTGTCCATGGGTCTCCTTTTTGTGACCTTAGATATATTTTTACATACCCCGATGATGTTGCCTTACCAAATTAACACTGAAAAGTGTAAAGGGCAATAGCCTTGCAAAGGTGGGTACCTAGAGATGAGATCTATCTTCTCGTTTGCTACTTTCTCAGCCTATGATCTAGAGTTTCCCACCATGATTGTGCCATTATTGTTCACCAAGAGGTTGGTATGCCCTGGATAGACCCTAGTAGTTATGTTCTCCACATGTTTTGTGTGAAAAACTCAGTTCCCGGGTTCTAATTCTGGGATTGCTCAATCTGCCCAAAATAGGATGCGGCCTGGTAGTTTAACTACCCTTTTGCCACAGCCCCTACTAGTGCACTTGGTTTATACAAGCTTCAAATCATCGGGGAGTGGACTTAGGTGACCTCAAGTTAAACATTGGTGAATTCCACTCAAGGGAAGCGACAATACACATATATGCCTTACTAGTCGCAATTTCTGTAGTAAAATCATGCAGCGATGCAAACGCTGCATCCCAACTTTATACTTGGTTCATCCTATATTCTGTGATTACTAACTTCTGCTAGTTTTGCCTCAAATTATATATTTTTTTAAAAAGAGTAACAAAGCAAAAAAAGGAGGGAGAGTCCAACTAAAGCGCAGAAATGAAGAATGAGATTGCTTAGCTATACAACCACCTCAATCATTTGTATGACAGTCATGCCTCACTCTAGACTTATGTCAACTTGTTAACCCATAGGGTTCTCAGGCTAGAGGTCGCGGCATGTAAAATTATTGTCCAATCCGTAGTGGCCGCGACCATGGAAGCTACTGTCCAGGGGCCGCAGCCTTGGACCAAAAGAGGAAGAGGCTGAAGAAGGCTAAAGAATATTTTGAGGTCTACACCCCTTTGATATACAAAATTAAAGACATTTTAGAGCTCATCAAGGGAGACAAGTTGCTGAGGTGGACGAAGAAGCTAAAGTCTCCTCCACACAAATGGGATCGGGCCAAGTGATGCAAATTCCATACTGACCATGGCCACGACACCGAAGGTTGCCACTCCCTTAAGAATGAGACTGAAAGGCTTGTGAGGTAGGGGATGCTGCAGTAATTCCTAAAAAATGCTTAGAGGATGCAGTCTTTACCAAACAGGCCACATGCTTAACTCCTCTTTAGTCTATATTTTCTGTTAAATCTGAAGTGTTGATTTTACACACAAGCATTGTATTTCCTTACAAACTTAGTATATATATATATATATATGAAATTAGGCTTACTTTGTATTGTCCTAACATAGATACAAATATCATAACAAATTTAGCCATGCTTCATCTCTTGACTTCCCACTTATAGAAATTTTATGAATGACCTTCATCTTAAATATATTGCAAGGGAAAAATGGCCAGTATCTTGAAAGACTATTTATTTCGGCAAAGATGGCTAGTTATCAAAAATTCCAAGTTGGCAACCTTATTTGGCTTACAATTCCACTCATGGTGCAAGGACATCACTACACCAAAATGACAAAATTGTCACCTTTCAGCCGGCCACCTTTGTCAAGGTCATTGACCATGACAAAAAACACGCGTTTTGTGTCACGGTCATTGACTATGACACGATCGTGATAAAAAATTATCACAATCATTGACTGTGACAAGGCCGTGACAAATTTACTTGTCACGGACTTGTCACGGACTTGTCACGGTCAATGACCATGATAATTCTTTAAATAATTATCACGATCAAGGACCTTGACACGACCGTGACAACTTCTGCAGAAAAAAACCTTTCCCCTTCTCCCCCCCCCCACCGTTCCCTCCTTTTTACAACTCTCTCTCTCTCTCTCTACACTGCTCTCTCTCTCTCTCAAGTTTCAGGTTAATTTCTCTCTCTCTCTCTCTCTCTCTCTCTCCCATTTATATATATGTTTGTGTGTATATATATGTGTGTGTGTGTATATATATATATATATATATATATATATATATGTGTGTGTGTGTGTGTGTGTGTGTGTGTGTGTGTATGTGGTGGGTGAGTACATGGAAAATAGGGGGTTGTTATATTCGAGGCAAAACATTGATGATTATGTATATAAAATTAGCCTTGTATGGGTATAAGTTAATTTAGATTAATATTGATGATTATGTATATAAAGATTAACTCATTTTCATTCGAATTAGACAATTCACATGTTAATATGTTGTTACTTAACCTATACTTTTGTCTTAGGTTACATATCATTCATGAACTTTAGAATATTAGTGTTATCGACTTAATTCCACATTGAAGATATTTGTACTTGTATATTTGTGTCTAATTTTAATTTCAAAGGGAAGATTACGATATTTTGACTATGGTTAAAGATAAAAAATAATTCGTTGTGATTTTATTTCTAAGTGATTCTAGAATTTTTATTCTTGGAGTTAAAGAAATCAATGCATTCTTTCCGTTGAAAGATATTTATTTTTTAATAATGCAGGTTATTTTGAACTTTCCTTCACCATTAAAACATTAAATTGGTAGCATTTTTCTCCTACCAATTTTTTTCATCGTGGATGTCGCCAAATTCTTAGTAGATTAGTATTTACCAAACAAAAGCGAAAGAACCATTATTGTTCACTAAATGTTGGCAAAAGTCTTACTGAAAATGTAAACAGTTGTATTATATATAAATTGGCTCTCTCATGTATCAAAACGTTTGAGTCTATCAAGTTAACTAGACTTGGTTCGTTATGAGTGAGACACAATCTAGTTAAGGACTAAAGATTGAAGATCATACACTATCTCTCATTGGAGCCTTCCATGATTGAATATGAGGACTATATCCTTTCGAGAAGTTTGATGTAATATTGGCTAATTGCACACACTAAGATGTTTTTTAACTTGAGAGAATTTTTTCATAAAATGTGTTTTAAAAACCTTTTGAAGTATTGAAGAATTTTTTTGAGTTGTGTATTTACCTTTTGAAGAATTGGGATCTAGGAACAAGTTTTAAAAATAATTTTGGAATTTTTTATTTTGAGGCATTCGAACGGACATAATAAATAACATCTATTCCATGATTTACATCTATTCCGGCATATATAATATATATAATAATAAACAAAACCTCTTAAAAATAATATTTTGACTTCAATGATTTTTTTTACTTCAAATTTGCTTTACATCTATTCCATGCTTTACATGCGTTATTTTGACTTCAATGATTTTTTTTGTCCAAAAAATATTTTCACTTGCAATAAGATTTATTAAGTGTCAATTACCTTAAACAAAGAAGAATTTTTTTAATAGTTCCAATAGATGACATAAAATCTCGATACATGTATCCACGTTAGATGTTTTCAACTAATTTAGACATATTTATGTGTGTATGTGTATATGTGTGTGTATGTGTGTGTATATATGTGTGTGGTCGTGTGTGGTGGGGGAAGGGGAGGGGGGAGGGGGAGGGGGTGTGGTGGGGGGACGGGTGGGGTGGGTGGGGGGTGTACGTGTACGTGTGCGTGTACGTGGTGGGGGTGGGGTGAGGGGGTGGGGGCAGGGATGAGGGGGTGGGGTAGGGGTGTGTGTCTATGTGTACTAATAACATTTTTTTTATCTCTACTAATAACATTTTTTTACAGCAAATGTCTCCTTCAGGTATAAAGCCGAAGATGATGATGCTGTTTATGATGATGTCGTCTGGGCTCGGTGGTAGCGGAGGTGACGTGGGCTCCTCGGCCCCTAGGCTCCCCAAATATGGCAAATTTGGGATTACCATCGAGAATAAATCGGAGCTATTAGCAAGATCCCTCGAGCTGCTAAAGACGGTCATCGGCCCAAGGTTTATGAGTTGGAAGGAGGTGCCATATGAGCTCAAGTTAGCTGTTTGGGCGGCACTACAGGTAATATATTTAGATTTCAATTTCAATTTCAATTTCAATTTCAATTTCAATTTCAATTTCAATTTCAATTTCAATTTTGATTTTGATTTTGATTTTGATTTTGATTTTGATTTTGATTTTGATTTTGATTTTGATTTTGATTTTGATTTTGATTTCGATTTCGATTTCATTTTATATTTATATTTATATTTATATTTATTCGCAACTAACATTGTATTTGTTGGACAAGAACAATTCAACTTGGATCCAAAGCTACGCGATTCCGTCTTGGAGCAGTTGAGGGAGCAACACAAGACGTGGAAGAAAAATATGCGGACGCGGTACTTTGGGAAAACACGAGAGTCCATTATCCAATGGTGTGGATCCGTCCCGCTCAAGGAGACGATCTCATTGGCACAATGGCAAAAGTTAATTGACAATGAGATCGAGGATCGACAATTGGCATCTCGCCAATCGGGGAGGGAAAATTGGGCAAAAAAGGCGGACGTGCACTACTCTGGCCGGACGTCTTACGCCGAGGTGGAGCATAGGATGAAGGTAAGATTTAATTTTTTTATAACTACAGAAATATATTTTATTTTATTTTATTTCAGGGGGTAGGGAGTGGCCCAGGGGGTAAGCCACATAGGCTCGATACTTATGTGGATCTTCGAACGAAGAAGGGGAAGGACAAGGAGGTGTCCCCGAGCGTTGCGGCTACGATTGTAAGTAATCCAACAGTTTAATTTTTGTTAATTACGTTATAATTTTTTAGTTTACTTATTTTACTAATCATGTGCTTTTTGTCGTTTCAGGCAAAGCTTAAGGAAGTGTATGAGTCGCAGTCTGATGCCGACAAGGTGTCTTTGTCCACAGACGCACTCAGCCAAGTGCTCGACTCTGATCGCAAGGGGAGGATAAGGGGGTGAGCTCGCGGGTGGCCAAATCTAGGATCATCGGATTGGAGACGAGCGACACCGGGTTGGCTCGAACGGTGGATTCACATGACGCGAAGCTGTACCGTTTGGAGGCGACGGTCCAAGATATGTACTCATTCATGAAGCGTACGTTAGGCGGAGACCATAAGGGGAAAGGGAAGGAGAAGGCGGTGGAGGAGGAGGAGGAGGTGCGGGAGAACGAGGCGCAGGATGACGAGGATGTGGACCTCGCTGCTTCATCACCGACACGTGCGTACTTCGATGATCCACTTCATTATTTGGCTCCCTTCCCCAGACTGATATCGATAATTGGTTGGCCGAGCGTGTTCATATTGGACGTATTTTATGGCCAGCGGATAGGGCGGGGGTTGAGGGACCCGAATATCGTCCAGGGTAGAATAGTTCATGGACGTGCGCTTCAAGAGATCGAGTCCAAAGTGCTCGTCACACATATGATACCCGGGAAGGAGAACTCCCTATTGTGGTTGCGCGAACAATGCGGCACGATGTATATTAGTGGGTGTGTCAATTCGTATATCGTGTGGCCTACTCACCTCCTCACATTTACCCCAGACATGTAGTGACATTATTTTTAAGTTGGTACATTTTAATTATATTTGGATTATATCGTCATGTATATTGTTTCTATTTTGAATATATATTTGCATTATCTTTAGTTTGTTTGGATATATGATGTTTGAACAGGTACAACATTGCTATAATAGGTACAAATATACTGTTGGGCAGTGGTAGTGGCCATACTGCCCAGCAGATTTTTTTTAAATTCTGCCCAGAATTATCACGATCATTGACCGTGACAAGTCCGTGGCAATATTATTTGTCAAGGACTTGTCACGGTCAATGACCGTGACAATATTTTTTTAAAAGGTCAAGGCTTTGTCATGGTTAATAACCGTGACTAAACTTGTCACGGTCATAGCCCGTGACACGATCGTGACAATACGGTCAATAACCGCGACACGTCCTTGACAAAAAAAGTTGTCTCGCCCCGAATTATCATAGTCATTGACCTTGAAAAGCCCAACTTGTCAAGGTCAATGACCGTGACAATAGTGCAGATTTGGTGTAGTGCATGTTCTTATAGTCATAAGGCCAATCATCCTTCAGTATATGCTACTATCAGCTTCAAGGTCTCAAATTGCCCCCTCTCATCTTTCGTGATGCTCGAATTAGTAAGGGATGGCTTGATATATATCCAAACATAGCCTGGGGAGGCGTTAAAATGTAATGTACATTGTCTTGGGGAAGCTTCATAATGCCCAGCTCGGGGAGGCCTGATAATAACCCATGGGGGCTGAAGACTTAATTGTTTACGGATAATCCTATATTTGAAGGGGTCGAAGACTTAATTATCTACGAATAATCCTATTATATCCTAGTAAGGCTTTATATACATCCAAACATAGCTTAGGGAAGCTTTATATTACCTAGCCCCGGGGGACCTGATAATAACTTGATCAAAGTAACTAAGAGAAGCTATGAAAGTGGTTTCGTGATAAAGAGACTAAAGGAAAGACATGAAATGCAATTATAGCGGCTAAAAGATGCTATGAAATTGACATCGTGAAGCATAGTAAAGCTAAAAAAAGAAGTTGGCCTCATCCCAATATGCTATCATCAATTTCTTGACAAAGGGCCTGGAAGACATCGCGGCACTATCACTATGGTTGCAGCCATCAAGGAGTCCCATCCATTCATTTAGAAGATACAATAGAGAAAAATGGACATTATTATAATTGCTAAAATGCCGCGACTGGGTTGGAAACATGTCGCAACCTCAATATTGCAACATCAAGACTTAAAACGGTGATGGAAAAATTAAAGAAGTCAAGGCAAAATGTAATAGGCCACATCTAATTCTAAGGAACCCTTTTAAAGGGCTGTAAAATGACAAGTTAAATGAGGCAAAGGAAGTCAAGTCGCAGCCCTAAAAGCCATTTCTCTTTGACACCGCGGTTTGGGGGTTGATGGCCACAAATATGGAGTGAAAAATTTACTTAGTGAAGGAAAAATACAATATATTTTGAAAAGTCTAAGGCAAGGTACAACAAGCCGTAGCCTATTTGGAGGAACCATGGATAAAGTGATGCTGCGGCCTTATATTCATAAATTACAGTTATTGAAATCTTTTTGCAAGCTCATTCAAGCAATCAATAATACAAATATCAGAAGCAGACAATAGAGAATTAAGCAAAGGAGAATTAAGCAATTAGATTGAAGGACACAACCTTAACAAAAGGTTGTGAAATGTTAAGTTCATCAAGTACAAGAAAATGACCGCAGCCTAAATAAAGTGTTTAAACTTCACAGCCGATGTACATTACAAAAAAGGAGAAATTCCCTAAGTTTTAAAACCTAGTGTCGTCTTCAACATCTCCTCCTTCTCCTTCTGTGACAGTCTCAGTTTCTTCATTATCAGTCGTAGCCTCTTCCGTCATCTTTCTTGCCCTCTCCTTTATTGAAACCTTCATTTCAGCCACGCAGGCACTATGTTCAGCATCTCCAACACCCCCAAGACATAATATGGGCCTTGGCATCAGGGAAGTTTTTGGCCACCCTGTATCTTAGCTCTTGGTAGGCGCAGATGTATGCCTTGTTGTTGGAGAGGAAGAAGTCGTTTAATTTTTTATATCCTGACACGGTAGCTTCTATGGTCTGTTGGAGGCTACCGAGTGTGAGTCCTCCAGTTGCTTGATGGCTGCAGCATGATCAGTCTCCTATTGGGAAAATTTTACTTGGAGATCCTTTAATTGGGACTCGAGGCTAGAGGCAAGTTTAGTAGCCTTCGCAGCCTTTACTTGTTCAATTTTCAAAGAGGCTACGACTATTGTCAATTTTTCCTCTGCTTCATCCCTAGCCTTGACAACAGCATCAAGGTCTAACTAAGCTTCCTGGAGTGCCGCGACAGCAGACGTTTTCCCAAATTCAAATGAAGAATTTCGTGCATTCTCCAAGTCAGCAGCATGCACCCTTTTCACGGCCTCTTTCAACTTGTAGAGGCCCTCATACTTCAGCTTTTGGGACACCATAACGTCCCCGGCCTGAAAAGAAATTGAACGTTAGAAGCAAAAAATGAGTTACAAGAAGAAAGTATTGAAAATGAAAATTTGCACTTACCCTCAGCAGGCCGTGTAGAGCATATTATTCAAGGTGCTCATGGTCCTCATCCATTAGACGGTCCAGGTCTATATTTTTAGGAACCCTCTGCATCTTATGGACCGCCATAGCAGTTGTGTCCCAGGAGGACTGAGGGTCTGGCCTTCACAATTGGGGTCATGGAAAGTCATCTGGTCCAACGCCATCACGACTTTGGGGAGGTGTTAGGTTGGAATTAACAACCATTATTATTTGAGGAGGGGGTGAATTTATTGAAGTGTTAGTTTGGAAAGTGCCACGACCTTGCTGAGGTTCAGAACTAGAAGGCAGTAGGCCTGTAGCGCCAAGATGACTGTCGATGTCATTATAAAATTGGCCTTCAGGCCTATCATAAGGAGCAAGATTCTCAACCTAAGTTGTGGGCTAGGCATGAGTTGTTTGTTCGCCCACAGAGGGTGCGGCAGGCACATTGGATGCGGCAGGACGTTAGGACTTGCCTCTCTTTCTCTTTTCTTAGAAGCATTGTTGAGGGCAGACGCATCCTCATCCAATTTAGCCAATTGAGGTGCTATAATCTCCCTATCAATCTCCTCACCTGAAGAAGATATAAAGTCAAAATTTGAAGGTTTAAAAATACATGTCGTGATATTAATAATGTAAGGGATTAATACCTTCCACGACCATTACTTTGGGCAGAGATTTGTTGGTGAAGTAACCTCCTTCAAAAATTGAGGTTGAAGTCACCATGATGCTAAATTTTTTGTCGTTAGCACTTACTACCGAAGCCCTTCTTATCCTAATCTCCTGCCGCTCACTAAGGGGAAAATTGTCAAGATCTGCTTAGAAATTTCAATACTAGTACAAAAGCAAAGGAATGTGGCAAATTTAAGTTGTGAAAAGAGGACGCGGCATGGTCACAAAAGGCTGAAGCCTTATTTACCTAGCTTGGAGGGACGCCCCCACTGTCACGGCATCCTGAAGGATTTCTCTCTCTCAGTCTCATCTGGGTGGATTTCCTACCCTTCTCCAGAAATATAAAAATACTTGCCCTTCAAATTTTTTACACTGGTGGGCCTCCCAGTATAAAGGGTTTCGTCATTGCTGTGGATGGTAAAGTAATAATACCATGCAAATTTCACATAGTTTTCCTTTGGGCAATAAAAATAGAAAAAATATGCCGGAGTTATATCCCTCTTAAACCTATTCTTCCATAGCACCACGGCCGCAAGAATTGCCCTCCAGTAATAAGGATCTAGTTGGGCTGGGGCTAGCTTCATGGTAGGGAATATCCTCCTAATGGGGACTGGCACATGTAGCCGCAGCCCATAAATGAAAACGTGTAGGGGGAAGCAGACCCCATCATCAGCAAGTGTCGTGTAGGGACTTTGCTCCGCGGTGGGTGCTGAGCACATCAAATTCTCAAGAAACTCAAATGCTTCAACCACTTGATTAATGCACTCGTAAGTCATCATGTTGCGGACATTTAAGGCAGCAGGAGGTCTCTCAGTTTTATTGGATGGGCCAACAGGTGCAATAGTCGCGGCATCAAGGTCCATAGGGTTGGTGCTTGAGTGGGTTTCCTCTTCCATTGCCTCAGAATTATCTTTCCTACAAGTGGAGTCTATGGAGTTAGTCTCTTTTCTATAAGTGGTTTCTGCAGAATCAAATTCTATAGTGATGCAATGTGGGCAATCTTTGAGCATGCAAGGCCAATATGTCTTTAAAGGACGCATAAAAAGGAGTTTGGGAGGAGAAACTCTAAAATGTTTGTTCCATAAATCCTTCAAAAATTTGTCAGGATTCCAACTCATATGGTAGCAGCAAGACCTAAAAGACAAAAAGTCCGTTGTTAGGTGTCGCAACTAGTATGGTCAGATAAGCCTCTTAGAGGCCGCGGCAGGAACAACGTAATAACAAGTTTAGAAGTAAAAGTTTCAATAATTTCAGCTAACTACACTAAGTGTTGGGCTTTGGAATCCATTACAACTACCACCGCAACACAATGTTTTGGGGACGCAAATATTAGGTATGTCCTGACATGCCGTAGCTCTTCAGTTCATTAGCAAAAATCTGTGGCTTCTAGCCTAAGGCTAAACCCTAAGGGAAAGAAGTGTATTTATTATACAAGTATTGACATGAGGCCGCAGCTAAATACCAAAAGAATGCTACGCGTCGCGGCCAAACTCCTAAATAGGTTGATAACAAAGGTAACCTAATCTAAAGATAAAAGCCCTAGAATTTGAAAGTTTCGCTCAAGAACGTCAAGAATGGAGTGATTTGTTTTCAAATCTTGAAACTCTAAAATCAACAAATTTGATCCTTCACAAGTATATTTCATGGGTCTGTTTTATATTTTGATCCTATATACTAGGAATTTAAAAGCCCTAAGAATCTATGCCTAAGTCAACAAGTGTCACTTATTGATTCAACACAGATGTTAAAAGTTGATTTCATCGATTGAAGATTGATTCAAATACATACCATTTATCTATTGGGATTCAGTCATATAAATTAGACTAAATGAGTTCATTCCAGCAACAAATTTAGCAGTATCGATTCAATTCAGAGTTAGTTGTTTAGCATTATTCAGCAAAAAAGAGTAGATTCAATAGGTAATCAGTTGGCTCACATGGTTATTTGACAATATATGATTTCGTATGGATCATTTGCCAGTGAAAATCACGAATAGACAACGAAGAATAGAATTCAAAGAGAGTTTGGTTAGAAATTTACCTGGATGTTGATAAAAACCAATTGCCCAGCCTCCTAACACCATAAGACACCACCTAAGGCTCGCCAAAAAACTCAAGAGATGGAATAACAGAGATTTTATCTCGATATTCTCTCAAAGAATTGGAAAAGCAATGAAGGCCACGACCAGTTGCCATTTATATAACAGGCCACGAGAAAATGAAGTGTCTCATTTTAATTATTGCGGCACCTTAAGAAGAGGACTTGACTACTCAGCCACAGCCCCAATAATTATCTTTTAGCCCTACTGCTTGGGGGCTTATTGATATGGCAAATATTTCACTCCTATAGAGGCATCCTTTGAGAAGCATGCATAGAAGATATTCTGCCGCGGCCCTATATTTACATGCTACCGGGTGTGGACTTACATACCACGGACTTAAATAATCAAGGGTGCGACTCCAGCCTGCTCATTCGGCTGGCCTCATCCCTCTCCATCATAATAGCAGCACGTCATATGCACCTCTTCTAAATAGAGGTTTACACCTCTAGATAAGGGGAGCCAGTTCCATTTCTAATACAGAAACCTAGTTCGAAGATCACTACGCTCTCTACATCTCTCGACACTGCTTGGGGGCTATTCACCGGCATCATGGTCATCTCTCCAGCACTCCCAGAAACATCATATACATCTACAATGTACGCCTATTATGGCATTGTAAACTTGTACTACAACGCATATATTGAGAGTGTGGAACCAAAGTGGACGTAGGCTATTTTTAATAGCCAAACCACTCTATTATATCTTGTGTTTTTTCCTCTTTACTAACTCTACTTGCTTTATGTTTACAGTACACTTGACTTGCTGATACGAGAACGACTAGTGGATGATTTCTCATATCAACAAAGGTCATATAGGATGGTCATGGTTGCTCTGTAATAATTACACAGATATTTTTAAGACCTAAAGGCATAATTGTATAACAGTACGTCCCCAGGGGGTAATGAACCCAATTTTTTCCTAATGGTCAGTGTGCATTTTGATTTGGTTATAGCCTACATATCCATACACAAAGTATTTGAGCTCATTGTTGGATGTACTATCTACTAATAAATAGATGTGTGGCAGAGGGAAATCATCCGTGGGAAAGGACCAATTGAGATTCTTAGAACGATGTATATCTAAACCTTTTCATAAGTTTGGATACTAGTATGATGTTGGATACCCAAGTGGGGTGCTCCACCACTCAGATGAAACTGATGTTGAGTTTTTTCTCCACTTACTCATTTACTTTCAAGGACAATTCAAGTATGAGCTTGCGGAACCTCTGTTTTATGGGTTTGGCATCAGGGAGAATGGGTATCTCATACATGACGATAGTGGGTTGTATATAAGACATGTCCACATAGGACCAAGAGAATTTGTGTACAAAGTTGGTGAGGAGTTCGATGAGCATTTAATGTTCATTCTAATCTAGGTAGGGCCCTATTTATAACTATTTTAGGTTTTAGGGAGTGCGCAAGTTTATTATGATTTTGCCATCCTCATTTGGAGACACATAATTATTTTGACTCTGGTCAATTATTTGTAAGTGTTTTCTGTATTTTAGGTTTGCAGGGTTGTCATAATTAAATGTGAATTCTAGCCCATCGCTTGATTATTAATCAACACATGTAACACATACATGCAAATACTAGAAATCACTTTTCATTATGCCATTAAATGGAGGAATCATGACATTGATAATAGTAGCAAAGTCTTCTTTATAGAGGGATAAGTTAAGAGAGGGGTTATAGGGGATCTTTATCTAACAGAATGGAATCAAAGGGCATACGTATGATGGGCATTGGGATGCATCCCGTAGAGATCCAGTTGTTAAGTAATACAGTTCCTTTGAATTTGGTGATGAGGTGAGCAGGGCTCTGCAGAGGTACTTTTGGAGGGACCTTCGGGGGTTTTATAACTTTGGTATAGACTCTAGGCCGGGGAAGGCGGTGTTTCTTGAACTGGAACCTCTTTCCTTTAGAGTGGCCTTTGGATTTTTGGTTGAGCCTGTGATAGGGTCATTATAAATGCGAGCCTACGAGAGGGCTTTCAGTCGGGGCTGGTGACTTTCGTCATTCCACTAATAATTCCATGGGGGGTTGTTGGACATGTCTTGAGGTTGTACCTAAGTTTTTTCTTCAAATTGGAGGGTTGTAGAGTTTGGTGCAAGGAGTTATAGGTTGATCTCAGGGACGCTGGCAAGCCATCCTTTCTCTATAGTGGTGCCTCGGGTGCGGAGGTGGTCTACCATGTTGACCAGAAAAAATACTCAAGAGGGGGTGAATTGAGATGTTGCAAACATTTTGGGTCAAATTAAAATTTTAGAAAATACCTAATTTAAAACACCTCATCAAATTTCAGATTAATAAATCTTTAATGATTAAAACCATAAATTTCAAATACATACAACCAATTAATTTAAACAAGTTAAAATGTAGGTTTTAACACTCTATACATATTTAATTAATTAATTCAAAAATAGTTATTCTACTCTAAAAAATAATTTATTCAAATTTTGGAATTAATTTATTTGCAAGTTAGTGTGCTGAAAATATTAGCTCAGCAAGAATATGCAAATAAATAAATAAAAGTGCGGAAAATGAAATGACATCAAAATTTGACGTAGTTCAGCCAAATCCCTGCCTACGTTCATGTGCCTAGAGCCCCCTTTCCTTTGCGCTTCACTAAACTTGATCCACTTGCGTGTAGGATCAAACCACCTCGTACAACCGTTTACAAGCTAACTCCTAGCTTTAAACCCCGTGACCCACTTGCATGTAGGAACTAATAATTGTTACAACCAAAGCTTCATCAAAGCTTCAAAAGTTTCTGAATTTGTACTAGAAGGTATAGTAATGAAACTCCTTAAAATAAAATTTGTGGTCTTAGTTTCTTCTTCAATGAGACTTCAATAAAAAATATTGATATACGCTCTAGTGTATTCTTCAATGAATGAGCATAATAAAATTAATTTCTCCCTTTGAATGATGTAGTAGATGAATAATAAATTCAAGTTCTCTTTAATAATTTTTCAAGTGTCGTGCTTTTTGTTTCATACTCATCAATGAATCTTTTGAATGCTTAAATAATCTTGCAAATCTCCATTTTTATCTTCTCAATAAAAATATAGCTATTGAGAGATGCAGATTGTATTCTCACAAAATAGGACTGAAAAAGGTTGTGTAAATATACCAAAGTAGCTCCTGCAAAATATGTTAGTCAAAGAAAAAAGATAGAGAACAAATCTGATATAGAGGAAACAAAGTGTTGGACATTTCAAATATCAAGATAAAGGATATTTTGAAATGAAGTGAAAGTCTTTTAATTAAAGAGATATCATAATTTTTCTTGACATTAAAAAAATCTGACTAAGATTTATATGGTCTTTAGCGGTGGTCAAGAGATATAATTTAAAAGGATATTAACATGTCTCAAGGTAAATAAAATAATAAGTCATAACAAAGAACAATTTGAAAAAAGGTTAGCTGAACACGCTTGTCTTGAGATAAAAGAAGTATCGTCCTTGTAGATATACAACAGGCTGACATATGCGGTAAATTAAGCGTGGCCCGATGTGTATGATTATCTGAGTTGAGGTGAGGACATTAAACGATTTGCGTGGTTCAAGGACTGTATGAGTAAAGTATGGCTTCATGAGATTTTTTAATTTAAAATTTATTGTGTTGTCAAAAGAGCTTGTCCGCACAAGGCCCAAGGTATATTCAAAAGAGATATGAACAGATAGCTCACAAGTCCAAAGATATTAAAATGGGGCTCAGTGAAAGTGATAGAACAAAAAAATACATAAGTAACTTTTCTACTATGTTTGCAACAGTTTGTATGAATATATTATATACATATATGCTAAAATTAGTTTGACTGCCAAACAAAAGGAGAGGACATGTCAGGGAATCTTTATGTTGAAAATGGGAAAGGCCCAAAATCTCAACATAACATATATATATATAAAATAAGGAGTAGAATAGATGACACTATTCCATAAGTTGATAACTTAATTAGAGGTTGAGATTAAAACATCAATGCAAGAAATTAAGGGTGGAGATTTAAAGACCCTATTTTCCTCTTTTGCCCCTTTATTATTTCCTTTCCCCCTCATATTTAACCCTTGAATTCCTTTCCCTCTCTTACTCAAAATTCAAAAACACGGGTAAAATAGGAAATTACACATTTTGTCCACCACACACATAAACTACACCCCATTCTATTTGTCAGTCGATGGATTCTCAACTCTCTCTCCTCTTTCTCTCTCTCTATCACTCTCACTCTCACTCAAATCGATCATATGGATTTGGGGAAATCTAGGGTTTGAAGAACTGGGTATACTTATCCCTACTTATTTCTAGGTTTGATTTTCTTTCGATTCAGTATGATGTTCTTAAATGATTTAGTTTCAGTTTTAGGGTTAAGTTGTATGTTTCAAATGGAGCTTTTGATTTGTTTTAAATTAGGACTTTTTCCGATTTGAGGTTCATTGTTGAATTTATGTATATATCTTACTGGATTCAGATGGAGACTTATTTTTTTGTTTAGTTTTGCAGATGTAAATGGAAGGAAATCACATTCCGAAATAATATTTTGGACCTTGGTTGAACAATATTTTATTTCTATGTATAAGTTCAGGTTGTTCTTGCAAAAAATGGTTTATTTTTCTTTGATGGTTTATATTTTTATTAATGTAGAGAGAGTATGATGTTGTTTATATACTATGGCCCCGTTTGGTTGTCCCAAAATTGTAAATTGGATCATTAAATGATGTTTTTTATATACTATGGCCCCGTTGCAAGTTGACCCATTAATTGTGTTTGGTTTCTTTAATGAAATGATTTATTAATTGCCCCATTTTAGCTCATGTGCAAAATCTGAAATTGGATCATTTCACAAAAAAATGTAAAAAGAATCCATTTGAAATAGGAGTCGCATAAAGTGCATATCCCCTCTCCCCCTCTATTTTCCCTCCCTCTCTCTCTTGAATTGTTTTTGCCTTTTTTTTCATAAAATCTTAACATCAATTTCAAATTACCAAACATTGCGTAAAATTGGATTTAACTCATTTCAAATTCACTCATTTGCAATTCACTAATTCACAACGAACCAATTTACATAATCAAACAATTTGCGCAACCAAATTGGGCCTCTGTGTTTTTGATGAAGTGCCATAGTGATGAAAATGGAATGCCATAGTATGAATACGATTGTGTTCTCTAGATATGATTATACAGGTAACTATTTGGTGTAAAAAACTACGATTCTTGGGGCTTAAATGTTGAATATTATGTTTGTTTGCTTAGAGTTGTGTTTGTATCATCTTTACATTTTTCTCACACTGTATCATGCCATAATTCCACATGTTAGTTTACTTTTTTATTTATACTAATTATGTATTATAACGGTGTACTAATGTTGTTAATCTTCATAGGTTTGATAAAATGTCAGTTATGAGAAACCGACCACGTCTATTATTTTTAACCGACCAAATCCAATGCTCACCCTTTGAATTAAATATGATGTGCGAGTGTCGCGTGTGCTCAAAACATACCATCATGTAATGGCCACAAATCCTTTTATAGTTATTTGTGACGTTTCATTCTGAACACACTCTAGCTATATTTTAAGGGTGCAAAAGTTCATTTGATAATGTTCTCTTCAAATAGTTTAGGAACTATTGAACACTATAATCTATAAGCTATGTATATTGATTATGTACCTCATTTACATTTGCAAAGATGATCATCATAGGGGGGAAAGTATGGCGTTAATGGAACGAGAACCAACCTCATGGCTCGATATGTTTTTCCCATTTTCGTGATTTATCACTATTATAATTGGATTATCTTTCTTTTTTTCATTGTAATTGTTCTATAGCAACATGAATTCAGTTTTTACTTGCATTCTGGATCAAAGACGCAGATGTGAATGAGAACGAGCACATAAGTTGTAACATTTTTTTTATTTCACACCTTCAAGTTTTGTGATTTAGTTGCATCATTTGTAGTCCAATTGCTTTTCGAATGCGTCCCTTGATTTGTTGTGCCGGTAAAAATTGGTCTTCGAGTTCTTTTGATAGTTAACAATAATCTCATTCCTTTATGATGCTTTATTTTTTCGTTAATTGAGCCCCGAGTGAATGGCTTTGAGGATAATCCTCAGTTCTGACGAGCACCCCCACCTACTCGGGTGGATAAAATGTTTGAACAAATACCCGAATTCCCTAATGGACCTCCACACTTTATCCGATGTCTTCTTCCTGATAAGAACTGTGACATATATGGTTGGCTACTTATATTTTGATTTTCTAACCAAACTATTGAATTTCCTATTCATGTAAGTGATACACGGTCTAATTTAATTGTCTTAGGTCCATGGAAAAAGAAAAACCTTACAGAATTGCACCAGTGACACTTCAAGTATTTACAGAGTTTTTGTGCATTGCCTTAATCATTATAGAGTAATGAGTGATTCATTTTGGGTTGTATCTATTTTTGAAAGGTTTGATTTGGTATTTCAAGGGTTTGAATTTTTGTTATAATATTTCTCTTTCTCTTTGTTTAGGTACATACCCATTTTGGGTTGTATCTATTTTTTATCAGCCATAATTTTAAAGGGTTCATTTTTGTGTTTGTTTTGGTTCAACAGGTACACAGTAGGTGACTCTTATGGTTTTCATTTTTGGTGTTCAACATAAATTAGGTATACTCCCTCTCTCTCTTTATGTTTATGTTTGTACACACACACGCATGCGTGTGTCTATTTTACGAATTTGAGTTTTTTTAATGAAATATTTAAGTGCTTATTTTACGAATTTGATTTTTTTTAATGAAGTATTTTATTTCTAACCATGGGGGTTTAGATCACATGGTTGTTAGCTCTATATTGTTAACAAAATCATCTTATGCCATTTACCCCTACCCCCGAATGTATTTGTTATGATTATTACAAATTTAGAAATTAGTTCTAAAAATAAAAAAACCCTGCTTCTAAACGCCCATGTTTCTGGTGCAATAAGACCATTGCTTGGTTCGATTTTCCTGATTTTTTGGAGTTTTATCGTTGAAATCATGCATTTTGTTGTTTTTTTTAGAAATCACATCTTGACTCACCAGAAAGCAATTCAAGTCAGGTATACCCTCTTATTTATTTTTTTAATCTTTAGTTTCTCAAAAATTTAATTTTGGCATTTATTTAATTTTTTTCTCTCATTGAATGCATATTTCATATGTGATTTATTTACTCTGAAATATATAGTGACATATGAGCTTCAATTCTTTTATTTTATTAGCATGTAATTTTGTTGTGCTTTAGTTATTTTTAAATTAATGTATTTAGTTCTCTCATCAAACTACGTTTAGAGCTTCAATTCAGTTCTCTCATTGAATGTGTTATTTTATTGTATTCAAGGCTTAAAATGAGTGAATCTTCAGTTGTTTTGAAGTTCTTTTGATGTATTGATGAATGTTCTGTATTCAAGGATGGATTGCGAGTGGAAAGTTTGCCTCATATCCCTTCCACGGTCCACCCCTTAACAGGTATATTATTTGTTCATTATAAATATCTCTAACTTTTGTTCTTTAAAATTAGGATAAATGTTCTGTCAAATTTTATTAGTAGATTTTGATATGTTATCTTTCTTATAGTTCATAACCAATCTTTTGTTGGCAAGGTATATCTATCAGCGTTCTAACAATTGAATGACTACTTTTTTTGGTTTCGCAAACTCATGTATCACCTGTGTAGTTTTGAAAAATCAGATATTACATACTCTTAATTTTATTTAAAACTATGTTGTGGTATATGAAATTGTGAATTTTATGTTTGGTCATGTCTATGGTTAAAAGTTACCCCAAAATTGTGACACATAGGTCGGATCTGTATGATATGTTCTTTTACAGCCATTTAAGGCATATGATTCTTTGTTTGTTCAAATGGTTCGTTTTCCATTCAAAACTCCCATAATCTCAAATCCAACTCCTCAATTTCCCAGATCTTCTCTACTCCCTCAAAATTATCTGACACCACTATTCTAAACAGATCCGTAAGTTTTTATGTCTGTGATAATAAAACTCATTGATCTTCCATAATTCATTGATTGCTTAGATATCAAGATGACAGGGCCGAATATGGATCAATTCGAAGCCTTTTTTTGAAGAGTCAATTTGGATTAGGACGGTCAGATCCCAGGCCGTCACTTTACTCTACTCACTCTTTTAATCCCTAATTATAATTATGCTCACGTAATTAGTTTTTTCCTGATTTTTCAACTTGATTTCCACTTTTACTTAGACAATTTCATGTATTGGTATGCGCACAGGTCCTGATCAGGTTTGGAATTATTGCTTCTATGCTGATGCATCCTAAACAATGTCAATAATAAGTTTGTGCTTTATGTCAATTCATGCTTGAGTTCAAGTATGTGCCATACATTTTCTAAACTATTTTCTTCCTTTGTAGTAACTGTTTTTTAGATACAGATGATATATTTGCTCATGGATCTAATCTTTTTTGCTTAGAATAGTTTAATATTTTCCTTTCTTACTTGATCTCCAAATTAAAGGTATCAATTTTGAGACATTTGGGTTTATTAGGTGCGAAATATGTTGTAGCGATGTGAGAGGTACTAAGACCGTGACACGAGGTGGTATTTCTTTATTGTAGGAATTTATTTTTATAACACTATCTTTTGAAAATTCTTCGGCTATAAACAAATTCACTCCAGTTGTTTTTCTCATGCTTTGTTTGCAGAACTTTATGATAATAACTATCTATTATGGTGACAAAAAACGAATGCTGCTATTCGAGGTAACAAACTCCAGAAATTCATCGCAGAGAAAACTACTCCTACAGTAAAATTTCTTTCTAAAGGACATGCTCCTTAAGATCCGGTAAATCAAGATTTTTTTGTTCATTGGGAACAATAGAATGGACTGTTGTTCTCTTGGATTATTTTATCAATGACTGAGTCAATTATTATGAGGATGGTTGGTTGTGAAACTTCGGCTCAAGTATGGAGACTCTCAAGACCTACTTTGCTTCTCAAACAAATGCCAAGATTTCTTAGTTTAAGACTCGATTGCTGAATACTAAGAAAGGTTATTCCTATATCAATGAATTTCTACGCAATATCAATTGATCAATTAACTTCTGTTTGGTATGTTTTCACTGTGAAATATGATATCGATGCTATTTTTGATGGATTTCCCTCTCAGTATAATACTTTCATTGTGTCTGTAAGTTCAAGATCTGAGTCCATTTCTATAGCATAGATCAAATCTCTCTTACTTGCCCAAGAAAGTTGGATTGAGAAACATCTCAAGGAACTTGATTCATCTAATTTGAATATTATAAATCTTGCTACTTAGAGTCAAAATCAATTTCATAAGAAGAGATTCAATGGTTTTTCTAGCCAAGGTTTCTTTCAACCTAATTTCAGAGGACAAAATGTTAGAAGTTTTAATAGTAATCCAAGTGATGTTAGAGGATTTAATGGCGGTAGAGATTTTAATAGTTGAGAAGGCAGATCTAATTGGTCTCAGAACAGGACACAATATCAGTTGTGTGGAAACTAGGACATGTGGCATTCAAATTCTATGAGAGGTTTAATTCCTCATTTCAGTGACCAGTACCATTTCAATATCACAGGAATAATAATCCCCTATCTCAAATATCTGCTCAAATTGCTTCAATGCTAGCTTCACCGGAATCAGTTTTTGATAACAACTGGTATCTGGAATATGGTGCTAAAAATCATTGCACATAGAACTAAATATTCTGGTGGATCAAAACCTTATGATGGTATCGAAAGAATTCATATGGGAGATGGCACTAGACTATCAATTCAGCATGTTGGTCACCAAGGCTTTCCTCGTGGAGGGAAAACTTGAAAAGATCTCTATGCTTTTACCTCATTAAGTTTGAAGATTAAGTCTACAATGAATTAGATCTGTATTTTGCTTGAATTTGGGTTCTGCAAGAATATCGGGCCACTGTGAAATTTGTTTTGGTAGAAGAAATTCAATCTGGCGGTAGTATTTCTCAGATTTGATTTTTTAATTATATTTTTACACATTTAGTAGGGAGGCCATATTTATGTGCTCTAAAATTGAAACCAAAAACCGTTCAGATATTATCCTTTTAGTCTGAATCTGTTTCAATATTTTTCCCATGCGTAATGATTATAGTCAAATGATAAACTTCCTCCTTATTTCATACCCCTCAAACTATGTGGAGTAAAATATTTGCCTAATTTTCTATTTTTCCTAATAAATTCTTACAAGAGAAATTGATGCTCAACACATTACAATTCAACATGTCACTTCCTAATCTGTAGGGTAGGTGTTAATTAATTTGCAGAATACTTATTTGATTCTATAGTGATCACATTTCCTTTTGCAGGAGTATGTATGATGATTGGGATTAATATTTCTATCCATATCAGGTGGTAAAATGAATGGCATTCAGAGAATAGAGCTCGAAATTTGGAGAAACCATTTCCAGGATGGTTGCGATAGATGGCGAACCTTTTTTATTCGAGTATAGGTGTTGCAGGAAACAGGCTACTCACAGATAACAACATCATGATGGTTCTGTCCTTTGCTCATCTTCTCTACTACTATGTTATTATTTTTAATATTATATACATCATTTAATTCCTCCCAATTTCTTTTCGAGCTTTGAAAAATGAGAGATATTTTATATGTACCTTAAGATACAATTAACAAAATACTTGAGCTTAGAGATTAAAAACACAGTAATAAATGATATATCAATCATATACTAATCATAATATTGTAATTTCTTTCTTTATCAAATTTCCTTCTGCTTTATAGATAATTTTTTTTTATAATCATCAGGGTTACACCTAAAATAAGGCTACTTTGAGTTGTCTTGTGACTCATGGTCAGGAGAAGTCACGTTGGCAATTTACTTTTACTCTACATGTGTAACTTAATTACGTAAATATGTGTTGTTTGGAAAGCTTACAAGGGGTTCCTCTTAATATGTGGTAAACAAAATACAAGGCATATAAATATGGGGTAATCCTATATCTTTTGCTTTTTTTATGAATAGGATTATCTATAGGCAAGCAAGACTTAGGTTTAAATATGTCTCTTATATTATTTTTGTCTTCTAATTTATTTTTTGGTATATTTTGTTTTTTCATTTCATATTTTCAAATGGATGTTACCGAACTTTTCAGATCTCAGGTAACATGTTTGTTTTAATTTTCATTCTTTTTCCTTTAGTGGTCACTTATAGTACAATTTTTCCTTTTGTTATATTTGATATGTAAAATGATTTGTAAAATGAAATGATTTTATCTTTCTCATAATCATCTCTTTTTGAAAGGGAATAGATGTTAAAATCATAAGGTGGACTTGGTTATATCTTGAGTCATTTTGTAGATAAGTTGCTCTCTTTGTTTTATGATCTGATATGGTATACTCCCTATTTTATGAATTTTAGATCAGCTAAACAAATACATGATCATAACTATCAAATGATTTTCCTTCCAAAATTACTGTCTCCAAAAGGTAACGTTATACAAGATTCAATACTAATGTTGTTAAATGGGTTTTATTGTGGCAGAAATAAAGTCTTATATTATTATGGCAACAACGGAATATGGTATTCTTATGATCCCAAAGTCATCTGAAGGTTCCAATAATTAAAAAGTAATCTTTGCACCAGCTTCTTAAATAACATTTAACGAGAAGGTGACTTCATTACCAGATGCTATCTAGGCTACTACAACATTTGTCTTGGTTACTGCAACATCTGTCTAGATGTTCTCTAGCCTGCTGTAAAATATGTCAAAGAACATATCGTTCATTTGTCAAAACAGGTACATTTTTTTTAGATTTTCATCATTTGTCGAAACAAGTCTCATAATCTCCAACGCACACATGAATCTATTTTCATTTACTTTTCATAAAGAGATAAATAGTGTTTTTTATTTCATCTTAACACACACATGAACTTGATTGTGGATTATACTTTAGGGATTGTGGATTATAAATAGTTTTTTGTTTATATCATTTCATGCACGTGTGCCCACTATCTACATGAGGATGAAATGATCTGGCAGCTATGAAATGTAACTGTAAAACTATAAATTTAATGTGAAATGTAATAATACAAAAAATTCATGGCATGTTTACTTCTTTTTTTAATTTTTATAATCAAAGTCTAGAACCTATTTTCAATAAAGTGAAGAGTTGGGATGGTTTTAATCATGTCAAAAGGTAACATTTGGGTAAGTGGTTTCAACATTTTGTATTAAGTTGAGTTTGTTGATCCCATTATTATAATATTTCAATTATCACGTTTAGTTTTATCTATTCGGGATTCCTTTCTGATTTTTGTTTGTTTATGTTATCAGGAATACATAGAATCGCCTATATCATAGAGCAACAGTTATATATTATGGCAACTATGTGATTGAACTCTTTGAGATGAGATTTTTGTTATGTTTGTACATTATTATTAGTTATAAACACAATTCGGTGGTTAAAATATTCCCGTGCCAATGGTAATTAAGATGTTTGTATTGTTGAACTAATTTCAGGAGAAATTTACATCCTCACAATTGATTAGACTAGAGCATATTTATATCCTCACTATTGATTTTGACATTTTACTGATTGCACGTGTGAAAATTAGGGACATTGCTTTCTTGGCTCAAATATGATACATTAATCTAGATGGATTTTTCTATTTTCACTTTATTTGTATGCATCTCATAATATCATATCACTACAATTTATCTTGGATAGAGTTCTTAGATGTTTTGTCTCATATATATAATAAAATTTATTATACGGTCTCACTATTTAGAAATCCAACACTCATTCTCGCTTCTTCATTTAATGTGGCGTACATTGTAGATTA
This sequence comes from Sambucus nigra, assembly GCA_949130495.1. Taxonomy (NCBI): domain Eukaryota; kingdom Viridiplantae; phylum Streptophyta; class Magnoliopsida; order Dipsacales; family Adoxaceae; genus Sambucus; species Sambucus nigra. Next base: position 66,727,065 of record OX422217.1, on the reverse strand, counting down.
TTTTTACGATTCCCGTGATCCAAATCTTTAAACTGAAACTCATTTAAAGTTGTTAGTAAGTATTAGGAACAATGTCTTACCTGAGCCAATTTCTGATATCATATATGTTTTTCTATTGACTACATCGGGGTGTAGTTGAGAGGCATGTTTTCACAGTGACGGGCACAAGCGTCGATGAAGAGACGATCGAATAGTTGGTTGACATGGGGGATAACGAATAGATTTTTCGGAAAGAAATTTGGGAACTCAGGAGAGGACTTGGTCTATGGAAATTCAAGAACATCTCGATGCTGTAAGAGAAGTCGAGAAGAAACTTCTTGAATTGCAACAAGTGTTTAAGAACATATCATTCGTTATTTAGTTTTTTTATTCTGATATAAGTTCACAACGCATTTTCTGTGATGCTCAATGCTTCTCCCTTAAGTGGTTAAATTTCTAATTATTTATGGGACTGCATTGCACTAATAGCGCCAAAGCCTCACGATTGGAGTTTTTATTATTGTTATTTTATTTTTGTACAAAGTCATAGTTTTTTTCATTATTTTTCATATTAGTTGGAAATTTTGAGATTTGTTTCTTATCGTTTTTAGTGGTTAGTGCTTAATAATGTCAATTGATTGTGATTGATGAATTTGAAAATAAACAGACAATAAAAACATGATTTTATTGATCTAGGAATACACCTCAAGTACTATTATGCATTCGTAGTTACATTAGTAGTTTCATTATCATTTTATCTATAAAACAAAGACATCACTCTTTCGTGCTGCTATTTTATATATGTATGTCCTTTGTTTAATGTGTTATACTGGCGTAATGGGTGTTTGCGTTTTATGTATGGGTTGGATAATTGCGCCCGAGCCATCAACATTTGATTTATATGGCCTATCTCCAATTTTCAGCTTGGATTTTTGGCTTTAGTGTAGCGTGTTTGGTTTCAAAATAGGATATCTTCGGGCCATTATTTTTGTACTACAATTTTACATTTACGTAATTGTTTTGGTTTTTCCTTACCTTCTTTAGTATTGTCCCTTCTATTTTATTCTTTAGTAGTTTTGGATAATTTTTATTTGTTAAGCAGGGTGGATAGTCCGATAAACAAAGGGGATTACGGTTATTTTCTTTTAAAAATTACACTTTCTTTTGTTGGGGGACGAATTTTTGTCGTTTTGCAATTACGTACTTTGAAATTTTTTTCCATTTTGCAATTACCTACTTTCAAAATTTTCGACGTACCTTCAGGCACGGGCATTCCGCTAGTAGAAAAGTCTTCTTTATAGAGGGATAAGTTAAGAGAGGGGTTATAGGGGATCTTTAGCTAATAGAATGGAATCAAAGGGCATACGTATGATGGGCATTAGGATGCATCCCGTAGAGATCCAGTTGTTAAGTAATTCAGTTCCTTTGAATTTGGTGATGAGGTGAGCAGGCTCTGCAGAGGTACTTTTGGAGGGACCTTCGGGGGTTTTGTAACTTTGGTATAGACTCTAGGCTGGGGAAGGCGGTGTTTCTTGAGCTAGAACCTCTTTCCTTTAGGGTGCCCTTTGGATTTTTGGTTGAGCCTGTGATAGGGTCATTATAAATGCGAGCCTACGAGAGGGCTTTCAATTGGGGTTGGTGACTTTCGTCGTTCCACTAATAATTCCATGGGGGGCTGTTGGACATGTCTTGAGGTTGGCCCTAAGTTTGTTCTTCAAATGGGAGGGTTGTAGAGTTTGGTGCATGGAGTTATAGGTTGATCTCAGGGATGCTGGCAAGCCATCCTTTCTTTATAGTGGTGCCTCGGGTGCGGAGGTGGTGTACCATGTTGCCCAGAAAAATACTCAAGAGGGGGTGAATTGAGATGTTGCAAACATTTTGTGTCAAATTAAAATTTCAGAAAATAGCTAATTTAAAACACGTTATCAAATTTCAGATTAATAAATCTTTAATGATTAAAACCATGAATTTCAAATAGATACAACCAATTAATTTAAACAAGTTAAAATATAGGTTTTAACACTCTATACATATTTAATTAATTAATTCAAAAATAGTTATTTTACTCTAAAAATTAATTTATTCAAATTTTGGAATTAATTTATTTGCAAGTTAGTGTGCTGAAAATATTAACTCAGCAAGAATATGCAAATAAATAAATAAAAGTGCGGAATATGAAATGACATCAAAATTTGACGTAGTCAGCCAAATCCCTGCCTACATTCATGTGCCTAGCGCCCCCTTTTCTTTGCGCTTCACTAAACTTGATCCACTTGCGTGTAGGATCAAACCACCTCGTACAACCGTTTGCAAGCTAACTCCTAACTTTAAACCCCGGGCCCACTTGCATGTAGGAACTAATAATTGTTACAATCAAAGCTTCAAAAGTTTCTGAATTTGTACTAAAAGGTATAATAATGAAACTCCTTAAAATACAATTTGTGATATGAGTTTCTTCTTCAATGAGACTTCAATAAAAAATATTGATATACGCTCTAGTGTTCTCTTCAATGAATGAGGAGAATAAAATTAATTTCTCCCTTTGAATGATGTAGTAGATGAATAATAAATTCAAGTGCTCTTTAATAATTTTTCAAGTGTCGTGCTTTTTGTTTCATACTCATCAATGCATCTTTTGAATGCTTAAATAATCTTGCAAATCTCCGTTTTTATCTTCGCAATAAAAATATAGCTATTGAGAGATGCAGATTGTATTCTCACAAAATAGGACTGAAAAAGGTTGTGTAAATATACCAAAGTAGCTCCTGCAAAATATGTTAGTCAAAGAAAAAAGATAGAGAACAAATCTTATATAGAGGGAACAAAGTGTTAGACATTTTAAATATCAAGATAAAGGATATTTTGAAATGAAGTGAAAGTCTTTTAATTAAAGAGATATCATAATTTTTCTTGACATTAAAAAAATCTGACTAAGATTTATATGATCTTTAGCGGTGGTCAAGAGATATAATTTAAAAGGATGTTAACATGTCTCAAGGTAAATAAAATAATAAGTCATAGCAAAGAACAATTTGAAAAAAGGTTAGCTGAACACGCTTGGCTTGAGACAAAAGAAGTATCGTCCGTGTAGATATACAACAGGCTGACATATGCGGTAAATTAAGCATGGCCCGATGTGTATTATTATCTGAGATGAGGTGAGAACATTAAACGATTTGCGTGGTTCAAGGACTGTATGAGTAAAGTATGGCTTCATGAGATTTTTTAATTCAAAATTTATTGTACGCACAATGCCCAAGGTATATTCAAAAGAGATATGAACAGATAGCTCACATGTCCAAAGATATTAAAATGGGGCTCAGTGAAAGTGATAGAACAGAAAAATATATAAGTAACTTTTCTACTATGTTTGCAACAATTTGTATGAATATATTATATACATATATGCTAAAATTAGTTTGACTGCCAAACTAAAGGAGAGGACATATGTTAAAGAACAAAAATGTTATTGGAACAGAATTTTTTATCAAAAGTAGAGATATCGAATTAGGTGGAGGGTTTCTATTGATTAGTTTGTGGCGTCCACGTCAGTGGGATAAGGAAACCGATCAATAGCACGCTGCCACGTATGTTTTTAGTCAAAATTTATGTCAAAAATTCGGGTCCAATAGAGAACTTTATGTTGAAAATGGGAAAGGCCCAAAATCACAACATAACACACACACACATATATAAAAAATCCAATCGCAGGCAACAAGACAATGCAAGATCGGACAAATAAAAAAAATGTGGCCCAAGGCCCTGAATGGATTTGTGATTTGATATGCCAAAAGGAAACGTGTTGGATTCAAGGACGATAGAATTCTAAATATAGAAAATATATTCATAGAAGAGAAACAAGTAAACAACCACCAAATAAGTAAATAGTTGGTCATATTCTCAATGCAATATGGATATAAGGTTGCTTAAAAATTAAGTCCAATATTTTTAATTGAATCAGAAATGTTAACTTGTAAAAAGACAACATATATACAAATAAAGTGATAACTATACAAAATTGTATAATTAATAATAGTATATAAATGTAATAAAATTAATTTTATTACAGAAAACAAATTACATAATACATTAAGAAGAGTTTTTTTGGAATCATCGAAATCAATATATTACATTAAACTAAATGTACATTAATTATAGTTAGAATAATTAAATATTAGATGAAAGGGTTAATTAGATTTTCGTTTAACAATCTCCCCCTTTTTTATGATGACAAACAATGATTCATAAAATGAATAAATTAAGCATAATTAGTGAATCATCTACATTTCTCCCCCTTTTGATATTTTTAAAAAGATTTTCAATATAAATCGAGTCTCAAGGGTAAAATGTGAAACTCCCCCTAACAAAAATAATTTGTACATAGGACACAACCATAAATCACAAGAGACATATATGAATATAATGAAATTTTTAATAAGCACATATTCAACGTAAATGTTCTCATAGCATGTATTTGAATTTTCGGATATACAAGAGTATCATCAAATAATGCATAAATCACCAAGATCATAAGATCAATAATATCTAGCACATAATGGTGAATATGTCACAACTCAATGTTTTCAAATAATTTGCAACAAGCACGCGATATGAGTTAAAAGATAGCGACATATATATAGCGATAATCATTTCTCATTTTGTTCATGCTTTGCCGTTTGGAATAATCAATAATATCCATAATAAATCATCAAAATTCATGATCAAGCATTTTTAAAAATTAATAAACATTTTCCTCCCCCTATGGGATACCAATGAAGGCCTATATGCATATAATAATTATGGTGCATCCTTATCAAGAGATAAAATATTTTCAATATTTACTTCCATAAAGTCATTTTCAATAAATCTAAAAAAAATTCTCAAATCATTTTAAATTTCAATAATCATATGATTTTTCAAATCAAGCACAAATATCACAAATCTTATTTTCTATCAAAATAATATTTTTCATGAATGACAATAGCATTCAAATAATGGGCCTAATCATGTGGCATGCCATAAATCTAGTTCAGAAAGATCAATTTGTTCATATCATGAAAATTAATAAATGCATATCATTAAATGAACAAGTAGCACGTATGACTAACAAATTTACAAGAACATTTTCGTTTCAAAACGATATACAATAAAGTCATGAATTTAACTAATATTATTAACCATAAATATATGTCAAAGAAATTATGAATATTCATCTCAACATTTTAACATCAAAATAAAATATGGGTCATAGAACATAAAATCATCAAATGATATATGATGTTCAAAAATCAAAAAGGTTGTTCCTTTACACCTTACTAATACCAAAGATATACCCATGTAAAATTTCTACAAGTGTGGCATATTCAACCTTAGGCAACGATACATGAAATTTGTAATGACAACTTTGAAGATTTTCTCTTTTGGTACCAAAATGTGTTAGGTCTATATGGGTTAGTATACATGATAGTTCCTTTTGGAACCTAAGCTAATTTTCTCTTTTCAAATTTGTATGAACAAGAATTTGAAAAATGTGTATATCTACCACAATATGTACACAAGCAATTATCCTGGTGGTTGGAGTAGTTTTGAAAGCTTTTCTCATTTTCATTAATGTTGTAACCCAATTCAGCTTTATAAAACATCCATCTTTGACTTCCTAGTAACATGTCCAAATTTTTCTTTCCATTTATAAATTTTTCAAGACTTCTTGTAAAATACTCAACTTGAAACTTCAATTTCTTATTTTCAGACTCAAGTTTTTCAAGAGATATGCTACTAGTATTTTCTATTTTTAAACTTTCAACTTCTTTTTTTAAATAATGATTTTTTAATTTATCTCATTAATTTCTTTTGAATATAAATCTCATTTTCTAGAAAGTAATGAATGAGACTTTTTAAGTTCAACATATTTATTTTTAAGTTCTTCAAAATTATCACATAATTCATCAAAAATATTTTGCAAAATGACCCTTCAGCGTGTACTTTAGGTAAAAACAACTTTGTTCCAATTTTTAGTTAAAACTAGTTTTAACTTCTTAAACCCTAAACATGCATCTAAGTGATTAAATCCATTCGATGAACAAAGCATGCGGTAAAAGAAACAATTTCAGGAAAAATCTCCGAAGGGCAAAACCTTTTTATTTCACTATAATTTGTAAGACACAACTTACACGGATTACAATGAAATAGGGTGACATACGAAATACCCACAGGTGTCGGTTTCGATGTCTCGGTTAAAATCTCCGGCAGGAACTCCAGGTGTTCATCAGTAGAGAAGAAGACAGCTTCTCCACAAGTTACTTCATAATAACTCTCTCTACAATAGCGCGCAGCTCTTCGGTTATAGAGTTCTCCTCACAAAGTGCACAATGGTGTAGTGAATGAATTATCTTCCGGTAAACGCGTTCAAGATCACTTAACTTTGGAATTGAGTAATATGATCTTGAATAAACACCAGATGAATGAAAAACTGTATGGGAATAAGTTTTCGAAATAGTTATGCCTCGTGAAACTTTTGCAGATACGATTTTTTATTTATAACTGAGTATCACAGAGTCCAAGAAAATAAAAACACGAAAATCGAGGCGGGTAGGTCGTTCGAGCGAGATGGAGATCTCGTTCGCGCGACATAGGGATGTCGTTTGAACGACTCCCAGTCTCGTTCGAGCGACAGAGATAACAAAAATATTTTTCCTTTTAAATAAATCCCCGAATTTTCTTTAAACTTTTTGCAACTCAGAAATATTTTTAAAACATAAAAAGATTTAATTCCCAATTATTTAAATCACCCAACAAGCATTTAATCAATATACAAAATTACTCAAATTCTTATAAGTATTCATACCTGAGTGATCTTAAACAAATGCAACACCTCTTGACTTGAAATCGTTTTCAAAGCTTTAGATTACACATTCTTGGACTTGAACTTTGTAGTAGGCTCAATTAAACTCTGTAATAAAAACTAGCCTGAGACTTAATTTATTTTGTCCAGAATTAAGCCAATTAAAACAAAAACACATGATAAGAATTATGTTCTTACAAATCTCCCCCTTTGGCTATTCCGGGAAAAAACTAAACAAAATGCTATATGCCGTAAACAAATGCATGTCCTATCCCAAAACTCCGAAATATAAAAATACAGGACATAGTGAAACTGAATAAACGGCAAGTATCTAAATCTGATTCTGTCTCTGAATGGCAAGCATCTGAATCTAATTCTGTCTCTGAATGACAATCATTTGAATCTGTCTCTGAATGTGATGTATCAATAAATATCTGAATCTCTGAAAATAATACCTACACACACAAGACATAAACAAGTACCCAAGCGAAGTATGTAGGAATAAAATAAATATAATATCATCATAAATACTAAATACTCCCCCTACATCACATATCTCTCCCCCTTTTTGCCTGGAATAGACAAAAGGTGGGACGAACACACCAAGTCTAGTATGAATATATGAGAATGAATAACATGGCTAGAGAAACAATATCAGTATGACAATGGAGAGCAAAAGATAGCAGTAACAGGATAATAATGCGAGAAACACTAAAACTGCAAAATAGACTATACATCCATATCATAAAATAAACTAATAGTGATACAACGGTCCAGAAGAGTACATTATATCTGAGAATAAATAAATACATCAAGAATCACAATGTCTCAGATACAATAAAATACAGCTAAGCATCAGTAGGATCATCAGCATCATCATCATTAGAGTACGTAGATGAAATATGATCTAATCCAGAAGAACCTACGCCTCTCATCTGCTCTCTCTGCCTCATCTCATCAAAAAATGTTGTCATCTTGGACTATGCAAGAACACGAGCTTCGGCCTCAACAACAAATCTGGCCATGATAGAGTCATACATCCTGGACTGAGCAGCTACTTGTGCCTGTAAAGTCGAAACCTCCTCCTCAATAGGATGAGAGGGAGCAGGAGTGGAGGGTGGTGCTGAGAAAACTCAGAGGTGCTCGGGATAGAGTGATCACCAGGCTGACAGGTGTCAGCATCAGGGAAGGCTCCCTCAGGGGGTGGAGCACAAGCTCTCGCCACTGGTGGAAAATGACTCTTGGAACGAGTGAAAGTATTATGATCAATAACGGCAGGCGAAGGGAGACGCTGATCACCCTCTAAAGCAGGAACCCCGGCAGAGGTGCAAATGATGGAGATGAGAATCCCATACGAAAGAGCAGGGCGAACTGGGATGGCACCACTGACGGTAGGGCTGTCAATGGACCGGGTCTGGACCCAGACCCGATCCGGACCCGACCTGAATTAACGGATCTGAGCAAATTTTATAGACCCGATTATCCGATTACCCGATTAGTTAATGGACCGGATCTGGATATACATGACTCCGATCTGATAAGGACCCGACCCGAATGTGTATATATATAATATAATAAATATATATATATTTATATATAATATTATATGTATATATAGTCTTACATATAGTTACTAAATATATATATAACTAACTTATATATATATATAACAGTTTTACATACATATATACATACATATATATATATATATATATATATATATATATATATATATATATATATATATATATATATATATATATATAAGTTATATATATATATATAAACAGTTTTACTATATATATATATATATAAATACAGTTATACAGTTTATATATATATATATATATAATCGGGTCGGGTATTCAGGTCGGGTCTCCGGGTCCTTAACGGATCCGGGTCTGGATCCATTTTTTGAGACCCGTCGGGTAATCGGGTAAGACCCGATCCGTTAAAAATATACTCGGATCGGATCTGGATATACCCAGACCCGATCCAGACTCGACCCGTTTACACCCCTAACTGACGGTAACATATGATATAACACGAAGCATAACCGTCGGTAGATCGATATCCCACCTCTGAGAGACGTGATACATGAAATAAACGATTTCAGATCCAATCTGAGTATGATTTATCCTAGGATAAATGGATGATGACACAAACCTATTAAGTACACGGAAGGCAGGAAAAAGCTGGCGATGGTAAATAGTAGTACCTACCCGGGGAATCTCCCAGAAGCAATAACGTAGAATATCATCATATGTGGGTCCATCATCGGTATAATGAGGAAACATAGCATCAGGGACACGAGGAAGGTGCAAACAGGCAGCTATGAGATCAGTTGTGACGAGAACAGGAACGCCATCAACAGTAGAAAATATCCCCTCTGCGTGGGGAAGAGCGCGAAAGAAAAACTCTCGGACAATGTCCGGATAAACAACCCCACGAGCCTCAAACATATAATCCCATCCCCTATCAGACAACCAGTGTTGAATGCCTAACCCCTGAAACTTAGAATACCGAAATAACCTCTCTGAAAAAATCGAACGAATGTGGAGACCCAATAAACAGTAATGATCATACTCAGCATGAGTGGCCCATCTCACTGGGGAATGTGGGGACCCATTGGCCTGAGCTCTCTGAGTTGTAGCAAAGGGTGGTGGAGCGTCGAGTCGACCTGTCAGAGCATCATGACGTCTAGGTGGTAGGACAAAAAAGTGTAATCTGTGATGAGTGAAAGGGAAAAGTCGCCAAGGAACACACACATACCTAAGAACCTATCTTTGTATAATAGTCCAACCACGCCACCGCGAACACCAACCACAACAACATCAAAAATCAACAAAATAATTCTAAAAACAGCAACCAAAATTTTCAAACATATGATTTCCAAAAAAATATGAACAGTATTACCTCAAAATCATCGAAAAAGCTAAAGACGATTTTTGTGTACTGGGTCAGTCGCTGGAGAAGACAACTCGAAAAACAACCGTTGACAATAGATGATAGGGATAGAACAACGCACCCAAGAAGAGACAAAATCCCAGAAAAATGAAGCTTCAAAAACATTATCAATGGCGTTTTTTTTTTCTCCAACAGAGTTGCTGTCACTAGAGAGAAAGGGGTATGTGAGAACGATAGGAGAGAAGAGAGATCGTCTGATGTTTAAGGAACCCCTCATATCGCTTGATGTCGTTTGAACGACTTTGAGAAGTCGCTTGAACGAGATCTTCGCGCAACATAAGATGTCGTTCGAACGAGAAATTTTAAAATTCTAGAAACACCCCAAAAACATTCAGTATTTGCCCAGTGAAAAAATTATCCGAAAAAAGTACCTGGAGAGCAGAAACAATTTTGAAACAGACTCAAAATAGAAAACAGTGTAAAAAGTGACCAACGGGAAATACATGTTAACATGGTACTAATGTGCTCAATTATGAAAGTGAATTGATTGAGAGTGAACTACAATAAATGAGTCATCATTTCAATACATCGAATCGACCAAAGAGTTCTAATTGATAGCAAGGAATCATCCAACTTCATCAAAGCCATGTGTGACAAAATAAGTGTGAGTTTGATGAACTAAATTTAATCCACATGCATACAAGTTCGGATTGTTGACGATTCTACAAACAATAGCGTCATGATACAATGTTTCAACATAGGATTCGTGGTGCAAACCTGTTTAATTAATTTCCAACCAAACTCCCTCATATATATGAATTTATCAAGATCTTTAGAAATATCTATCAATCTCAACTTAGAGAAAGTCCTATTGGCCCCAATTATTGGCATATGAATTTTTATTACCTTGATTTTCTTTTGGGCTCTTTTAAACGGTGGCTTTCACGAATAGTCAATTTTATACTCTCGCAACCCTTTTTCGTGAACACTCATCATTTTTCAATATCAATTCTCACGAAAAACGGTTCTTACAAGCGCACCTCCTCCTTAAGTTTACTTACACATAGATGACAAAATTAAGATAAGAGCGTCTCACCAAACTCAAATATGCAAGAGACGTCAAACATTCATATAAACTCGTGCATGTGTGCAAGGATGACATATAAGCAAAGTCGAATCAAAATTCATATCAACTTCGAAACAACCCCATAGTGCAAAGGTTAAGATCATTCTAGGCACCAATAATAATGACCAAAAGCCCTAGCCACATAAATAATGAACGAAGAGGGGAATCAAGCACACCAATATCCCATATCAACCATGTAACCTCACAACTCAAAAACCAAAAATCTTTTTGTATTTTCAAAAGTTTTATAAAAAGCAAAATATTTTTGTATTTTTTCGAAACGACTCAAATAAATAACAAAAACAAGAAACATGCCATAACACTAGCCAAATATAACGCAAGATTTAAATACTAGTGTATGAAAAACCAACGAACAACCTCAATCGAAAGAAGAAAGATGAGGAGAACCATGAGCAATGATGCGAGAATCACCAAGCCTTATACCTAACGCTTCTAAATCCGACTTCCTAACCCAAGTAGGTGTGAACCGATGAGTAGAGGCATTGGGAACCAGAATGGCTTTAGACTTTCTAGGAGCATTCTTAAGATCGTAGCAAAATCGTCTAAGATGACCTCTCCTACCGCAATGAGTGCAAGTGTAGATACAATGAGGAGCGTGTCCTATAGGCCGATAATACCTCACGTACCTAGGTGGCTTTCTTGTTTGCATGGTTTTGGCTTTGGGTACAGGTACGACATGATTATTAAAGCCAATACCTCTCCGATTATCTTTGATTTCGACGGTGCCTATGATTTTGTCTAACCTTTCAGACCTAGCCTCCAAATCAAACTTAACTTTACTCGAATCTCTCAGTTTTTCTTCAAGCTCACCTATCCTTGACTCAAGTAAACGCGTAGAATTTTCAAACTTCAAAATTTCTTTTTTCATAGTCTTCATCAGTCCCCGAAGACTATTTCTCTCACACTCGATATATTCTAGCTTCTCTCGAATTTTCTTTTCTTGTGCCCAACGATCCTCAATTAAAACATTGGAATTATTTATTTCTATGGCACGTTATTTCAACATAGCTCCTAATTTCACGCTTGCTTTCTTTGATTTTAAAGTTTCTCCGTACAATTCTTTGAAAGAAGTTAGCAAATCCACACTCACCTCATCCTCACTCTCATGAGTATCAACTTCTGTGGCTGCCGAAGAATCATGCAAAGGTAAGCCTTTATCACTTATACGACTAGCCACAAAGGTGGGAAGTTCACGCTTACTAGCAAAAAAGTTTTCTTCTTCTGGGTCACTATCACTAAGGATAGAAACACGATTAAAATTCTCCCTATGTTTAGTGGGACACTCATCCATCTTATGACCAAAACCTTTGCAGCAAAGACACTTTTCACAATCACCCTTATTAACTAGTTTTTTAATAGTAGTTTTCATGTGAGATTTCCAATTAGATGATTCAAACAAGTGAATTCTAAAATCATCAAAACCACCTAAAGGCATACCTAAAGACACGGGATCACAAACACAATAAGATAGTGCAACAAGTTCTGATACCAATTTGAAAACGACCATTTAGCGTGTACTTTAGGTAAAAACAACTTTGTTCCAATTTTTAGTTAAAACCAGTTTTAACTTCTTAAACCCTAAACATGCATCTAAGTGATTAAATCCATTCGATGAATAAAGCATGTGGTAAAAGAAACAATTTCAGAAAAAATCCCCGAAGGGCAAAACCTTTTTATTTCACTATAATTTGTAAGACACAACTTACACGGATTACAATGAAATAAGGTGACATACAAAATATCCACAGGTGTCGGTTTCAATGTCTCGGCTGAAATCTCCCGCAGGAACTCCAGGTGGTCAGCAGTAGAGAAGAAGACGGCTTCTCCACGAGTTACTTCATAAGAACCCCCTCTACAATAGCATGCAGCTCTTCGATTATAGAGTTCTCCTCACAAAGTGCACAACGGTGTAGTGAATGAATTATCTTCCTGTAAACGCGTTCAAGATCACTTAACTTTGGAATTGAGTAATACGATCTTGAATAAACACCTGATGAATGAAAAACTGTATGGGAATAAGTTTTCGAAATAGTTATGCCTCGTGAAACTTTTGCAGATACGTTTTTTTATTTATAACTGAGTAGCACAGAGTCCAAGAAAATAAAAACACAAAAATCGAGGAGACAGGTCGTTCGAGCGAGATGGGGATCTCATTCGCGCGACATGGGGATGTCGTTGTAACGACTCCCAGTCTCGTTCGAGCGACAGAGATAAAAAAATATTTTTTCTTTTAAATAAATCCTCGAATTTTCTTTAAACTTTTGCAACTCAGAAATATTTTTAAAACATAAAAAGATTTAATTCCCAATTATTTAAATCACCCAGCATTTATTCAATATACAAAATTACTCAAATGCTTATAAGAATTCATACCTGAGTGATCTTAAACAAATGCAACACCTCTTGACTTGAAATCTTCTTAAATGCTTTAGATTGCACATTCTTGGACTTGAACTTTGTCGTAGGCTCAATTAAACTCTATAATAAAAACTAGACTGAGACTTAATTTATTTTGTCCGAAATTAAGACAATTAAAACAAAAATACATGATAAGAATTATGTTCTTACAAGTAACTCATAATAATCAATATTATCATCATCGCTATCACAAGAGGATTCAACGTTAGAGTGTACCCTATTTTCCATAGACATGAAACAAAGATGAACAACTTCATTTTCGTTTGAATCTTCATCGGAAGAGCAAGTGTCGGAGTCAGTCCATGATGTGGCCTTCAATGCCTTATTCCATTTTCTTATACTTTAAACAATTAGGTTTAATGTGTCCAACTTCATCGCAACAATAACATCTTAGTTCAGATTTGGAATGAGTGTCATTATTGAACTCTTTTGAAGCCCTTCTTCTTTTTTTGGCTTTCCTTTTTGAAGCAAGATATTTTTTGAAATCTTTAGCCAAGAGGGAAACTTGATCGTTGTCTTCACTCTCTACCACCTTGCTTGAAGATTTGAAAGCAATGATTTTTCTTGCCTTAGGTTTCTCCTCTTTTGCAAGTTCCTTGAGTTAGATCTCATAAGTGATTAGAGAACCCAACAGCTCATCAATAGAGATTCGTCTTTCTCTTATTTCTTCTTTGATAGCCAACTTTTTGGTAATCCAAGTTGCTCGTAATGACCTGAGAATATTACTCATCAACTCATTGTCAATATAGATTTTTCCAAGAGATTTCAAACCATTCATAATATTTGTGAATCTAGTTAACATATCAGAAATAGATTCATCGATTTTTATTTTAAATAACTCATAACTATGAACAAGCATAATGATTTTATCTTCTCGACTTGTTCCTCTATATGTGACTTCTAATCTATCTCAAATTTCTTTAGCAGATTCACAATAACAAATTCTATTATACTCGTTTGCATTAAGGGCACAACGCAAAATATTTATAACTTTAGCATTTATTTCCATTCATTTTCTTCTTTAGGAACAAAAACATTATTTTCCATTTTCATAGGAACAAAATGACCATTTATGACAACTCTCCAAACTTCCTAATCATGTGAATGAACAAAATATTTCATTCAATTTTGTCAACAATTATAATCATTTCCAGAAAATAGAGGAGGTTTATATATAGACTGGTCTTCACTAAGGAATGTTGTAATATTTGCCATGGTCTTTAACTCTAAGATTGATAAATTCAAAAATAATTAGAGCACTAACTCTGATACCAATTGCACCAGGATACACACTAACCGTTCATGGCATGCAATTGTATCTCATAACAACTTTTTACGCCAGTTGCCTCTCGCCAATTACAACCCACATCGGGCCTTAACCAATGGGACACTCTAGGGGTAAGAGTCATTACTTCACCACACTGTCATGAAGCTACACCCCCCTATGAGTTTGGTTCCTCTTCCAAGGTGAAGATTTTCAACCATAGAAAATCTGATACCAATTGTTGCCCAAAAATATACTCTATAGGAGGGTGAATTGAGATTTCGCAAACTTTTTGGGTCAAATTAAAATTTCAAATAATATTTAATTGAAAACACCTTATCAAATTTCAGATTAATAAATCTCTAATGATTAAAAATATGAATTTCAAATAAATACAACCAATTAATTTAAACAAGTTAAAATGATAATTTAACACTCTATAAATATTAAATTAATATTTCAAAATTAATTAACTAATTAGAATATAATAATTTTATCCTAAAAATTAATTTAGTCAAAAATTCGGAATTAATTTATTTGTGAGTTAGTGTGTTGAAAATATTAATTCAAGTAAGCATATGCGAATAAATAAATAAAAGTTCGCAAAATAAAATGACACCGAAATTTAACGTCGTTCGGTCAAATTCCGGCCTACGTCCACGCGCTTAGAACCCCCATCTCCTTTGCGCTTCACTAAACCTGATCCACTTGCTGGTAGGATCCAATCACCTCGTACAAACATTTGCAAGCTAACTCCGAGCTTCAAACCCCTTGGACCACTTGTCACCGTTACAACCGAAGCTTCAACAAAGCTTAAAAAGGTTCTGAATTTGTAGTACAAGGTATAATAATGAAACTCCTTAAAATACAATTTGTGACATTATTTTCTTCTTCAATGAGACTTCAATAAATTATATTGATGTAGGCTCTAGTCTTCTCTTAAATGATGAGCATAATAAAATTAATTGCTCATTTTGAATGATGTAGAAGCTGAGTAATAAATTCAAGTTCTCTTGAATAAATTTTCAAGTGTCTTACTTTTTGTCTCATACACATCAATGCATCTCTTGAATGCTTAAATAATCATCTTCAAAAATTAGTTGTCAGAAACATTTCTTCAAGGCATTAAATCCTTCGAATTTTGCTGAGATGAAATAGTCTTAAAAACTTATCTTTCAAATCTCCATTTTTATCTTCTCTATAAAAACATAGCTGTTGAGACATGGAAATGTTGTTCTCATAAAATAGGACTGAAAGAAGCTATGTAAATATACCAAAGTTGTTCGTACAAAATATGTTAACCAAAGATAAAAGATAGAGGGCAATTTAAAATACAGGGAACAAAGTGTAGACATTTCAAATATCAAGATAAAGGATATTTTGAAATGAAGTGAAAGGCTTTTAAAAAGATATCACATTTTTTCTTAACATTAAAAAATCTTACTAAGATTTATATGGTCTTTTATCGGTGGTCAAAAGATATAATCTAAGAGGATATTAACACGTCTCAAGGTAAATAAAATAATAAGTCATAGAAAAGAACAGTTTGACAAAGAGTAATGCTATGCGTACAAAATAACTCCACAAGGTCTCCCCCCAAAGCCATAATTTTTTGTGCTCTGGCGGGACCCATACCACAAGGCAATGTTTAATAGGTAGGCGAGAGAATATGTGGAATCCACATCAGATTTATGAGAGGTTTTGGGGGAGTTTTTTGTACTCATAGCATTATTCTTTGACAAAGAGTAATGCTATGTGTACAAAATAACTCCACAAAATCTCCCCCAAAAGCCATAATTTTTTGTGCCCTGACGGGACTCATACCACAAGGCAATGTTTAATAGGTAGGCGAGAGAATATGTGGAATCCATATCAGATTTGGGGGAGGTTTTGGGGGAGTTTTTTGTACTCATAGCATTATTCTTTGACAAAGAGTAATGCTATGCGTACAAAATAACTCCATAAAATCTCCCCAAAATCCATAATCAAAGGTTAGTTGAACACACTTGGCTTGAGACAAAAGAAGTATCGTCCTTGTAAGAGCATCATTAATGGAGAAAGGTAATGAAATGTATCTTGCTTAACGAAAAAATGAGTTTTAGCTTTCGTGAGAAACAGTTTCCACAGTGGAGAAAGAAAATAAATTTGTAAGTTATGTTCCTACAAACTAATGTTATTCGTAGGAAGAAAAAAAAAATTCCTACGCTTAACATTAGTTCGTAGGAACATGTAAGAATATAAATGTTTAACTTCTTACGAACTTCATTTGTTCGTATGAGTTCCAACGAACTTCAGAAGTTCGTAGAAATTCTTATGAACAAATGAAATTCGTAGAACGCCTTTATAAATTCTGTATCCGTTCAATAAATTTAAAAAATCTCTACAAATCCTTTTACGAATTTTGTCAACTTTATCCCATCACTACAATACTTAAAATTTACAAAGTTATCAAATCTTTTGGATTTGAGCATCCCATTGCAGATGCTCTATATATACAACAGGCAGACATATGCTATAAATTAAGGGGCTTTGTAAATTTAGTACCTATTGTAATATGCATTTTGGAAATAGGACGACAAACATTTTATTTATGGTTTTAGTCCCTATTTTTGAATAAAGCCGCTGACGCGGACCCATATTCATAAAACGTCGACCAATCACAGCATGCCACGTGTCCCTTTAATTTGAAAATAGGGACTAAAAATGAAAACAAAATATTTGTTGTCCTATATCCATAATCAACATTATTTTAAGTCCTAAAATTACATAATCTAATAAATTAACGCATGGCCCCATGTGTATAGTTATTTGAGTTGAGGTGATAACATGAAACGATTTATGTGGTTGGAGGACTGTATGAGTAAAGTATGGCTTTATGAGATATTTTAATTTAAAAGTTATTGTGCTGTCAAAACAACTTGTACGCACGAGGCCCAAGGTATATTCAAAGGAGATATGAACACACAACTCACATGTCCAAAGATATTAAAAACGTGGGTAACTGAAAGCGATAGAACAAAAAAATATATATAAGCAAATGTTTTGCTGTTTTATACATATATATGCTAAAAGTAGTTTGACTGGCAAACAAAAAGAAAGGACCGGTCAGGGAATCTTTATGTTGCAAATGTGAAAGGCCCAAAATCATAACATATAAGTAAGAAATATATATATAAGTAAGAAAATCGCAAGTAACAAGCTATATATAAGTAAGAAAATGTGTACTTGGTGGCATAAGAAATATATATATAAGTAAGAAAATCGCAAGTAGCTATATATAAGTAAGAAAATGTGTACTTGGTGGCATAAGAAATATATATATAAATAAGAAAATCGCAAGTAACAAGCTAATGCAAGATCGGATAAGAGTAATGCTACTCTTCCCGATTGATTCTCCATGCCAAACCGAATGTCCAGCTGGGCAACACATGAAAGCAAAGGTTATTGAAACGTTATTTTTTTTCAACAAAAAGTTATTCTTTTTTAATAAAAATGACCGTTTTTAATCAGAAATTGTTTTAAAATTTTAAAAAAAATGTGTTCAACTTCTTATAACTGTTTTAAAAAATAAAATAAAAATATTTAACTGTTTAAAAAAAACTTCTTAATTTTTCTTAAAAAATTTATGTTTTTATGAATTAAAAAAAACAAAAGAACACGAGCATGACTAAATTAAAACAACCCGAATACGATCGAATTAAATGTGTCAAAAAATAATTTTTTTTTTTACCAAATACCCAATTAGTATTTGCGGACTTTTTGAAAAAAAAATAAAAACACTCGATGTGTGCCGCTGCGCGCAGACCCTTAAAAATAAGAGAATATTGGTTAAATTAGTGTTTGACGACTTTTTGGAACAAAATAAAAATACTCGGTGTGTGCCGCTGGCGCGGACCTTTAAAAATAAGAGAATATTGGTTAAATTAGTGTTTGAAGAGTTTTTGAAACAAAATAAAAACACTCAATGTTTTAATTTTTTTAAATAATATCTTTTAATTTTTGTTAAAAATAAATAACAAGTGTAGATATATAATGTATTATTTTTTTAAAAAAGATTAAGGCTGTGGATTGTTTTGGCATGAAATTAAGGGTGATGATCAAATTGTGTAGGAAATCAGTAGACATCAAGTATTGTTAACAACTGTTTTATTTTGTAAAAGTCTGTATTTTTTATATAAAAAATAATGTTTTATAAATTAAAAAAACATATATTTTATTATTAAAATTAAAAAAAGACCATCATTTGATTTTTTATTATTAAAAAAAATAAATAAATAAAAACAGTGTTTTATATTGTTAAAAAATAGTGTTTTTTTTATTAGTGCTGCTGGCGCCGCCCACATTCAATAAATGATGTTGGTCCAGGAATGATGATCCGCGTCAGTGGCATTAATCAATTGTCAATCTAAGACATCAAATTAAACATGTTTTTTATTATTAAAATTAAAACAAATATTTTTTTTATAAATAAAAAAATTATGTTTACTATTAAAAAGTCCCTCATCACATAAATAAATAAACTATGTTTCAAAAAGTTCATCACCACATAAAAACACTCAAAGTGTATCGCTGGCGCGTACCTTTAAAAATTAGAGAATATTGGTTAAATTAGTGTTTGAGAATTTTTTGGAACAAAATAAAAACACTCAAATTGTGCTACTCATGATGACTTTTAAAAATAAAAGAATATTGATTAAATTAGTGTCTGAGGATTTTTTAGAACAAAATAAAAACACTCAAAAATGTGTTGCTGCCGCGGACCTTTAAAAATAAGAGAATATTTGTTAAATTAGTGTTTCAGGTCTTTTTGAAATAAAATAAAAATACTCAAAATGTGTCGCTGGCGCTAACCTTTAAAATAAGAAAATATTAGATAAGTTAGTGTTTGTGGATTTTTTTGAACAAAATAAAAACACTCAAAGTGTGTCACTGACGTGAATCTTTAAAAATAAGAGAATATTGGTTAAATTAGTGTTTGAGGTTTTTTTGGAACAAAATAAAAAGAATTGGACTAAATATATATTAAAGATGTTTAAAATTAATTTAACTTTTAAATAAATTATAACTCTAATTATTTATCAATCTAAAATAAATTTTAAAAGAATATTTTTTAATTTTAATTTAAAATAAATCAACTTTAGATATATAATGCATTATTTTTTTAAAATAAATTAAAAGTGAAAATTATTTTTTGTCATGTAATGGAATGAAGGGTGGAGATGATTTCGGTATGGGTTGGGTATCTCCCATTCCGGGAGTCTATCTTTATCCATCGGATAAATAAAAAAGTGTGGCCCAAGGTCCTGAATAGATTTGTGATTTGATATGCCAAAAGGAAACGTGATGGATTCAAGGAGAATATAATTATAAACATATAAAATATATTCATAGATGAGAAACAAGTAAACAACCACCAAACAAGTAAACAGTTGGTTACGTTCTCAATGCAATATGGAGACAAGGTTGCATAAAAATTAAGTCCAATACTTTTAATAAAATCGAAAATGTAATTTTGTAAAACAACAACATATGTACGAATAAAGTGATTACTATACTAAAATTGCATAATTAATAATAGTATATAAATGTAACAAAGTTATTTTTATTATAAAAAAATACATAATATATTAAAAAGAGTTTGTTTGGAATCATCAAAATTAATATATTACATTAAACTAAAATGTACGTTAATTATAATTAGAATAATTAAATATTAAATAAAATGGCTAATTACATTTTCGTTTAGCAAATCGTGGAAGCATTCAACGGGGGTTAAGTCAGCGGATCTCAAAATGACTTTTAGAGCGGTCTCATCAAGAAATAATGTGAGTAATCACTACACCCAAAATAGCAATCTGACATGATTTTAAACCGTTCTAAACCCAATTTAGCACGATTTAAAACCGTGTCAGAATCGATCGTTTCAAATTTTTTGGCACGGTTTAAAATCGTACCAGATTGTCAAATCTGACATGCTTTGGCACGTTAAAAACTTTGCCATATTTTAATCTGGCACACTTTTGACATGATTTCTGTGACAACCCGCTTAAAATAATAACGGGTGGCCAGCCCTATACTAAATTAAAACAGGAATCTCAAATGAATCATTCTTAGTATCAACTGTCGATACTAAAATAACATCTGCTAGCTACCCAATACCGTAAGAAGCAGATGCCAAAAAAAAACATATGAAGAACATCATGCCAACACTAAAATAACTAACAAGTAAGATATAAAGAAATGCACTCACGCACAACCGCAAAAGGATGTACTCATAAAAATGTAACAAGTGCAAATAAAATAATTATACCCGAATATGCTGTCGGGTAACCGATAATACAATAATCCAGAGAAGAGAAGTATAAAAATGCTAAAAGTAACTTTAGAGTATAAACCTGATACACCAAAATGAATCCTATCTAGATTTACAAACGGTATGAAACGACTATAACAAAATCCAGCAACAGTAAGCGTCTGTTAGAGCTCCCAAAATACTGGATAAAATAGCATCATCGGTATCCTTGCGGTGGGACACCTGTAGTACAATATATACATATGTCGCAAGAGAGAGAATAAACGGGTTAGAGCGCGAGGTGTAAAAATGTTTATAGCAAGTGCATAACAGTGCATAATAATTATAAATGCACAATTTCACAAATAAAGTGGAGTCGCACTCCCTTGAAACTCACAAACTCACCCCTCAACTAAAGTGTGCACCGATACGTATGTACATAAACTTAAGTGTATCTACCCGATATCTTCTAAGGTTAATCCAAAATCTTCCCATCCTATCATACCTTAAGTTTACACCCAAACTATATGTATATGTATAAATCATATAAGCACACACATAAATACCTTATTGGAATTCTTCAGATTTAATATCTATAACTTAGGCAAGTCATTAACGATAAAATAAACATAAACTACATCCTACAGTTTTAAAACTTCTATCACTAAACAACATACATATAAGTACTGAGGACTAAACTTCTCCCTAATCCCAATATTGCGCGGCGTTTCGTGCGTGGGACGTCTCGCAAAGCGAAATCCAAATAAGGAACCCCCCGATACACTACTCCTTAACAATGTTGATCGTAGGGATCCATTATGTCCTCCACACATATCCTATAACTACAACTACTTAATTATTGAATACTATCTCTAAGTACACAATTAGAATCTCTATTTAAATCCTTGGGGTCAATATATCCGCAATAGTCTCTAAGTGCGATCTTTCGACCCTGATAAACTAGTACACCGAAATCACACGAGATGTACATCTTAGAAAATGCATATCACCTTCACCTATTGGATATATATATATATATATATATATATATATATACCTAATCATTCAATTCTATAACCACATATACATAACACACATAAAACACACTTTCCAATACTCATAACATAAAGGGTTATAGGATACAAAATACTGCACCATGCTATCATCTTCAAGGAATTACTCACTTTCTCCCGGGTTACCACATATCGGACTATTATCACACCGCCATGGTAACAAAATCAATCCTAACATATAGGAAGCGGTCATAGTTCCTAATCGGAAAGTGAGAATGAATCATACCCAAGACTTCTCACCTCCAAAAATAAAATCACAAAAATAATAATAGACGACTATGACCTGAGGACTATACGCACCCTGCTCCTGAATCCAGGGGGTTCACCCACATCGCGCAACCTCCCATGATAGCATGTGCCGGGTATGGTCTCACAATAAGTATATATATCATTCACACCACAAATATATATACATGCAATCACATCATATGTAAAAATCATCACACAAGAGATATACATTCGCACCATATATATACCCATTCAAATATATATATATATATATATATATATATATATATATATATATATATATATATATATATATATATATACCCTATCTCCAATCATTATTCATTAAGTAAAAAAAGCTGGTGATATAAATATAACTCTCGTAATACTCACCCTTATTATAACGTATACCTACTCAAAGCAATTTCCCTTATACGGTCCCTCACTTGAAACATATACATCAAATTCACCTATGATATGAATATTCTTCCAATATGTACAACATTGAGGGTACTATCTCAATATCGACCATACGTATTCATCCCTCGCATCATATATATAAGTTCCAAATCGAGAAACCCAACTGAAAAGGAGTAAAACTCCTTCTAGAAAAATCCATCAAAATAACCCTGTTTCCGAATCGATTCGGTCTCAAGGGCGAATCGATTCGGTCCAAAGGACCTGTAAGTCTATCTTAAGCCAAATCGATTCGTCTTGGGTCCGAATCGATTCGGTCATAAAGACTTGTATGGCTGTAACATTCTGAATCGATTCAGAAGGGGGACGAATCGATTCGGCCTGTTCAACAGGCTACGAAATCGTCATTTATCTCAAAAACCTAAATTTCCCAAAAATCAATTTGATCATCTTCCAAGCCTCAATCTTCTACCCCATCATATTTTCTAACATAAAAGTCATTATACAAATCATCCCTACACTTAATACAACCTCAAATCCATTTATAAAACTCAAATGCAAGATTTATTCCACAAAATATAGGTTTTGATATGTATACCCAAAATCTACATTTTTCCCCACAATTCATGAAATCAAATACACAAATGAATTATTTAACAAGTTTAAACACTTGCCTTGAAATTGTAGGGGTTGAATCGTCCTCGAGATCGCGTATTGGCCGGAAATCTCCAAGCTTTCTGCTCTCTCTTATTCCTTTCTTCTTCTTTCTCTCTCTCTTTCTCTTTCTCTATTTCTCATAAATGAGATCGGCTGATCCGTAAGCCTCTTAAGCCTTTAAAACATAAATCCCAGTTTTAACTAATAACACACACTTTAAATGACTCGTTTACTCCAATTCGAGTCAAACTAACTTAAAAATATTCCGGAACCGAAATAAATCCCAAGGACAGTCATTTTTACTATCTCGATCCATCCGGAATCAATAGCGCACTCAGAATCGTCATCCGGAATACTTTATAACATCCTCAATTTTTGGACCTCAATTTTCAAATTCTAAAATTCTCCAATTTAAATATATTTTATTTCTCCCAAAATTTTAATTTCTCAGTCCCAAAAACTACGGGTTATTACATACTTCCCCCTTACAAGAATTTCATCTGCGAAATTAAGTTAAACCCAGGACCCCAAATTTCACTAGCTCTCATATTACCTATCCTCAAACTTCCTATACGTACTTCTCCCACTTCTCTCAGTGAATAACTTCATTTAGAATTAAAATTAGTTAACCAAGGCTTTCATACACCCTATACTCGAGCCTAAGTATACGAACATACTTGGCTTCCCTTGCCTGAACCCGAATATACCTCTCAATAATATAATCTATAATAACGTATTGAGTTTATATAAATTTGAAATTTTCCAATGATTGAACTCTTCTCAATTCCTGACATTAGCTACTTTCATGCGGGGGAGGTCTCGCAAGCGAAATCCAAACAAGGAACCCTCCCAATGCACTACTGTGTAGCTCTATCAGGAATTGAGAACAATTGAATCAGGACTAAGTTTTTATATAAAAAATTTGAACCATGTATATTGACCGAAGGCCTATATAATAATATAATATAAAATAGTTTTGTGTCTTTTGACACACCAAATCAAACACTTCATGTTCAAAACACAAGGTATCTACAAATACAACGCTCTCACCAACACCTAGTTCTCTAAGCTTGTACAACCATGAGTCAAATTCTGATCCCACAAAATCTGAATCTTCTCAGGCATAAAATTTTCGTTACAATACATCCAAGCATCGTTATAGGATAGGCTCATACACAACTAGAACAATACCCTCACGTGCAATTAGATTAACTATAAAAATAATAACCTTACCAAGTCTCACCAAGCACGTTTTAACCGTTTACACTCCCAAAACCCAAAAGCACAACTCTCTACTAGCCTATCGCGAAAAATGGGATTGCAGTTCTCTTAAACCTATTCCACTTTCATTAATTCCATTAGCTTTTGCACCGATTACTATACTCTGCTTTTATTTCCATATATTTATGGTATTGGCCAGATAAAATTTATTGCCATAGGTTTGGCCCCCATCAAATTTTTAATACACATTACCTCCTCCCGAAAAATATTATTCAATTTCTAGATGTGTCACTTTACTGAAATGCATGTACAAAAATTTTATTTTTTATTGTTCATTAGGGACTTTAAACATTTCTTTTGAGTAATATGGTTTAAAATGAAGTAAATAAGACATACTAGTGTAGTTATATGTATGTACGTTATATAACTATGTGTTTCGATTAGTTTATCAATATAGGATATGTTAGAAATTGGACTTAGAAAAAGCTGTCAAGGACAGAATTTTGAGCAACTTTGAGCTCAAATTTAGGTGGGACCCACAGCACGATAATTGTAGGACTACATATGAATGCATTCTCCTTCGCAAGGTGATTAACGTAGTATTTTCATATGTCCAATTTTAATAAGTTATGAATGATAAATATGTCCCCAAAGTGACTCACAAAGTAAAGAAAGTTAATGAATTGAGTATGTTTTAACTCTTGTCCCACATTGGAAGAGTAGTAGAAAGTTGATGAGTTAATAACACCCTAAGTATGGACTAATGCTTGGATGCCTTGGGGTATCCCAACTCTTTGAAGGAAAGATGCCCTACACTATGCATGTGTTGGGCTTGGCTCGGTTCAGGGGCTTGGGCTTATAATCTCTTAAATTTTTTGTCCGATTTAAATTAACTTTCTGGGCTTTAATTATTAATTAATTAATAAACTGTTGGCAGTTATTCGTTTACCTGTTTTAGACAGTTATTATGAACAGTCACTTGATTTACTATAAATACAAATGCCTCCCTCCGTTTTTAAACTAATGAAAAATTCCCTCCTCCAATTCCTTCCAAACCGAAAATGCTGTCATATTTGTTCCAGAAAATTATTTTTCTGCATAACTCTTTCACATCTGTTGCATTGTTGTTGAGTAAAAACCACATAATTTGAGTTCGTCGTAATTAATTATTGTCGTGCTACATAATTGTTGGCAGTTATTCGTTTAACTGTTTTTGACAGTTATTTTGAACAGTCACTTGATTTACTATAAATACAAATGCCTCCCTCCGTTTTTAAACTAATGAAAAATTCCCTCCTCCAATTCCTTCCAAATCGAAAATGCTGTCATATTTGTTCTAGAAAATTATTTTTCTGCATAACTCTTTCACATCTGTTGCATTGTTGTTGAGTAAAAACCACATAATTTGAGTTCGTCGTAATTAATTATTGTCGTGCTACATAATTAATGGGAAAATCCATTCTATCTTGGGAAACAATATTCATCAACCTCAGAGCACATTGGAGGGAATAAATTATCTTAAGGACACTGTGAAAATTCACAGGGCTCGGATTCTTTTTCTATTTCTATTATTGTTTCTGCAAATTCAAGTAAGTTTTTTTTATTTTCGTTTTATTTCTGTAATTATATTATAATTCGTAATTCTGTATTTTTGTTTTTATTAAATATTAGACATAACAATCTTAAGATAATTTATTTTGTTCTATTGTTTTGTAGTGTACATAAATGTTTTTACTACAGAAATTTATTCATATTAGATAATTCTGTTTTGACAGAAAAATTGAATTAAGATAATGTTTTAATGCATAAATTAATAAAACAGTTTTGGTACAAAAATTAATTTCTACACTGTTTATATATATATATATATATATATATATATATATATATATATATATATATATATATATATATATATATATATTCTGTTTTAGAAAATGAAATTTTATTTGTAAATTTTGTTGTTAAATTTGTTTATATAAAAAAAATTGATCTTGAAATTGTAATTCGGTTTTGTACAGAATTATTTTTATTATTAAAAAATAGTGTGACACAGATTTTATTGTGTATAAACTTCTGTTTATTTCTTAGTTTAATTCTGTATATTATTTAGAATTCTTTTGGAATTCATTTATTGTGAATTATATTTGGATGAAATTGGTGCATAGAATTTTGTATTCTGTTTTGATTAATTCATTTACATATGAATTTTATCATTGATAAAAATTCTGTTTTTGTAACAGAAATGGAATCGCAAAATACGAATACTATTCTTGCCAATGTGACTGTCACCAACACAAATGTGACTCCACTTGTATCTATGCCACACGGGGAGAAACTGGAAAGGTTCAAAGGGGCTGACTTCAAACGTTGGAAAGGATAAATGTATTTTTATCTCACTACAGGCCAATTGAGTAGGCTTGTATATGAAGATTGTCCCTCTATTCAAGAGGGAGATGACTCTGAAAAGGTTGGTGCTGTTAATGCTTGAAAGAACTCGGACTACCTATGTCGGAATTATATTCTGGCCTACTTGGACCAGACACTGTATCATGTCTACTTCACTATCAAGACATCCAAGGAATTGTGGAATTCTTTAGAAAAGAAGTACGAAATTGAAGATGCTGGGATGAAGAAAATTTTCATCGGGCATTTTTTGGACTTCAAAATGATTGACTCTAAACCAGTGGTCTCGCAATTGCAAGAAATCCAAGTGATCCTCCACGACATTCATGCTGAAGGAATGTCACTTAGTGAAACTTTCCAAGTTGCTGCAATTGTTGAAAAGTTACTACCATCTTAGACTTTATTAAAAACTAATCTCAAGCACAAGCGAAAGGATATGAATGTGGAGGAGTTGGTGGTTAGGCTGATAATCGAAGAAGATAACCGTTAGTCTCAAAAGAAAAGTGGGAAGAATCCAATGGAAACGAAAGTCCATGTTGTTGAAGGTCCTAAGAAGAACAAATGAAAGCATGATGGGGAAGGCACTTCCAAACAGAACAAGAAGAAGTTCAAAGGCAAATGCTACAATTGTGGTAAACCTGGACACCGCTCAAGCAAGTGTCTTAAGCCTAAGAAGTAAAATCGAAATAATCCTCAAACAAATATAACTGAGGGTGAAAACATCGCCAATGACTTGGCAGATATGAATCTTTCTGCCGTGATCTCTGAATGTAACTTGGTTGGACATACCAAGGAATGGTGTGTGGACACTGGGGACACACGAGACATTTGTGAAAACAAATGGATGTTTTCTACCTATAAGCCGTTGGAAAATGAGGAGACCCACTTTTTGGGGAAATCTTCCACTTCTAAGGTGGTGGGACAAGGAAAGATTGCTATAAAAATGACTTCTGGAAAGGAACTTACTCTCAACAATGTTCTTCACGTGCCTGATATCCGAAATAATCTGATTTCTGGATCTCTCCTGACTAAAAATGGTTTTAAGCTTGTGCTTCTGTCTGATCGCTTTGTGTTGTCAAAGAATGACATGTATGTAGGAAAGGGCTACCTAAATGAGGAGCTCTTTAAAATCAATGTTCGTACTGTAACCCCAATAACAGCTGTTTCAATGAATGAAATTGCTAGTTCTTCTTACTTGATTGAGTCATCTAATATTTGGCATGCTAGATTAGGACATGTTAATTTTGATACATTGCGTAGATTAATTAACTTGGATTTTTGCAAAAATTTAATATAGATAGAAATCATAAATGTGAAATTTGTCTAGAAACTAAATTAGCTAGATTACCTTTCCATTATATTGAAAGGATAACTGAACCTTTAAATTTAATTCACACTGATATTTGTGATTTAAAATTTGTTCAAACTAGAGGTGGGAAAAAGTATTTTATTACTATTATTGATGATTGCACAAAATATTGCTATATATATTTGTTACACAGTAAAGATGAGGCTATTAATGCATTTAAACAATATAAGAATGAAGTTGAGAATCAATTAAGTAAAACGATATAGGCTATTAGGAGTGATAGAGGAGGTGAATATGAATATACATTTGAGGAATTTTTTTCCAAAAATGGAATTATTCATCAAACTACCGCTCCTTATTCTACTCAATCGAATGGTGTTGCTTAACGCAAAAACCGTACTTTGAAAGAGATGATGAACTCAATGTTATTAAGTTCAGGAGCTCCACAAAACTTGTGGGGGGAAGCCTTACTTCTGCTAATTACATTCTCAATAAAGTACCTCACAAGAAGACTCACAAGACACCTTATGAATTATGGAAAGGTCGAAGACCTTCCTATAAATATTTACGAGTGTGTGGGTTCCTAAACCTAAAAAGGTAAGAATAGGGCAAAAAACCGTTGATTGTGTATTCATCGGTTATGCTACTAATAACATTACGTATCGATTTCTAGTTTGTAAATCTGAGATTTCGAATATTCATGTAAATACGGTTATTGAATCGAGGGACGCTTCATTTTTTGAAAATGAATTCCCGTATAACATGGCAAGAGAATCTGGTCCTTCTAAAAGGACAAATCAAGCTACTATAAGTGGTACTCATCAACCTATTGAACCAATAAAGGATGAACCAAGACGTAGTAAAAGTGCAAAAACCTCGACTTCTTTGGGTCCGAATTTTCTAACATATTTGCTAGAAAATGAACCTCAATCGTATAAAGAAGCCATATCCTTACCCGATACTTCTAATTGGAAAGAAGCAATTAATAGTGAAATTGAATCCATATTACAAAATCATACATGGGAACTAGTGGATCTTCCACCAGGTTCAAAATCGTTAGGTTATAAATGGATATTTGAAAAGAAGTTGAAGGTCGATGGATCAATTGATAAATATAAAGATAAACTTGTAACTAGGGGCTATAGGCAAAAGGAAGGGTTGGATTACTTCGACACATATTCACCGGTAACAAGAATAATGTCCATTCGAATGTTAATAGCAATAGTTGCTATTAATGGACTTGAAATACAACAAATGGATATAAAAACCACATTCTTAAACGGTGAACTAGACGAGGAAATTTATATAGAGCAACCTGAAGGGTTCAAGGCTCCCGGATAAGAAGGAAAAGTATGTAAGCTTGTTAAATCACTTTACGGATTAAAACAAGCACATAAACAATGGCATGAAAAATTTGATAATGCAATGTTATCAAATGGTTTCAAAATTAATGAATGTGATAAATGTGTTTACTTTAAATACATTCAAAATGGATATGCCATTGTATGCCTATACGTTGATGATATGCTTATCATGGGTAGTAATATGAAAATTGTCAAAACTACAAAACAAATGTTGAGTAGTAGATTTGACATGAAAGATTTGGGAATCGCTGATGTTATATTAGGAATTAAAATTTCTAAAACATCGGATGGACTTATATTATTTCAATCTCATTACATAGAGAACGTACTTGAAAAATTCAAGAAGTATGATATTAGTCCTACCAAAACACCTGTAGATGTAAATTTACATCTAGCACGAAATAATGGTGAAAGCATATCTCAACTAGAATATTCTTATATGATTGGCAATTTAATGTATATCATGAACTGACAGGACATAGCATACTCAATAAGTAAGCTAAGTCAATTTACGAGTAATCCAGGGAGAAATCAGTGGAAAGCAATATTGCGAGTTTTGAATTATTTGAAATATACTCAAAACTATGGACTGCACTACTCAAAACATCCATCTGTTCTTGAAGGACATTGCTATGCAAATTGGATATTCGATACAAAAGACTCTAAGTCTACAAGTGGGTGTATGCTTACCCTTGGAGGTGCAGCCGTATCTTGGAAATCCTCAAAACAAACGTGCATTGCTGGATCGATAATGGAATCCGAATTCATTGCACTAGACAAAGCTGGAGAAGAAGATGAATGGCTTCAAAATTTCTTAGAGGATGTTCCAAATTGGTCTAAACCTGTGCCTGCAATATGTATACATTGCAATAGCCAATCAACGATTGGAAGGGCACATAATCACATGTATAAGGTAAAGTCACGATATATTCGTCGTCGACACAATACCGTTAGACAGTTTCTCTCAAATGGAATTATCTCAATTGACTACGTAAAGTCAAAAGATAATATATTGGATCCACTAACGAAAGGTTTCAACAGAGAGCAAGTTGAAAGATCATCAAGAGGGATGGGTCTAAAGCCTATTAATAAATAATAATCAATATAGTGGCAACCCAACCTAGCTGACTGGAGATCCCAAGATCTAGGTTCACTGGGCAAACCGAACTACATTATATTCAGTAAGCACTGGAGGAGATTTAATCATATCCGTTCCAAAGATGAGATAGCGCATATCTACCGCGAAATTAGGATAAGTTACGCTTTTAATGGCATCCATATCTTAGTATGTCTAAGTGGGGTATTGCAGGATACTCTTTATGAAAGTCACATACGTGAGTAAGAAGGGGGTCACTTCTATGAGAATAATGAAAGGCATATTCTCCAAAATACTCACGGAACTAAGTGGTGTTCATGGCCAAAATGAACACAAATGTGAGAACCAACTGTGTTGAAGAATTGTTGTATGAATACTGTTGTCTAGGTTTACAGAAACGGTTGACGGTTCAAAGACGTGAACTCTACTGATTATCCAAGTAAATCCAATGGTATATCACTAAGGAAAGTTCAAGGCCACTAGGCTACTTCTCCCGATGCAATAAATCTTCAGTTTTACTCAACATATGTATGCATCTGCATTAGCACCTGTTCTGTTTTATTTATAGTAATATATAATTCATGTGGGGTATTGTTGGAAACTGGACTCAGAAAAAGCTGTCCAGAATTTTCTGGACAGAATTTTGAGCAACTTTGAGCTCAAATTTAGGTGGGACCCACACCACGATAATTGTGGGACCACATACGAATGCATTCTCCTTCGCAAGGAGATTAACGTAGTATATTCATATGACCAATTTTAATAAGTTATGAATGATACATATGTCCCCAAAGTGACTCACAAAGTAATGAAATTTAATGAATTGAGTATGTTTTATCCCACATTGGAAGAGTAGTGAAAAGTTGATGAGTTAATAACACCCTAACTATGGACTAAGACTTGGATGCCTTGGGGTATCCCAACTCTTTGAAGGGGAGATGGCCTACACTATGCATGTGTTGGGCTTGGCCCAAAAGCCCACACGTGCGCGCGACGTCCGGCCGGTTCGGTTCGATTCGGTTCGGGCTTGGGCTCTCTTAAATTTTTTACTATAAATACAAATGCCTCCCTCCGTTTTTAAACTAATGAAAAATTCCCTCCTCCAATTCCTTCCAAACCTAAAATGCTGTCATATCTGTTCCAGAAAATAATTTTTCTGCATAACTCTTTCACATCTGTTGCATTGTTGTTGGGTAAAAACCACCGAATTTGAGTTCGTCGTAATTAATTATTGTCGTGCTACATAATTAATTGAAAAGTCCATTCTATCTTGGGAGACAATATTCATTAATCTCAGAGCACATTGGAGGGAATAAATTGTCTTAAGGACACTGTAAAAATTCACAGGGCTCGAATTTTGTTTCTATTTCTATTATTGTTTCTGCAAATTCAAGTACATTTTTTTTTTACTTTCTGTAATTTCGTTTTATTTCTGTAATTATATTATAATTCGTAATTCTGTACTTTTGTTTTTATTAAACAGTGGACATAACAATGTTAAGACAATTTATTTTGTTCTACTGTTTTGTAGTGTACATAAATTTTTTTTATTACAGAAATTTATTCGTATTAAATAATTCTGTTTTGACAGAAAATTGAATTAAAATATTATTTTAATGCGGAAATTAATAAAACAGTTTGGGTACATAAATTAATTTCTACACTGTTTATATGTTTCGGTTATAGAAAATAAATTTTTATTTGTAAATTATGTTGTTAAATCTGTTTATATAAAAAAATTTGATCTTAAAATTGTAATTCTGTTTTGTACGGAATTCTTTTTATTATTAAAAAATAATGTGACACAAATTTTATTGTGTATAAACTTCTGTTTATATTTTAGTTTAATTTTGTATATTATTTAGAATTCTTTTGGAATTCATTTATTGTAAATTATATTTGGGGGAAATTGGTGCACAAAATTTTGTATTCTGCTTTGATTAATTCATTTACATATGAATTTTATCATTGATAAAAATTCTGTTTTGTAACAGAAATGGAATCACAAAGTACGAACATTATTCCTGCTAATGTGACTGTCACCAACACAAATGTGACTACACCCGTATCTATGCCACATGGGGAGAAACCGGAAAAGTTCAATGGGGCTAACTTCAAATGTTGGTAAGGACAAATGTATTTCTATATAACTACCTGCCAACTGGGTAGGTTTGTATATGAAGATTGTCCCTCTATTCAAGAGGGAGATAACTCTGAAAAGGTTGCTGCTGTTGATGCTTGGAAGCACTCGGACTACCTATGCCGGAATTATATTCTAGCCTACTTGGATAAGACACTGTATCATGTCTACTGCACTATCAAGACATCCAAGGAATTATGGAATTCTTTGGAAAAGAAGTACAAAACTGAAGATGATGGGATTAAGAAATTTATCGTCGGGCATTTTTTGGACTTCAAAATGATTGACTCTAAACCAGTGATCTCGCAAGTGCAAGAACTCTAAGTGATCCTCGACGACATTTCATGCTGAAGGAATGTCACTTAGTGAAACTATCCAAGTTGCTGCAATTGTTGAAAAGTTTCCACCATCTTGGACTTTATTAAAAAATTATCTCAAGCACAAGCGAAAGGAGATGAATGTGGAGGAGTTGGTGGTCAGGCTAAGAATCGAAGAAGATAACTGTGAGTCTCAAAAGAAAAGTTGGAGGAATCCAATGGAAATGAAAGTCCATGTTGTTGAAGGTTCTAAGAAGAACAAATGAAAGCATGATGGGGAAGGCACTTCCAAACAGAACAAGTAGAAGTTCAAAGGCAGATGCTACAATTGTGTGTAAACCTGGACACCGCTCAAGCGAGTGTCGTAAGCCTAAGAAGCAAAATCGAAACAATCCTCAAGAAAATATAACCGAGGGTGAAAACATCGCCAATGACTTGGCGGATATGAATCTTTCTTTCGTGGTCTCTGAATGTAACTTAGTTGGAAATATCAAGGGATGGTGGGTGGACACAGGGGCCATATGACACATTTGTGCAAACAAATGGATGTTTTCTACCTATAAGCCTTTGGAAAATGAGGAGACCCTCTTTATGGGGAATTCTTCTACTTCTAAGGTGGTGGGACAAGGAAAGATTGCTCTAAAAATGACTTCTGGAAAGGAACTTACTCTCAACAATGTTCTTCACGTGCCTGATATCCGAAAGAATCTGTTTTCTGGATCTCTCCTGACTAAAAATGGTTTCAGGCTTGTGTTTCTGTCTGATCGCTTTATGTTGTCAAAGAATGACATGTATGTAGGAAAGGGCTAACTAAATGAGAGGCTCTTTAAAATCATTGTTCTTACTGTAACCCCAACAACATCTGTTTCAATGAATGAAATTGCTAGTTCTTCTTACTTGATTGAGTCATCTATTATTTGGCATGCTAGATTAGGACATGTTAATTTTAATATATTGCGTAGATTAATGAACTTGGATTTTTTTTCCAAAATTTAATATTGATAAAAATCATAAATGTGAAATTTGTGTGGAATCTAAATTAGCTAGATTACCTTTCCATTCTATTGAAAGGATAACTGAACCTTTAGATTTAATTCACACTGATATTTGTGATTTAAAATTTGTTCAAACTAGAGGTGGGAAAAAGTATTTTATTACTTTTATTGACGATTTCACAAAATATTGCTATGTATATTTGTTACATAGTAAAGATGAGGCTATTACTGCATTTAAACAATATAAGAATGAAGTTCAGAATGAATTAAGTAAAACGATAAAGGATATTAGGATTGATAGAGGAGGTAAATATGAATACCCATTTGAGGAATTTTGTTCTGAAAATGCAATTATTCATCAAACTACCGCTCCTTATTCTCCTCAATCCAATGGTGTTGCTGAACGCAAAAATCGTACTTTGAAACAGATGATGAACTCAATGTTATTAAGCTCAGGAGCTCCACAAAACTTGTGGGGGAAGCCTCAATTTCTACTAATTACATTCTCAATAAAGTACCTCATAAGAAGAATCCCAAGACACATTATGAATTATGGAAAGGTCGAAGACGTTCCTATAAATATTTATGAGTGTGGGGGTGCTTAGCCAAAGCAATGGTTCCTAAACCTAAAAAGGTAAGAATATGGCCAAAAACCGTGGATTTTTTATTCATTGGTTATGCTAGTAATAGCAGTGCATATCGATTTCTAGTTTGTAAATCTGAGATTTCGGATATTCATATAAATACGGTTATTCAATCGAGGGACGCTTCATTTTTATAACATGACACGAGAATCTGGTCCTTCTAAAAGGAAAAATCAAGCTACTACAAGTGGTACTCATCAATCTATTGAACCAATAGAGGATGAACCAAGACATAGTAAAAGAGCAAAAATCTCGACTTCTTTCGGTCTGGATTTTCTAACATATTTGCTAGAAAATGAACCTCAATCGTATAAAGAAGCCATAACCTTACCCGATGCTTCTAATTAGAATGAAGCAATTAATAGTGAAATTGAATCCATATTACAAAATCATACATGGGAACAAGTGGATCTTCTACCAGGATCAAAACCGTTAGGTTATAAATGGATCTTTAAAAAGAAGTTGAACGCCGATGGATCAATTGATAAATATAAAACTAGACTTGTAGCTAAAGGCTATAGGCAAAATGAACGGTGGGATTACGTCGACACATATTCACCGGTAAGAAGAATAACGTCCATTCGGATGTTAATAGCAATAGTTGCTATTAATGGACTTGAAATACATCAAATGGATGTAAAAAACGCATTCTTAAATGGTGAACTAGACGAGAAAATTTATATGGAGCAACCTGAAGGGTTCAAGGCTCTCGGATAAGAAGGAAAAGTATGTAAGCTTGTTAAATCGCTTTACGGATTAAAACAAACACCTAAACAATGGCATGAAAAATTTGATAATGCAATATTATCAAATGGTTTCAAAATTAATGAATGTGATAAATGTGTTTACTTTAAATACATTCAAAATGGATATGTCATTGTATGACTCTATGTTGATGATAAGCTTATCATGGGTAATAACTTGGAAATTGTCAAAACTACAATACAAATGTTGAGTAGTGGATTTGACATAAAAGATTTGGGAATCATCGATGTTATATTAGGAATTAAAATTTTTAAAACATCGGATGGATTTATATTATCAATATCTCATTACATAGAAAAAGTACTTGAAAAATTCAAGAGGTATGATATTAGTCGTACCAAGACACATGTAGATGTAAATTTACATCTCGCAAGAAATAATGGTGAAAGCATATCTCAACTAGAATATTCTCGTATTATTAGCAGTTTAATGTATATCATGAACTACACACGACCGGACATAGCATACTTAATAAGTAAGCTAAGTCGATTTATGAGTAATCCAGGGAGAGATCCCTAGAAAGCAATATTGCGAGTTTTGGGTTATTTAAAATATACTCAAAACTATGGACTGCACTACTCAAAATATCCAGCTGTTCTTGAAGGACATTGCGATGAAAATTGGATATCCGATACAAAAGACTCTAAGTCTACAAGTGGGTATGTGTTTACCCTTGGAAGGGCAGCCGTATCTTAGAAATCCTCAAAACAAATGTGCATTGCTAGATTGACAATGGAATCCGAATTCATTGCACTAGAGATAGCTGGAGAAGAACCTGAATGGCTTCGAAATTTCTCAGAGGATGTTCTAAATTGGTCTAAACCTGTGCCCGCAATATGTATACATTGCGATAGCCAATCTGCGATTGCAAGGGCATATAATCACACCTATAACGAAAAGTCACGACATATTAGTCGTCGACACAATACCGTTAGACAACTTCTGTTAAATAGAATTATCTCAATTGACTATGTAAAATCAAAAGATAATATATCGAATCCACTAACGAAAGGTTTAAACTGAGAGCAAGTTGAAATATCATCAAGAGGAATGGGTCTAAAGCCTATAAATAAATAAGAATCAATATAGTGGCAACCCAACCTAGATGACTGGAGATCCTAAGATCTAGGTTCAATGGGCAAACCGAACTACATTATATTAAGTAAGCACTAGAGGAGATTTAATCCTATCTATTCCAAAGATGAGACAGTGCATATCTACCCCGAAATTAGGATATGTTATGCTTTTCATGACATCTATATCATAGTATGTCTATGTGGGGTATTGCAGGATACTCTTTATGGAAGTCACCTACGTGAGTAAGATGGGGGCCACTTCTATGAGAATAATGAAAGGAATATTCTCTAAAATACTCATGGAACCAAGTGGTGTTCATGCCCAAAATAAATACAAACGTGAGAACCAACTGTGTTGAAGAATTGTTGTGTGAATACTGTTGTCTAGGTTCATAGAAACGGTTAAAGGTTCATTAACCTGAAGTCTAATGATTAACCAAGTAAATCCGATGGTATATATCTAAGGAAAGTTCAAGGCCACTAGGCTACTTATCCTGATGCAATAAATCTTCAGTTTTACTCAACATATGTCTGTATCTGCATTAGCATCTGTTTTATTTTATTTATTGTAATATATTATTCATGTGGGGGATTGTTGGAAATTGGACTTAGAAAAAGTTGTCCAGAATTTTTTGGACAAAAGTTTGAGCAACTTTGAGCTCAAATTTAGGTGGGACCCACACCACGATAATTGTGGGACCACATAGGAATGCGTTCTCCTTCGCAAGGAGATTAACGTAGTATTTTCATATGTCCAATTTTAATAAGTTATGAATGATAAATATGTCCCCAAAGTGACTCACAAAGTAAAGAAAGTTAATGAATTGAGTATGTTTTAACTCTTGTCCCACATTGGAAGAGTAGTGAAAAGTTGATGAGTTAATAACACCCTAAGTATGGACTAAGGTTTGGATGCCTTGGGGTATCACAACTCTTTGAAGGAGAGATTCCCAACACTATGCATGTGTTGGGCTTGGCCCAAAAGCCCACAAACGCGCGCGCGCGCACCGTCCGGCAGTCCGATCGGCTCGGTTCGATTCGGTTCGGGGTTGAGCTTGGGCTCATAATCTCTTAAATTTTTTGTCTGATTTAAATTAACTTTCTGGGCTTTAATTATTAATTAATTAATAAACTGTTGGCAGTTATTGCCAACAATCAACAGTTATTCGTTTTACTATTTTTGACAGTTATTTTGAACAGTCACTTGATTTCCTATAAATACAAATGCCTCCCTCCATTTTTAAACTAATGAAAAATTCTCTCCTCTAATTCCTTCCAAACCGAAAATGTTGTCTTATCTGTTCCAAAAAATTATTTTTCTGCATAACTCATTCACATCTGTTGCATTGTTGTTGAGTAAAAACCACAAAATTTGAGTTCATCATAATTAATTATTGTCGTGCTACATAATTAATTGAAAAATCTGTTCTATCTTGGGAGACAATATTCATCAACCTTAGAGCACATTGGAGGGAATAAATTGTCTTAAGGACACTATGAAAATTCACAGGGCTCAGATTCTTTTTCTAGTTCTATTATTGTTTCTGCAAATTCAAGTAAGTTTTTTTTATTTTCTCTAATTTCGCTTTATTTCGGTAATTATATTATAATTCGTAATTCGGTACTTTATTTTTTATTAAACAGTAGACATAACAATCTTAAGACAATTTATTTTGTTCTACTGTTTTGTAGTGTGCAGAAATTCTTTTATTACAGAAATTTATTCGTATTAGATAATTCAGTTTTGACATAAAAATTGAATTAAAATATTGTTTTAATGCAGAAATTAATAAAACAGTTTTGGTATAGAAATTAATTTCTATACTGTTTATATATATTCTGTTTTAGAAAATAAAATTTTATTTGTAAGTTTTGTTGTTAAATCCGTTTATATAAAAAAAATTGATCTTAAAAGTGTAATTCTCTTTTGTAGAGAATTCTTTTTATATTAAAAAATAGTGTGACACATATTTTATTGTGTATAAACTTATGTTGATGTTTTAGTTTAATTCTATATATTATTTAGAATTCTTTTGGAATTCATTTCTTGTGAATTATATTTGAAGGAAATTGGTGCACAGAATTTTGTATTCTGTTTTGATTAATTCATTTATATATGAATTTTATCATTGATAAAAATTCTGTTTTTGTAACAGAATTGGAATCACAAAGTAGGAACACTATTCCTGCTAATGTGACTGTCACCAACACAAATGTGACTGCACCCGTATCTATGCCACATGGGGAGAAACCGAAAAAGTTCAATAGGGCTGACTTTAAACGTTGGCAAGGACAACTGAATTTCTATCTAACTACCTGCCAACTGGGTAGGTTTGTATATGAAGATTGTCCCTCTATTAAGTAGTTCTATTTCTCACTACCTAACAAATGTATTTCTATTTCTTTCTCAAGAGGGAGATGACTCTGAAAAGGTTGTTGCTGTTGATGCTTGGAAGCACTCGGACTACCTATGCTGGAATTATATTATGGCCTACTTGGTCAAGACACTATATCATGTCTACTGCACTATCAAGACATCCAAGGAATTGTGGAATTCTTTGGAAAAGAAGTACAAAACTGACGATGCTAGGATGAAGAAATTTATGATCGGGTGTTTTTTGGACTTCAAAATGATTGACTCTAAACCAGTGATCTCGTAAGTGCAAGAACTCCAAGTGATCCTCCCCGACATTCATCCTGAAGGAATGTCACTTACTGAAACTTTCCATGTTGCTCTAATTGTTGGAAAGTTTCCACCATCTTGGACATGATTCAAAAATTATCTCAAGCACAAGCGAAAGGAGATTAATGTGTAGGAGTTGGTAGTCAGGCTGAGAATCGAAGAAGATAACCGTGAGTCTCAAAAGAAAAGTGGGAAGAATCTAATGGAAACGAAAGTCCATGTTGTTGAAGGTTCTAAGAAGAACAAATGAAAGCATGATGGGGAAGTCACTTCCAAAAAAACAAGAAGAAGTTCAAAGCCAAATGCTACAATTGTGGTAAACCTGGACTCCGCTCAAGCGAGTGTCTTAAGCCTAAGAAGAAAAATCAAAATAATCCTCAAGAAAATGTAACTGGGGGTGAAAACATCGCCAATAACTTGGCGAATAGGAATCTTTCTGCCGTGATCTCTGAATGTAACTTTCTTGGAAATACCAAGGAATGGTGGGTGGACACTAGGGCCACATGACACATTTGTGCAAACAAATGGATGTTTTCTACCTATAAGCCTTTGGAAAATGAGGAGACCCTCGTTATGGGGAATTCTTCCACTTCTAAGGTGGTGGGACAAAGAAAGATTTCTCTAAAAATGCCTTCTAGAAAGGAACTTACTCTCAACAATGTTCTTCATGTGCCTGATATCCGAAAGAATTTGATTTCTGGATCTCTCCTGACTAAAAATGGTTTCAAACTTGTGTTTGTGTCTGATCGCTTTGTCTTGTCGAAGAATGACATGTATGTACGAAAGGTCTACCTAAATGAGGGACTCTTTAAAATCAATGTTCTTACTGTAACCCCAACAACATATATTTCAATCAATGAAATTGCTAGTTCTTCTTACTTGATTGAGTCATCTAATGTTTAGCGTACTAGATTAGGACATGTTAATTTTGATACATTGAGTAGATTAATTAACTTGGATTTTTTGCCAAAATTTAATATTGATAAAAATCATAAATGTGAAATTTTTGTGGAATCTAAATTTGCTAAATTACCTTTCCATTCTATCGAAAGGATAACTGAACCTTTAAATTTAATTCACACTGATATTTGTGATTTAAAATTTGTTCAAACTAGAGGTGGGAAAAAGTATTTTATCACTTTTATTGACGATTGCACAAAATATTGCTATGTATATTTGTTACATAGTAAAGATGAGACTATTAATGCATTTAAACAATATAAGAATGAAGTTGAGAATCAATTAGGCAAAACGATAAACGCTATTATGAGTGATAGAGGAGGTGAATATGAATATCCATTTAAGGAATTTTGTTCTGAAAATGGAATTATTCATCAAACTACCGCTCCTTATTCTACTCAGTCGAATGGTGTTGTTGAACGCAAAAATCATACTCTGGAAGAGATGATGAACTCAATGTTATTAAGTTCAGGAGCTCCACAAAACTTGTGGGGGGAAGCCTTACTTTTTGCTAATTACATTCTCAATAAAGTACCTCACAAGACACCTTTATAATTATGGCAAGGTCGAAGGCCTTCCTATAAATATTTACGAGTGTGGGGGTAGTTAGCCAAAGTGATGGTTCCTAAACCTAAAAAGGTAAGAATAGGGCCAAAAATCGTGGATTGTGTATTCATCGGTTATGCTACTAATAGCAGTGCATATCGATTTCTAGTTTGTAAATCTGAGATTTCGGATATTCATGTAAATACGGTTAATTAATCGAGAGACGCTTCAATTTTTGAAAATAAATTCCCGTATAACATGATATGAGAATCTGGTCCTTCTAAAAGTACAAATTAAGCTACTACAAGTGGTACTCATCAACCTATTGAACCAATAGAGGATGAACCAAGACGTAGTAAAAGAGCAAAAACCTCAACTTCTTTCTGTCCCTATTTTCTAACATATTTTCTAGAAAATGAACCTCAATCGTATAAAGAAGCCATATTCTTACCCAATGCTTCTAATTGGAAAGAAGCAATTAATCGTGAAATTGAATCCATATTACAAAATGATACGTGGGAACTAGTGGATCTTCCACCGGGTTCAAAACCGTTAGGTTATAAATGGATCTTCAAAAATAAGTTGAAGGCTGATGGATCAATTGATAAATATAAAGCTAGACTTGTAGCTAAAGGCTATAGGCAAAAGGAAGGGTTGGATTACTTCGACACATATTCACCGGTAACAAGAATAACGTCCATTAGGATGTTAATAGAAAAAGCTGCTATTAATGGACTTGAAATACGTCAAATGGATGTAAAAACTACATTCTTAAACGGTGAACTAGACGAGGAAATTTGTATGGAGCAACCTGAAGGATTCAAGTCTCCCGGAGAAGAAGGAAAAGTATGCAAGCTTATTAAATTACTTTACGGATTAAAACAAGCACCTAAACAATGGCATAAAAATTTGATACTGCAATGTTATCAAATGGTTTCAAAATTAATGAATGTGATAAATGTGTTTACTTTAAATACATTCCAAATGGATATGTCATTGTATGCCTCTATGTTGATGATATGCTTATCATGGTTAGTAACTTTGAAATTGTCAAAACTACAAAACAAATGTTGAGTAATAGATTTGACATGAAAGATTTGGGAATCACCGATGTTATATTAGGAATTAAAATTTTTAAAACATCAGATGGACTTATATTATCTCAATATCATTACATAGAGAAATTACTTAAAATATTCAAGAAGTATGATATTAATCCTACCAAGACACCTGTAGA
This sequence comes from Sambucus nigra, assembly GCA_949130495.1. Taxonomy (NCBI): domain Eukaryota; kingdom Viridiplantae; phylum Streptophyta; class Magnoliopsida; order Dipsacales; family Adoxaceae; genus Sambucus; species Sambucus nigra. Next base: position 66,685,083 of record OX422217.1, on the reverse strand, counting down.
TGTAAATTTACATCTAGCAAGAAATAATGGTGAAAGCATATCTCAACTAGAATATTATCGTATTATTGGCAGTTTAATGTATATCATGAACTGTACATGACCGGACATATCATACTCAATAAGTAAGCTAAGTCGATTTACGAGTAATCCAGGGAGAGATCACTGGAAAGCAATATTGCGAGTTTTGGGTTATTTGAAATATACTCAAAACTATGGACCGCACTACTCAAAATATCCAGCCATTCTTGAAGGACATTGCGATGCAAATTGGATATCCCATACAAAAGACTCTAAGTCTACAAGTGGGTATATGTTAATTTTTGGAGGTGCGGTCATATCTTGGAAATCCTCAAAACAAACGTGTATTGCTAGATCGACAATGGAATCCGAATTCATTGAACTAGACAAAGCTAGAGAATAAGTTGAATGGCTTCGAAATTTCTTAGAGGATGTTCCAAATTGGTCTAAACTTGTGCCTGCAATATGTATACATTGCAATAGCCAATCAGCGATTCGAAGGGCACATAATAACATGTATAACGAAAAGTCATGATATATTCATCGTCGACACAGTACCGTTAGCCAACTTCTCTCAAATGAAATTATCTTATTTAACTATGTAAAGTCAAAAGATAATATATCGGATCCACTAACGAAAGGTTTAAACCGAGAGCAAGTTGAAAGATCATCAAGAGGAATGGGTCTAGAGCCTATAAATAAATAAGAATCAATATAGTGGCAACCCAACCTAGCTGACTGGAGATCCCAAGATCTAGGTTCAATGGGAAAACCGAACTACATTGTATTCAGTAAGCACTGGAGGAGATTCAATCCTATCCATTCCAAAGATGAGACAGTGCATATCTGCCTCGAAATTAGGATAAGTTATGCTTTTAATGATATCAATATCTTAGTATGTCTAAGTGGGGTATTGCAGGATACTCTTTATGGAATTCACGTACGTGAGTAAGAAGGGGGCCACTTCTATGAGAATAATGAAAGGCATATTCTCTAAAATACTCCGCGAACCAAGTGGTGTTCATGGCCAAAATGAACACAAATGTGAGAACCAACTGTGTGTTGAAGAATTGTTGTGTGAATATTGTTATATAGGTTTACAGAAACGGTTGATGGTTCAAAGATGTGAAGTCTACTGATTAACCAAGTAAATCCGATGGTATATCACTAAGGAAAGTTCAAGGCCACTAGGCTACTTCCCTCGATGCAATAAATCTTCAGTTTTACTCAACATGTGTCTGCATCTGCATTAGCATCTGTTCTATTTTATTTATAGTAATATATAATTCATGTGGGGGATTGTTGGAAATTGGACTTAGGAAAAGCTGTCCAAAATTTTTTGGACAGAATTTTGAGCAACTTTGAGCTTAAATTTAGGTGGGACCCACATCACGATAATTGTGGGACCACATACGAATGCATTCTCCTTCACAAGGAGATTAACGTAGTATATTCATATGTCCAATTTTAATAAGTTATGAATGATAAATATGTCCCCAAAATGACTCACAAAGTAATGAAAGTTAATAAATTGAGTATATTTTAACTCTTGTCCCACATTGGAAGAGTAGTGGAAAGTTGATGAGTTAATAACACCCTAAGTATGGACTAAGGCTTGGATGCCTTGGGGTATCCCAACTCTTTGAAGGGGACATGGCCTACACTATACATGTTTTGGTCTTGGCCTAAAATCCCACACGCGTGCGCCGTATGTCCATCCAGCCGGCTCGGCTCGGCTCGGTTCGGTTCGGTTCGGTTCGGGGGCATGGGCTTATAATCTATTATATTTTTTGTCCGATTTAAATTAACTTTCTGGGCTTTAATTATTAATTAATTACGAAATTAATTAATTAAAAAACTGTTGGCTATTATTGCCAACAGTCAACAGTTATTCGTTTAACTGTTTTTGACAGTTATTTTGAACAGTCACTTGATTTACCATATATACAAATGCCTCCCTCCGTTTTTAAACTAATGAAAAATAACCTCCTCCAATTCCTTCCAAACCGAAAATGTTGTCATATCTGTTCCAGAATATTATTTTTCTGCATAACCCTTTCACATCTGTTGCATTGTTGTTGAGTAAAAACCACATAATTTGAGTTCGTCATAATTAATTATTGTCGTGCTACATAATTAATTAGAAAATTTATTCAATCTTGGAAGACAATATTCATCAACCTCATAGCACACTGGAGGGAATAAATTGTCTTAAGGACACCGTGAAAATTCACAGGGCTCGAATTCTTTTTCTATTTCTATTATTGTTCTAGCAAATTCAAGTAAGTTTTCTTTTTCTTCTGTAATTTCGTTTTATTTCTGTAATTAGATTATAATTCGTAATTCTGTACTTTTATTTTTATTAAGCAGTAGACATAACAATCTTAAGACAATTTATTTTGTTCTACTATTTTGTAGTGTACATAAATTTTTTTATTACAAAAATTTATTCGTATTAGAAAATTCCTTTTTGACAGAAAAATTGACTTAAAATATTATTTTAATGCAGAAATTAATAAAACAATTTTGGTACAGAAATTAATTTCGACATTGTTTATATGTATTCTGTTTTAGAAAATAAAATTTAATTGTAAATTTTGTTGTTAAATCTGTTTATATAAAAAAAATTGATCTTAAAATTGTAATTTTGTTTTGTACAGAATTCTTTTTACAATTAAAAAATATTGTGACATAGATTTTATTATGCATAAACTCCTGTTTATATTTTAGTTTAATTTTGTATATTATTTAGAATTCTTTTGGAATTCATTTACTGTGAATTATATTTGGAGGAAATTGGTGCACAGAATTTTCTATTCTGTTTTGATTAATTCATTTATATATGAGTTTTATCATTGATAAAAAATATGTTTTTGTCACATAAATGGAATCGCAAAGTACGAACACTATTCCTTCTAATGTGAGTGTCACCAACACAAATGTGACTGCACTCGTATCTATGCCACACGGGGAGAAACCGAAAAAGTTTAATGGGGCTGACTTTAAACGTTGGGAAGGGAAAATGTATTTCTATCTCACTACCTACCAATTGGGTAGGTTTGTATATGAATATTGTCCCTCTATTCAAGAGGGAGATGACTCTGAAAATGTTGCTGTTGTTGATGCTTGGAAGCACTCGGACTACCTATGCTGGAATTATATTCCGGCCTACTTGGACAAGACATGTCTACTGCACGATCAAGACATCCAAGGAATTGTACAAAACTAAAGATGCGAGGATGAAGAAATTTATTTTTGGGTATTTTCTGGACTTCAAAATGATTGACTCTAAACCAGTGATCTCGTAAGTGCAAGAACTCCAAGTGATCCTCCACGACATTCATCCTCAAGGAATGTCACTTAGTGAAACTTTCCATGTTGCTACAATTGTTGGAAAGTTGCCACCATCTTGGACATGATTCAAAAATTATCTCAAGCACAAGCGAAAGGAGATTAATGTGTAGGAGTTGGTGGTCAGGCTGAGAATCGAAGAAGATAACCGTGAGTCTCAAAAGAAAAGTGGGAAGAATCTAATGGAAACGAAAGTCCATGTTGTTGAAGGTTCTAAGAAGAATAAATGAAAGCATGATGGGTAAGTCACTTCCAAAAAAAACAAGAAGAAGTTCAAAGCCAAATGCTACAATTGTGGTAAACCTGGACTCCGCTCAAGCGAGTGTCTTAAGCCTAAGAAGAAAAATCAAAATAATCCTCAAGAAAATGTAACTGGGGGTGAAAACATCGCCAATAACTTGGCGAATATGAATCTTTCTGCCGTGGTCTCTGAATGTAACTTTCTTGGAAATACCAAGGAATGGTGGGTGGACACTAGGGCCACATGACACATTTGTGCAAACAAATGGATGTTTTCTACCTATAAGCCTTTGGAAAATGAGGAGACCCTCGTTATGGGGAATTCTTCCACTTCTAAGGTGGTGGGACAAAGAAAGATTTCTCTAAAAATGACTTCTAGAAAGGAACTTACTCTCAACAATGTTCTTCACGTGCCTGATATCCGAAAGAATTTGATTTCTGGATCTCTCCTGACTAAAAATGGTTTCAAACTTGTGTTTGTGTCTGATCGCTTTGTCTTGTCGAAGAATGACATGTATGTACGAAAGGTCTACCTAAATGAGGGACTCTTTAAAATCAATGTTCTTACTGTAACCCCAACAACATATATTTCAATCAATGAAATTGCTAGTTCTTCTTACTTGATTGAGTCATCTAATGTTTAGCGTACTAGATTAGGACATGTTAATTTTGATACATTGAGTAGATTAATTAACTTGGATTTTTTGCCAAAATTTAATATTGATAAAAATCATAAATGTGAAATTTGTGTGGAATCTAAATTTGCTAAACTGACGATGCTAGGATGAAGAAATTTATGATCGGGTGTTTTTTGGACTTCAAAATGATTGACTCTAAACCAGTGATCTCGTAAGTGCAAGAACTCCAAGTGATCCTCCCCGACATTCATCCTGAAGGAATGTCACTTAGTGAAACTTTCCATGTTGCTCTAATTGTTGGAAAGTTTCCACCATCTTGGACATGATTCAAAAATTATCTCAAGCACAAGCGAAAGGAGATTAATGTGTAGGAGTTGGTGGTCAGGCTGAGAATCGAAGAAGATAACCGTGAGTCTCAAAAGAAAAGTGGGAAGAATCCAATGGAAACGAAAGTCCATGTTGTTGAAGGTCCTAAGAAGAACAAACGAAAGCATGATGGGGAAGGCACTTCCAAACAGAATAAGAAGAAGTTCAAAGGCAAATGCTATAATTGTGGTAAACCGGGACACAACTTAAGCGAGTTTTGTAAGCCTAAGAAGCAAAATCGAAATAATCCTCAAGCAAATGTAACTGAGGGTGAAAACATCGCCAATGACTTGGCGGATATGAATCTTCCTGCCGTTGTCTCTGAATGTAACTTGGTTGGAAATAGCAAGGAATGGTGGGTGGACACTGGGGCCACACGACACATTTGTGTAAACAAATGGATGTTTTTTACGTGTAAGCCTTTGAAAAATGAGGAGAACCTATTTATGGGGAATTCCTCCACTTCTAAGGTGGTGGGACAAGGAAAAATTTCTCTAAAAATGACTCCTGGAAAGGAACTTACTCTCAATAATGTTCTTCATGTGCCTGATATCCGAAAGAATCTGATTTCTTGATCTCTCCTGATTAAAATTTGTTTCAAGCTTGTGTTTGTGTCTGATCGTTTTGTGTTGTCAATGAATGGCATGCATGTAGGAAAGGGCTACCTAAATGAGGGGCTCTTTAAAATCAAGGTTCTTACTGTAACCCCAACAACATCTATTTCAATGAATGAAATTTATAGTTCTTCTTACTTGATTGAGTCATCTAATATTTGGCATGCTACATTAGGACATGTTAGTTTTGATCCATTGCGTAGATTAATTAACTTGGATTTTTTGCCAAAATTTAATATTGATAAAAATCATAAATGTGAAATTTGTGTGGAATCTAAATTAGCTTTCCATTATATTGAAAGGATAACTGAACCTTTAGATTTAATTCGAACTGATATTTGTGATTTAAAATTTGTTCAAACTAGAGGTGAGAATAAGTATTTTATTACTTTTATTGACGATTTCACAAACTATTGCTATGTATACTTGTTAGATAGTAAAGATGAGGATATTAATGCACTTAAACAATATAAGAATGATGTTGAGAATCAATTAAGAAAAATGATAAGGGCTATTAGGAATGATAGAGGAGGTGAATATGAATATCCATTTGAGGAATTTTGTTCTGAAAATGGGATTATTCATCAAACTACCGCTCCTTATTCTCCTCAATAGAATGGTGTTGCAGAATGCAAAAACCGTACTTTGAAAGAGATGATGAACTCAATGTTATTAAGTTCAGGAGCTCCATAAAACTTGTGGGGGGAAGCCTTACTTTCTGCTAATTACATTCTCAATAAAGTACCTCACAAGAAGACTCACAAGACACCTTATGAATAATGGAAAGGTCGAAGACCTTCCTATAAATATTTACGAGTGTGGGGGAGCTTAGCCAAAATGATGGTTCCTAAAGCTAAAAAGGTAAGAATAGGGCCAAAAATCGTGGATTGTGTATTCATCAGTTATGCTATTAATAACAGTGCATATCGATTTCTAGTTTGTAAATCAGAGATTTCAGATATTCATGTAAATACGGTTATTGAATCGAGGGACGCTTCATTTTTTGAAAATGAATTCTCGTATAACATGACACTAGAATCTGGTCCTTCTAAAAGGACAAATCAAGCTACTACAAGTGGAACTCATCAACCTATTGAACCAATAGAGGATGAACCAAGACGTAGTAAAAGGGCAAAAACCTCGACTTCTTTCGGTCTGAATTTTCCAACATATTTGCTAGAAAATGAACCTCAATCGTATAAAGAAGCCACATCCTTACCCGATGCTTCTAATTTGGAAGAAGCAATTAATAGTGAAATTGAATCCATATTACAAAATCATACATGGGAACCAGTGGATCTTCGACCAGTTTCAAAACCGTTAGGTTATAAATGGATCTTCAAAAATAAGTTGAAGGCCGATGGATCAATTGATAAATATAAAGCTAGACTTGTAGCTAAAGGCTATAGGCAAAAGGAAGGGTTGGATTACTTCGACATATATTCACCGGTAACAAGAATAATGTCCATTCAAATGTTAATAACAACAGCTGCAATTAATAGACTTGAAATACATTAAATGGATGTAAAAACAACATTCTTAAACGGTGAACTAGACGAGAAAATTTATATGGAGCAACCTGAAGGGTTCAAGGATCCCGAACAAGAACGAAAAGTATGTAAGCTTGTTAAATCACTTTATGGATTAAACCCAGCAGCTATGCAATGGCATGAAAAATTTGATAATGCAATGTTATCAAATGGTTTCAAAATTAATGAATGTGATAAATGTGCTTACTTTAAATACATTCAAAATGGATATGTCATTGTGTGCCTCTATGTTAATGATATGCTCATCATGGGTAGTAACATGGAAATTGTCAAAACTACAAAACAAATGTTGAGTAGTAGATTTGACATGAAAGATTTGGGAATTGTCGATGTTATATTAGGAATTAAAAATTCTAAAACATCGGATGGACTTATATTATCTCAATCTCTTTACATAGAGAAAATACTTGAAAAATTCAAGAAGTATGATATTAGTCCTACCGGGACACCTGTAGATGTAAATTTACATCTAGCAAGAAATAATGGTGAAAGCATATCTCAATTAGAATATTCTCGTATTATTGGCAGTTTAATGTATATCATGAATTGTATATGACCGGACAAAGCATACTCAATAAGTATGCTAAGTCGATTTACGAGTAATCCAGGGAGAGATCACTGGAAAGCAATATTGCGAGTTTTGGGTTATTTAAAATATACTCATAACTATGGACTCCACTAATCAAAATATCCCGCTGTTCTTGAAGGACATTGCGATGCAAATTGGATATTCGATACAAAAGGCTCTAAGTCTACAAGTGGGTATGTGTTTACCCTTGGAGGTGCAGCCGTATCTTGGAAATCCTCAAAATAAATGTGCATTTCTAGATCGACAATGGAATCCGAATTCATTGCACTAGACAAAGCTGGAGAAGAAGCTGAATGGCTTCGAAATTTCTTTGAGGATGTTCCAAATTGGTCTAAACCTATGACCGCAATATGTATACATTGCGATAGCCAATCAACGATTAGAAGGGCACGTAATCACATGTATAACGGAAATTCATAGCATATTCATCGTCGACACAATACCGTTAGACAACTTCTCTCAAATGGAATTATCTCAATTGACTATGTAAAGTTAAAAGATAATATATCGAATCCACTAACGAAAGGTTTAAACCGAGAGCAAGTTGAAATATCATCAAGAGGAATGGGTCTAAAGCCTATAAATAAATAAGAATCAGTATAGTAACAACCCAACCTAGCTGACTGGAGATCCCAAGATCTAGGTTCAATGGGCAAACCGAACTATTTTGTATTCAGTAAGAACCGGAGGATATTTAATCATATCCATTCCAAATATGAGATGGTGCATATCTGTCACGACATTAGGATAAGTTATGCTTTTAATGACATTCATATCTTAGTATGTCTAAGTGGGGTATTGCAGGATACTCTTTATGGAAGTCACCTACATGAGTAAGAAGGGGGACACTTCTATGAAAATAATGAAAGGCATGTTCTCTAAAATACTCACGGAACCAAGTGGTGTTCATGGCCAAAATGAACACAAATGTGAGAACTAACTATACTGAATAATTGTTGTGTGAATACTATTTTCTAGGTTTACAGAAATGGGTGACGGTTTAAATACGTGAAGTCTACTGATTAACCAAGTAAATTCGATGGTATATCACTAAGGAAAGTTCAAGGACACCAGACTACTTCTCCCGATGCAATAAATCTTCAATTTTACTCATCATGTGTCTGCATATGCATTAGCATCTGTTCTATTTTATTTATAGTAATATATCATTCGTGTGGGGGATTGTTGGAAATTAGACTGAGAAAAAGCTGTCCAGAATTTTCTGGACAGAATTTTGAGCAACTTTGAGCCCCAATTTAGGTGGGACCGACACCACGATAATTGTGGGACCACATACGAATGCGTTCTCCTTCGCAAGGAGATTAACGTAGTATATTCATATGTCCAATTTTAATAAGTTATGAATGATAAATATGTCCCCAAAGTGACTCACAAAGTAACGAAAGTTAATGAATTGGGTATGTTTTAACTCTTGTCCCACACTGAAAGAGTATAGGAAAGTTGATGTGTTAATAACAATCTAAGTAAGGACTAAGGCTTGGATGCCTTGGGGTATCCCAACTCTTTGAAGGGGAGATGGCCTACATGTCTGGCGGGCTCGGTTCGGTTCGATTCGGGCTTGGGATCTCTTAAATTTTTTGTTTGATTTAAATTAGCTTTCTAGGCTTTAATTATTAATTAATTAATTAATAAACTATTGGCAGTTATTGCCAACAGTCAACAGTCATTTGTTTAACTGTTTTTGACAATTATTTTGAACAGTCACTTGATTTACTATAAATACAAATGTCTCCCTCCGTTTTTAAACTAATGAAAAATTCCCTCCTCCAATTCCTTCCAAACCTAAAATGTGTAACAACCCTCGCTTTTAGGAGGTTAATTTTATATTAATTTACCCCATAAGGTAATTATATAAAATGTTGGGATTAGAGTAAATATTAATTTAATGAGTTAGAAGTTAATATTTACTAGAATATTGCATATTTACCGTATGTGTAGGTTAATATCCTCATGTTGTATGTTTTATCGTGTTATGTATTTAAAATGACAGTTTGATTTAAATGAAATTTGGAACTCGAAATAAATTATAAAATTTCCGGATGCCAATTTAGAGGGTGCAGATAGTCTCAGAATGTCCGAAACAGTCAGAATAAGTGCCATATTGTATTTTTGGGTTTTGGACACTTTTACCTGGTTTTAACTTAAACGCGTGTTTGGGAGTCATTTTAATGTGCTATTAACCACTTAAGTTGGAGAGTTTAGACTTAATCCACTACTTTAAGTCTTTCCCCTTATTTCATTTCCTCATTTCATGTCTTAAAGATAGAGAGAAATAGAGAGAAGAAGAGAAAAGTGGAGAAAGAAGAGAGAAAATGAAGATTGAAGATGGATTGTGGCTACTACACAAAGAAATCTGAGATTTTCTACATCAAGGAAAGTATTCTACTTGCTAATATATGATTTAAGATGAATAATTTGTGTGATAGTTGTTTCTTTGTATTTATGGATCAAAAATGGAATTTATGGGATTTAAACCCTAATCTTAGTTTTGATGATAAAATTGTGAGTTATAATTGTTATAAATCATGTAGGATAATCTTTGGGTAGATCAAGGTTGTTGGTTGTGTTCAAAATGGAAGAGATTTAGGATTTGGAAAAAGTGAAATTTTCACTTGGGTTTAATTTTGGAAGAAGGAAGAACCCTAGGTCTGCTATGACCGGTCGACCGCGGTCCCAGGACCGATCGACCGGGCCTTCGCGGGAGGGCTTACTGCTTTCCAACAAAGGCATAAATAGTGTGCGCGGTCGACCACGATTTTCTGACCGGTCGACCGGCCCCTCCAATTTGAGCTTTCTTCTTTTCTTTTTTTTTTCTTTTTTTTAGGCAAAATTTGGAGACGCGGTCGACCGGTCCCCTGTTTTTTTTTATCCTTAAACTTTATTTTGTTTCCAAGATTTATTCTCCTCAATGGGGACTAGGAACATTATTGAATGAAGTAAAATTAGAGGTTTAGAGTAATAGATGAGAGGGGTAACCGTCCTAGATTAGAAATACGTTATGTGGGGCTTTTCCGGGGATATGCCAATTGATGTTAGGGCATTCTTTTCTTCTAGTTGATTATTATGAAACTAGGAGCCTTAGTGTTATATCCTGGAGACTTTAGAAGCTCAATCGAGCTATGTTAGTCTTGATGGTTTATCATGATACCCCAAACGAATCTTGGGAGAATAAATTAAGAGTTTAATTATTCATAGAGGTTATAACAATAAGACGTAGTAAGTATGGCTCCAGGTATAAAATGAGGTATTTACAATAATGTAAAGGATTATGGTTTCGGATAAAATGAAACATATATATATATATATATATATATATATATATATATATATATATATATATATATATGGAAAGAAAATGAAATGGTAATGGCAATACAGATGGTAAATGATAATTTACTTAATCATGAAAATGGTAAATGCTAATTGACTTATACACACCTCTCTAAATGACATCACAAGGGAAGTTCGCGCGTTTGGTGATGCCCCCTGGCTAGTGAATGCAGGGTGGATATAGTCCATAGGCCATATGAGCGATTATGTTATGTTTTCTGCGCTGGTGAGGGGATTCCGGGTGTGGTCTTGACTCTCCCGCGGGCATATGGCCGCTTCCCGACATTTTGCATTATAGGTGCCCAGGTTGTCTTGTATAGATAGGCCTTGGAAGATGATGGTCATTTAGGGGCGCGCCCAGTGGGGAAACTCGGAGGGGCAGTCTTAGAAACGTTATATGTATGTAAATATAACTATTCATAATCAAGTGGGACTTGATGTATGAGATATGCCATAAAGAGCATGATGAAATGCCATAAAGAGCACAATGAAATGCCACAAAGATCATTTGTTGATGATAATATTCCTGCTAAGGAATGGAATGCCAGGAAGGGCATGTAATTGAGATAAAAGCCATAAAGAGCTTAAAATTTTGACTATATCTTCCTACTAAGGAATGGACTATAGAAATGGAGCAAGGTTTTGATGTAAGCTCCTAATTTAAACGTTAATTATTTTTGTTCTCCTGCATAATTAAATTAGGTTCATGATTTATTAAATTGTCTTAGTATGCACAAAATTGTGTAGTTAGATTCTCCTTATTTACTCATGATTATCATTCATAATTGTCATACTCTTTATTCATCTGGTGATCATATAAAACCGGGCCCTGACCCGTTCATATTTCTTGTTGTGCATGCATCTTTTATCCGCTCAGGTACTCCGTCGCAAGGATGCCTGTTCCGACCTTCCTATTCCGGCGATTTTGACGAGCCGTGATGCTTTGCGAGTATTACGGGACATATTTGGTATAGACGTTTTCATTTTTGTATTCTAGATATGATCGGGTCTCTTTTTACTCGGGCGAGAGGCCCAAGCTTTTTTAATTGCTTAATGAAATGTATTATGTAATCTACATTAACATGTTTTATCTCATTGTATGCATCTGTGACCGACAGCATATTCGGTCCCTTATTGTATATTTGGGTGTAAGTAATATAACTTAGCTTGGATTTCCACTTCCTATTTATTGGGTTGTTAAGTTACTTTCTTTTATAAACTTTAAAATTAAAAAATTTTAACAACCCGTTTTTCTGAAAAATGGAGTGGTTATCCCGCATACTTCTATTTTTGTTGTGATGCTGAGAATGATTCCATCCATGATTTTGTTATTTTTGAGTATCGGGCTGGCCACCCTCTATTTCAGATTGGCGGGTTGTCCCAGATGGTATCAGAGCATCAGGTTCTAGAGTCCTTAGGAATCTGTGTGTACGGGTTATGTCTTCAGCGTTGCTTTTGACTTGACATAGAGCCCTAAGATTAAGATCGTTGATTTCTCTGGTGAGACTTCGTTTTTCTACCATGAGGTAGAAATCATGGAATATTTTGCGTATTCGTGTGAGATTAGTAGGTCGGTTGAGGAAGGCGCCAGGGAAGGTTGTTGTGAAGGCGTCGTGAGATGGGATTACTAGGAACTGTAAGATGTAGTCAGGGATGAGGACTGTTTTAGAGGTTGCTCCCTTTTGTAGCATTTCTTTATCTCGATGCTACAAATACTAATTACAGCGGATGTATAAGGTCCAGGAGCATTGGCCTTAGGAGGGGTATGGAAGTATCCAAATGATAAGGATGGAGGGAAAAATCCTTCACTCATAGGAGTAGTGTTGAAATGGTGGGAATGTAGTCACCACGTTTGTTGGTGCAGAAAGCTTGCCCATGGTGACACTCGAGGGAAATTTTTAATATAAAGTTTCTCAGGGATAATTAGATTGATGAGAAGGTATATTCTCAAACGTTCACATGAGGTTCGGTCAGAAGGCGACAGTGAATGAGGAGTTATACGAAAAGGGGATGCCGATAGCGTGCTCTCTTTTGTTGAAGAAGAAAAAGGGATTGCGTGTGAAATTGTTGTCAGCCAGGGTCGGTACAATGGCTATAACATAGAGTGGAGAACCACTCATTTTGATTATGTTGATTGGATGACTAGGGCAATGATAGATTGCCTAGTCGGGAGTTGATGGAAGTAATATTGGTTCGGATAAGACTCGAATACGATGTCTGAGAACCACTAGTAACTAACCGGAGTGATTAGCTGGAATGGGTGGGAATTCCACCCTTGTTGTGGGTGGCGCATCCCCCACAATAAGATGGAGTAGTATTGTGTTTTCTCTAGAATCGGGTGTGTATATCGAGTTGTGGTAGCATTTACGCTATTATAGGGAGAATTATATGACTTCCGTAGTAGGGAAGTTTTGTGATTTCTTCACTCGTTATGAAGCGAGTGATGCCATTTAAATGTATATGGGTCATATGTGTTACCTGGTTTGAGTGTTTTATTGTTTGTTTGCATTGTATGTGGATGTTATGTCTTATCTCCATGACCAACAAGGTTAAATAGTAATACATAGGAGGGGTTCCTTGTTTGAATTCCGCTTTTACGGGACGCTCCACGCGTGAACCTTAACGACGTTGGGAGTGGAGAGATGCTATTTTTCCTTTCTCTTAAATTATGTATACTATGCGAGTATATATTTTGGATGGTTTGGGGTGATAGCAAGCAAATAAAATTATAAGGCTATCTCACTTCTAGTTCAAAATGGAACTAATTGTTCTATAATATCTCTCCTGGACACATGTTGAGACTTTATAGAGATGGATCGAGGTAGGTAGGAGATTTTTTTTATTTGTTGTGTTATCTTGCGTGAGTGTTTGATTGTTCATTTGCCTTGTTTATGCTTGATACGCTTTATCTCAATGATCAACTAGTTAAGTAGGCATGTGTCGGAGGGGTTCCTTGTTTGGATTTCGCTTTGCGAGACAATCCGCCGCATGAATACTTAACGATGTTGTGAGTGGAGAGGCGCTATTCTTTTTCTTTCTTTTATTTTATTCTGTTGTTGGAAGTGGGGTTGGAAGGTTTAGCCGAGAATCACGTAGTTGAGTGATTACGGGCTACTAAAGTGCGAGATAGAAGCACTGTACATAGTTCTCTCCTCTGATCGATGTGAGGGAGACTGAGATATGAAGTCGAATTGAGACTTCTGGATTATGCCTTGATGAGAAGGCCATGTTTATATAATGGGATATATGTTTGAAAGACTTTACAGAAAGTAAATGTCCGATTAATCAAAATTTTGATTTTTGAATGGTAAAACATAGAAGTAAAATCTTGTTAGTAAGGTTGTAAATTAGAACTTACCGGTCCCGATTATGTGTCTTAGACCGTCATATCTCGATGACCGATAATGCGAGGTAGTAGTGTAACGGGAGGGTTCCCTGTCTGGATTTCGCTTCGACGAGACGTCCCACGCATGAACCCGAGCGAATGTCGGAAGTTGAGTAAGGTCTTGTGCACTAGGGATATATTTATTATTATATGCTTACGATTTAGATAGTATCTATATAGATAGACTTTAGGATTATTAGGACGTTAGGTCTTTAGGGTATGTGATGTTAATTTAAGAAGGCGGTAAGGAGTTGACCACAAATAAGTTGTGGGTTAACTCTATGAGGGATTAGATCCCTAGGAACGAGATTTATAGGGTCTCGAGAGGTTTGGTAGTTTAGGCCGAAGGAGATGAGGCCTTTCTTAGCTATGGTATTACGTGGTGACTGCACTCTTGGGGAGTTAATGGATGGGCTGACCTTCACTCTTGAGACCATGATAGTAAGCTTGAGGGTGGATTTAAGGAATAAGTTTCTGCCAGGTTGGGGAGTAATAATACTGGAGCATAAACCCATTTTTTTATGCATCTCACAAGCTTAAACTTGTGTGAAGTATTATCCCATGCTTGAATTAAAATTCATTGTGGTAGTGATCACCTTAAATAGATAAGGCACTACTTCCTGGGCAGGAAATTTGGTCCTTCTCGCGAGCAACAAGTTGTTGCAATATGTTGTGGGAGGAATAGAGTTGGTGTTTGGAGTTCGTAAAGAGCTATCAAACGGATTTTTCTCATCCGCTAAGGGAATGCGATTGGGGTAGTAGGTACGTCGAGTAGAAAACCCGTCGGAGAAATTACTTATGACATGGGAAGCCAAGTAGAACGAGCATGACTCGAAAGACTTTGTAGCGAGAGCATTTCGATATATGATTGACCATTTAACCTACTCACATGAAGAAGAGTAGCGGTGAAATGAAGAAGGGTAAAGTTTCCATGAAGAAATGAGAGATGTATGGAAATGGAGTATATTTTACCACCCTAAAGTGGGTGGATGATTGGAGGGAGTTGACTTAAGGCCGAGAGACATGCTTCGAATGTACGCCTTGGGATAATTAGATGGATGGGAGCAATGACTTGTGTGGAGGGAAATTTTTCGTACAAGAATTTGAATCATTTTCTAAGCTATGGCACCGTGGGTGGCCTTGTGTAACCGAGTGAGTAAATTGCATACTCGTTGAATAAGTCCAGTGAACGATTGGTCCCTTAGACTTGTAGTGGTCCTGGAACAATTCCTCAATGGTTGGGCTTTTGAGCCATATGCTTTGAAGAGCTACGGCTATGCAAGGAGAAGTTGAGTAGTGTTGGGTTTAAGTCACTTACCGTTGGTGTGAGTACCCCTGACGTATGATGTAACGCGATTCAATTGTAAGACTAATTACACTGAGTCGCGTGGTTATCATTGTTCCTCCATAGGAGGTTAAAATTGGTAGTTACAAGGGACGCTTCGTGCTATGCCAGAGTACAAAGATTGTAGACTGAGATCGCTAGAGACGACCTTAGTCCAAGCCCATTTTGGGACGCTGTAATAACAAGGGTTTGTTAAAGACGATAGAATGATAGATTAAGATAGTATACCCTTTATGAATATAGGGTATGCCTGAATTTTGGGAGTAAAATTCCCTCATAAGGGGGGGGGGGGGGGGGGGGGGGGAGTATGTAACAATCCTCGCTTTTAGGAGGTTAATTTTATAATAATTTACCGCATAAGGTAATTATATAAAATGTTGGGATCAGAGTAAATATTAATTTAATGAGTTAGAAGTTAATATTTACTAGAATATTGCATATTTACCGTATGTGTAGGTTAATATCCTCATGTTGTATGTTTTATCGTGTCATGTATTTAAAATGACAGTTTGATTTAAATGAAATTTGGAACTCGAAATAAATTATAAAATTTTCGGATGCCAATTTAGAGGGTGCAGATAGTCTTAGAATGTCCGAGACAGTCAAAATAAGTGCCATATTGTATTTTTAGGTTTTGGGCACTTTTACCTGATTTTAACTTAAACGCGTGTTTGGGAGTCATTTTAATGTGGTATTAACCACTTAAGTTGGAGACTATAGACTTAAGCCACGATTTTAAGTCTTGCCCCTTATTTCATTTCCTCATTTCATGTCTTAAACATAGAGAGAAAAAGAGAGAAGAAGAGAAAAGTGGAGAAAGAAGAGAGAAAATGAAGATTGAAGATGGATTGTGGCTACTACACAAAGAAATCTGAGATTTTCTACATCAAGGCAAGTTTTCTACTTGCTAATATATGATTTAAGATGAATAATTTGTGTGATAGTTATTTATTTGTATTTATGGATCAAAAATGGAATTTATGGGATTTAAACCCTAATCTTAGTTTTGATGATAAATTGTGAGTTATAATTGTTATAAATCATGTAGGATAATCTTTGGGTAGATCAAGGTTGTTGGTTGTGTTCAAAATGGAAGAGATTTGGGATTTGGAAAACGTAAAATTTTCACTTGGGTTTAATTTTGGAAGAAGGAAGAACCCTAGGTCTGCTATGACCGGTCGACCGCGGTCCCAGGACCGATCGACCGGGCCTTCGCGGGAGGGCTTACTGCTTTCCAACAAAGGCATAAATAGTGTGCGCGGTCGACCACGATTTTCTGACCGGTCGACCGGCCCCTCCAATTTGAGCTTTCTGCTTTTCTTTTCTTTTTTCTTTTTTTAGGCAAAATTTGGAGACGCGGTCGACCGCGGTCTCATGACCGGTCGACCGGTCCCCTATTTTTTTTATCCTTAAACTTTATTTTGTTTCCAAGATTTATTCTCCTCAATGGGGACTAGGAACCTTCTTGAATGAAGTAAAATTAGAGTTTTAGAGTCCTAGATGAGAGGGGTAACCATCCTAGATTAGAAATACGTTATGTGGGGATTTTTCGGGGATATGCCAATTGATGTTAGGGCATTCTTTTCTTCTAGTTGATTATTATGAAACTAGGAGCCTTAGTGTTATATCCGGGAGACTTTAGAAGCTCAATCGAGCTATGTTAGTCTTGATTGTTTATCATGATACCCCAAACTAATCTTGGGAGAATAAATTAAGAGTTTAATTATTCATAGAGGTTATAACAATAAGACGTAGTAAGTATGGCTCCAGGTATAAAATGAGGTATTTACAATAATGTAAAGGATTATGGTTTCGGATAAAATGAAACATATATATATATATATATATATATATATATGGAAAGAAAATGAAATGGTAATGGCAATACAGATGGTAAATGATAATTTACTTAATCATGAAAATGGTAAATGCTAATTGACTTATACACACCTCTCTAAATAACATCATAAGGGAAGTTCGCGCGTTTGGTGATGCCCCCTGGCTAGTGAATGCAGGGTGGATATAGTCCATAGGCCATATGAGCGATTATGTTATGTTTTCTGCGCTGGTGAGGGGATTCCGGGTGTGGTCTTGACTCTCCCGCAGGCATATGGCCGCTTCCCGACATTTTGCGTTATAGGTGCCCAGGTTGTCTTGTATAGATAGGCCCTGGAAGATGATGGTCATTTAGGGGCGCGCCCAGTGGGGAAACTCGGAGGGGCGGTCTTAGAAACGTTATATGTATATAAATATAACTATTCATAATCAAGTGGGACTTGATGTATGAGATATGCCATAAAGAACATGATGAAGTACCATAAAGAGCACAATGAAATGCCACAAAGAGCATTTGTTGATGATAATATTCCTGCTAAGGAATGGAATGCCAAGAAGGGCATGTAATTGAGATAAAAGCCCTAAAGAGCTTAAAATTTTGACTATATCTTCCTACAATGGACTATAGAAATGGAGCAAGGTTTTGATGTAAGCTCCTAATTTAAATGTTAATTATTTTTGTTCTCCTGCATAATTAAATTAGGTTCATGATTTATTAAATTGTCTTAGTATGCACAAAATTGTGTAGTTAGATTCTCCTTATTTACTCATGATTATCATTCATAATTGTCATACTCTTTATTCATCTGGTGATCATATAAAACCGGGCCCTGACCCGTTCATATTTCTTGTTGTGCATGCATCTTTTATCCGCTCAGGTACTCCGTCGCAAGGATGCCTGTTCTGACCTTCCTATTTCGGCGATTTTGACGAGCCGTGATGCTTTGCGGGTATTACGGGACAGATTTGGTATAGACGTTTTCATTTTTGTATTCTAGATATGATCGGGTCTCTTTTTACTCGGGCGAGAGGCCCAAGCTTTTGTAATTGCTTAATGAAATGTATTATGTAATCTACATTAACATGTTTTATCTCATTATATGCATCTGTGACGGACAGCATATTCGGTCCCTTATTGTATATTCGGGTGTAAGTAATATAACTTAGCTTGGATTTCCACTTCCTATTTATTGGGTTGTTAAGTTGCTTTCTTTTATAAACTTTAAAATTAAATTTTTTTGACAACCCGTTTTTCTGAAAAATGGAGTGGTTATCCCGCATACTTCTATTTTTGTTGTGATGCTGAGAATGATTCCATCCATGATTCCATTATGTTGGAGTATCGGGCTGGCCACCCCCTATTTCAGATTGGTGGGTTGTCATAAAATGCTATCATATCTGTTCCAGAAAATTGTTTTTCTGCATAACTCTTTCACATCTGTTGCATTGTTGTTGAGTAAAAACCACATAATTTGAGTTCGTCGTAATTAATTATTGTCGTGCTACATAATTAATTGGAAAATCCGTTCTATCTTGGGAAACAATATTCATCAACCTCAGAGCACATTGGAGGGAATAAATTGTCTTAAGGACACTGTGAAAATTCACAGGGCTCAGATTCTTTTTGTATTTCCATTATTGTTTCTGCAAATTCAAGTAAGTTTTTTTTTTTTCGTTTTATTTATGTAATTATATTATAATTCGTGATTCTGTATTTTTGTTTTTATTAAACAGTACACGTAACAGGATATATGCTTTTTCTATCCTCAATTTTGAATTATGAACCTAGATTTGAATATTGCCTAAAGTTGTTCATCTTATTCATTTCATCATAGACTCTCTAGATTTAACTTTGTGGGGTGACCTTGCTCTCTATGAAGGTCAACTCTTCTTCGACTCAGTCGGGGCACATCTAATTATTTTTATCTACCAAGCAAGAGGGTCAACATATGAACATAATTTCACGAATATCCCATGACACCTTCTTGGGTTGTTGTTGTTTCAACATAATTACTTTGCGTTCAACAATAAAGTGACATTAAGCATGTGATACAAGTACATCTTAAAAATGGTCGCAAATGACAGTTAAAGAAATGCAATTATCACGTTATTCGATAATGCTAAATCTTTTATCGGTTGCTCGCCTTCAACTTTCATTCAGGAGAAAAAAGGTTCAAATTTTTTTTCTCTCATTTTATAAAGGTGAACATCATACTTCTCATAACTATACCTTCATTTCTGATGCGGGAAAATAATGGCTCACAACCATATTGGAAACTTTATCTCTGAAGCGGCAAAGACTCTTCATCAAATGCAATAAATTAACTAACATTGACCGAACCACATGTCGATTATTTGCACATCAAGTTCAGGATGTGGCATCCAATTTCGAGACAATCAAACGACACTAAACTTAATAAATTTTAATTTCCTCTCCTGCAAAATTTATTTCACAACTATTCTCCACTTTAGTACTAATGAGACATTTCCTCACAAACATATTGTGCTACATGTAGTTGATATTTCTATTTTGAATACTTATATAAGGATTTTTTGTGTGCTGTCACTATTATATTCCCCAACTAAAATGTTCAAGTGCTGCCATTTATCATTTGGTTGCTTATTCAATATGTTTTTTGTTAATAGTTCAGGTCATTCACTTCCAATTTATAGTTGGGTCCATAATAAATAATATTGAAACAACAACCCAACAAGGTTAAACTAAATGGTACCATGTGCAATGCACGTGTGCACCTCCTTGTAGAAAAAAAGATGCCAACATCATTTCCCCGATAGAAAACCTGTTTTGCTTTTCTTTTAGGGTCCGTTTGGCAACCCAATTCCAAGGCTTGGAATTGGATTGCCAAACGGGCCCTTAATGTCTTTCTTGTGAATTTTCAAAACTCAGTACTCATTTTCTTCATTTGGTAGTATACTCGATCATAAAAGAAATTGACAGTAAAATTTAACTTTGTCTAAACTATCATTAAAAATAAAAATAAAAATAAAACATTACAGATATTTATCCACATAATATTAAGGTTTCACTACATAAAAATAATAAAATTGGTAATATATTCATCCCAAACAATAAAGTATCACCACACATCTCCAAATATACCTTTTGATGTTGTATCGTGTTTTATTTTAGTTATGTGTGTGTCAAATGTATGACTTTTTGTAACAACCCATCCTAATTAGCCCTTTAGTCCCTCGAATAGATGAAAAATTCCAAATAAATCCTAGACTTTTACCAAATCACCAAAACGCTCCTTGAGGCAAAATGAGGTTAACTTGACTTTCCTTATGTCAATTGAACCCTAACTTTCACTCAAAGTTTAATCAAATGACTTATATTTTGGAAGGAATATTAGTAACCAATCCATTAGGTTTGAATAATTGCACATAAGCCACTAAACTTTTATAAAATAACTTAAAAGCCTCAAAACCTGTACAAAAACTATCCAAGGACCCAAACTAAAACCTAAACTTAGTTACTCTTTTCCCCCTAATGATATGGCACCAGTTGAATTGCCAACATGAGTTATACCATATGGGGTACCCATGGTACCCATTTACCAGAGACATAAGCCTTGGTGAAACTTGTGCCATTTTAGCCCCATCTCCACCTCCAAAACCACCAATCAAATCCTCCCCACGAACCCTATAAATACCGTCGTTCACTTGAGTAAAAACTCATCCCAGCTGAGAACTTTTCCAATATAAAATTTTGAGAGATTTTGCATTTATGTTATTTTATGCCTGAATGTTTGTTTCTTCAATTTGGTTATAGTTTTGTATGTATATAGAATGGAATTATGTGTTTACATGTATTAGTTAACGTGTGTATGCACTAAAATAGCTCAAAAATCACAAAACTTCATTAAAGCTTGAGCTTCAATGGTGGATTCTGCTTCATTGACTTTGAACTAATTTCAAAGTGCGGTAAGTTGAGCTAAGGTTCTCAGGAACCTAGATGCAAGGTTTAATTGAACCAAGAATAGGTTTTAATACCTCAAATCGAAGCTTGAAGTTTCCAGGCCTGAAATTTTCATAAAACAAATTCAAGAGTTTTACTCGATCAAAATCCCTTAAACTAGGCTTGTTTTGCTATATTTTCAACGTAGAACAAAGCCATTATAATGACAGAATAAGAATTATAGCTTTCAGTCACTTAAGTTTAGTCAAATTTTTGCCATTTTTACAAAAATTCAAGAGCTCAATTTAGCCCACCAAGTTTTTTTAAACCAATATGGTTGGATTCCGCTTAAAATGTTATACAATTTTCATTGAGGAACAAACTCAAATGGATTCCACAAACGTATCAAATTTTAGGTCAAACTTTGAAAACCCTAAAGTCAAACGATCGAAGCTTGAAGATGAGTGGGTTACACGTCCCGATTGAGAGTCAAACAAGGTGTGTGAATTGTTTGACTAAGCGCGTGAGGGAGCATCTCCAATTAGAAAATTCTATTTTTTTTCAAAAAAAATATTTTTTAATTTTGAACAAAATTTTATATTACACCACCCTGTTTAGATCCCAAAAACGTATTTTCTCGAGAAAATCATCTTTAAAGTTTAAAATAAAGATTTAAGTTTACACATAACCCCCTGACTAGTTTTCCAAGTATTTCAAAACATCCCCAAACTTTTTTTACAAATTCATTTGTTCAAATAAAGTTATTCTGCCTATTGTCATTAAATTCAAATTCAACTAGAAATAAAGAAAAAAATTATTCCATAAACTTTTAAAAATTATACAGTATAGCCTTTAAGTTATTTTTACACTGTAACTTCTTATATCATATAAGCATTCTTTTAGGCCAATATGACCTATTTACATTATCCATGATCTCAGACTATCCAATCAACCCAGTGAATTAGATGCACAAATTCGGAATTCAAAAATTCGAAGTAGGCGATTTTAATTTCAGTATTAAATAAATTGAGCTTATGTCTTTCACAATTACTGATTGTTATATCACTTTGAGATAATGTTGAACTCATATTTCAATTACGAACTCATTTGTGTAGCTCATGTTTATTCCGTATATCGATTCTCTCGATATTTTAGTTGTCCTTAAACTAGATAAACTGTTACAGCTTATGACTTTAGTAAAAGACACTAAACTCTTTTTTACCAGTCATTGTGATATAGACCTGCAAGCTAGTACACCAATTGCATATTACCCTTCAGTTTAGGACCATTATCAGTGAAACCCTTAGTAACATATCTTACGATTCAGGGATAAGATCCCGGTATACCACGACTTCTAATTGGCCTGTAGGACTTAGATGTTGAGTGCCTAGTTTTTTTTTATTTGCTACATATGTATGAGTGTCATTGTCGCTAAGTGTGACAAGCCTTTATTATGATTATTATTCCCTAACAATTTGGGATTACCTGTCCAAGTGTATGATATGATTTGGACGATATTGTAATGGTATGTCTACACAATTGAAGACCATATAATCGATAATTTATGGGTTATCTTGTTATAGACTAAAACCTTATCTTGATAACTTGATACACAACTTATCCGGTTACACTCCACCATATTATTCAGTTACATATATTTAGATGCTAGTATACCGCTGACAGTGCTATGCTATTTCAGTTTGTCTCCAGATTTTATGATATCAATATTCAATCCAATTACTCTCTAATAATAAATTTTCTCCCATACCTTGTATAGAAATAAAAATAATCAACGTGGAATGTCTGCTTAATTGTTTTCCCTCCAGGTGGATGACGAACCTAAAGAAGATGAGATACCTCCTGCTTGTTTAGTCTTTTATTTTATATTACCTCAAAAAATATTTTTGGACATATACATATGGGTGGTAGCATACGAGGATCGTAGTCCACGTTGGAATATCTACACCGCAACTTATCAGCTCTTACGATTTCCAAATATTTTCTACGACATTTACCTTATATATAACATGTACGAATAATTATGTATTTCTATTTATTTCATACTCAACTATGTAATAAGTTGATAGGCATCTTCCTAATAAAAATCTTTTAATTTCCGATGCCTTTAATTTATTTGTTACATTTATTTTACTATTTACTTGCCATTAAATACATGGAATTCGCGGACGCGACACATTGTGTCATTCGTGTTCAAAGTATAAGAGACAGTGTGTGTGTGTGTGTGTGTATATATATATATATATACACACACACACACACACTAGGGTATGCCCGTGCCTGAAGGCACGCTGATAATCACAAAATGACGAAAATTTTCAAAGTACGTCATTGCAAGAAGGCAAAAATCTCCAAAGTATGTAATTGCAAAACGGAAAAAATGTAAATTTTAAAAAAACGACCATAATCTCATTTGTTTGTAGGACCATCCACCCTAATTAACAATTTACAAACATTCTAACAACATTCAAATTGTCTAAATTCATCACATTGAAATATAACATGAAATATACAATAATCATCAACCGAATTCATATTGTGCCTCAAATATACATAGTGTCAATTAAAAAAAGGACAATCTCCTTTGTTTATTTGACTATTCACCCTGCTTAAAGGGATAACAACCAATCCAACAATCAAATAGCAATTGAAATAGATGGCATTAGTAAGATGTAAAGGCAAGTAAATCAGATGTTGTTAACATGTGGATCAACAATCAAATAGCATTTTCTCCACTTTTCTCTTTTACTAGTTTCCCGTGCCTAAAGGAATTTCAAAATTAAACTTCATTAAAAGATAATGATGTAAATTCAAACTATAATCAATATGTGAAACCGAAAAGAAAAGACATTTGCCAATGCATATAGCATATCAAATACATGTAATGCATTGTATTTTTAGTCCAATAGCGTACAAAGACAAAAAAAATGTACTTAACTTTTAGGATCTTTCCAAATAAGAAAACATTAAAAGACAAATGTGAACACGCCAAAATTAAGAGCTTCAAACATATATTTTCTTCTTATATTCAGGTGACACCACTAAACTTAAAAAAGCATTATGACCATGTGTAAAAACATCACTTTTTAAGATCACAACCCAAATGTGAACACACCTTTGTACTGCTACTTTCTTCCTATAAAATTAAGGTCCATAAATGTGACGCCCCATTCTCACTTTCTCCACTGAGATAACATCAATACAATGACACAAACATTTCTCACATATATAATCACTACTTCACTGCATAAATAAGGTAATTTCACTATTAAATTACAACTTATGGGTTCACAATAATTAATTATATATGTTAACCAAGGGTAAACCACAGCTAAAATAGAAACTTACAAAAAATCTATAATACTCATAACTCACAGAGAGAGAGAGAGAGAGAGAGAGAGAGAGTATAAGAGAATATTATAATCTCATTTCACCTGTTTAGAAATAGTGAGTAGATTTACTTCAAAGAGCAATGTTACGTCACTCAGAAAAATAGTAACAGTAATAGCAATACGATGGAAATTATAAGAATGAAATAAACCTCCAAATTTCAGTAAGCTGAATAGAGCAAACCAACGTAAAAACGGAGTCTTTAGCACCTTTTTTACAACTGCAGAGTCCAGATGTTAACCAAAGCTAGGTTGAAAACACATCCAATTGTCATGATACCAACTAAAACAACCCTACTCTTTGTTTGTTCGTCAATCTTATCATAATTAATTTTTTATCTTTTTTTTTTGGGCCTGAACTCTCTCACCATGGCATTTATTTGATACACGCGACACAAACTCAAAGCTAGTGCCCTTCGTAGCACCAATCCTAATTCTTTACACAAAAGTGTAATTTGCGCAACTAAGATACGGATTAATGCAATGGGAATAGTCATGAAGATCCTCATCGTGAAAGATCTTTCGGCTATACAATTCATATACTCGTACGTTTCTCACACGTATAGAAATTGCTTGATAACGCATAATCAATTAAAATGTCAGGAAAACTTAGAAGATAATCCCTCAGACTTCAACCTCTGAGCATGACTATTCTTCGGCAACATAAAATAAAGCGACCAACTATGAAAATTGAAGAGATAAGCACTACATTATGCTCGTGACTACACATCCGAGCAATGTCTCAAGCCCAGATCTTGGAGTCCGTCAATGGAGTAATAATGTGTTTAAAACCTTTGTACACTATGATGCGTCCACGGGGCTCAGTTAATCTTCCCATCCAAAATGATTTCACCTTCAATATCCTTATTTGTTTGCTTTTTCAAATGGATCTTCACTGTCAACATGTTTGAAGCTTCAACATCTCTGAGTTTGGTTCTTCAATATCTACAGAAAAGATGAATGTTGATAAAATGAGGAAATATATGTGGATGACAATTTTGGTTTATTGAAAATGATATATGGTTGTAGTGGATAGACTTGTCATATACCAACTTAGTGATTGGTTTTACCTTGTCATTTGGCTAGACTGAGCAAAAAGGTGACTGAGATTAGGATATCTCCATTATAAAAGGCTTTGATACCAAATATTGTTGGGTTGGTAAATCACCATTAAATATTAGTCTTTTACGCCACGACATCTTCTATGGCAACCATCGTTGACAATTTAAACTTGAGGATTTTATGTAGGCTGACAACTGGATTGACTTGCTTGACTTCATTTTGATTTGGGTCTATTATGCATTTTCCCAAGAAAAGGCTAGTTTCAAACGGTTCTGGCTCTTCAAAAACCACAGGAGCTGCATCACTTTCGCTGAAAACACATTCAGATCAGATATGTCAAATTATATGCCACATGTAGTTTGTTGCCACATTATTCACATAAGTAGAGGTGGTAATGCTTAAAAAATCATTGATACCATCCTTTAGAAATGAAAAGAAAAAAAGAAGGAAGATATATAAATGGCTGCAATTTCTTTAGATAAAAACTGAATTATAGGGCCAAAGGTACAATGTTAAACTATATAGTAATACATGTCAAAATAGGTATCAAATTAAGCTAGCACACTATTGGAAACAGATAGCACACTCTTGGAAATAGGTATCCCCCTCCTGATCATTTTCACACTCTTGAAATAGGTAGCACACTCTTGAAACAGATAGCACACTCTTGGAAATTATTTGAAACAGGTATCCCCCTCCTGATCAATTTCATTCTCGCCCACCTCCTGGGCTTCCACCATAGCATCGCTAGCAGTAGTCTGTGCCTCTGTCTCATCATGAAGTTGGTTTAAAGTAGCTATGCTCTTACGTTTAAAGCAGCATGGCTGGATGCGCATAATTCTTGTCCAACCTGTCGGCGTGAACTACAATATCAGATAGGACAATATCAGATACGATAAATTCATCCATTATAACATAGGATAAAAAATGGCAATATCAGATATGATAAATTCATCCATCATATAGGATAAAAATGATCCTTTCTACTTGTGAACATAGGATAAATTCATCCAAATATCAGATAGTGCAGAACTAACTTATCCTATCAATCATCCATGGACTCACATCAATTTCATTTGTGCCTCGAATAAAATAGTGAAACTCAACACGATACAAAACCTCAAAATAACCAATATCAACACAACATGCAACACAAATACTACATATGATAGACTTGAATATAGGTCTACATCCGGTACACTTGGAAATTGAGGTGAGTTCTTGTTTAAATATGACCATCTATTAGAGAATAAAAAGACCACAGTGAGTTTATTTAAAAACGAAGTTACTAAAAAGACCATGGTGATTGGTTCCTACCCTGAGTTAATAAAATGCTTCAATCGTCGTGATACATAATACAGAGAAAGCGCACTATTTTTGGTAACTCATATATTTCCTATATTAAAATTTTATACAATACATAGTTTCACTATATAGTGAAAACTGAATAAGCCAGTGAACTCTTAAATCTGAAAGTGGGAGTACACTTAAATCTAGAACCTTGAAACTAATCAGTCGAGAATGCAAACATACTTCATAATTAAACATCATATACGAAAGAAAATATTAAAGCCTCGGAGATATATTTGGCCATTACCATAGTCAACCCAAGCATTAAAAAAGCATAGTGGAATCCCCACGCCTGAAATACCACACAGTAATAAAGTCCATGAACCATCATATCAAAAGATGCTGAAACATTTAAACTAAAATAACGATATGAATATAAACTAACATTCTAAATAATACTCATAACAGTGAAGCTTGCAATCACATGAACTCAATCACAGGGAAGCTTGCAATCACATGAAATCAATCCATAATATTCCATACATTAGTTTATGGAACAAACACAGACAAACATCACATCTGATGGTGTGATTTTGTGTGTGTGTGTGTGTAAGAGGGATGGAGATTACCTCTAGGGAGGCGGTGTAAGAGAATAGCCCCATTCCTGATTAGGCTTGAATCTAAAAAAAAATAAACATCAAAACACAAACAAAAAATTAGATCTACAAAAAGTTAGTTTGAACCAAAAATAAAAACACAAAGTTCCAATTCGAGGGAGATAATATATAGCTGATTATGTTTCAATCTGATAAAAAAACATAAACATAAAAACTCACAGAAAAATTAGATCAACAAAAAATACCTAAAAGAAAATATAAGAAAAATTCGTATAGGAAGGCATACCTTCGATTTAAGCTTGGTCGTCAGTCCCAAACTGCAACATAATATGTCTTACTCATACAACATCACATCCGTTGAAGCCTTTCCTTCTTATGGAGGTCTTATTATAAGAAACCTGCATAATAAAAGAAAATATAAGAAAAAATACATGGGGAACCCCAAGTTCAGATCGAAAAAATTAAATGAAATGTTCAGAGGTACATGTGAGAAAAAATACATTCATGTACAAAATGTAATACCCCGTATTTTTATGCTTTATAAATTTGGGGATTTATTAAATTTAATGTGAGTTATTAATTTAATATAAATTCGGAAATTAATTACTTTATAATTATTAACGTGATGTGAGTTAGTAATTATGGGAAACTTGTTGAATATTACTAATGAGAAGAGTAATATATAATATTGGTTCTATTAAATGTCAAGAGTGAATAAAATGACAACTTTGAAAATTTGAGTCGGGTCGCGCCCGTGTCGCGTCGGGACGCGCTCGTGTCGCGTCGGGACTAAATATTGATTAATAAAAGTGAATATATTATAAGTTGCTTGTATGGTCGTTTTGAGTGCACCAAAGTGTCCGTAACGGTCGAGACAGTCAGAAAAGTGTACCCGGTGGTTTAGTTTGGGTCTCGGGGCGTTTTTAGGCTTATTTAGCACCCCGGGAGGGCATTTTGGACATTTTATAATTTTGGGCAATTAAACCCACGAATTTTCAAGGGTTATATCAGATGCCTAAGGTTTCCTTCTAGGGTTAACACAACCAAAGACAAGTGACGGCCATAGGAGAGGGAAGGAGAGAGTTTGCCAAGGTGTTCTAGGCCGAAAATTCATCCGGTTGCACCGCCACCACCACCAATGCGTAGATCGCTCGACGGGGAACGCAACCACACCAAATTCGTCCACAAATCAGAACTCTGAATTTCTAGGCAAGTGTTTATCTTGCTTCTTTTCGTTAATGCATCACTCATGTTAGTCTAGGGTTGATTAGGATGAGTTTCATGGAAGAAAAATCATGTTGGAGATAGGAAATTGCGTGTAGTAATGATATAAATGGAAATCTGGAAATCCCCCTTCATATGTAGAGGTTGAACCACGGATTTATGATGTTTTAGAAGAAGAAATTCTGGAAAATGATTGATTAGAACAAAGTTAAAGAAATTTCTAGGGTTCATGAGTTTTAGATAAGTTTTGGCCCATTAATCCTTGGTTATTGATGAAAATTCACATGCTTTACGTAGAAGATGTTTAATTTGGGTTTATAATGATTGTAGTATGAATTTTTGAAAGTTTGGATGTGAAAAATCTGGATTTGGTTCATGTTGGATTATATAACCCGTAACTGTTAAACTGCAAAATTCTCCATACCTGTTTGATCGATCGATCGAACCAGGAGTGTCGATCGATCGAGCCCCTGCCATCGATCGATCGACCCCTTCTGGCAGACTCATATTTTCCCCTTTATAAATAGTTAAATTCAAATTAAATGAGTAAAAACATTTGGACATCCTTATTAAAATATTTTGGGAGATATATAAGACCAGTATGACTTATTAAAAATTATGAGACCTTTAATGTAAGACGAGATTTGCATTTTTGGGATGTTTATATATAAGGGACGATAGAATTATGTATTAAAAGGAGAGACGAGTAAGATAGTTACGATGGAAAATAGATGAGTACCTACTGAATTCTACACTTAGGAGGATAGAGTCCATGAGTGTTACGTAGTAAGTTGAAATAATCCCTGAAACTAAAAGTAAGAGACAAACCGTTATAAGTGACAACTAAATAATGAGAAATAAGGATAAATGTTATAATTATGGGTTATGAGATGAACCTAAATTTGATATAGAAAGAGTAGTATATTTACCTGACTGTGTTTATGCATATACTATATACATGTGAAAATCATGCCCGCGCTACTTGCTATCCCTGAGGTTACCGCGCTGGGACAGTCTTATATCGATGTGACCTTTACGGGGGATAGTGACTTGTACCCAAGAAGATAGGAATCCTATGTACAGGCTATCGTATCGATAGTCACGATCCTAAGAGATGCGAGGGTATGTGCTGACCTCTTGGACTTGGAAACTATGCTTCGCCTCAATATTGTTTGTGTTTTGTTTAATACACTTCGAGAGTGATTCCAAACTTGTATTTCCCTTAGTACGAGTGATACGGGGATTGGATAACAGAGTATGCCCGCACATAGTTTTTATGTGGGGTGCTGATAGAATATATATATTATACGAGTATTTAATATATATATGAATTTCTGAAATTTAGAATTTCCTACTGTGTTTATGGTAAGTAAGAGATGAATAATGATTTCAATTGAGAAATACCTATTTCGAAAGTATAGTATATTTCTGGAAAAATTTATTAATAAATAAAGTTAAAATGAGAGATTTGTCACTAAATAAAATTTACTTCTTAAACAGTTGAATTGTTTAGTTTAAACCTTACGAGTAACCTAAGATAAGATGAGTTAAACCGTTGGGAAGGTTAGTGCGATAGGTGTGCACATTAGAAGAGAGGTGAGAATTTCTCAAGAGAGTGTCGCGCTAATATGTTGTTGCATTGGCCAGTAAACATTTTAAATACTTGCTAAACAAATTTTAAATCATTTACACTATCGGGCTCTGACCCGTTTCTATTTTTTTTTCTTTCTTGTATATATATGTATATTACAGGTGCCCAGCCACAGGGGCGTCTTGCATAGGATCCTTTGGAAGGAACGTGCTGCAGCTTAGGTGGGAGTTGCAGGCCTCTTGCTTAGACGATCTCATTCATTTGATTCTACTCTTAGCATTATTTATTTCAGTTGGGCTCGTGTCGCCTTTTCCATTATTCAGTTGTTTTATTGGATATTATAATCTATTTATTTCCAGTTTTTCACTTTGGGATTTATTATTGCCAGGATGTTTTCATTTAAAGTATTAAATGTTGGATTCAACTAGTTGAATGTTTGATTATTTGGATTGTATGTTCCAGGATAGTTGTGGTGTGACTATTAAATTGTGAATCATGCAAAGTTAAATGTTGGTTTATATAAGATAAAATTTGGAAAGAAATGTCTAAAATGGTTTTGACACTTAGCTTAATTATTTAGGGTGTTTAAATTGGAAAAGTATTTTCGACAGTGATGCTAAGAATGAACCAACTGTTCACCTTGATTTTAATTTAATAAAGGAGTGATCGCCCGATATTTAATTAGGCGGGGTGTCACAGGTGGTATCAGAGCATCTGGTTCTAGTGTCCTTAGGATCTGTACGGCTTATTTCGCTTTCAGCTTAGCATTTTTGCTATAGAGCCCTATTTTAGGATTGTTGTATTCTTGCTTTTACGTTTACGTCTTCAGCTATTTGAGATTTAGTAATAATTGTAGACTAATAAATTTCTTCACGTTTCAGATGCCTCCGAGACGTGCACCAAAGGGTAGGCGTGCCCAAGCCGAGCAGCCAGCAGCTCCGGTTCAGGGTACGATGAATGCTGATGAGGTAGCCGCTATTGTTGCTCAGGCGGTGAATGCAGCGCTAGCGGTGGTACAGCAGGATCCACCCCAGATTCAGGCAGTGGCGCCAGTACCTGCGCAGCTTCCATCTGCATTGGAGTGAGTTAGGGATGCCTTTTAGAAGGCGCATCCCCCTGAGTTCTCGGGTAGTTCAGATATCATCATCGTCACACAATGGAAGAAAGATATCCAGCGGCATCTGCGTATGTTTGAGTGCACAAACGTGCAAAAACAGTTATTGGCTTCCTTCAAGTTAGTGGGGGCCGCTTTGCAGTGGTGGGAATCCACCACCACCTTGGAGGAGAGAAATACGATCCCGATTCAGTCGTTCTGGGAGCGGTTTGACCGCAAGTATTTTCCACCTGCCGTGCAAACTGAGATGAGACGGAAATTACTGAACTTGAAGCAGGAGAATTCTACCGTTGCTGAGTATGAGGAGGAGTTCACGAGACTTCTCACCATAGTGCCAGATAAGGCACCTACTGAGGTTAAGAAGATAATATTGTTTGTGGACGGGTTAGCTTGGAGTATCCGTCGGCATCTTATAGGGAATTTGTCTCTGAGTACCTTCACAGATGTACTCAATGCTGCCTTACTACACTGGCAGGATCATCGCTTCCATCTGCAGAGAAGCAAGCGAGCAGGAGAGTCCGGCCAGCAGGACAGGACAGGGGGTAGTGGCGCTAGTGGAGCACTGACATCCCAGGGACAGACTTGTCAGCATGAGCAGAGTTCCCATCAGGGGGACCCTGCCAAGAGTTTCCGATCAGGTGATTCTAGGCAGGGATTTGGGGGTTATAAGCAGGGTCAGGAGGGCCCACAAGGCCAACACCGATAGCAGCAGGGCCAACAGGGCCAACAACATATTTATCAGGGCCAACAGGGCCAGTGGCGGGATGGTAACGACCAGTAGGGCCGTGGTCAGCAGGGTCAGAGGGGAGGTAACTTCAGAGGCCGATGTTTTGTGTGCGGCAAGCATGGCCACAAGCGCCAGGATTGCCCAGAGGGTGATAGGGCCCCACAGCAGCAGGATGCCCGTAATGAGCCATAGAGGCCACTTTTTCCAGCCGCCCTCCCAGCACCAGCCCAGGTACCAGCCCTACCAGCCATTCCAGCAGCTCCAGTGCAGCAGGGGCAGTTACAGTATGGACGTGTCTATAACGTCCACCATGGAGCAGCTCCACAGGCACCACCCGCGATTGAGGGTATGTTTCCTATCCATGGTACTATGGGTCGAGTTTATTTGATACTCGGGCGACGCATTATTTTATAGCTACTCATTTTGCGAAGGCCTTAGGATTATTAGCCACAACAGAGAGCACTGTGACGTGTGAAGACTCACCACTGGGAAATGGTTCGCTTATTTTCTTTATATGCCAGGGTGTGGGGGTAGAGATTGGTAGCTTGGTATTACCTGCAGACATGTTAGTCTTAGATATGCATGAGCTTGACGTTATTATCGATATGGATTGGCTCGCTGCTTACAGGGCCATGATAGATTGTTTTGGTGGGAGTATTGTCTTTGCCATTTCGGGGCAAGAGATGTTTGTAGTGGCGATACCTCGCCCAGAGGGAGGCTCGACCGCTCATTTGTATTACACAGAGGAGGATACCTCTAAGGAGGTTGTGATTCCCTTAGACTTGATCCCAGTTGTTCGTGAGTATTTAGATGTATTTCAGGAGATACCAGGCCTACCCCCCAGTCGATAGATAGACTTTGTCATAGATTTATTACCGGATACTAGACCTATAGCATGCGCTCCATACCGTATGGCTTTGGAGGAGATGCGAGAGTTACGAGATCAGATAGAGCAGCTGTTAGGCCAGGTCTTCATTCGCAGGAGTACCTCACCTTGGGGCGCTCCAGTATTTTTTGTGAAGAAGAGAGATGGTTCACTGAGGCTATGTGTGGACTACCGGGAGTTGAACAAGGTCACGATACGGAACAAGTATTCGTTGCCTCGAATCGATGATCTGTTCGACCAGCTGAGGGGAGCAACTTTCTTTTCAAAGATAGATCTGAGGTCGGGGTACCATTAGCTACGTATTAGGGAGCAGGATGTTTCAAAGACTGCTTTTTTGATGAGATACGGGTCCTATGAGTTCAGAGTGATGCCATTGGGACTCACAAATGCTCCAGCCGTGTTCATGGACTTAATGAACCGAGTGTTCAGAGAGTTCTTGGATCAGTTTGTCATCGTCTTCATAGATGACATTCTGATATATTCACACTCTGAGGAGGAGCATGCCGAGCACTTGAGGCAGGTTCTTCAGACTCTATGAGAGCATCAGTTGTATGCTAAGTAAGAGAAGTGCGGATTCTGGTTGCGTGAAGTGAAGTTCTTGGGACATGTTGTTTCTGAACAGGGGATAGCAGTTGACCCGAGTAAAGTGTCAGCGGTGAGGGAGTGGGGACTGGCCACGACACCGACGAAAGTGTGTAGTTTCTTGGGGTTAGTCGAATACTACAGGAGATTCATTTGGGGATTATCCAAAATAGCGGGTCCATTGACGAACCTGAATCGCAAAGGGGTACCATATGTTTGGGATGATGCTTGTCAATTGGCTTTCGACGAGATGAAAGACAAGCTTACTTCAGCACCAGTCCTTACTTTATCGAATCCGGGTGAGGAATACCTGGTTTACACCGATGCCTCTTTACGGGGACTTGGGGGAGTACCTCAGCAGTAGGAGAAGGCTATAGCATTTGCCTCCCGCAAGCTTAAGCCGCATGAGAAGAATTACCCCACCCACGACCTGGAGTTAGCAGCGGTCGTTTTTGCATTGAGGATATGGAGGCACTATTTATTGGGGGAGAAATTTCGCTTGTTCACAAACCACAAGTCACTGCAGTACCTGTTCACTCAGCGAGAGCTGAATATGCGTCAGCGCAGGTGGTTAGAGTTTGTGAAGGACTATCAGTTCGACATACAGTACCATCCGGGGAAAGCCAACATAGTTGCTGATGCATTGAGCCATAGATCGGTAGCCGATGTAGCGGACGTATAGAAAGCAAAGTGGAAGGAGTTGGGTAACCAGGACACAGTAGCCCGTTCCTTCATATCTGTTATGACAGTGACACCCGAGATTGTTACGGGGGTGATACAGGCACAGACCGTAGACCCATTTTGCCAGGAGCAGATTGTACGACTTTTAGCTGAGGGTGCTGAGTCCTATTCTGTTAGTTCTGATGGGGGTTTGAGGTTTAATGGGAGATTAGTGGTTCTAGAAGGAGCAGAATTACGTCATGAAGTGATGACCCAATCTCACGGGTCCCGATTTGTGGTACACCCTGGGGGAGATAAGATGTACCAGGATATGAGGCGACAATACTGGTGGAGTGGGATGAAAAAGGACATTGCTGAGTTCATGTCCAAGTGTTCTACCTGCCCGCTGGTAAAGGTGGACCATCGAAAACCGTCAGGGTTGCTTAAGCCATTGGAAATACCCGCGTGGAAGTGGGAGAGTATTTCCATGGACTTTATTACAGGGTTGCCTACATCATAGCGGGGCCACGACTCTATCTGGGTGATTGTAGACCGTTTGACCAAGGTGGCTCATTTTTTGACGATGCGGACATACTATACCACGGGTCAGTAAGCTCAGTTTTTCGTTGCTGAGATTGTCAGATTACATGGGGTGCCCCTGAATATTGTGTCAGATAGAGACAAGATTTTTGTGTCGCGTTTCTGGAAGAGCTTTCAGGAGGCTATGGGTACAGAGTTGAGGTTGAGTTCAGCTTATCACCCACAGACAGATGGGCAAACAGAGCGTACTAATCAGATGCTGGAGGATATGCTACGCATATGTGTCCTTGATTTTGGAGGAGGTTGGGAGCCACATCTTCCACTGGTAAAGTTCGCTTATAATAACTCTTATCAATTCACGATTGGCATGGCTCCATTCGAGGCTTTTTATGGCAGGCCTTGTCGTTCCCCAACTTGTTGGCTAGAGGTGGGGGATAACAAGTTCTCGGACCAGAGGTGATTCAAGAAACCACTGCGAGGATTGAGATGATCAGGATTCGCATTCGAGTAGCCCAGGACAGGCAGAAAAGCTACGCCGATGCGAAACGGTTCTTTCGAGAGTTTAATATGGGGGACCAAGTATTGCTGCGAGTGTCTCCTATGAAAGGAGTGATGAGGTTAGGGAAGAAAGGGAAATTGGCCCCAAGGTACGTGGGACCATTTCCCATTATCGAGAGGATTGGGCCGGTAGCATACAGATTGGGACTGCCAGAGCATTTACATCGCATTCATGATGTATTCCACATCTCGTCATTGAGACGATATCTTCAGGATGATATGGCCCATACCCACATTGCGATAGATGAGATAGACTTACATCCCGACAGCTCTTACGAGGAGAGATCGGTGGCTATACTAGACCATAGCGAGATGGGATTGAGGTCGAAGGTAGTTCCACTTGTAAGGGTCCAGTGGGAGCATCATAATGTGGAGGAATCCACTTGGGAGCGCGAGGAAGATATGCGCGAGAGATATCCAGATTTATTCTTACCAGGTATGCCATATTTTCCGAATTTCGGGACGAAATTCAGTTATTAGGGGGGAAGTATGTAATACCCCGTATTTTTATGCTTTATAATTTTGGGGATTTATTAAATTTAATGTGAGTTATTAATTTAATTTAAATTCGGAAATTAATTACATTATAATTATTAACGTGATGTGAGTTAATAATTATGGGAAAGTTGTTGAATATTACTAATGAGCAGAGTAATATATAATATTGGTTCTATTAAATGTCAAGAGTGAATAAAATGACAACTTTGGAAATTTGAGTCGGGACGGGCCTGTGTCGCGTCGGGACTAAATATTGATTAATAAAAGTGAATATATTATAAGTTGCTCATATGGTCATTTTGAATGTGCCAAAGTTTCCGGAAGGGTCGAGATTGTCAGAAAAGTGTACCCGGGGGTTTAGTTTGGGTCTCGGGGCATTTTTAGGCTTATTTAGTGCCCCGAGAGGGAATTTTGGACATTTTGGGCAATTAAACCCACGAATTTTCAAGGGTTATATCAGATG
Source organism: Sambucus nigra (assembly GCA_949130495.1). Classification (NCBI taxonomy): domain Eukaryota; kingdom Viridiplantae; phylum Streptophyta; class Magnoliopsida; order Dipsacales; family Adoxaceae; genus Sambucus; species Sambucus nigra. The sequence continues at coordinate 66,648,662 of OX422217.1, read as the reverse complement.
TCTAAGGTTGCCTTTTAGGGTTAACACAGCCAAAGACAAGTGACGGCCATAGGAGAGGTAAGGAGAGAGTTTGCCAAGGTGTTCTAGGCCGAAAATTCATTCGGTTGCACCACCACCACCACCAACGCGTAGATCGCTCGACGGGGAACGCAACCACACCAAATTCGTCCACAAATCAGAACTCTGAATTTCCAAGAAAGTGTTTATCTTGCTTATTTTCGTTAATGCATCACTCATGTTAGTCTAGGGTTGATTAGGATGAGTTTCATTGAAGAAAAATCATGTTGGAGATAGGAAATTGCGTGTAGTAATGATATAAATGGAAATCTGGAAATCCCCCTTTATATGTAGAGGTTGAACCACGGATTTATGATGTTTTAGAAGAAGAAATTATGGAAAAGGATTGGTTAGAACAAAGTTAAAAAAATTTCTAGGGTTCATGAGTTTTAGATAAGTTTTGGCCTATTAATCCTTGGTTATTGATGAAAATTCACATGCTTTACGTAGAAGATGTTTAATTTGGGTTTATAATGACTGTAGTACGAATTTTTGGAAGTTTGGGTGTGAAAAATCTGGATTTGGTTGATGTTGGATTATAGAACCCGTAACTGTTAAACCGCAGAATTCGCCATACCTGTTTGATCGATCGATCGAACCAGGAGTGTCGATCGATCGACGCATCGATCGATCGAGCCCCTGCCATCGATCGATCGATCCCTTCTGGAAGACTCATATTTTCCTTTTTTAAATATTTAAATTCAAATTAAATGAGTAAAAACATTTGGACATCCTTATTAAAATATTTTGGGAGATAAAGAAGACCAGTAGGACTGATTAAAAATTATGAGACCTTTAATGTAAGACGAGATTTGCATTTTTGGGATGTTTATATATAAGGGACGATAGAATTATGTATTAAAGGGAGAGACGAGTAAGATAGCTACGATGGAAAATAGATGAGTACCTACTGAATTCTACACTTGGGAGGATAGAGTCCATGAGTGTTAAGTAGTAAGTTGGAATAATCCCTCAAACTAAAAGTAAGAGACGAACCGTTATAAGTGACAACTAATTAATGAGAAATAAGGATAAATGTTATAATTATGGGTTATGAGATGAACCTAAATTTGATATAGAAAGAGTAGTATATTTACATGACTGTGTTTATGCATATACTATATACATGTGAAAATCATGCCCGCGCTACTTGCTATCCCTGAGGTTACCATGCTGGGACAGTCTTATATCGATGTGACCTTTACGGGGGATAGTGACTTGTACCCAAGAAGAAAGGAATCCTAGGTACAGGCTATCGTATCAATAGTCACGGTCCTAAGAGACGCGAGGGTATGTGCTGACCTCTTGGACTTGGAAACTATGCTTTGCCTCAATATTGTTTGTGTTTTGTTTAATACAGTTCGAGAGTGATTCCGAACTTGTATTTCCCTTAGTACGAGTGATACGGGGATTGGATACAGAATATGTCTTACACATACAACATCACATCCGTGGAAGCCTTTCCTTCTTATGGTGGTCTTATTATAAGAAACCTGCATAATAAAAGAAAATATAAGAAAAAATACATGGGGAACCCCAAGTTCAGATCGAGAAAATTAAATGAAATGTTCAATGGTACATGTGAGAAAAAATACATTCATGTACAAAATGTAATACCCCGTATTTTTATGCTTTGTAAATTTGGGGATTTATTAAATTTAATGTGAGTTATTTATTTAATATAAATTCGAAAATTAATTACTTTATAGTTATTAACGTGATGTGAGTTAGTAATTATGGGAAACTTGTTGAATATTACTAATGAGAAGAGTAATATATAATATTGGTTCTATTAAATGTCAAGAGTGAATAAAATGACAACTTTGAAAATTTGAGTCGGGACGCGCCCGTGTCGCGTCGGGACACGACCGTGTCGCGTCGGGACTAAATATTGATTAATAAAAGTGAATATATTATAAGTTACTTGTATGGTCATTTTGAGTGCGCCAAAGTGTCCGTAAGGGTCGAGATAGTCAGAAAAGTGTACCCGGTGGTTTAGTTTGGGTCTCGGGGCGTTTTTAGGCTTATTTAGCGCCCCGGGAGGGCATTTTGGACATTTTGTAATTTTGGGCAATTAAACCCACGAATTTTTAAGGGTTATATCAGATGTATAATGTTTCCTTCTAGGGTTAACACAACCAAAGACAAGTGACGGCCATAGGAGAGGGAAGGAGAGAGTTTGCCAAGGTGTTCTAGGCCGAAAATTCATCCGGTTGCACCGCCACCACCACCAATGCGTAGATCGCTCGACGGGGAACGCAACCACACCAAATTCGTCCACAAATCAGAACTCTGAATTTCCAGGCAAGTGTTTATCTTGCTTCTTTTCGTTAATGCATCACTCATGTTAGTCTAGGGTTGATTAGGATGAGTTTCAGGGAAGAAAAATCATGTTGGAGATAGGAAATTGCGTGTAGTAATGATATAAATGGAAATCTGGAAATCCCCCTTCATATGTAGAGGTTGAACCACGGATTTATGATGTTTTAAAAGAAGAAATTCTATAAAAGGATTGATTAGAACAAAGTTAAAGAAATTTCTAGGGTTCATGAGTTTTAGATAAGTTTTGGCCCATTAATCCATGGTTATTGATGAAAATTCACGTGCTTTACGTAGAAGATGTTTAATTTGGGTTTATAATGATTGTAGTACGAATTTTTGAAAGTTTGGATGTGAAAAATCTGGATTTGGTTGATGTTGGATTATAGAACCCGTAATTGTTAAACTGCAGAATTCTCCATACCTGTTTGATCGATCGATCGGACCAGGAGTGTCGATCGATCGAGCCCCTGCCATCAATCGATCGAGCCCTTCTGGCAGACTCATATTTTCCCCTTTGTAAATAGTTAAATTCAAATTAAATGAGTAAAAACATTTGGACATACTTATTAAAATATTTTGGGAGATAAAGAAGACCAGTATGACTTATTAAAAATTATGAGACCTTTAATGTAAGACGAGATTTGCATTTTTGGGATGTTTATATATAAGGGACGATAGAATTATGTATTAAAGGGAGAGACGAGTAAGATAGTTACGATGGAAAATAGATGAGTACCTACTGAATTCTACACTTGGGAGGATAGAGTCCATGAGTGTTAAGTAGTAAGTTGGAATAATCCCTCAAACTAAAAGTAAGAGACGAACCGTTATAAGTGACAACTAAATAATGAGAAATAAGGATAAATGTTATAATTATGGGTTATGAGATGAACCTAAATTTGATATAGAAAGAGTAGTATATTTACATGACTGTGTTTATGCATATACTATATACATGTGAAAATCATGCCCGCGCTACTTGCTATCCCTGAGGTTACCATGCTGGGACAGTCTTATATCGATGTGACCTTTACGGGGGATAGTGACTTGTACCCAAGAAGAAAGGAATCCTAGGTACAGGCTATCGTATCAATAGTCACGGTCCTAAGAGACGCGAGGGTATGTGCTGACCTCTTGGACTTGGAAACTATGCTTCGCCTCAATATTGTTTGTGTTTTGTTTAATACAGTTCGAGAGTTATTCCGAACTTGTATTTCCCTTAGTACGAGTGATACGGGGATTGGATAGCAGAGTATGCCCGCACCATAGTTTTTATGTGGGGTACTGATAGAATATATATATTATACGAGTATTTAATATATATATGAATTTCTGAAATTTAGAATTTTCTACTGTGTTTATGGTAAGTAAGAGATGAATAATGATTTCAATTGAGAAATACCTATTTCGAAAGTATAGTATATTTCTGGAAAAATTTATTAATAAATAAAGTTAAAATGAGAGCTTTGTCACTAAATGAAATTTACTTCTTAAACAGTTGAATTGTTTAGTTTAAACCTTACGAGTAACCTAAGATAAGACGAGTTAAACCGTTGGGAAGGTTAGTGCGATAGGTGTGCACATTAGAAGAGAGGTGAGAATTTCTCAAGAGAGTGTCGCGCTAATATGTTGTTGCATTGGCCAGTAAACATTTTAAATACTTGCTAATTTTTTTTTAAATAATTTACACTATCGGGCTCTGACCCGTTTCTATTTTTCTTTCTTTCTTGTATATATATGTATATTACAGGTGCCCAGCCACAGGGGCGTCTTGCATGGGATCCTTTGGAAGGAACGTGCTGCAGCTTAGGTGGGAGTTGCAGGCCTCTTGCTTAGACGATCTCATTCATTTGATTCTACTCTTAGCATTATTTATTTCAGTTGGGCTCGTGTCGCCTTTTCCATTATTCAGTTGTTTTATTGGATATTATAATCTATTTATTTCCAGTACTTGCACTTTGGGATTTATTATTGCCAGGATGTTTTCATTTAAAGTATTAAATGTTGGATTCAACTAGTTGAATGTTTGATTATTTGGATTGTATGTTCCAGGATAGTTGTGGTGTGACTATTAAATTGTGAATCATGCAAAGTTAAATGTTGGTTTATATAAAATAAAATTTGGAAAGAAATGTCTAAAATGGTTTTGACACTTAGCTTAATTATTTAGGGTGTTTAAATTGGAAAAGTATTTTCGACAGTGATGCTAAGAATGAACCAACTATTCACCTTGATTTTAATTTAATAAAGGAGTGATCGCCCGGTATTTAATTAGGCGGGGTGTCACAGGTGGTATCAGAGCATCAGGTTCTAGTGTCCTTAGGATCTGTACGGCTTATTTCGCTTTCAGCTTAGCATTTTTTCTATATAGCCCTATTTTAGGATTGTTGTATTCTTGCTTTTATGTTTACGACTTCAGCTATTTGAGATTTAATATTAACTGTAGACTAATAAATATCTTCACGTTTCAGATGCCTCCGATACGTGCACCAAAGGATAGGCGTGCCCAAGCCGAGCAGCCAGTAGCTCCGGCTCAGGGTACGATGAATGCTGATGAGGTAGCCGCTATTGTTGCTCGGGCGGTGAATGCAGCGCTAGAGGTGGTACAGCAGGATCCACCCCAGATTCAGGCAGTGGTGCCAGTACCTGCACAGCTTCCATCTGCATGGGAGCGAGTTAGGGATGCCTTTCAGAAGGCGCATCCCCCTGAGTTCTCGGGTAGTTCAGATATCATCATCGTCAGACAATGGAAGAAAGATATCCAATGTCATCTGCGTATGTATGAGTGCACAGACATGCAAAAACAGTTATTGGCTTCCTTCAAGTTAGTGGGGGCCGCTTTGCAGTGGTGGGAATCCACCATCACCTTGGAGGAGAGGGATACGATCCCGATTCAGTCGTTCTGGGAGCGGTTTGACCGCAAGTATTTTCCACCCGCCGTGCAAACTGATGATTATTGGGATTTCATTATAATGTGTTTGCCTGTTGTAAATGTAATCATTTTGGGTAAAAAATATAATTTACCGGTTTATTTAAAATGTGAAGGATTTTGAGATTTTGGATGAAAATGACAAAGAACAAAATGAATGTTCTTAGAATTTTTTTATTGTTCTTCAAATGAACCAAGATTTTGAAAGTTGAATTCGATTAGGTTATAAAGTAGAATTTAAACCTATTAGGTAGGTATATGAGGCTTAGGGTTTCAGCCTAACAGTGTCACATTGAACACGAAACACGTTATTAATAACCCATATTGTTAGGACTTATCATCCTTATTATTATTATTATTATTCCACTTGTTGGGTTGTTGCGAGGTTTTTGTTGCATTGTTGTTAGATTGTTGTTAGGTTGTCGTTAATTAAGTTGTTAGTTAGGTTATTAATTAGGTTATTTATTAATTAATTTAATAATAAAATAGCCTAAAAAAAGGTACGATCATGTCACGCGTGAGTAAACTTTGTAGAAACAACTGGTGCAGTCGTACGAGTCACGGGGTGAGAATTGAATCAAAATTTTAAAAATCTAAAACTTAAGCTTTAAAAATAGGGCGTAAGGAGGTGTAAACATAATTTAACAACAAAATTGTTCAAAAAGAGTCATGATCATGTCACACGTGACTAAACTAACTTGCAGAAATAACTCGTACAAGCGTGTGACAAATGGAGTGAGAATTGGGTTGAAATTTAAAAAATTTAAGGCTCAATCTTGAAAATATGGTGTAAGGGGGTGAGAACATAATTTAACAATAAAACTGTCTGAAAAGAGGAACGACCACATCACACGGGATTAAAAAAAACTTCTATAAGCAAATCGTGTAGTCGTGTGACTTAGGGGTGAGAATTGAGTCGAAATTTCAAAAATGTACGGCTTAAGCTTTTAAAATAGGGCGTTAAGGGGTGAAACGTAATTTAACAACAAAACTGCCCAAAAAGAGGCACAATCACATCACATGGGGCTAAACTAACTTTTAGAAACCGTACATATGATACGTGTTATATTATGTTTATATTATCCCTAAAAAGTTAGAAATATGTTTTTTGTTATTTAAATTCTTATATCGCGAATGAGTATTTCCATTTTATTTACGTTATATATTATAATGATGAGGTTGTGGAGTTAATGAAAGCAATAATTTAACTCCGATATAAGGACTGGAGGAACGTACCCAATGAGCTAAAGATTGCAATTCAGGGGCTCGAAAGGTATTAAAATAACAATATCTATATTAAATATATAACTTTTGTGGGGGCTTATTTATTCAAGCCCAATACTGCAACCGACCAACCCAGCATATAAAGTAGATTGCTCGGCCCAACTCAATTGTTTATTTTAGATCCGTGTATTTGAAATTTGCTTAAATGCATGGAGATAGAATCAACTCGGTTATCGATAATCTCGGAGGAGATATTTAGGGACACCTACGAGATATCTAGAAGCTGGTCGAGTTACTTGTATAATTCAATCACTTACTCTCGTAACTATAAAATGTAAACTCTAATCCGGGGAAAATGGATGTAACTTCGATTATTTGAGAGACACTAAAAGAAAACAGTAACCAATCTGTGGACGTAGGCAAGTTATCGAACAACGTATCTTTGGTGTTGTGTGTTCGATCATTTATTTTTCATCTCGATATTGCTTTCTAGATTTCTTATTGTGATAATTCTTGCACTCACAATTGGCGTTGTCCGTGGGAAATGATTTTTTTTCCTACGAAAGCAATTATCAAAAGAAAGCCAGTGATGTCTCACCACAGTAGTAATCTTCCTCAAGTTGGTGACATGCAGGATAATCCAGTCCCACTTAGGGTCAGGTCAGAGATTCGCCAACCACTAAATCCTAAGTTTCACTAAGAGAGACAACCTTTTGAGATGACACGCTTCTAGATGGAAGAGAATGCTTGCCTATAGAGGCAACTTGAAATAACGGAGAGATATCTCCATAGAGATACCAAGAAACATCATGATAGTTCTCCTAGTCCTTAAGAGAGAAAGACTCGCAGTCGAGGGAGGACCTTCAGGCCCGACCATGGTCGATCTGAGTGCGACAGATCAAAGGGTAAAAGATCAGAGCATGGCACCACAGAAGTAATGATCGTTAAGATGAGGACATCATAAGTTTTGCCCGTAAAGAGATAGACCAGCGTCCATCCCATCGAGGGTCTAGGTCGACTAGAGAGTTATCTAGAAGATATCTAAACACCCAGATGAAATCCCCTTTCTTAAGGGCGATTGAAAAAGAAAACCCCCCAAAGAAGTTCACCATTCCCAGGTTCAAAATCTATAATGGAAAGATAGATCCCATAGACCTTGTTGAGCAGGAAAGGCAGACGATGACCCTATGGATCCATAATGATGCCTTGATGTGTCGAATCTTCCCTTCTAGCCTACATGACATAGCTCAGAAGTGGTTCGAGAAGATACCCCATAGGTTGGTCAAGAGCTTCAAGGCCCTGGCAGAGGCCTTCATTGCTTGCTTTATAACCAGTAGTTCACACCCCATAAGGATGGATTCACTAATCACGATGAAGAAAGAGACAAAAGAGATCATTCATGACTACGCTAAGAAGTATTAGGAGGTCTTAAATGAAGTGGAGAACTGCTCGGAGCAAGTTAGTGTAGAATCCTTCAAGATTGGTCTGCCGACCACATCTCTGCTACACCAGTCCGTGACGAAGAAAGAGGCCAGCACCATAGATGAACTCATGGCACGTATTGAGAAATACACAAAGCTTGAGGATATGGTTCGCTCTACCCCAGGGGACAACGGTCGAGCAAAAGAACGTAAAGGAGGAGATCAAGTCCTACCTCAGCAAACCACCCCTGTTGGTGATCCCCGACAATGGAGATCCCTTGTACCTCTACCTCGCAGTATCATACCACGTTGTTAGCTCATCTTCGGTATGTGAAAAGGAGGGAAGAATGTACCCGGTCTATTATGCCAGTAAGATGCTCCTGGATGCAGAGCAACACTACTTTCCCTTAGAGAAGATAGCCTATGCAATCGTGGTTGACTCTAGGAAGCTGAAACCCCTCTTTGAAGCACACTCAATAACGGTGATCACTTTATTCCCCCTCAAAGTTGTCATTCGAAAAGCCGACCTCCTTGGACGACCGTCAAAGTGGTCGGTCGAGCTTAGAATGTTCGATATTCACTTTCAGCCAAGGACATCAATTAAGGGAAACATCTTTGCACTACAAGAAAACTAATTTTTTCTGGCACTTTTTTCAGTATTATTTTAAAATGCTGAGAATTTTGTTTTTACAAGAATTTATTAATAAGTATTGAAAATTCACAACATTTATATTGAAGTTCCACGTAAATATAGCATTTTTAATTAATGCTAAAATAAATACGATATTTTTGAGGCATTTTATAACAAATGCCACTAATGTTAGGAAAAAAAGCTCCCCCCACTTAAATAAATATGGCGGGTCTTATTTTCTTAAAAAAAACATCACTTTGTCATATATTTTGGCGGTCAAAGTCATGTATATGCCTCAATATATCTCCCATCCCGAATCTCTCTCCCGTCATATTCTCCTCTCTCCTATATTTGCCTCAATCTCGAAACCTAATCCTCAACAAACCTGAACGAAAGAGGCCCGTTTTAGCTAGGTTCATTTATCCGCCTCAATCTCACCCATCACTTTCTCGAAATGATTTTTGTTGTTCCCGATTAAAAGAAGGAATTCGTGCTCTCATCCATCATCGTTCAATTTCTAGAGGCATTGGAAATCCAGACCGACTCAGAGAATCACTGGATTTTGATCATCGAAGCTTTAAGGTAAGTTATTTTTTTAATTTCGGTGTATTTTTTTATGTTTCATATATTGGTTTTTGATTGACTTCAATATGTTATATAGACAGTAGAGGTAAAAAAAAATATAAGAAAGAAGACATCCTTGAAGCGATACAAGGTAATATTTTCTTTTGTTATTTTTATATGTATTGGCTCAATCAAATAACCTAGAAAACTGACCCACTACTTACGCATGCCAAATCATTTTCTAATATGTGCAACTATATATACTCGTGAGTTTTTAAACCCATACCAGTCTCATTATTCTCTCTTTTTTCTCCCATTATTTTGGTTTTGAATTGTCATGATTCAATAATATTTTGGCATCTTTAGTATTTAACTCTTTCTTATTTTTTCAGATTTGATATTACATAATCATGTATATGAAATAGTGTAATCTTATTTTTTTCATAACATCTGTGTTATACAAAATTTATGCATATAGATAATGGTTATGATAGACACTTTACATAAGGAAAAACTAGATATCATGGGGTTGCAAGAAACTAAAAAAGAAAAATCAGTACAATTGGTAAGGGGTGTTATTATGGTAATTATTGTTGGGTAAACTTTATTTTGTTATAATTTGTATTTTTGTGAGAGAAAAAAGTACTGATTTTTTTTAATTATAATTCACGTGCAAGAGAAAAAAGTTCCTGAAATTTTCAATTTCTTGGGTGTTGCTGTTTTGTTTTGTTTAATTTATATAATTAGATGAAGTATAGACAAGATGATATTTATCCATGACCTAGCATATTTAGTTGGATTTTCTCATCTACTTTTGGTAACTACCAATTTTTTCACTCTTTCATTTATTTCAATTGATTAAAAAGTCCAGTTCATCGTAAATTTAAATCACTTCCTATGATATCATCTCTGTGTAACTCTTACACCCTTATTTTAATTGATTACTATTACTTTAACCATCTAAATCGATGCGGTCTTTTACAATAGGGGGATATATACATATTTTTCCATATTTATGTATGTGTGCATTCATGTTCGGGTATGTATGTGTCACATTAGCCTTTTAGCTTGATATGTACATATTATTTCTCTTGTTTATGTATGTGTGTATTCATGTGCATGTACGTATGTATCACATTAGCCTTGTAGTTTGATATTACAAAACTTACCGGCTTTAAATGAAAATTAGACGTGTCTACATGTCTTTATTTATTTTTAAAAAATATTTTAGAATTACTAATTCATCTTACTTTTATATGATAATGTGCAAACTGCAAGTTAGAGCTAATAGATAGAGTTCGACAATATACTTATTGCTCGAACAAAGGTAAGAACTTTTTTGACAATGTTTCAGTGACTCAACTTAGTTTGAATATGTTCTGTTTTACAAACTTTGTTTTTTGATGTTTTACAAATCTTGTCATCAACTTAGTTTTTTTATATTTTCAGTTACTCAACTTACTGTTTTTACAATTTTGTAAAGATACCATCACAATAGTTTAAAACATTGTAAAATTCACTCAACGTTTTTTACAAAATTAGTTTTTTACATTGTAGTTTAATTTAGTAAGCCCCTTTATTCATACAACACGTGGTGAATTTTAAGATAACAAACAAGTTTTAATATTACTTTCTAATCTGGAGAATTTAATTTAGTAGTGTCTTCATCTAGATTCTATGATTTAATTATGCTATCTCATTATTGACAAGGAGATTTGTTTTCGGTAATGATTATTTTTTACTAAAGTTATTTTTTAAGCGAGGGACTTATGCATTATTTTGTATTTAATATTTTTTGCTTTTAGAAAATTAAGTCTTGATGTGAGTTGTTGTGTTGGGCTATTCATTAGTTGTGCATTGTTTTCGTTTAAGCTAAATTGTTTAGACATTAGGCGTTCTTTTTATTAATCTGTCATGATTCATTACTACATTAATATCTTTACTAATTGATTATGCTATGAGTGAGTTTTTTTTAATTGTTGTTAAATAATTAAGGTTAAAATGTATTGATAGTTAAGTTTCTTCTGTTTATATCATTAAATATTGGTAGTTTTCATATAAGGCCATATCCAAATGGTGTTATAATTAAATTCTTACTATTTGTAAATTTACATAGTTTTGAAGTAGCATATTAATGATTTACAAGTTCTTTTTGTTTTTAGATTTATTTCTGTGTTTATTGATGATTAATGAATGAACGCATTTTATATTTCTTATAGTGATTAATGACGAAACTTCATCATCGTTATTCCCAATGCGGTTACTTCATTTATTATTTTACTTATTTAGGTCAATTAAGAACAGTTCAGCCCCAGGAGGGAATTTTTTAGGGAATAAATTTAGTCGAAATACCATTTGTTTCTTAGGATTAGCAGTGTTAGTTTATCTCCCTCCTTCTCCCATTTTTTATTAGCCTTCTGCCTCAAGAAATATTCATCCACCTTGAGATTCTTTGCCCGAGAGGACATAACATGACTGATATTCTGCCTATTTTAATTGTTAGGAAAACATTTTGTAGTGCATGAGACTACGCATATACCGACTCTGTCTAGTGATCTTGGGAATATCAACCGCGTGGTACTCTCTTTGTGAAAGAGCTTTCGTCAGGGTTGTCCAATGAATCCCGCTCCGTATATTGAGATTAATAGGATGGATGTTTGTTGTTGTTGCAATATTATCGATTTTAACTTGCATTCATACGAATTGCATCACTTGAGTGAACGGGAGTACTCTATGGCACGCCAAAAATGAAAGATTAGTACCCGAAGAGAGACAATTCACGTATCTTATTTCCTCATCTTCCCTTGTAATTTTGATCATTCCTAATTCTGTCCCAATTTTGCAGTATAGAGATTCAACAAATTAGAAAATAGTTCGCTTGACCGGATTACCCTTATCATAAGTTGTCTCTGCACAACAGGAAATCCTTCTACTTGCCAAATCGAATTGCTTGTAGCCTACCTTTTCGGTTGCTTCTAAAGAAGATGAGCGTGTTCAACGTCTTTCGTTTCTTCTTTCAACGGACCATGGAGAAAAAACGATAGGGATGGATAAACACATATAAGCCATTGACCATTCGGAAGGATAACTAGATATATCTCTCTCCGGCCGCCCTCATGATTTCATCAGTCGATAGTTTTTGTTGCCCACGTTAGTGTAGTTTCCTAGATCGCTTACATTTTCGTCTATTAAATTTTTTACTCTTTCTATTTGTTCAGGAGCTTCATAAACGGTGTGGAAATGGCATATGAATTTTTAGTAATTATGTCACCGAGTTCAGAAATCGGTGTTTGATATTTCCCCTCCTTTGTAGCTTTATAACTTTTGTTCAAATTGTTTCGCGCCTAATAATTTGAACTGGTTTTGTGTCCATATTTTGCCCTTTGAACATAAAGGATATATCCCTCAAGAACCTGCTATTTCAAATGTTGGTACTTGATTGATTTTAGCGATTAGTTCCTCGTTTTCATACCCTTTAAGAAGATTATACCCTCTTTGAATTTCATTAAAATTGTATTATTTAAGATTGGAGCTTAAATGTTTTTTATGATGATGAGTATTGATTATTAAGTTTGAAATTCTTTTCGTATATGACTTTTTATTCTTGATGATGATGTTTGGTTCTTCTGCTTTCTTATGCATGAGTATTTTTTTCCTCATTGTTCCTAAGTATAATTAATATTGCCTTAGCAATATGTTTTTCTTAGAAATTAAATGCTTTCATGATTTATAGTTAGCAAAAAATTTATTAGATCTCTTCGTCTTTGGCCTAAGATGACGATATAACTAATTTATTTTTCCCTTAAGCATTATTTAAGGGCCATTTTTGCACTTACTCGTAGTATACGCCTACTCTGAGTTATAGTCCACTCATAATAGCCATGATAATTATTTTCTTCCTAATCGATAATTTCCAAATTATCATTATTGAACCGCGTGAGTTACTCATGGGTCATATCATTGTCCCTTTGCCTAATGCTTAGAAGGTATGCTGCACATCGTAGGCTTCGTGTCGAAGCAGAAGTTTCTTAAAAATGGGTCTGCTAGTTGTCTAAACTTATTAATCTTAGGAGTCCCATATAACATATGTGTATTGGTCCAGTTAAAGTACTATAAAAATGTCAGTGGCACATTTTTATCTATAATGAAGTAAATATCTGTTGCATTATGATACCATTCTACGTGGTGCATAGATTGTGTTTTTCCATCATACTTTGGTGCGATGACATGTGAACTAAATTTTGATGGAGGGGGATAGTTTATATTTTTTGGAACAAATAGATATCCCGCAACGTAGACATGTTGCAGAGGGGTTTTGTTATTAATTAGATCTCCCAGTTTATCCTCCAATATTTGTATAGATATGTTCCACAAATGGTCGTCTTGGCCATCGTTTCTTCTGTATCCTTCCTTCATCCAGGACTTGGACCCAGCCGACTCTCTATAACTTTACATTAATTTGGACGAGAATAAATCCTCCTTAGTTAACGACCTTAGTAATTCCTCTTGATATCCCTCCTCTGTTGGCCTCTAGAGATCTGAGGGTTAGGACCCAAAAGATTAAAGGAACTTCTTTTACACAGTTTTTCAAATGCACTAGGTCTTGGTGGCCGAATGGTGTAGCTAGTAGCCTCTGATTTTTTAATTGTTGAAGGTTTTCCCCCAACTAATATGAAATATTATACCAAGTCGATTAACGTTGATTTTAATCGTACCTCCCTTAACCTGATACAAACTTTATATGATGGGGATTTTTTGCACATTTTTCCCTAATCTCGTTGATTTTTTATTTGAGGTACGAGAGATGGAACTTATCTGTGACTATCAACCTCTTCTTCAAAAACAGGCGTGATTGGACTAAATTATATTACTTAGAATTGGAGCTTAAAAATTCTTTAAGACTAGGACTAAATGCAGACAGGTCCTTTAAAAAATTGAATTTGTTGATAAATTGGATGTCCAATTCAAGCAGTGTCACGAGTAATATTACAAAGTATTAGTATCTTTACCCCAGATGAAGTAATATAAACTATTCATCCTAAACATAAAAGGAGATTTTAACAAATAATGAGCTTCTGAACTCAATTATTTGCTTGGAGAAGGATCAACAACTTATACAACACCTTCAACAGATGGTGGATTACATGATGAGGCAGAATAGCTCATTTTCTCGTATATAATCTTCCAAACGATATTAGAATAATTTTCTAGAATAATAAACAAAGTCCAAAAATTAGATCACTTCTCCAAGAATTACATATAATCTATCGACTAAATCACTTCTCTAATAATTGAGCAGTAATCAGAAAAGAGAAAACTACAGTAACTATTAGTTAGACTAAAACTCAATAATCAATACTCATCATTCATCAAAAGTTGTCCTTCAATAACGCAAACTACAATAACTAATTAGTTAGACTAAAACTCAATAATCAATACTCATCATTTATAAAAAGTTGTCCTTCAATAACGTAGGTTAAAATTAGTTTTAGCCCAAAAATCCTACTAAGATATGATTACTAAAATAACTATCAATATTTATCCAAACAATTTCTAATTCAATCACTTACAAAAAAAATTAGCCACATACAAATATAAGTAAATATCAACATGATTAATTCATATTTCTCCTAAATTTGTATCCTTTTATTCTGCATAAGAGAAGTTATTCTTCACCACACATGGAATGAGGAGAAACCATAACATGGAAGCCAACTACTGTAAGAAGGAACTTCACCAAACACCTCATAGGGAGATGCAATGTAGATTGAGTACAATTTTCATAAAATACCTAGAAACCATACTATTTAGATCTTAAAATTCCACCTACTACAAAAAGGCAAGGGGACACCTTGGCTACACCATCAGTGTTCAATTTATCTCGTATAAATGAGGGGGTAATAGGTACACTGGGATAAAATTGAGGGATTTCCTAGGGATGACCGACACTTTGATAGACCTCAAAATAATGAGATGTTCAACTTTTTTGGTTAGAAAACTTGTTTAATAAGATTAGGAAAATTGAGAAGAGATTTTATTGGTGGCTAATGACTAGGACTAAATGCATACGAGCCCTTTGGAAAATTGAATTTTATGATAAATTGGATGTCCAATCCAAGTAGTTACCTACATCGCTTACATTTTTATCTCTTGACTTTTCTAATCTTATGTATTTGTTCAGGAGCTTCATAGACGGTGTTGAAATGGCATATGGATTTTTAGTAATTATGTCACTGAGTTCAGAAATCGGTGTTTGATATTTCCCCTCCTTTGTAGATTCATAATTTTGGTTCAAATTGTTTTGTGCCCAATAATTTGAACTAGTTTTTTGTCCATATTTAGCTCTTTGAACACAAAGGATCTATCCCTTAACAACCTGCTATTTCAAATGTTGGTACTTGATTGATTTTAGCGATTAGTTCCTCATTTTCATACCCTTTAAGAACATTATAACCTCTTTGAATTTAATTGAAATTGAATAACTTAGGATCATTCCTAATCCAAGCAGTGTCCCCCCCCCCCCCCCTAATCCTCCCCCTCTACACACACATACACTCCATTTTGTACAAGATTATACACAAACTTTACTCGCAATTCGAATAATGAGTCTTATTCATCTTCAAGCAAGTTTCTCTCTCCTTCTCTGAGAGCTAAAAGGCAGATATGTTTCATGACATCTCTTTAGATGGACAAAAAACTGTAATTAAAGTGGGGTGTGATTAATATTAGTATATATGATTGGATTGTATACGTATTATACTATTTCTTTACAATTTACTTGGTGTTCTAGTTATGATCTATCTCCGTGCGCGCATTATGTAATTCTAATGCAGAGTGTGAAATCCTTGCCTTTTTAGAGAAGTCCCATAAGTAGTAGTTAGCTATAATTTGGTGAATACTCCCTCTTTCCCAAATTCCCTGGGTCCCTTATCTAAATGTTATCAGAACGATACTACATACAGACAATCATATTCGTCAGTTTGAAATGTTTTTTGTGATTAGAAGGTGTTTACGAGAATAGCGGTGTTTATGGTCTATTTTTTTTTTAAATTTAGTTCGTCCTATAATTTCCTATAACTTATTTTAACTTCCATTTTCATTACTTTTAAAGATTGACACATTTTTCTATTTTGTTAAAATAGGAACAACAAACAAAAAAAAATACTTAGGATCAGTCTAGAAATGGGACTGATCGAAATAAGAGACATTATGATGGTGTGAAAATTTATGAACTGAGCTATAAAATGTTTTATTGAGGTTCTATTATTATTGCTTTCTTTTCTACTTGATATGAACTCCATAGTTTTGTTTTTTTGGTTGCTTATCATTTTGGTGTATTGTGATTTGTGAGTTATTTTTTTTTGGATCCCTTTTGTTACTTGTACAATATTGTGGTTTAGGAGAATCCTTGTCAGTGATGTCTTCACCAGCAGTAGACAACTCATTCCCTTTATGTAAAGATATCGCATATTCATTATCTACCATTTCCTGGGCCTCATCTTTGATGGACCTTAAACCTCCAGCCTTGTTATTAGTCTTGTTAACAGATACTTCCAAATATGCAATTTCAATTTCATAAGTAGAAATCATTTCCACTTTGTTTCGGCTCACACTACTGACTGGTGTGGCAAGCAGATGGTTAAGTTCACAATTGTGATCGTTGTCATTGGAATTCTCCTCCATAGTTCAACATCAGTATTTAGCAACAAATTTTTGGTCAGAACAATTTCGTTATTTGCACCATTCTTTAAGGTTATCAAGTGCCCCAAATACTCCAATTTTGACAGTCCAAATGAACATTTGGACCTTTTAGCAAACAACTGATTCTCTATGGGGACATGTAAGGCCTGCTTTAAGCAACGAACATTTAATTCCAGACTTGGACTATACACAAGAATATCATCGAAAAATACCTACACAAACTTACTCAAATAAGGATAAATGACCTCATTCATTAATTACAAGTATTGGAAACTTGTCTTTGATGGTCATATCATTTAACTTTCTATAGTCAACACAAAAGCGCCACGTCCATCCTTTTTCTTTACTAATAAGGATTCCAAAGGACTACAACTAGGTTATCACTGATTGTACTACCAAGTATCTCCATTACCGGTGCAGGAACTTCTTGCTCAATTTCTATAGCAGTGATCGAGGAAAGATGACCCACTAGGCGATGAGTGTTCTTTCGAAAAAATCTCCTAAAAGGCCTTTCTAGTCATCATCTTCAAGATAGATTTCTCAATCCCCCAATCAATGTGATCCTCTTGCCTCCCATTTTAAAACTTAAATGGAGTTTGCATAGGTTAAAGGAAATTTCACCCTTTACTTATGCTAATCACTCCTTAAGACCATGTCACAGTCCCCCACCACCTTTATATCACTAACAAAGTGATGCCCTTTCATGGTCCAGTTGAGCTCAATACATTGGGCCTCGCTCACAATTCTGCCTCCATTGGCCACGGTCACAATCATGTGAGTAATAGGATCCATATGACATCCACTTTGCTTTACTACTTCCGGATCCATACAACTATGGCTGCTACCATTGTTTATGAGGACTGTGATATGTCTTTTTTTTATATAACTTGGAACCTTAAGAGAATTTTGGTTGGGATTACTATTCATGGAATTAATTGAGATTTCCATGTCATTCTCAATCTCCTGCAGCAATCCTTATTCACCACCCTCATCCTCTCTTACATCCTGTCCAAAGTCTTTTACATGTCAACTTGGTATTCTTGGTCTCTGCATTAGTTATGCTCTTCTTGGATTATCACCCTGTATTTATCATAATAATCTTTATATGTTGGATCTTAACAACTCTATGTTGGGTTCTCGCTGGCTTAGATTTATTCTTTCACTATTTTGAAAATGATACTTGTTTAGATTTTGTAGATTTTGAAAATAACTCCCAAAAGATTACTCTCAAATCAATTTTGTCATGTTAAAAATCTTTCTATCCAGACAAAATATTGGTGAAAATTGGATCCACCATTCATAATATGTTATTCTGCACTGATTTTTTAATCTGTTAGCATGCATGATGAATAATTTTTTTGATCCTACTTGATGTTGAAGTTTTACTTGAATTCATTAATGATATAAGTACATTACCTACTTATTATTTAGTTTAATTTTGATTGCTTATATGATACGATAACATGCTTTGATTTCACTAATTAAATAAACCACAAACTCTGCACAAATGCTCAAAAGTGAATTTTAGAACATCTTGGCTTGGATAAACATTACTCTTATAAACTCATGGTGATTTTTTATTATTTCAGGTTACTATGGTATCGCAGTGGCAGAGTAAATCCCTCTTACAGGAATATTCCCATTTACAGTCTCTCTTGCATTCACAATCCAATCTCCAGCCACCATTTCAACCGTAATCTCATCCCAGTTCTGATTCCCTTTCAGATTCTACCTCGACCGAATGATCAAAGTCAAGTGACAGTGAAAGTGATAGTAACTCGACAGAGAGTGATCCTTTACATAACCAAGACGACCATTCGCATGAAAAAGGTACTCATAGTTATTTGATTCATATGTGCTTAATTAACTTTGTAGATTGAAGTTAACCTATTTTTTTTTAATTTTTACGGTTCAGCTTCAGCACAATATGCCACTAAACGTAAAGGCATTGCGAAGTTGGGTAACTTATGGGGTATAGGAAAACACTTAGAGCTTCACTTCAACGATTTCTATTAGCCAGTCGGAGATACCACGGATAGACTATCTACTCCTTTAGGCATTTTAGTTCATGATGGGAACATCTAAAGTTTCTTTTTATAAATTTTTACATAACACGACTCTTATTAGAATACTCTTAGCAATATTGTATGTTATCTCTTGACAATTTAAAGATGATTATTTAATCGACGTAAGAGGTTAATAATTTAATATTATATCGATGCTAAACAAGTTACCTTTGGCTTTCAAAGATTGGCGATGCAAGGAGTTATACCCATACAAGGAACATGTTTGGCGAGAGGTGAAGGTAAAATCAAATGATACCATGATTTGTGGCAAATGAGATGAAAATTTTGAATTCTTTAGGTACAAGTCACTATGTATGGATTGTCTTGTCAATCATAACAAAGTCAATAACAACTAAAATCATAACTTTGAAAATAATAAAACATAATTTAAGCTAAAATCATATATATAGTAGATGACTTATTTTTCTAAGCATTGTAATTATATAAGAGAACACTGATGCTCCTGATGAATTAAAAAAACGTACATGAACAAGATTGCAAAGATATGGAATAATTGGAAAGACTAGGTGAATAAAAATTATCTTGCCTTTGATACCGGCGACGAGAGATTGAAATATTGTCCACCTAGAGTAAAGCTAGAGCAGTGGTTGCCACTTGTTAAGTATTGGGGAACTCGTGAGGCAAAGGTAAGAATGTATTACTAGCAGTAAAGTTTTATAAATTCAAGTTAAACCTATATTTTAAATATATTTTTGTAACATAAAACGAGTTGGAGAAATCATCAAACTCGTAAGAAGAAAAGAACACCACATACTTCTGGAAGCAAAAGTCATGCGAATGTTGCTCATAAGGTGTTTTATGAAAGATTTTGATTTTTTGTATTATTGTATGTTATCAAACTTATATATGCAACGACTTACGAGTGATTGGGTTTATGAAGATGGAGATTGATCAAGGAAAAAAAATTTATTAGTTGATGTTTACATCAAAACACATGAAAGGAGCGATGGATCAGCCATCGATAAGGATTCCGCTGAAGCAATGGGACAAAAATATCATCCATGTTCCTTCCCTTCTATCTTAGAAAATCTCAATGACATCATTTTACCTAGTAATCAAAATTCTTATTCTGTTTATCAACCAATTTAAAAGGCAACATGTAGGAGATTGTGTCATATCATTAAATTCATAATATATATCATACACGGATGAGGATTAAATTAACAATTAAATAAGTTTATTATTTATGAAAGTTAAAATTATGCATGAAATTATTATGTGAAGCATTTAAAATTATTTTTGGGGAGATTCTGGGATTTTTATTCTGTTTTGGTTTTGTGAATGAATGATTATAATTTTTGTTTTATATAATAAGAATTGTTTCATTTCAGTAAAAAATGAGGCAAAAAGTAGATCAACTTCCACTAGATTGTAATGAATCCGTCAGTCGTAAAGACGAGATATTTTATAAAGTCCTAGGACCTAATAAACACGGTCATTGTCGAGCTTATGGGCATGTACCATCTCCAACTAATGTGCATGGAACTAAGCGGCCGAAGGTTAATGAAAAAAATATGAGCGACTACGATCTAAGATTTGATTTGAACTTTAGGATATATTTGATCATTTAGAGGCTCAGTTTGAGGTTATATGCGAACATATGATTGTAATACCCCGCACTTTTATGGATATTCAAATTACATAAATGGGTGTAATATGGAAATTTGAGGAATTCATGTGAATAATAATTTTTGGAGTTTATGAGTGAGTAGATGATTTACGATGTGTGTTACATTTACTTTTGGGACTAAGTAAATGAGTTGGATTATTTTAATTACATGTCGCAGTTGGGTAAAGCGACAAAGGATAATATTTTAATTGGAAAACGCGTGCTGAGATGTGTCGGGTTTAATTAGTGAATTTTAGTTAAGTGAATCGGATGGAGATTTCTAGTGCACGGTTGGTTGCGGAATGGCCGAGATAGTCAGAATAGAGTATCCGGGGATAGTGTTTGAGTTCCAGGGATTTTTGGACAAGTAAGGACTAGCATTTGAGTATACGAATCAATTTTGGATATAATAAGAGATAAGCTTTATAAACCCTTGTAACCCTCATTTCTCTCATATTTCAGCCCTAGGGGGGAGAAAGGGAAGAGAAAAAAGGAAGAAGAGAAGAGAGGAAGGAAAAAGGGGATTCCGGGCCAAACTTCGCGGGATTCGACTCGAGGTCGTTGGATTTATCCACGAGGCAAATGTTTACTTGTTTTATTATTTTGAGCATAAATCTCATATTATAGTTGGTAGTGATAAACAATAGAGATTTTTGGGTTGGGTTTTCGCGAATCAAAACGGGGGTTTTGGAAGTTTGAACGAGTAAAACCCGGATAATATTCGATTCGAGAAACTTAGAAATTAATTGTTATTTTTTGGTTCTAGGATGATTAGAACCATTTTTATATGTGAGTATATTGTTGGTTGAGGTTGGATGATGATAGGAGAGAAGATAAAAGCTTAGGGGTATGTTAATGGCCGAAACAGAGTCTCGGAGAAGATAATGTCCTGCTCGATTGATCGACCCTACATAAATATGACAGTTTCGGCTTGTCTAGTTTAAATAGGATAAATTCCTAAATTAATTATTTCTAGCTTATTTATTTGAGGAAGTAAATATCCAACTAGGGGAAATTCATACCAAGCAATTTATGGGAATTAATTTGGACTAGGAGGATGCAAAATTGTGTGGCACTTAAGGTATAGTTTTGAGGAAAATAAATTGTGGAGTTAGACATTAGGGGCTCCTAAAAATAGTGTGGGGACCTCTAAATTATTATTTGAGTGAGGTGTATACCTTGGGTTAGCTGAAAGTAAAATCCAAGACTTACTAATTTAGGGGTGTTCGGGACGAGTAACACTCGGGGTAGTATCTCAGCGGGCGATTATATATATGTTATACATGTAAAAAATATACTTATATACCGCCTATATGTTTGAGTAAATCCTTGGATGGGAGTAGGATGGAATTTAGGATAGGGGCTGACGATGATTGAGTGGTTATCCGATACGTCTAGTGACGACTATTATTATAGGTGATGCGATACCTATAGAACCCAAATAAGTCGATAGTATACTTATTTGATTAGTACGAATTGGTATATTCAGGATTATATATCAATCCTTAAAAGTGATTAAGGTGCGAGTTATATATTAAGTAAGGGAATACTTATAGGTTTAGTATTTTAAGTTTGCAAATACTTATATACTGTTACGGATGGGAACATTCGGGGTTATTGACTATCGCTATAAGAGTTTGGAAATTATAGCCATAATATATTGAGAAGTGATATAGATTATATCTACGATCTTGTTACGGTATATATATATATATATAACACGATACGAAAATAAATATATATGTGTGTGATTGCTATATTTGTACTTTAGAGGTTGGTTCCATAGGCCTCCCCGGGCATAGGGATGGACATCCAGATTATATATTTTCTCCGGTGCGATCCAAGGAGGTTGCGCGATGTGGGTGAATCCCCTAGATTGAGGAGCAGGGAGAGTATATCCCCACGTCATAGCATCCCGTATATGAGTGCGATATTGTTATTCCACTTTCAGGAGGGAATATGACCACCTCCACCGTTGTGTATTTTTACCATGATCATGAGTGAGTCTGTCTTGGTACCGTGGTTGATTGAGTAAACCCGAATGCGAATAGGCACTATGAGACTGCACCCTCGAGTCATAGCTCAGTGGAATGGTTATTATACTTATGATTATAATAGGTATAATTATAATTGTTTCATATAGTATATTTCTTGTATATGAAGATGAGATATCATATAAAGTAAACTTGTATTAAGTGAAAAGAATGATAGGGAGTTATTCCCCTTCCGGTAGATTTATATCTGGGTTTATATGAATATTAATCATAGGTTCTAGTGAGAACTACATATATATATATATATATATATATATATATGTATTAAGGGCCTAATGGATCTCGACGATCAACATTGTCAGGTAGTAGTGTATCGGGGGGTTCCTTGTTTGGATTTCGCTTTGCGAGACACCCCAGGCACGAAACGTAGCGCAATGTTGGGAATGGGTAGAAGTTTAGTCCTGAGTAATCGGATTTGTTAGGACTTTAGAATATGGGTAAAATGGATTAGTTAGGCGGGGTAGCTTAACTAGGTTGCTTAAAAGGTATGCTATAGATGTGCACTATTAGAAGAGGGGTGAGGTGTTTCTCAAGAGAGTGCGATACCAATTTAAATATGAGATATTTAATATTTTAAAAATATGTCTTTTAAGTACTTGCTAAATATTTTCAAAACTCGGGCTCTAACCCCTTTCTCTATTTTCCCCTCTCTTGATATATATATATATATTAGGTGTCTGGAAACCGAGACGCCTGGATGGATATCCGTTCGAGTCAGACGTTCGTTGTAGCAGTTGTGGATGCATGCAAGTTTATTTTTAGACACTTATATTCTTGTGATCTAGATAGGAAGCATTATAGTAATATTCGGGCCGATAGCCCAATTTTACTCATTTATTCTTTTACCGCCTTTTAGTGCGGCTTTCGATTTAGTTGTATTATGTTCTACCGAGTGTTCTATCATTTTTATTTCATTTCAGTTTCGTATATATAAACTGTGTGAATGTTTTACTTGGTTGGTTTGGTTAAAAATATTAGTTAATATAAAATTTGACGCCAGCCTAATAGGTTATTAGCAATTAACTTGGTTTTCAACAGTGATGCTAAGAATGAACCATATGAGACTCCTGTTTTAATTTGATATAGGATTGATCACATGATATTTTATTAGGCGGGGTGTTACAGATGGTATCAGAGCATCAGGTTCTAGTGTCCTTAGGAATTTTTGCGGACGTACTACGCTTTCAGCGTTGCTTTTTATTTGAATAGAGTCTTATGATTAGGATTATTGATTCCTATTATGAGATTTCGCTCTCCTGCTATTATATAAGATTATATTAAATCTTTTGCGTACTCGTTCGAGATTCGTGTGCTGATCGATGAAGGGCGACCAAGGAAGGCCATTACAAGGGCAGCAGGAGGTGGGGCTTAGTTGGAGCTATAAGTTAAAGTAGAGGACGAGGGTCGCTGTCGAGGTCACTCCCTTTGTGGCATTTACTTGAATTGCTGCAACGACTACTAGAATATAGTAGTTATATTTATTTACGTACCTATATAGGAGGGAATGGGGCTAAACTTGAATTACCCAGTAAAGTGAATTATGAAAAAGTTTGAAAGAGTCTTTGATAAGGACCATACGTTGAAGTTAAGTCATGCGGAGGCAGTGTATATTTATTCAGTGGAAGTATAGGGCTCAGAATCTTTGGCTTAGATGTGAAAATTTGAGGAAATTTTTTTCACTCGTTGGAGCAATGTCGAAATGGTGGGAACGGTGATCACCATATTTGGGGGAGCAGGATGTTTTTCTCATCAAGGAATCTTATAGATGGTTTTAACCCCGAGTTCCTTTGATTTATCAGGAATGAAGAGAATGCATTTTCTCAAATATTCACACGAGGATCGGTCAGAGGCCAACAGTGAATAAAGAGTTATATGGTTAAGGAAACCTTGTACAGAAGTAAGGTAGGTACAATGAAGAAAGAGTCCTTCAGCAGAATTATGGGCTCACTAGTAAGTTTTGCTAAGACTTATGGAGAATTTGTGTTCGTGGTACCCCATAGGTGGACATCCGCTCGGGAATTCATTGAAATAGGGTAGTTGATGCCGGTAGCGGAGTTTCCTTTTGACGAAGAAGTTAAGGGAACTATGAAGGCGATTGTCAAGATCGAGGCTAAAGAGTCCGAGATACTGATAACCTTAACATGGTCAGGGTGGCCAGAGATGGGGAATGTTGCATTGTGGAGTGTAGAACCACATGATCAGTCCTTGCTCAGTAGGAGTTAAAGGACGAGAATATGATCCCTAGATTGAGCATTGATTAAAGCAGTTTTGGTTCGGTTAAGGCAAGTGTACTATGTACAGGAACCATATGTTGTAACCAGGGTAATTGGAAAGAATGTTGCTATGAGTTTCACCTTGGATGAAGGAGGTATATTCCGTATGGCAAGATTGAGTCGCAGTATTTTGTTAGCCCTAGATTCGTGTGTGATTCGAGTTTACTGACAGTATCGGTAACATTATATAGTGTATGCCTATATATTTTTCCGCGGTAGCGGGTGTTGGTATTTTGAATTTATATATGGTTTGTACTTCTCATTTTGTATGTGTTATACGAGTATAGTATTATTATGAGTATGGTATATTATGATTGATCGGGGAGATAGCAGGCTAATGATTGCAAGACTATCATATCTATGATTCCAGGGTGCAACTAGTTATTTTACGATATCTCACCTGGATTTGGGTTGAGCTCACCTTTATTATATGTTTAGATGAGACTTCGATGAGCAGATGTTTTATTATCATGATTTTAGTGCGTGGCGACCTTATATATATATGATTTAAGGTATGCAGGATTTATTGTTAAGCTGTGAGTTTAAGCTCATTGTTGTTTGCGCAAAGGACTTAGTGTTATTACAAGCGCCTTGTGGTATGGCTCCTACAAAAAAGAAGGAGTTCAGACAAAAATCTACTGTTAGATGGGATTGGAATATCCCAGTGGTATATTTGAAGCTAAAGGACCTCCACGATCGACAAAGTTAAGCAGTAGTGTCTCGCAGAGGTTCCTTGTTTGGATTTCACTTTGCGAGACACTCCATGCATGAACCTTAACGACGTCGGGAATGGAGAGATGTTATGTATGCAAGGAGGTTGGTTTTGATGATAAGTTACCAAGTGTGAATAAAACACTATAAACTGAGAGCCATGTCATAATTGGAGGCTTATGGAGATGGAAGTGTTATAAAAAAGCATTGAAATGGTTCTCTCACCGTAAGTGAATGGGTGAGGTAATATTTAGAGAATTGATTTGAGGCTTATAGCCAGGCCTTGATTAAAAGGCAAATTTTGGAGGTACTATGCTTTGGTTATGATGCTAGTAATACTTGTGCAGAGTATAGGCGCCCCAATTAGATAGACTTTCCATTTTGCCAAGATAGAAGGACATAGTAGTAGAAGTACATTAGTAGGTTAGCGAGGTAGGATTTAGAACGTCCCGATGGTGTGTCCTAGGCCGTTATATCTCGATGACCGATGATGTGAGGGAGTAGGGTAACGGGAGGGTTCCTTGTTTGGATTTCTCTTTACGAGATGTCCCATGCATGAAACCGAGCAAATGTCGGAAGTTTAGAGAGGTCTTGGGCACTAGGGATATAGTTAGGATAGTACTCTTTTTACATGTGTAGAAAAACACATCGATCTTAGGACTATGATGGAATAAGACTAATAGGTCAAGTGGTGTTGAGATAAGAAGACTATATTGAGTTAACCACGAGAAGATTGGTGGGTTAACCTTAAGAAAAATTAAATTTCCAGTGATGGGAAGAATTGAATTTTGAGTTATTCGGGTTGGGAGTACCCAGGTGTTAGTACCAGGCCAAGAAAATAAGGCCTATTTTAGAGAGAGTGTTACGTGTGTGATGTTTGAATTGGTTGTGCAGATATGCATGGATTAAAGGGTGTGTGGGCACCTTGGTAAATTAATTTTATATATCGTCAGAAATAGAAGGAGCGTAGTATATAAAGCTGAAGAATATGCTTTGGGGTAGTTATAAATGAGATTAGAGTTTGTCGGATGAAATGTCGTAAGAGGCACTCAATAATCCAATTGTATAGGCGCAATAAGAGGTAGCACACCTAAGATTATCTATAAGACCGATGGGAGTTATCAAGCGCTAGTGTAGTTTCATTTTTTAAGGAAATTCGAAGTCGTGAGGTAGACGAACGGACGCTTAGAGTAGTGATTTTTTCGATGGGATCGAGACCGTAAAGCCATGATTATAGGCTCGTTTTCTAGTGTTATAGCATATAGATATTTGGTAAAGCTTGTTGTTAAGCTAGTAAGTTAGAACATAAGCCTTGAGATAGGTGGGTACCGTGAACGAGTGTATGGTAGAGTGCCATTGGGTTAGTACCTTTCGCCTTTTGTGTGCAGGATAAGGTGTGATTAGCAATCCTAGGTTGGTAGTACCGGTCGTATCCGAATTTAAGGGATGAAATTCCATTATAAGGGGGGTAGAATGTAATACCCCTCACTTTATGGATATTTAAATTACATAAATAGGTGCAATTTGGAAATTTGAGGAATTCCTGTGAATAATATTTTTTAGAGTTTATGAGTGAATAGATGATTTCCGATGTGTGTTACATTTACTTTTGGGACTAAGTAAATGCGTTGGATTATTTTAATTACACGTCGTAGTTGGGTAAAGCAACAAATGATAATATTTTAATTGTAAAATCCATGTTGAGATGTGTCGGGTTTAATTAGTGAATTTTAGTTAAGTGACTCAGATGGAGATTTCGAGTGCATGGTTGGTTGCGGAATGGCCGAGATAGTCAGAATAGAGTATCCGGGGGTAGTGTTTGAGTTCCAATGATTTTTGGACTAGTAGGGACTCACATTTGAGTATACGAGTCAATTTTGGGTATAATAAGAGATAAGATTTATAAACCCTTATAACCCCCATTTCTCTCATATTTCATCCCTGGGATAGAGAAAGGGAAGACAAAAAAGGAAGAAGAGAATAGAGGAAGGAAGAAAGGAGATTCCGAGCCAAACTCCGTGGGATTCGACTCGAGGTCGTCGGATTTTATCCACGAGGCAAGTGTTTACTTGTTTTATTATTTTGAGCATAAATCTCATATTATAGTTGGTAGTGACAAACTATAAAGATTTTTGGGTTGGGTTTTCGTGAATCAAAACGGGTGTTTCGAAAGTTTGAACGAGTAAAACGCGGATAATATTTGATTCGAGAAACATAGAATAATTACTCATTCTTTGAGTAATTGCCTAAAAATTTGATATCTTAGACTAATATGTCTATATTTCCCATCATAGGCTTTGCTTGAAACCTTGTATATTGTATCCTGGTTATCACAATTAATCATAATAGCATGAGATGGATTTTTCCATAACGAAATGTCAAATAATAAGTTTTAAACCATTTCGCTTATTTACTTGCATCCACTAGGGCTTTGAATTCTGATTACATTGTTGAATCAAATAATAAGTTTGTTTCTTAGATCCCAAAGAAATAGTCGCTCCTCCTAGCATAAATATCCAACTAGTTGTGGACTTGGATTTTGATTGGAGGTTATTCCAACTGGAATCACTATATCCTTCTAATACAGATGGATACCCTACATAATGTAAGTCGTAATCCATAGTCCTCTTTAGGTATATAAGTAATCTAGAAATTTCATTCCAGTGTTATCTTCCTGGATTACTTGTAAATATACATAACATTCCTACCACATAGGCAATGTTTGGTCTAGTGCAATGCATTGCATATATGAGACTTCTAATGATAGTGGCATATTTAGGTTGATCCATAGTATGCCTAGTATTTTTTTTATTAATTTGATCCTAGTATCAACAAGTGTGGTTGTTGACTTAAGTTCAAAATGATTTTATTTCTTAAGAACCTTTTCAATATAGTGAGAATGACATAATGCTAATGTATTATCTTCTCTTACTATTTTGATTCCTAGAATCACATCATCTTCCCCTAAATCTTTCATATAAAAGTTTAATGATAAAAAACTCTTAGTTTCTTCCACATATTTGAGACTTGACCCAAATATAAACATGTCATCCACATATAAGCAAATAATGACTCCAATACCATTATTAAAACTACTATAACTGCATTTGTCAGCGTCATTTACTTTAAAACCATGGGATCTTATTATCTTATCAAACTTTTCACGCCATTTCATAGGAGCTTGTTTAAGTCCATAAATAGATTTAACTAGTTTACACACTTTCTTTTATTGGCTAGGCAAAATAAAACCTTCAGGTTGTTCCATATGAATCTCTTATTCTAAATCACCATTTAGAAAGGTTGTTTTTGCGTCCATTTGATGAATCACAAAATTATGAATAGAAGCAAGAGATATTAATATTTTAATGGAAGCTATGTGTGCAACGGTTGCATATGTGTCAAAATAATCAATTTCATATTTTTATTTACGTCCTTTAACAACTAATCTTACTTTAAATTTATTAATTGAACCATACGGTTTTAATTTCCTTTTAAATATCCATTTGCACCCAATTGGTTTTGCTCCAAGGGGAAGATCTGTAATAACCCAAGTTTAATTTGAAAAAATTGAGTTCATTTCATCATTGATTGGTTCTTTCCAAAAGATAGCATCCCTAGATGTTACTGCTTCATGAAATATAGTCGGTTCATCTTCCACATTAAGAACAAATTTTGTTTTGTTCTCATCTATAAATGTTATAAATGTTACAAAATATATATATATATATATATATATATATATATATATATATATATATATATATATATATATACTTGGAGTAAGCATCTATAAATGTTACAAAATATTTTTTTCTCCACGAGTGACAATACTCTTCATATCACATATATCACTATGTATAAGATCAAGCATTTCGGATGTCCTCTCAATAGATTTAAATGACTTTCTAGTTATCTTAGATTGACCACAAATTTCACATTTATCGTAATGGTCATTTTTAAAATCAGAAATTAACCGTAGATTAGTAATATTTTTTCTACTTTCATAATTAACATGACCTAATCTATTATGCTATAAAGAAATAGAACCAATCATATAAATGGAACTAATATCATTTATTACATTAAATTTGATCATGTCGTTATAAGAGTACCCTTTACTAATAAATTGACCATTCTTGGATAAGACAATCTTATCCGACTCTTACACGAGTTTGAAACCTCTCTTATTGAGATGGTTTCCAAAAACAAGATTTTTACACATTTTCAGTACATGAAGTACATCAATCAAAGTAAGAACCTTCCTGGATGTTAATTTCAATTCCACTATGCCCTTTCCAATTACTTTGGTGCAGAGGTTATTTGCCATTTTTACTTCTTTTCCATCAATTTCTTGATATGTTTTGAAAAGAGAACGATCTTTGCTGATATGAACGGTTGCACCGGTATCTAATCACCACCAACTTTCATTATCCATGGAATTTTCTTCATACACCATTACAATGAGTTCTTCAACATTGTTAGTTTCCCTTGCCACTTGTTTTCCCTTAAATGTCTTCTTTTTAAGTCGACATTCTCAAACAAAATGACCTGGATTATTACAGAACTAGAATTTACCTTTCTTCTTTTAATTTGCACCTTGGTTCTTGAAATTTGAATCATTACTTTCATTGAGTTTGGAATCTTTAGCATTTTTGGATGTTTGATCCTCAACCATATTTGCCTTGGAATGATTATCACTTTGATCTTCCGTCTTTTCTCGAATATGAGAATCTTCTTCAATACGAAGGTGGCGAAGAAGGGATTCAACTGTGTATGACTTTTTGTCATGATTAATTTTCTTCTTAAAGCCATTTCAAGTGGAAGGAAGTTTAGAAACAACCATCTCACCTGAAATTCATCTTGAAGATTTATTCTAACGACTTTAAGATCATCGACTATTTGTTGGAGTTCATGGACTTGCGCAATGACTTATTTATCATTAGTCATTTTATAATTCATATAGTTGGAAATAAGAAACTTAAATTTACTCGCTTCCTCATTTTGATATTTATTCGCCAATGCCTTCCATAATTATTTTATCATAGGAATCATCCGATGTGCACTATAGACAATTTGAGATAATGCATTAAGAATGTGTCCTCGACACATGAATTCATATTCTTTCCTCTTCACAATTTTCGGTATCCAAAATAGAGGCTTGAAACTCTTTTTATAGAAATTTTTGTGGATGTTCATGAACATTCATGTGACACCCCGCCTAATTATACCTTGGGTGATCGAGCCTTATTTTAATATAAACAGGTTTCTTTAATAGTTCATTCTTAGCATCACTGTCGAACGGCTTTTAAAAATTACTAACCACCTAAATGAAATAAAAACAGGTGCCAAATTTTATCTTTCTTAAACAACAAATATTCCAAACCACACATTACCAATACTAGATATGAATACACAGTATGCAAAAATAATCTGAAAGCAGTTAAAGTCTTGCCGTAAACCACGGCCCAAAAAAGACAACTACAAATCCATAACTAGAATAAACTGTAATAGTAAAGGTGGAACGACATGTTCCAACAAGGAATAATAAAACTGAGATCCTGCACTAGAACTGAAAAAGAGGAAGCGTCTAAACAATCCCTGCAACCTCCACACTGGCCGCAGCTCCCAAATCTCTGACATGAAATCAAGCTGGGTGTCCCTGTGGCTGGGCACCTAAAAGGTTTTTAAAATTTTACATAGCAAGAGTTAGTACTCAAAACATTTGAAAATATTTTGCAAGCAGTTATCATAATTAAGTTATTGATTACACATATTAAGGTTTCGCACACTCCCTTGAACTTCCTCACCTATCTTACGTAGTACGTAACTATCGAGGATACTTAGTCTACCTAGTTATACTTCTCATAACCGTAGTTAACTCATTTACTATTCGTTGTCCTTATTTTTGTAATAATTTCATCATGCTATAAATTATTACTAAGACATTCACATATCATTTCATTGACTACTATTCTCAATTTGTAGATTATGTACATAGAAACATTTTATCCCACAACAATGTAATTAATATTAGTTACCTCTAATATATCCTTTTTATTACACACAAAGGACCCTTGGCTCGGAATAATTCATCGACTCCAAGTGAAAGTTGGTTCGGAATGATCCATCGACCCCAACTATCTACAAATATAAATATATACACATATTCTGGTTCGGGACGCTTTCATCGCGGCACCAGTTCAAAGTTTGGTTCGGCATTAACATCGACCCCAAATATATAATAACTTTATGTTAGTTCGGAATGTCACATCGACCCTAACATAATTAGTTTAGGTAATATTCTGTTAACCCAAACCTATTTATATAGATATAGTAGGTACACACTCGACCTAATAAATCATACCCGTACATAATATATTTTACTTATATTCTCCGTACTTATTAATTACAATTTCTCTCACTATTGTATTTATTCGAGTATTCGCGTAACTCTAAGGGCCCTAGTTACCCCTCCCTTAATTCAGTAGTTAAGTTAATTTTAACCTACTGGTATTTTCTTTCCGGAATTAAGTCTCACTCTTTCCGTAATTAAATTAACCATCTCAACCCATGGCTAAGTCAATCGTTCTTTCGTCATTCCATTTCTCCAACATTCCTACTCAATCATTAGTGGAGGAACCTAATGGTACACCTACTGGTAATTTCAAAGTCCCCTCATAGGAAAAATATCATTTCTAAGGTTCCCATTAAGCAACGGCAATTAAAGAAATTTATACACAAATTCTCTATAGTTCAGACAGGGTCGATCGATCGAAGGAAAATGGTCGATCGATCGACTGCTCGATCGATCGACATTCAAGGGTCGATCGATCGATCAAGCAGTGACAGACCCAGTTCATTTTCTTCCTACGGGTTTCACCATTTTTACATCTCTAACTTTCATGATAAGCCATCATATTCACAACCAAAAATTTCAAATCATTCCTACATGTTCTGGGATGATTACTAACGATTTAAAACAACAAAATCATTACAAATCTTGGCCAAATTCCCTGAAAATCTCTCTAATATTCAAGAGCCCTAAAAATGCATTCTTTATATTTTTCATCCAAATTCCAGATTTTCTTACGAATTTCTCATCAAGCTTTCTATGATATAAGCATACATGGTAATTCAAAAACGTCCTACATGCAAATCCTTATCAATCATGGATTATTATCAATTGTTTGTTCCCAAGAATATCATAAAATCATGTTCTTCCTAAGGCTTAATCATGGGTATTATAACTCAATTATTTTGCAAATAACCACTTGCCTTATTATTTGTAGGGTCTGATTTCGTTGTTGTTGATGATGATTGATGATATTGATACTTCAATCCTCCTTCCCAACAATCTTTGTGGTGAAATCTTCCTAAGATGATCCCTCCTTCCTTCTTTTGCCTTAGCAATTTGCCTCTCTCTCTCTTCTCTAATGGCTATGGTGTAACTCTAATTGCCTAACCCTAGCCACCACTCTTATAATCAGATTTAGGGTTTCAAAATTCGTAGGTTTTCTTTCCCATACTTGTAAAGAGACCAAAATGCCCCCGAATGGTCCCGATTTAGCCTGAAAATGACCCGACACTCAACTAGTACCCCCAGGTACACTATTTTGACTAATTCGACCCTTTCGGAATCAACCGTGGACTCTAAATTATCATTTGAGTCTCGTAAATATTTTTCTACTCTCATCCTAAATTTTGTCGAGATACTTCCGGTACGTCCATATAGTCACTAGACCGTACATATCAAAATTGAAAATTTCTACTCACCTTTAGTAAATTTTCTATAACACATATTCATCTTTATAAACATAATATTTATTTAAATTACTCTACTCACGTAATTTAAATCAAACATATTTAATCACATTAAATTACTCTACTCACGTAATTTAATTAAAGCGTATTTAATCCCATTAAATTACTCTACTTACGTAATTTAAAATTAAGCAGAATTACGGGGTATTACAATTCACCTCCTTTCAGGTGCGCAATTGAGCAACCATTGGACAAAGTCTTTCTGGAATTCGTTTGATTGCACCGTCTAGATTTGGTGTCTCATTGTAAGCTAATGGACGCACCCCTGTACGAATCACCGTGATTCAATCTAATGGTTCAGATCAACCCGCTTGGGTTATAACACCCTTTGAACATATCGATTAACTACAACTGTTAATCTTGTTGACTTTGACAAAACTTTAGTCTCCCATGCTCCGAGAGACGATGTGCATGTGAGGAGTGTGCCATCAAAGCGCCCAAAGTTGTCCTTTCGTACTTAGTGCGATCGAGCGCCGCGTGTCGCGATTGGTAGTGCTTTGCACCATTGTAAAGCACCATATCGTAGGTTCTGTGCCTAGAAGACTAATAGTAATCTTTTTTCTTTTAGATATATAACATTTCACTTGTAAAGTTTCTATGTGGGACACTAGAACCATACCCACCTCATTTACACCCATTTTGCTTTAGCTCTCTCTCTCTATCTACTAGAAGACCTAATATAAAAACCCAATAAAAAATCACTTACATAATATTAATACTAAGTTATATTCCAAAAATAAAACTCAATAGTACAATGATTCCAACAAGTAATGTTAGTAAGCAAGATAACCATCAATAGGCTAGCTCAAAATGGCTTGGCTAAATCAAACTTGGGGTACAAGGTTTATCTCAACTATGATTGAAAGCATATATACCCTCAATGGATCCTTACAAAAGTTATGAATGGTTTGGAATCATCACAACCAAGCCTTCGGCTGTTCACGAGTCGAAGGGAGGTCTTTTAGAGATCTTCTTGTGGTTATGAAGTTTAGGGTTCAGCTATGTCAAAATTAACCCTCAACTTTTCATCAGTCGGCTAGACAATTTTAAGGGTTTATATTTAGTTCGACCAAAGAAAAAATAGGGCCGACACATGCAATTTGAAGTCCCTTTATTTAGTTTGGCTTATGGTTACCACTTTTTACCTCTTCTAATTTTCAAAAATAAAATGGTATTTTGGACTTGAATTTTTAGGTACGATAAATACATGCAAAAACTTTTATTTCAAGCTTTTAGGAAATAATATTTTTTATTAAATTTGAATTTTTAAACAAGTAAAAATATTTGTTGAAATTGAATTTTTAGGAAATGAAAATATTTGCTAAAATCAATCTTTTTAACAAATAAAAATATTTATCAAAATTTGGACAAGTAACACTATTTGTTAGGTTCAAATGCTTTGGCAAGTAAGACCGTTTGTCAGGCTCGACCTATTTTTTCGTCCAATAAGGATTCATCATCAGTCATTTTTTACTCATTATTTTGCGTCGTCCATCAAGGGTTCATCACCAATAATTTTGGATACCCTCTTACACCTCAACCATTTATGCCTCGACATATTTTCCCTCGTCCAATAAGGGTTCGACCTCTGTCATTTTAGACATGTTATTTTACCTCATTCATCAAGGGTTCAACGTCAGCCTTTGGACTCCCTCTCATGACTCGACCAATTATGCCTCTTCCATTAAGGGTTCGTCTTCAGTTAATTTGGACTCCCTTTCATGCCTCGGCCATTTATATCTCGACCTATTATGCCTCGGCCATCAAGGTTTCAACATCAGTCATTGTGGACACCTACTTATACCTTATCCATTTATGCTCCAGCCTATTATGCCTCGGTCATAAAGTGTTTAGACCCAACCATTGTAGACACCTACTTATGTGTTGGTCATTTAGGCCTCGTCCATCAAGAGTTTGGCCTCAGTCACTGTGGACACCCACTTTTGTCTCGATCATTCATGCCTTATCCATTTATCCCCCAATCATTTATGCCTTGACTTATTATGCCTAGTCCATCAAGTTTTTGTCCCTAACCATTGTGGACACCCACTTATGCCTCGTCCTATTATGACTCTTCCATTAAGGGTTCAACTCGAGTCATTATGGACACCCACTTATGCCTCGACCATTCACGCCTTATCCCTTTATGCTTTGTCTATTAAGGGTTCAGCCTCAGTCGTTGTGGACACCCACTTATGCCTCGGCCATTAAGGGTTAAACTTCATTAATTGTGGACACCTGCTTATGCCTCGACCATTTATGCCTCGTCCATCAAGGGTTTGACTTCAGTAATTCTAGGCACCAACTTATGCCTCGTGCATTTATGCCTCATCCATCAAGAGTTCGACAACAGTCATTCTGGACTCGTTCTTATGCCTCGGCCTATTTTGCCTCGCCCCTCAAGGGTTTGGTCAAAATGCATTTAAAAGTTCGTATCCTCCAATCTCCTATAATTATTAAAGGCGCCTCAGAAGATCAAAGCCTAAGGGGAAATTAATAATCCCATTTATGACCTTTCCTTATTATTACAAAGAGTTTACTCCTCATCCTTTATTCTTTGGTCTCTTAGGGTTGGCCTCATAAGTTAGGCCTCATATGGAGAGTCTCAAAAGGGGCCAAAATCAGACGAAAATGTATGAACCTCCAGAATTCACCTGAGAGGGTAATTTTACCATTCCAAGACCAAGTAAGTGGCTACACGTGGCATCTTCACACGTGGGAATAATAATCACATTCCCTAAGTACGTTCCAAAATGATAGGTGATGTTCATCCAATGGTGAAAATAGATCGGACATTTTCCATATGACTTGAGGTGCAAAATACACCTCAATTCACCTATAAATAGAGTTGTACTGTTACTTGAAAACTAAGTCATTCATTCTGTACTAAAACTCTGTAGAAATCACTGTAGAGAGAGTAATTTCTTATACTTTTATAACTTGTAACTCACCTCAAGTATATAGAGAAAAATGAACTACTCAACATTGTATGTAGGCCTAGTTGGGTTGAATCACTTTAAAATTATGTGTGTTTGATCTTATTTACTGTAATTACTTTATATATTTAATGTTTGTCACTCTTATCCAGAACGAGTTCTTAGCATGACTAACCGAGTTACCTTCATACTTTTTGAGATACCATTTTTATGTATCATCAATAGTTATAAATTGGTAATGAATCAGGGTTATATTGGACAATTTAGGTCTATAAATGAGCAAGATAACAGTGAATAAACGAAATCAATCAAAATTTAAGTCAAACCCCCAAAAGTGAAAATTATGGAGGTTTGACTCAATAACGAATAAGTAATGGGAATAAAATTTAAAATAACCCATCCCCCTCCCCCCCCCCCCACCCCCCACCCCCCCAAAAATATATATATATATATATATATATATATATATATATATATATATATATATATATATATATATATACAATCTCAAAAGT
Source organism: Sambucus nigra (assembly GCA_949130495.1). NCBI lineage: Eukaryota > Viridiplantae > Streptophyta > Magnoliopsida > Dipsacales > Adoxaceae > Sambucus > Sambucus nigra. The sequence goes on along the minus strand of OX422217.1, from coordinate 66,611,807 downwards.
GATAGAAATGGTGCCAACATAGCTTCCATATCAAGAGCACGAGACGAGTGACGGTTTTCCCTATACATAAGACCAATAGCTCGAGTTTATTAGGAGGTTTAGTTCCTTATCTGGAAGCCTACTTAATATATACTAATAGTGGATTCGGAAAATGTAATGAAACTAGGGATGGCTATTAGTCGGTTTTGATGCTATTTGGTGTATACCAATATCGTACCATTTTTTTTCGATACGCATGGTTTTGATTGTATCAGCTTTTGTTTTCACAAAAACTGTTACCAGTACCAAAATGTTCAGTGTTTTGGTTTTGTTGTTATTTTCGATGATTTCATATTTAGTATTTTTAGTTTTGATTTCCTTAATTTGTTTTCCTAAATTTGTATTTCTTAGTGATTATTTTTAGGTATTTTTAATTTCCAAATGCAGCGTTTATAAACTAAACATATGTTATATGTCGTACACATAAAATATGGAATCAACTAGGTATAGACCAAGATTCCTCACATAAGAATTAAAAATAGATCGTTTCAAATGAAAAATAAATAAACAATCATGTGCTGTTAACTTGAAAACTTATATACTTTTCAAAAATAAAAATACCACCCAATTTTTATATTAACTTTTGTGATAAAGGAGTTCAACTAATGACATAAATTTTAAAATATAATATAAAATTTGTACTTTTAACATATTAAATCGGTATTTTGAACGATAGTTTCTATATTTACTTTGGTACGATAATTTTGATAAATCGATTTTTTAAATGTGTAAACTAAAATTAACCACCAAGTTTTTCATAATTTCAGTTTCGACAAATTCGATTTGTGCTAATGAAAAATAGTAAATCAAAAGCAAAAAATTTCGGAGCAAAACAATACGATAACTGTAACATAACATGAGAGTGCGCTTTTGTTCAAACAAAGAAATTATTTAATTAAACTCAGTTTTTCAATTAAATCCTAAAACATGCATCTAAGTGTGAGTGAAGACAATATGATCATGCAAGAACATTCAATCACAAACAATTACACAAGTGAGGAAAAATCCCCCGAAGGGGCAAAACCTTTTATTTTCACTATAATTTGTAAAGAACGGTTTACACGGATTATATTGAAAACAAAAGTGACATACGAAATACCCTCAGGTGTCTGTTCTAATGTCGTCGATTGGAATTTCCCACAAGAATTTCAGATGGGCTGCAATGGAAAAGAGTCGCCTTCTCCAAAAGTTTACTCCAGATGAGTAAAAAAGATCCTTTGAAGGTTTAAAGATTCACATACATATATAGGAATGATTTTGTGAATAAAGAAGGCATGAAACCTTAAAAACTTGAAGTTTGTTTTCTGGACTGTAAATTGCAGATAATTGTGTGAAAAAGTCTTAGAAAAATGTGCAAAAATAAAATGTATATTTATACGAAAATAGAGGCGACGCCGTCGCTCGAATGAGATCGTGTGACATGCCCATGTTGCTCGAATGAATCCACGTGTCGCTCGAATGAGATCGCGCGACATCCTCATGTCGGTTGAACGACAGAGACATGTTGTTCGAATGAGCTCAACGACTGAGAAAAGTGTGCTTATACACTTAAAAAAATTTCTAGTTTTTGTTAAAAACTAATCAGGCTTCGAAAAATATTTTCTAAAAAAATTCCCAAATATTTATGGAAATATAAACAACTCCAATAAACCATTTTACCAATAATGCAAAATGGAGTAGTGGGAACGGTTGAGCAGCAAGCATGATGCACGTGTGAAGATGGTGGATGCATGGATTCGTATCAACGCCGTCAAGGATGTTCGTGTTGACGTGCTGAATGTAGCGGTATCAGACATACATATTGTGATCTAGGATAAATAAAAAATTCCTAGATTCTACCCAGAACATTTATAAAATTATGTCCTTACAAATCTCCCCTTATGTCTATGCCAATACATACATAAAAAATCCGAATTATGCTATTTCCATAAAGAAAATGATAGACAAGATAAGATCCGCATTAATCCCTCAAACTGAGAATACTAAGTGACATGTCATCAATCAAACTTCAACATCTTCAAGTCTTCAGCTTTGCAGAAGCTCTCAAAGCTTTTCTCATCAGGGTGTGCAAACCAATAATCATCAATTATGTACCTACACACATGAGATAAAGAAAATACCCATGACACACAACAGTTTAAAATATAATGATATGCAATCAATTAAGCTTAAGCCAAAAATTCTCCCCCATAATTCATTCTCCCCCTTTTTATGATGTACCCAAATAGATATATTTGAGAAGCACAAATATGAAAAATGTCACAAGGTAATTAAACTTCTATTTTTGAATTTTTTCAAATTTTTTCACATAAAATATACAACAAAGAATCACACCATGAAAGAACACAAAAAAAAAAAAGTCGATGATAGCGGAAATGTAGGGGTGTGATCAAATTCGATAGAAAAATCAATGCATACAAACATAACATATGTGCACGATGAATATCGGATACTCCTAACGAATGAACTCAACTTCTTCCTTAGGTGTAAATAGGTGGAATTAAAAGAAATTGACTCAATCAAATCAACAAATCAAAGCTCTAAGTGATTTCCACACTAATAACGTCCAAAACTATTGAATGCGTTTTCAGGACATTCAAGGAAGTGCAAACCCGTTTGAATTCTCCAACCAAACTCCCTCAGATTTATATTTTGAATAGAGGTGATTTAAATTCTCAAAAATTGGAGAATTGATGGTGAAACCTAATGGCCCATATTTGGCATGAATTACTTTTTATTGCCTTGAAATTTTTTCGGGCTCTTTTAACCTCTTTGGACCCCGAATAATAAAATTTCTCAATTTTTTAGGTTTGATATAACGGTGGCTTAGTATTCACAAAGGCCAAATGAACCTTCCGCAGCCCTTCCCCATTTTAAATACCACACAATCTCACCAAACGGTTCTTACATGCACTACTTTCATGTCAAGTTTTATCGCGCTTGGTTCATTTTTAAAGACAGGATTGAAGTGAAAACACCCAACCAACATGTGATAAGACAGGAACAATAATCAAACAAATCTGTGCACGTGTGCAATAAAGGAAATCATGAGTCAAACATGTAGGAAGTAACAATTAATTACATCATAATGACTCCACACATTATAAAGCACAAAGATGACATGATATATTGTCTCAAAACACTATCAAATAGTCACTTGAAAAATGGAATGATGTTGTGACTCGGTCATCCTAAGTGTCCATCCATAAACGGTGTAAGCAAAATACAAAACTCTTTTAGGATTTTTCAAAAATTTTATCAAAATAAAATCTTTTTGCATTTTTCAAAACTTTCAAAAAATAAAAATCTAATACAAAAAGTACATGTCAACACACTAGCAAATATATATCATGAAACCACAACTAGTGTATGACAAACAAGCAAACACAACCATCTATATGATATGGCAAGAGAAGAATCATGTGCAAGTATGTGAGAATCAACAAGTCTAAAATCTAGCGTATCCAAAAGAGATTTCCTAACCCAAACGAATGTGACATGACGCATAGGGGTTTTGGTAACCAACAAAACACTAGACTCCGACTTCCTAGGACTTCTTCCAAGAACAAAACAAAATCTGCAAACGTGACCTTTCCTACCACAGTGTCAACATGTGTAAACGGGTGGAACGACACCTATGGGTTGACCTTTTCTAACATCCTTGAAATTGGTTGACCCTCTAAAACAAACTATGGTTTTGGCTTTAACACTCGAAGAATGAGAACAAAACGAGCCATTCCCATTACTATCAAACCTACGCAAGTCTGTTAAATCATTTTTTAACTTCAAAATTTTTTACTCAAACAAAGAATTAGACTCTTCCAATCTGAGGGATTCCTTCTTCAAATTATCAATGAAACCTAGAAGGTTATCTCGCTACCCTTCAATAAAAACAAACTTTTACCTAAGAGTCTTTTCACATGCCACAAACTCATTGATTAAAATATTTTTATCCTCTTTGGGACAAACACAAACCATCGAAGCTCTAATTTTTTTCTAAAAATAGGACCCTACCATCACTCTGCTTCTTGGACAATTTTAAAGAAACAAAGTCATGGTCCAAGGCAACAAATTTCTCACGATAAAAATCTCTTTGATTTTGAACCACTTGCAAGTGATCCATATCGGATTTAAAACGAGAATTTTCTTTTTCCAAAAAATCAATTATTTTAGCAAACGTCAAATTCAATCGATTTATATAATCAAAACTCTGGCTCGTGTCATTAAATGGGGGTATCCGATTACAAAAGTGCTCCATCGAAAAAATTGCGATTATTTTCACAAAAAATAATTTTGAAAAAATCAATATCACACAATTTTTTGCGAAAAATAAGGATCACACGATAAATTAGCATAACCCGCTCTGATACCAATTTGAGAGTGCGCTTTTGTTCAAATAAAGAAATTATTTAATTAAATTCAGTTTTTCAATTAAATCCTAAAACATGCATCTAAGTGTGATTGAAGACAATATGATCGTGCAAGAACATTCTATCACAAACAAACACACAAGTGAGGAAAAATCCCCCAAAAGGGCAAAGTCTTTTATTTTCACTATAATTTGTAAAGAACAGTTTACACGGATTATACTGAAAATAAGAGTGACATATAAAATACCCTGAGGTGTCGGTTCCGATGTCATTGAATGGAATTTCTTGCAAGAACTCCAGATGGGCAGCAATATAAAAGAGTCGACTTCTACACAAGTTTACTCCAGATGAGTAAAAACGATCCTTTGAAGGTTTAAAGATTCACATACATATGTAGGAATGATTTGGTGAATAAAGAAGGCATGAAACCTTAAAAATTTGAAGTCTGTTTTCTGGACTGTAAATCGCAGAAACGTGTGTGAAAAAGTCTTAGAAAAATGGGCAGAAACAACATAGATATTTATACGAAAATCGAGGTAGCGTCGTCGCTCGAATGAGATCGCTCGACATGCTCATGTCGCTCGAGCGAGACTACGTGGCGCTCGAACGAGATCACACAACATCCTCATGTCACTTGAATGATAAAGATATGGTGTTCAAATGAGCTCGACGACCGAGAAAAGTCCGCTTCTTTACTTAGAAAAATTTATGTTTTTCGTTAAAAATGAATCAGACTTTGATAAATATTTTCTAAAAAAAATCCTAAATATTTATGCAAATATAAACAACTCTAATAAACCATTTTACCCATAATGCAAAGTGGAGTAGTGGGAACGGTTGAGCAACAAGCATGATGCACGTGTGAAGATGGATGATGCATGGATTCGGATCAAGGCCGTCATGGATGATCGTGTTGACGTGTTAAATGTAGCGGTATCAGACATACATATTGTGATCTAGGACAAATAGATAATTCCTAGATTCTACCCCGAATATTTATAAAATTATATCCTTACATAACGTACCTAAATAAACATAGTAAAATCACGGTTTGAGACATCACGCAATAACCAAATTAACTCTTTATGATTCATGTCCTTCCACATATATTCCAAACTTCCAATCAAATTAATAAAGTTTTTAGTCTCTTTTAACGTATATAAAAAGCACATTCAAATTAAGTTGGTGAGTAAATGAGAGAATGTTATGAAAATTACGAAATACACGCCTTAAACTAGTTGCATCCCTAATTAGTCAGTAAATTCAGCACCAACATCTCCTTAATCCCTTTATTGGCCATGCATCAGCTCTCCCCATTCTTTTACGATAAAATCCCTCAAGTTGCTTGGTTAAAATTATACCATCAGAATTTGATATTGACAGATTTGGAAATACGAAAGGCGTATAGGAATATTTCATTAGTTTAAATAAGTGACTAACATAAAAATAATTTATGGATATGGTACATGCTTAAATTAAGTTGAACTTGTGACTTCAAAAAATGAACAACCCTTTCTCTCTCTTGCATGAGCCAGGTTTCCCCCTTCTTCCCAAACGCAACCCCTCAAAACACACCCACCTTCTAAACCCCCTGATCCCTCTTTTATCGTCTGATTTCCCACTCAATACGGGAGGTTCCACCTTTTCTAAGACTCCACTTGCTCCACAAAAATATTCGTACAAAACTAGACTCGAAAATCACCACAACCGTATTTTCTTCCCCTAATGGCGGGATCTAACGTTAACTGACGAACGGAACAAAGCGAAAGTAGAGGATCCATCTTCCTATGAGATGCTTGCTATTTATCTCAATTACAAGGAACTGCTAAGAATAAGGGCTCCTTTGAGAAAATCACTTATTGTCAAACTCGTAATTGGTCATGTTAAAGAAGCTTGTGAAGATGGAACTCGAGCTTCGATTGATAAAATTCATTTGGAATGTAATCCAAGCCCTACGGTGGAGGCGAAATGGAATGTGATAAGGAAGTGACCTTCCCCTGCTCGTTTGGGGAACCTTTCTGCCAAAGGAGCAGCTTCTCCGGTTAATTTCCAGGTGGATTCTGTTGGAAAATTGGACTTAAGATTGAAATTAAAAGTTGTCCAGATTTTTGGACAGAATTTTTGAGTAATTTTGAGCTCAAATTTAGGTGGGCCCCACATTACGATAATTGTGAGACCATATACGAACGCATTCTCCTCCGCAAGGAGATTAACATAGTATATTCAAATCTCCAATTTCAATAAGTTATAAATGATAAATATGTCCCCAAAGTGACTCACAAAGAAATAAAAGTCAATGAATTGGGTATGTTTTAACTTTTGTCTCACGTTGGAAGAGTAGTGGAAAGTTGATGAGTTAATAACACCCCAAGTATGGGCTAAGGCGAGGATGCCTGGGGGTATCCCAACTCTTTGAAGGGGAGATGCCCTACACTATACATGTCACCCGCGCGCGCCGTCCGACCGGCTCGGCACGGACTTGGGCTTGGGCTTGGGCTTGGGATTATAATCTCTTAAATATTTTGGTCCATTTTGATTTAACTTTATGGGCTTTAATGTTAATTAATTACGAAATTAATTAATAATTAATTAACTGTCAGTCAGTTAATTGCCAAGGGTCAACAGTTAACGAAATTAACTATTTTGAAAGTTAAATTCGGTTTTGACTGTTCCCAACAGTCAAAACGTTTGCTATAAATTAAACATTTTCCCTACAGTTTTAGACTACTGAAAAATTGCCCTCCCATAATTCCGAAAAATGCATCCATGTTCAGAGCACATTGGAGGGAATAAATTATCTTAAGGACACTGAAAATCATAGGGCTCCGATTATTTTATACTTCTATTAATATTATTTCTTCAAATTCAAATATGTTTTTATTTTTCGTGATTTCGTTTTATTTCTATAATTATTATAATAATTCGTAATTATGTACTTTTGTGTTTATTAAACATTAGACATAACAATCTTAAGACAATTTATTTTGTTCTACTGTTTTGTAGTGTACAAAAAAAATTATTACAGAAATTTATTCGTATAAATAAATCTGTTTTGACAGAAAAATTTGAATTAAAATATTGTTTTATTACAAAATTTAATAAAACAGTTATAGTTACATAAATTAATTTCTACACTGTTTACATATTCTGTTTTAGAAAATAAAAATTTTATTTGTAAATTTTTGTTAAATCTGTTTATGTAAACTTTTAATCTTAAAATTATAATTCTGTTTTGTACAGAATTCTTTTTATTATTAAAAAATAGTGTGACACATATTTTTTTTAGTATAAACTTATGTTTATATTATAGTTTAATTCTAAATATTATTTAGAATTCTTTTGGAATTCATTTATCGTTAATTATATTTGGAGGAAATTGGTGAAGAGAATTTTGTATTCTGTTTTGATTAATTCATTCATATATGAATATTATCATTGATAAAAATTCTGTTTTTGTAACAGAAATGGAATCGCATAGTATGAACACTATTCCTGCTAATGTGACTGTCACTAACACAAATGTGACTACACCTGTATCTATGCCCCGCGGGAAGAAATCGAAAAAGTTGAACGGGGCTGACTTCAAACGTTGGCAAGGACAAATGTATTTCTATCTCAGTACCGGCCGACTAGGTAGGTTTGTTTCTGAAGATTGTCCTTCTATTCAAGAGGGAGATGACTCAGAAAAGGTTGCTGCTGTTGATGCTTGGAAGCACTCGGACTACCTATGCCGGAATTATATTCTTGCCTACTTGGACAAAACATTGTATCATGTCTACTGCACGATCAAGACATCCAAGAGTTATGGAATTCTTTGGAAAAGAAGTACAAAACTAAAGAGGCTGGGATGAAGAAATTTATCGTCGGGCATTTCCTGGACTTCAAAATGGTTGACTCTAAACCACTGATCTCGCAGGTGAAAGAACTCCAAGTGATCCTCCACGACATTCTTACTGAAGGAATGTCCCTTAGTGAAACTTTCCAAGTTGCTCCAATTGTTGAAAAATTTCCACCATATTGGATTTTATTCAAAAATTATCTCAAGCACAAGCGAAAGCAGACACTACACCAAATCTGCCCATTTGTCAAGGTCATTGACCTTGACAAATCAAACTTGTCAAGGTCAATGACCGTGACATTTCGAGGCGAGACAACTTTTTTTGTCACGGTCGTGTCACGGTCATTGACCTTGACACAAAACTCGCGTTTTGTGTCACGGTTGTGTCAAGGTCAATGACCGTGACACGTTTGTCACGATTTATAACCGTGATAAAGTCGTGACCCCTCTTACCCAGAATTGTCACAGTCATTAACCGTGACACGTCCATAATAATTTTGTCACGGGCGTGTCACGGGCAATGACTGTGACAATTCTTGGCAGAATTTAAAAAAAATCTGTTGGGTAGTATGGCCACTGCCACTGCCCAGCAGCATATTTGTACCTGTTATAGCAACGTTGTACCTGTTCCAAACATCATATATCCAACACAAACTAAAGATAATGCAAATATATATTCATGATGATATAATCCAAATATTCAAAGTAAAAATCATATACATGGCGATATAATCCAAATATAATTAAAATGGACAAACTTAAAAATAATGTTACTACATGTCTTGGATAAAACTGAGGAGGTGAGTAGGCCACACGACATACGAATTGACGCACCCACTAATATACGTCGTGCCGCATTGTTCGCGCAACCACAATAGGGAGTTCTCCTTCCCGGGTATGACATGCGTGACGAGCACCCTGGACTCCATCTCTTGAAGCACACGTCCATGGACTATTCCACCCTCGACGATATTCGGGTCCCTCAACCCCCGCCCTATCCGCTGGCCATCAAATACGTCCAATATGAACACGCTCGGCCAACCAATTGTCGATAATGGTCTGTTGGAGGGCGTCAAATAGGGAAGTGGATCGTCGAAGTACGAACGTGTCGGTGATGAAGCAGCGAGGTCCACATCCTCGTCATCCTGCACCTCGTCCTCCCGCACCTCCTCCTCCACCGCCTTCTCCCTCTCCTTCCCTTTCCCTTTCCCTTTCCTTTTACGGTCTCCACCCAACGTACGCTTCATGAATGCGTACATATCTTGGACCATCGCCTCCAAACGGGACAGCTTCGCGTCGTGTGAATCCACCGTTCGAGCCAACCCGGTGTCGCTCGTCTCCAATCCGATGATCCTAGATTTGGCCACCCGCGAGCTCACTCCCCTTGTCATCCCCTTGCGATCAGAGCCAAGCACTTGGCTGAGTGCGTCTGTGGACAAAGATGCCTTGTCGGCATCAGACTGCGACTCATGCACTTCCTTAAGCTTTGCCTGAAACGATAAAAAGCACATGATTAGTAAAATAAGTAAACTAAAAAATTATAACGTAATTAACAATAATTAAATTGTCGGATTACTTACAATCGTGGCCGCGATGCTCGGGGACACCTCCTTGTCCTTCCCCTTCTTCGTCCGAAGAGCCACATAAGTATCGAGCCTATGTGGCTTACCCCCTGGCCCACTCCCTACCCCCTGAAATAAAATAAAGTAAAGTAAAATTAGTATCGGCCCCGCAAAGTAAAATAATATCCAATAATATATTTCTGTAGTTATAGATAAATTAAATCTTACCTGCATCCTATGCTCCACCTCAGCGTAAGAGGTCCGGCCGGAGTAGTGCACGTCCGTCTTTTTAGCCCGATTTTCCCTCCCCGATTGGCGAGATGCCAATTGTCGATCCTCGAACTCATTGTCAATGAACTTTTTCCATTGTGCCAATGAGATCGGCTCCATGGGCGGGATGGATCCGCGCCATTGTAAAATGGACTCTCGTGTTTTTCCAAAGTACCGTGTCCGCATATTTTTCTTCCACGTCTTGTGTTGCTCCCTCAACTGCTCCAAGACGGAATCGCGTAGCTTTGGATCCAAGTTGAATTGTTCCTGTCCAACAAATACAATGTTAGTTGCGAATAAATATAAATATAAATATAAATATAAATATAAATATAAATATAAATATAAATATGAAATTGAAATTGAAATTGAAATTGAAATTGAAATTGAAATTGAAATTGAAATATTCATATAAATAATACCTGTAGTGCCGCCCAAACAACTAACTTGAGCTCATATGGCACCTCCTTCCAACTCATAAACCCCGGGCCGATGACCGTCTTTAGCAGCTCGAGGGATCTCGCTAATAGCTCTGACTTGTTCTCAACGGTAATCCCAAATTTTCCATATTTGGGGAGCCTAGGGGCGGAGGAGCCCTCGTCGCCTCCGCTACCACCGAACCCAGACGACATCATCATAAACATCATCATCATCTTCGCCTTAACATCTGAAGGAGCCATTTTTGCTGTAAAAAAAATGTTATTAGTACAGATAAAAAAAAATGTTAATGTTACATTTCTCTATAATTCTATAATTCTATGGTGGTTCTCAAGTCTTTTAAGAAAAGATGTAGAAGAGAAATGATGGTATTGAGGTGTAAGAAAATAACATTTATTAAATTTGCACAACAATCATAAGGTACGAGTGGTGGATGTTTCAAATTTCTGGCAATAAAGCCCTGATCTCGATGTCTCTTATTAGAATTAGGAAGGTTTATTCGGTCGTTTCAAGCTGAATTGGAATTGTGCCACGCTGGATGACGTATGATGTTCTATTAATATAAAAATAGTTTTTTTATATAACAAAATAATTTTTCTATTAATATAAAAAAATATTTTTTTTAATTAAAAGTAAGTATTTCTTTTTATTAAAATTAAAAAAATATTTTTTTCATAAATAAAAAAAGTTATGTTTATTGGCATGATATCACGATTGATTACTGGCGCTGGTGTGTACCCACATTCCCGAACCCACGTCATTTATTATACCATTAGTATCGTTAAATACTTTATTTTGAATTTAAATAAGCATTCCCAAGATAGTTACCACTCCCCCAAATGTTGTGTAGCATAGCCAAAATAATGCATTATCCCCCAAATATTGTGCATCATCCCCAAGATAGTTTCCAATCCCCCGAAATGGCATGCATCATCCCCTAATGTTGTGTAGCATCGCAAAGATAGTTACATGTGTCCTAAATGTTGTGTTGCATCCCCAATTGGGCCGTGACCACATCTGTGATTATGGGAGATTCGTGATCAGGCAGTGGGTCAGGGATTTGGGCCGTGACCACCGAAATTGGTCATGCCTGATTTGGTCACGGACCAAATCCGCGACCCACACTGTCGGGTCAGGGATAAAGTCCGTGACCATTAGCCCAGTTTTGGTGTAGTGCAAGATAGTGCATTATCCTCCAAATATTATGAAATATCCCCAAGATAGTCACGTATCTATTTCCTAAATGTTGTTTTTTAAAGTTAAATACTATAGATTTCCTAGGATAAGATGTGCAGATTAAATGTTATTCCCTATACACCATAGAAGACCCACTACACTAAAAATTAATATTTTTAAATGTTCTTTTTTTGAATTTAAATAATTTTTACTATAAACCATCATATTATATCACTAATATCCTTCATTGTTTTATTTTTAATTTATATAGCCATCCTTAAGATAGTTACCTATCCCCCAAATGTCATGCACCATCCCCAAGATAGTGCATTATCCCCCAAATAATGTGAAACATCCCCAATATAGATCCCCCAAATGACAAGCATCATCCCCTAATGTAGTGTAGCACCCCCGACATAATTATCTATGTCCCAAATGTTGTGTAGCATCCCCGACAGATATAAAAATAGTTTTTTTATATAACAAAATAATTTTTCTATTAATATAAAAAATATTTTTTTTAATTAAAAGTAAGTATTTCTTTTTATTAAAATTAAAAAAATATTTTTTTCATAAATAAAAAAAGTTATGTTTATTGGCATGGTATCACGATTGATTACTGGCGCTGGTGTGGACCCACATTCCCGAACCCACATCATTTATTATACCATTAGTATCGTTAAATACTTTATTTTGAATTTAAATAAGCATTCCCAAGATAGTTACCACTCCCCCAAATGTTGTGTAGCATAGCCAAAATAATGCATTATCCCCCAAATATTGTGCATCATCCCCAAGATAGTTTCCAATCCCCCGAAATGGCATGCATCATCCCCTAATGTTGTGTAGCATCGCAAAGATAGTTACCTGTGTCCTAAATGTTATGTTGCATCCCCAATTGGGCCGTGACCACATCTGTGACTATGGGAGATTCGTGATCAGGCAGTGGGTCAGGGATTTGGGCCGTGACCACCGAAATTGGTCGTGCCTGATTTGGTCACGGACCAAATCCGCGACCCACACTGTCGGGTCAGGGATAAAGTCCATGACCATTAGCCCAGTTTTGTTGTAGTGCAAGATAGTGCATTATCCTCCAAATATTATGAAATATCCCCAAGATAGGCACGTATCTATTTCCTAAATGTTGTTTTTTAAAGTTAAATACTATACATTTCCTAGGATAAGATGTGCAGATTAAATGTTATTCCCTATACACCATAGAAGACCCACTACACTAAAAATTAATATTTTTAAATGTTCTTTTTTTGAATTTAAATAATTTTTACTATAAACCATCATATTATATCACTAATATCCTTAATTGTTTTATTTTTAATTTATATAACCATCCTTAAGATAGTTACCTATCCCCCAAATGTCATGCACCATCCCCAAGATAGTGCATTATCCCCCAAATAATGTGAAACATCCCCAATATAGATCCCCCAAATGACAAGCATCATCCCCTAATGTAGTGTAGCATCCCCGACATAATTGCCTATGTCTCAAATGTTGTGTAGCATCCCCACCCCACCCCCTGCCCCCCTCCACCACCCCCTCCCCCACCACACACCACCACACACACACACACACACCCACCCCACCCCACCCCCTTCCCCTCTCCACCACCCCCTCCCCCACCACACACCACCACACACACACACACACACCCCACCCCACCCCACCCCATGCCCCCCTCCACCACCCCCTCCCCCACCACACACATTTATACACACACATACACACACATATACACATACATACACATACATATACACACGCACACACCCCGCCCTGCCCCCACCCTACCCCACCCCGCCCCACCCCCTACCCCCACCCCCTACCCCACCCTGCGCCACCCCCCACACATGCACACACAAGCACATATATACACACATACACACATATATATACACACAAACATATATATAAATGGAAGAGAGAGAGAGAGAGAGAGAAAAAATTAAACCTGAAAGTAGAGAGAGAGAGAGAGCAGCGTCGAGAGAGAGAGAGAGGGAGGGAACGACGCGGGAGGGAAAAAAGAAGGGGGAAAGGGTTTTTGCTGTTAACATTGTCACGGTCGTGTCAAGGTCATTGACCGTGATAATTATTTAAAGAATTGTCACGGTCAATGACCGTGACAAGTAAATTTATCAAGGTCTTGTCACGGTCATTGACCGTGACAATTAGTTGTCACGGTCGTGTCAAGGTCAATGACCGTGACAAAAAACGCGTTTTTTTTGTCACGGTCAATGACCTTGACAAGGCTGGTCGGCTGAAAGGTGACAATTTGGCCATTTTGGTGTAGTGAGATGAATGTGGAGGAGTTAGTGGTTAGGCTGAGAATTGAAGAAGATAACCGTGAGTCTCAAAAGAAAAGTGGGAAGAATCCAATGGAAATGAAGGTCCATGTTGTTGAAAGTCCTAAGAAGAACAAGAGAAAGCATGATGGGTAAGGCACTTCCAAACAAAACAAAAAGAAGATCAAAGGCAAATGCTACAAATGTGGTAAACCTAGACACCGCTCAAGTGAGTGTCGTAAGCCTAAGAAGAAAAATCGAAATAATCCTCAAGCAAATGTAACTGAGGGTGAAAACATCGTCAATGACTTGGTGGATATGAATCTTTATGTTGTGGTCTCTAAATGTAACTTGGTTTGAAATACCAAGGAATGGTGGGTGGACACTAGAGCGACACGATACATTTGTGCAAAAAAATGGATGTTCTCCACCTATAAGCCTTTAGAAAATTAGGAGACCCTCTTTATGGGGAATTCTTCCTCTTTTAAGGTGGTGGGACAAGGAAAGAGTGCTATAAAATGACTTCTGGAAAGGAACTTACTCTCAATAATATTCGTCACGTGCTTGATATCCTAAAGAATCTGATTTCTTGATCTCTCTTGACTATAAATGGTTTCAAGCTTGTGTTTATGTCTGATTGCTTTGTGTTATCAAAGAATGACATGTATGTAGTAAAGGGCTACCTAAATGAGGGGCTCTTTAAAATCAATGTTCTTACTGTAACCCCAAAAACATATGTTTCAATGAATGAAATTTCTAGTTCTTCTTACTTGATTGAGTCATCTAATATTTAGCATGTTAGATTAGGGCGTGTTAATTTTGATACATTGCGTAGATTAATTAACTTGGATTTTTTGCCAAAATTTAATATTGATAAAAATCATAAATGTGAAATTTGTGTGGAATCTAAATTAGTCAGATTACCTTTCCATTCTGTTGAAAGAATAACTGAACCTTTAGATTTAATTCACACTGATATTTGTGATTTAAAATTTGTTCAAACTAGAGGTAGAAAAAAGTATTTTATTACTTTTATTAATGATTGCACAAAATATTGCTATGTATATTTATTACATAGTAAAGATGAGGCTATTAATGCATTTAAACAAAATAAGAATGAAATTGAGAATCAATTAAGCAAAACGATAAAGGATATTTGGAGTGATAGATGAGGTGAATATGAATATCCATTTGAGGAATTTTGTTCTGAAAATGGAATTATTCATCAAACAACCACTCCTTATTCTCCTCAATTGAATGGTAACCGTACTTTGAAATAGATGATGAACTCAATGCTATTAAGTTCAGGATCTCCACAAAACTTGTGGGGGGAAGCCTTACTTCTGCTAATTACATTCTCAAAAAACTACCTCATAAGAAGACTCACAAGACACCTTATGAATTATGAAAAGTTCGAAGTCCTTCCTATAAATATTTACAAGTGTGGGGGTGCTTAGCCAAATTGATGGTTCCTAAACCTAAAAAGGTAATAATAGGGCCAAAAATAGTGGATTGTGTGTTCATCGGTTATGCTACTAATAGCAGTGCCTATTGATTTCTAGTTTGTAAATCTGAAATTTTGGATAGTCATGTAAATACGGTTATTGAATGGAGGGACGCTTCATTTTTTGAAAATGAATTCCCGTATAACATGACTCGAGAATTTGGTCCTTCTAAAAGGACAAATCAAGCTACTACAAGTGGTACTCATCAAGTTATTGAACCAATAGAGGATGAACCAAGACGTAGTAAAAGAGCAAGAACCTCGACTTCTTTTGGTACGGGTTTTCTAACATATTTTCTAGAAAATAAACCTCAATCGTATAAAGAAGCCATATCTTTACCCGATGTTTCTAATTGGAAAGAAGCAATTAATAGTGAAATTGAATCCATATTACAAAATCATACATGGGAACTAGTGGATCTTCCACCAAGTTCAAAACTATTAGGTTATAAATGGATCTTCAAAAGGAAGTTGAAGGCCAATGGATCAATTGATAAATATAAATCTAGACTTGTAATTAAAGGCTATAGGCAAAAGGAAGGGTTGGATTAATGTAAGGACATTTTTCTCATGTCCAACATGTTACATTTGTGTATGTCGTACCCCGCTACATTTGGCACGTCACCTCACGATCTCACATGACGGCCTCTATATTAATTATGGGAATCAAGCATTCAATATCTCCATTAATGTGTCCCACATCTGCCTCAACGACTTCACGTTCCACGATTTTAGGGACTTAATGCAAGTGGTACGCAAGAGAAGTCAAAACAGTGAAAAAAGGCACGATAGGAGAGTTCAAGGGCATTTTCGTAATTTTACAGCTATAGTCGGGAGGTCTGGTCAATTGGACAGTTGAAGCTCTCGCCTCAACGAAGATACTAGAAGAAACGGTACCTCAATCCGAGCTACGGTGAGGGAGTTATGACCTTTTGAAGTTGGAGAAAATTCCTTGAAGAATGCTGTTTTTTTTTTAACCCCAAACCAGAAAGGTACCCCAAACCGATGTACCCCAAACCGCTTAAGGTACCCCAACCCGGTTCGGGGTACCTGTACGCCGGATAAAATTTTAGAGTTTTAAGAACGTGGATCTCTTCATCTGTTTTCCTATAAAAGCCAACTTCGGGGGAGCTGTTTTGCAAGACTTTGAAAGACGAATTTGAGAGTCCAAATACCTCTAGTCTTCATATTTTTGAGTCCCAAGACTCATGTTTTGATTCACACAATTCTTCCAATCCTTTGTGAATATTTTTGGTAACCCAAGAACACAACTTTGAGTTTGTTCAACCCTTGTGGAGAAGCCGTTCTCTTCTTCATTGCTGCCCTCCTGGAAAGGGAAACTTCCAGCCGTCGACATAGGAACCGACACCTGCGGGTATTTCTATGTCACACTGTTTCTAGCCGTTGCTTTGAAGGTTTACCGAAGACACCGTGCGTTACACTTGTGGGCGATTATCAGGTTGTATGTAAGTCAATGGTCTTGTAAATTCTTTAAAGTTCTAGAAATAAAAGGTTTTGCCCTTCGGGGATTTTTCCTTAACTTTGTGTCGCATGCTTTATATTTGATGGGTTGATTTAGATGCATGTTTAAGGGTTTATTCTATTTGGTTTAAAAGTAGACGTTAATTAAATAAGGGTTCTTGGAAACTTGCGAATTTAATTTAAATCAATTATCACACACCGAACCTATTCGGTTTCTCAAATTGGTATCAGAGCGGGTTACGCTAATTTATCGTGTGATCTTGATTTTTCAAGGATATTTTTTTTATACAATTTGACTTCTCACGTCGTCAAATTGGTATCACAGCAGGTTACGCTAATTTATTGCGTATTCCTATTTTCCGCAAAATTTGTGTGATATAGATTTTTTTAAAATCAATTTTGTGAAAAATCGCAATTTTTTTAATGGAACGACCGTTTAATGAGGAGCCTATTTTTGAAAAATTTCACGACCATGCTGAAAATTTAAAAAGTTTGAATTTGAAACTTTGCAAAAGAATTAAAGTTTTGGAAAAAGAAAATTCTCGTTTTAAATCCGTGATGGATCTTTTGCAAACGGTTCAAAATCAAAGAGATTTTTATCGTGAAAAAGTTGTTTCCTTGGACCATGACGTTGTTTCTTTAAAATTGTCCAAGAAGGAGAGTGATGAAAGGGTCATATTTTTAGAAAAAGAATTGGAGGACCTTAAAAATTCGATGGTTTGTGTTTGTGCCAAAGAGGAGAAAAATATTTTAGTCAATGAGTTTGTGGCACGTAAAAAGACTCTTAGGAAAAAGTTTACTTTAATTGAGGGAGAGAGAGATACGCTTTTAGGAATTATTGAAAACTTGAAAAAGGCGTCCCTTAATTTGGAAGAGTCTAATTCTTTGCTTGAGTAAAAAATTTTGAAATTAAAAAATGATTTGACCGACTCAAGTAGGTTTGATAGTGATGGTAATGGCTCATCTTGTTCTCATGCTTCTAATGCTAAAGCCAAAGCCATTATTTGTTTTAGAGGGTCAACTAATTTTCAGGATGTTAGAAAAGGTCAATCCAGAGGTTCCGTTCCACCCGTTTACACTTGTTCATATTGTGGTCGGAAAGGTCATCTTAGGCATTTTTGTTTTGATCTTGGAAAATGTCCTAGGAAATTTATGTCTAGTGTTCCCGTGGCTCCCAAATCCCCCACACGTTGTTTCACATCTATTTGGGTTAGGAAATCACTTTTGGATACACTAGATTTTAGACAAGTTGATTCTCGTTTGCTTGCACATGATTCTTCTCTTGCGATATCATATAGATGAGTGTGTTTGCATATTTGTCATACGCTAGTTATGCTTTTTGATATATGTTTGCTAGCGTTGTGACATGTACTTTTTGTATAGATTTTTGTTTTTGGAAATATTTTGAAAAATACAAAAAGATTTTATTTTGAAAAAAATCCAAAAAGTTTTTTGTTTTTTGTTTGCACCGTTTATGGATGAACACTTTGGATGACCGAGTCACAACATCATTTCATTTTTTTCATGTGACTATTTGATAGTGTTTTTAGACAATAGGTCAATTCATCATTGTGCTTTATAATGTTTGGGGTCATTAAGATGTAATTAAGTGTTACTTCCTACATGTTTGACTCATATTTCCTTTATTGCACACATGCACGAATTTATTTGATTATTGTGCTTGTCTTATCACATGTTGGTTGGGTGTTTTCACTTCAATCCTGTCCTTAAAACGATCCAAGCGCGATAAATTTTGATAAGGAAATTGTGCATATAAGAACCATTTTGTGAGTTTGTGTGCTTTATTTAAAAACGGGGAAGGGCTGCGAAAGGTTCATTTTGCCTTTGCGAATACTAAGCCACCGTTAAATTGGACCTAAAAAATGGAGGAATTTTATAATCCGGGGTCCAAAGAGGTTAAAAGAGCCCGAAAAAATTGAAAGGCAATAAAAAGATATTCATACCAAAAAGGGGCCATTTAGGTTTTTGCACCAATTCTCCAAAGTTTGAGAATTTAGATTACCTCTTAAAGAAAATATATATGAGGGAGTTTGGTTGGAGAATTTAAAACGGGTTTGCACGTCCTTAAAATACTTGAAAATGCGCTACATAGTTTTGGACGTTATTGGTGTGGAAATCATTTGACTTTGATTTGTTGATTTTCATAAGACGATGTCATCTAAAATCAACAAACTTTTACACCTAAGGATACGTTTGATGTTCATTCGTTAGGGGTACACATATGCATCGTGCACATATGATTGATTGAGTTGATTTACCTATCGAATGTGTTCACACCCATTCATTCCATTTCCACGACTTGGTTGTTTGCGTTTAAATCCATGGTGTGATTTTTGTATCATTTTTTTTTTCAAATTGCTATCTTTTTTTTGTTTTGTATGAAAAATTTGAAAAATCAAAAATAGTTTGCGAAGATTTTTTTGAGCATCTCCTTGCAAGAGCACGTTTGTCGTTTGATTGATGCGTTGATTTGTATATCGTGACACCCCGATTTTGCTTATTTGATTTCTTTCTCTCATTTGTCTATTTGGGGACATCATAAAAAGGGGGAGAATGAATTATCTTATTATGGGGGAGTTTTGAAAGTTTGAGTTTGCTCATAAATTGGTATACATGTTTATTTCATTTCAAACTCGATATGTCACTTGGTATTTTTCTTTATCTCATGTGTGTAGGTACTACATTGATGATCTCTGAATTGCACACCCCGATGAGAAAAGATTTGAGATTCCTAAAGATTTAAAGAACAAACGATGAAGACTATTCATTTGTACCTTTTCCAGTTTTGGGTTCATGGGAGGGTAGATTTGTATAGGCAATTTCATATTTGATAATTCGGATTTTTTATGTATGTACCGGCATAGACATAGGGGGAGATTTGTAAGGACATTTTTCTCATGTCCAACATGTTACATTTGTGTATGTCGTACGCCGCTACATTTGGCACGTCACCTCACGATCTCACATGACAGCCTCTATCCAAATTCCGGGAATTAAGCATTCAACATCTCCATTAATGTGTCCCACATCTGCCTCAACGACTTCACGTTCCACGATTTTAGGGACTTAATGCAAGTGGTACGCAAGAGAAGTCAAAATAGTGAAAAAAGGCACGATAGGAGAGTTCAAGGGCATTTTCATAATTTTACAGCCATATTCCGGAGGTCTGGTCAATTGGAAAGTTGAAGATCTCGTCGCAACGAAGATCTGGAAGAAACGGAACCTTAATCCGAGCTACGGTGAAGGAGTTATGCCGTTTTGAAATTGGAGAAAATTCCTTGAAGAATGCTGTTTTTTTTTTAACCCCAAACCAGAAAGGTACCCCAAACCGATGTACCCCAAACCGCATAAGGTACCCCAACCCGGTTCGGGGTACCTGTATGCTGGATAAAATTTTAGAGTTTTAAGAACGTGGATCTCTTCATCTGTTTTCCTATAAAAGCCAACTTCGGGGGAGCTGATTTGCAAGACTTTAAAAGATGAATTTGAGAGTCCAAATACCTCTAGTCTTCATATTTTTGAGTCCCAAGACTCATGTTTTGATTCACACAATTCTTCCAATCCTTTGTGAATCTTTTTGGTAACCCAAGAACACAACTTTGAGTTTGTTCAACCCTTGTGGAGAAGCCGTTCTTTTCTTCATTGCTGCCCTCCTGGAAAGGGAAACTTCCCGCCGCCGACATAGGAACCGACACCTGCGGGTATTTCTGTGTCACACTGTTTCTAGCCGTTGCTTTGAAGGTTTACCGAAGACACCGTGCTTTACACTTGTGGGCGATTATCAGGTTGTATGTAAGTCAATGGTCTTGTAAATTCTTTAAAGTTCTAGAAATAAAAGGTTTTGCCCTTCTGGGATTTTTCCTTAACTTTGTGTCGCATGCTTTATATTTGATGGGTTGATTTAGATGCATGTTTAAGGGTTGATTCTATTTGGTTTAGAAGTAGACGTTAATTAAATAAGGGTTCTTGGAAACTTGCGAATTTAATTTAAATCAATTATCACACACCGAACCTATTCGGTTTCTCAATTACTTCGACACGTATTCACCGGTAACAAGAATAACGTCCATTCGGATGTTAATAGCAATAGCTGCTATTAATGCACTTGAAATACATCAAATGGATGTAAAAAACTGCATTCTTAAATGGTGAACTAGATGAGGAAATTTATATGGAGCAACCTGAAGATTTCAAGGCTCCCGAATAAGAAGAAAAAGCATGTAAGCTTGTTAAATCACTTTACGAATTTAAAACAAGCGCCTAAGCAATGGCATGAAAAATTTGATAATGCAATGTTATCAAATGATTTCAAAATTAATTAATATGATAAATGTGTTTACTTTAAATACATTCAAAATGGATATGTCATTGTATGCCTCTATGTTGATGATATGCTTATCATGGGTTGTAACTTAGAAATTGTCAAAACTACAAAGAAAATATTGAGTAGTCGATTTGACATGAAAGATTTGGGAATCGCCGATGTTATATTAGGAATTAAAATTTCATAAACATCGGATGGACTTATATTATATCAATCTCATTACATAGATAAAGTACTTAAAAATTTTAAGAAGTATGATATTAGTCTCACCAAGACACCTGTGGATGTAAATTTACATCTAGCAAGAAATAATGGTGAAAGCATGTCTCAACTAGAATATTCTCGTATTATCGCCAGTTTAATGTATATCATGAACTGTACACGACCGAACATAGCATACTCAATAAGTTAGCTAAGTCGATTTACGAGTAATCCAGGGAGAGATCACTGGAAAACAATATTGCGAGTTTTGGGTTATTTGAAATATACTCAAAACTATGGACTGCACTACTCAAAATATCTAGCTGTTCCTGAAGGAAATTATGATGCGAATTGGATATCTGATACAAAAGACTCTAAGTCTACGAGTGGTTATGTGTTTACCCTTGGAGGTGCAGTCGTATCTTGAAAATCCTCAAAACAAACGTGCATTGCTAGATCGACAATGGAATCTGAATTCATTGCACTAGACAAAGTTGGAGAAGAAGATGAATGGCTTCGAAATTTCTTAGAGGATGTTCCAAATTGGTCTAAACATGTGCCTACGATATGTATACATTGCGATAGTCAATCGACGATTAGAAGGGCACATAATCACATGTATAACAGAAAGTCACGACATATTCGTCGTCGACACAATACCGTTAGACAACTTCTCTCAAACGAAATTATCTCAATTGACTATGTAAAGTCAAAAGATAATATTTCGAATCCACTAACGAAAGGTTTAAATCGAGAGAAAGTTTAAAGATCATCTAGAAGAATGGGTCTAAAGCTTATAAATAAATAAGAATCAATATAGTGGCAACCCAACCTAGCTGACTGGAGATCCCAAGATCTAGGTTCAATGGGAAAATCGAACTACATTGTATTCAGTAAGAACTGGAGGATATTTTAATCCTATCCATTCCAAAGATGAGACAGTGCACATCTGCTGCGAAATTAGGATAAGTTATGCTTTTAATGCCATCCATATCTTAGTATGTCTAAGTGAGGTATTGCAGGATACCCTTTATGGAAGTCACCTACGTGAGTAATAAGGGGGCCGCTTCTATAAGAATAATGAAAGGCGTATTCTCTAAAATACTCACGGAACCAAGTGGTGTTCATGGCCAAATTGAACACAAATGTGAGAACCAACTGTGTTGAAGAATTATCGTGTGAATACTATTGTCTAGGTTTACAAAAATAATTGACGGTTCAAAGACGTGAAGTCTACTGATTAACCAAGTAAATTCGATGGTATATCACTAAGGAAAGTTCAAGGCCACTAAGCTACTTCTACCGATGTAATAAATCTTCAGTTTTACTCAACATGTGTCTGCATCTGCATTAGCATTTGTTATGTTTTATTTATAGCAATATATCATTCATGTGGAGGATTGTTGGAAAATTGGACTTAAGATTGAAATTAAAAGCTGTTCAGATTTTTGGACAAAATTTTTGAACAACTTTGAGCTCAAATTTAGGTGGGACCATATACGTATATTGTGGGACCATATACGAACGCGTTCTCCTCCGCAAGGAGATTAACTTTGTATATTCATATATCCAATTTCAATAAGTTATGAATGATAAATATGTCCCCAAAGTGACTCACAAAGGAATGAAAGTTAATGAATTGGGTATGTTTTAACTCTTATCCCACATTGGAAGAGTAGTGAAAAGTTGATGAGTTAATAACACCCCAAGTATAGACTAAGGCTTAGATGCCTTGGGGTATCCCAACTCTTTGAAGGGGATATGTACTACACTATGCATGTGTTGGGTTTGGCCAAAAAGCCCACACGCGCTCCCGCGCGCACCATTCGTACGTCTGTCTGTCCGTCTCGGCTCGGGCTTATAATTTCTTAAATATTTTGGTCCGTTTTAATTTGACTTTATGGGCTTTAATTAATAATTAATTAATAATTAATTAACTGTCTGTGAGTCAGTTAATTGGCAAGGGTCAACAGTTAACGAAATAACTGTTTTGACAGTTAAATTTGGTTTTGACTGCTCCCAACAGTTAAAACATTTGAGATAAATTAAACCTTTTCCCTAAAGTTTTAGACTACTGAAAAATTTCCTTCCCATAATTCCGAAAAATGCATCCATGTTATTTTCTTCTTCCAGAAAATATTTTCCCTCATTCTGTGCTGCATATTACTGTTATGGTTGAGTAAAAACACAAAAATAATGTTCGTCAAAATTAATTATTAACGTGCTACATAATTAATTGGAAAATCCGTTCTATCTTGGGAGACAATATTCATCAACCTCAGAGCACATTGGAGGGAATAAATTGTCTTAAGGACACTGTGAAAATTCACAGGGCTCGGATTCTTTTCTACTTCTATTATTATTATTTCTGCAAATTCAAGTAAGTTTTTATTTTCTGTAATTTTGTTTTATTTCTATAATTATTATAATAATTCATAATTCTGTACTTTTGTATTTATTAAACAGTAGACATAACAGATCCCTCCTCTCATGGTAATACAATGAGGCCTAATGGAAGCTGGTAGCCCAAACACATGCCCACATCTCAGAAGCGGCCCATTAAGCTTAGTCTGTCTAATTATTTTGACCTTTTAACTCAAGAACACAATAACCCATACCATTAATTTCTGGGCCTAGATAATAATATGACACCTATTTCTCAGCCCATTTCTTCTAGTAGTTTAACTGACCAAGAAAATAATAATTCCCACCCAATTTCTGTCTAACATACACAATTGTCCCACACTAATATTCCGATGAACAACTGTTCCACTAGCCAACACGTGTCACATACAGTTAGTCCTACTCCTGCCAGCTTCCCTACACCTTCTCAACCAGCCTGCCAACAAATACACGAGTCTCAACAAAAACACCTTTAATTCTAATACTTCTACCCCTATACCTATTCCATACCAAATTAAGTCTATTGTACTTTTTTCATGTACCACTCAGTCTAGTTTATCTCTACTTACTACTAGTACCACTCTAGAGATTAATGGATACCAACCCAATCACCACCACCACCCAGTCATTATAACAACAACACCTACTACCCATCCATCTAAATGATGGGTAACCAAGCATCTTGGTCCAGTGGTATAAGGCTCCCACTGGGACAGTTTTAGGGTGGATTGGGTTGGGTCCCCAGTTCGGTCAAAATAATGCTTGGCCAACGGAAGCCACGAACCGCGAATGAAGATTAGTGGATGTGCGCATAAGCTGGCCCGTACACCTCATGGTATGCTACCAAAAAAAAATCTAAATGATGGGCCCATTAGGAGGGAAACAACACCACTACCAAGAAATATGAACCTACCTTTCCAATTTCAACAGGGTAAAACTCAGACCCCAAATATCCCCCTTGATTTGAATTTATCACGCCCCGCAACCCAACACCCACAACCCCAACCCATGCCCCCAAATCAACCTCTAGTTATAGGCCTAGGAAATACACTACTTGTAACTATTGACCAATTGTTAATTCAAGGACAAGATACCTTTGTCTTTCACTAGTTTCATATTCAACATCATGCCCTCACCAACCAAATGGGTCTTCACTGTCTACTGATAAAACTATAAAGATTCAACGATCAGCTCATACTCGATTAGGAATAAGTGTACATGTTTCAAGTAAGATAAGGGTTAAACGTACTCCTTCAATAGTTTATCTTCAACACCATAAGAAATTATGTGATGCCATGGCTACCATAGAATGCATTGCAGTTTCACAAATCTATTCTCTATCCAATCCATGAAAATTCTACTATGGAATGCTATGGGAGCTTCTTGGCCTCTTTTTATGGTTGAATTTCTGAATTTCTACAACCAGTGTCACCCTAACCTTATGTTTGTAATGGGCACTCGACTCAATGTTCCTGATTCTCATAGATAAATTAGGAGATTTCCTTTGGCTAATAACCATATTGTGTCAGTTATCGGTCTATCGGGGGTATGTGGGTCTTGTGAAATCCTAATAATACGCATACCACTGTGGTATTTAAAGGTAACGGAGCAGTTCACTTGCTTGTGGAGATGTCCCCACCTTTGCCTCCTCTTATGTTAACCTGGTTTATAATTATTCTCAACATAATCGCAGAGGTCAGGTATGGGATATTCTTTGCTTGTTATCTGCTAATATTTGTATGCCTTGGTTAGTTTTAGGAGATTTTAACTATATTTTATTGCCCTAAAAAAATGGGTGGGATGCCTTTTAATTTATATAATATTAAACCTTTTAGCTCTTCCATGGAAGATTGTGGGTTAGGGGATTTGGGATTTAATGGTCCTACACATACTTGGTCTAATAAACATGGAGTTCAAAGCCACATTAGAGAGCGACTGGATAGATGTCTCTCTAATGATGAATGGAATATTTCCTCCCCTTTAACCAAAGTCTCTCACTTATCTAATTCCACTTCTGATCACTACCCTTTTCATTTGGATTTTAATCCAATTACTGATTTTCAAAATTATTATCATATTTATGACCATGCTTGGTCTATTGTTTCTTTTTATAAATCATTCATCAGAAACTATTGGACTCCCTATATTTAAGGGTCAGCTTCATACCAATATCTCCAAAAATCTAAATATCTTATGTTTAAATCTAAAATTTGGAAAAAAATATACTTTTGGAAATTCGAGAACTTTAATTGCTCGAACTCAAGAACATTCAGCTAATGTAAGAAGTGATTTAGATACTACCTTCACTGCTAAATTAATTCATACTGAATTATGTCTTCAAAAGAAACTTGGGAATTTACTTAGGCGAGAAAACCTTTATTGGAATCAAAGAGCTAAACACAATTGGCTTAAAGATGGTGATTCTAATACTAAATATTTCCATTCGGCTGTTAATCATCGGAAGATTCGGAATCATATTTCATCAATTCGTTCTGACAATAGTAAATGGTTTACTTCCCAATCCGAAATTGAAATGGAATTTCTTTCCTTTTATAAAAATTTGTTCAAATATACTTATCATATAATGGAAAATATTACTTACGACCACTGTCCCCCCCCCCCCCCCCCAACACAGTTAACTAGTGAGTATTTAAACGTTTTAAATAAATCTATTACACCCTTAGAAATTAAAGATATTGTTTGGAATATGCCTCATCACAAGTGACCGGAACCTCATGGCCTCATTATTGAATTTTACAAAGACCACTGGGGCATGGTGGAATCTTCTATTATTAAAGTTTCCCAATCCTTTTTCCATCTGGGTTTTTGGCTAGAACTTAATCAAACTTTTCTTGTATTTATACCCAAATGTGACAACCTTTCCAAAACCTCCCAATATAGACCCATTAGCCCTTGTAATATGAGTTACAAAATTATTTATATTATACTACTAAATAGAATTCGGCCATTTTATCAAAAAATATGACACCATTTCAAAATGCTTTTGTTCCTAGGATACATATTTGGGATAACATTTTAATTATGCATAAAATGATTCACTTTATGAGAGGTTCAAAATCTAAAAGTTGTAGTTTTTCTCTTAAACTTGATCTCTCTAAAACATATAATAAATTATAATGACCTTTCATTAAATATATATTGCAACAACATTGTTTCCCCGAATTTTGGGTTACTCAAATTATGTCATGTCTTATCAGTACTACTTTTTCCACAATAATCAATGGTCAATCAGGTACTTTTTTTAACCTTTCAAGGGGTCTAAGGCAAGGGGATCCTCTATCTCCTTATCTTTTGATTCTGACTTTAAGTGTTTTATTTCATTCCTTAACAAAAGATAAGCATGTGAAAATTATATCAAATTCCAACGCATCTAGGTTTAATGCCCCTATTCCAATTTTTGCCTTTTCTGGCGATTGCATTATTTTCTTAAAAGGTTCTATTTGAAATGTGGTTAACTTAAAACTGATTCTGGATATCCTTTATGGGAAAAGTTTAAATTATGATAAATCGACCATTTTATTCTCTACTAATTTGGCTTCCATAAATAAACGTAAGATTAAAGAGGCTAATAATTTTCCTCTTTTTGTCTCTAATCTAATATATATTTAAAAATGGTGCCTGTAATTTTATACTTGACATATGACACCACAATTTATAACCCCTATTTCGAACCCAATTCTAAATCCCTCTCTCTAATAAAGATGGCATTCATTTAATACCCCTTCTCGATGGACTTTTTATCTCCCTTTGTCCTTCCCATTCCTCACTCTATATATTCCTCAATTTATGTTTTCATCATAAACTCTCAACACCCCTTAAGTTTACTATTGGTAGCTGCTTTTAAAGGAACAAAGTAACATTTTCTACAGGTATCTTTTCATTCAACAATAATATGTATATCTTAATCGTTTATGTGTAGTAAATGAATAGGATAGTGCGATTTTGGCCTTTTATTTTCTAATTTTGCATTACATTGTGCATTTTTCCCCTTTCTTTCATTATATGTTCTAATTATGGAAACTTTGTTCCTATGACATTTATGAACTCATATACTTTTGTGGGATCTATTTCTCAAAGTTTGCAATGTTCAAGTATGGAATTTGGGTAAGTTGGTCATTTTTCCACAAAGTCTGTTCGTTGAAATGTTCACATGAATTCTGTTGACAGGTGAGATTTGATCATTTTTTATTTTTTATTTTTTGTGCTTTGATCTTTCTTCGTTGTTTACTAATTAGATTTTCCTCACCGTTGGCATAAAAACCTTATTGAGGTTGACATGTTATTTTTCCAAAATAACTTTCATGGTTGTTAGTTAACAACTTATCAGAGTATGGAAGTTATACAAGATTGTCAATATGCGATGAAGATTAGGCACAACTTCAATTATATTTTATTCAAATAAACATTAACTTTATTGATATATGTTATATTTTGCTATTGTTCATTCTTTGAATTTTGTGATTGAGAATCTTGGAAAACCGTGAAAAAAATCAATTGACACTTATAATAATTCAAAGCCCGAAAAAATTAATATTTTTTAAAGCATTGTTTCTTTCATTCATGTATTTGATTTCACCAAAGAAAAATGACTCATTTAATAAATATTTACTTTTATGAAAAAAATTGTTTTTGTTTTTAACAAGGGGTAATTATTAATTTTTTTATTAATATATGTGGGAGTCCATTTTCTACAAGTCCATGAGAGTAGCCGACCAAGATAATTTAAGTATTTGGTCCGGCCCAAATCATGACTTAATTTCTACACGGGTAGTTTAATTGAAGCATGACACTCGCAGATATGATCAAATAAGGTACCAAGAATATCGAATGAGATATTCAAGTATCTCATGGCCAATCTGCACCCTCCTATGGAGTTCCTTAAATAACTCGATCTCTGGAACAATGCATATATAAATTGTACACCCTGACCCGGGGCATAGGGATGAAAAACTTGAGATTTTGAGAGACACTTAATAAGAACAAGTAACCTCTTCGTGGACGTAGGAAAGTTGCCGAACCACGTATATCATTATTGTGTGTGATTTCATTTACTTTCTGCTATTTGTAATTATTTTTATATATCCTTTTATTGTGAATTTTTTTTGCACTCACAATTGGCGTCGTCTGTGAGAAATGATTTTTATTCTTGAGAATACATTCATTAACAGAAAGTCGTGATGTCTCACCATAGCAACAATATTCCTCAAATTGGCAATGTACAAGAAAACCCAGTCCCTCCTAGTGTTAGATCAGAGATTTTCCAGTGGTCAAACCCAAGGGTTTTGCCAAGAAAGGCATCCTTCTGAAGAAAGCCAAGGGCTGCCTAGGTCTACATATATTTTTAGGTTGGTCGATGCATACGAAGCCAGCCTTCAAGAACAAGAGGATGCAACACGCCTCCAGGAAGAAAACAATTTTCTCCTCAAGAGGCGACTCAAAAGAATGGAGAGAGATCTCCACAAAAACATAAGGCAGCGCCGTGATAGGACTCCTAGCCCTCAAGGGAGTGATGCTCCCAACTGATGAAGGATACCGAGGCGCGACTAATAAAGGCTTGAACGTGATAGATTAGGGCCCAATCGATCGAAACTTGGCCAACCATAAAGAGGACCCCGGAGACATGATCGACAAGGTGATGAGATCAGGAATTTGGTCCGTAGATAAATGGACCAGCATGAAGTTTGAGCGAATTCTGATGAAGTTTCGTCAAAGTTTGCACGTTCAGGGGCATTATCGTCATTTCATACTTTAGGATTTTTTCCCAATGTCTACACAGAAGTTAAAGCTCTCGGAACAAGCTTCGTGTGGTCTTGAAAGGTGCTCGAATTCGAGTCCAAATAAAAAAGTTACGAATTTTTATTCGGAAAAGAAATATAAGGAAACCATAAAACACAACAATTCAATAAATTACCCTTATGTACTTCTCTTCTAAAATCAAATTGGAGGTCTCAAATAGAGATGGCAATTTTTTGGGTCATGCTCGAGTTTGGCTCGGCTTTTTGGTTTCTTCCAAATTGAGGAGTTGGGTTCGAAATTGGAGCATGGATTGTGATAAATAACGCATATGGGTCTTGTGTGCTATTTCGATTTGGTCTTGGGTTATCGGCATATACCATATGGGTTTTGGATATTCACACCCAATTGTAGGTCTCAGCCATAATTCGTAGTTGGTCTAAATCACATGGCCATGGATGGTCTACAACATGTGGAAGAGAAGCAGCGATGTCACTTTTGGCCTTGGTTTAAGATGGAAAGGCAGGGCATGAGATGTTGGGGTTTTGACATAGGAGTTCTCAATTTTGGCTGGACATAACAACAAGTCTGAATTAATATAGAGGGAATAGTCTTGGGTCGGTGCTACAACCATAGTAGGTCTCGACATTGTGAGCCATAGCAGTTTGGCTATAGGTTGGTAACCTTTTTATTTCAATGTCGGTCTACCGGCCTTGGGACCCCGGTCGACCTGGTTTTCTATTTTTTCTCTAAGACGGATGTAATGGCCTAGTTCCTTGTACGCGGTCGACCGTGATTTGGCCACCAATCAAACGATGCTCTGTCTTTTACCCGAGATTGATGTTGCCCCTTTATTACCTTTTCTATTTTTTGTCTTTGCTTTTTCTTTTGTTTTTTATTTGTAACTTATTCCTTTTTTCTATTTTCTTTTCTCATTTTCTTTTATTAGTTAATTTCAACTTAGTATAAATAGGGCCTTTGTTTATTTATGTAAAGGATCTCATTTTTAGTTCCCAACTTTTCTTGTGAGTTTAGGTTTTTTTATAGAGCTAGTGAGCCGAATTCAAAACGATCGACGCATAGGTGACTCTCGCACCGCGATAAAACCCAAGACTATCACTAGTACTATCAACGATCTTATAGCCCATATTGATAAATATGCCAAAGTTGAAAATATAGTCCATCCTAATTCATGGGACAATGGTCGAGCAAAAGAAAATAAGGGAACAGAGAAGAAAGATACTCCGAAGAAAGGAAACAAGAACGAGGGAAGGAATGGCTCGAAGAATGGAAATAACGATGACCCTTGCAAAGCATTCCAGGCTGTTAATATAGTCTTCAAGGAACCTATTTATAAGATCCTGAGAAAGATCAAGGATGAGTCGTTCGTTAACTGGTCCAAGAAGATGGGTGGCAACCCAGCTAAGAGGAACAATGCACTGAGATGTGCAATCCATAAGGAGGGCGGTCATCGAATTGACCAATGTAAGGGTTTGAAGTCACACTTAGAGGAGTTGGCCCAGGCAGGGCACCTCATTGAGAAGAAGACAGATAAGGTCGTAGCCAACGGCGATCGAAAGTTAGACAATGTCCTCAACAATGATGTAGGACATGAGTTTGCAGTAATCCATGGGGAATCAGACCACAAGCACATCCAGAGCAACGCCATGCGAATGGAACTCAAGAAGGTCACTGCTGTGATGGAATATTTTCAAATCGACCCTGCAAATCACTGGCAGGAAAGTGTCGGCGACCAGAAGACATGAAGGTCGATAATCTTGCCAATTAGGGTAGGAAACATCTCGAAGTTAATCAAGTTTCTAGTATCATCATATTTTAGGTAGAGGTTGGCTTCATGCCATGAAGGTCGTTCTATCCACTTATCATCAAAACCTGAAGTGCATCACAGATCATGGAGTGGTCGAGATTCACGACAACCATGTTACAGCCTATAAGTGATTTATTACAGCTATCCTCCCAAATAAAGAAAAGAGGAAGGATCCCGAGAATGCCCAGGAGGAAGCCCATGAAGGGGTTATTCTCTCCAAATAGAAATTACGGTATGGTCGACCAGGGGTGGAAAAGACCAGGGTCGACCCTACCGACAAGGTCGTAGAAAGCCTGGAAGAAATTATAGTCGATGATAGCCTGACAAAAAGGAAAATTTTGATTGGATCTTCTCTCTCCAGTTAAGAGAAAAGGGAGTTGGTTTCACTCTTCCAAAGCAACATAGATGTTTTCGCATGGGAGCCTTACGAATTACGAGGGATTAACCCCAACAGTGCATGACCTAGCCTTCATATCGATCCCACTTTTAAGCCCATCGCTCAACAGGATCGCCGAACATCCCCTGAAAAAGATAAGGCAGTAGAGAAAGAGGTAGGGAAGCTACTGGATGCAGGATGTATCAGTAAAGTTCAGTTCCTAGTATGGTTATACAACCCATTGGTGGTAGCCAAAATCAAAGGAGGTTGGAGGGTGTGCATCGATTTTACCGACCTCAATCGGGCATTTCCGAAGGATAGTTTCCCTCTCCTAGAGATAGATCAGTTGGTCGATGCCATAGCAACACACAAGAGGATAAAATTCCTTGATTCTTACACAGGATACCATAAGATCCCCCTATATGAGTCCGACCAGGATAAGACCTCCTTTATAAACCCAATTGGGTTGTACTGCTACAAGGTCATGTCGTTTAGCCTCATGAACGCAAGGGCAACTTACCAAAGATTGGTAACCAAGATCTTTAACAAATATATGGGAGAAACGATGGAAGTGTCCATCGACGACATGCTTGTTAAAAGCAAGGACAAGGCCGATCACCTCTCAGATCTAGCAGTAACCTTCGAAATACTCAGGAAGTATTGAATGAAGCTTAATGCAAGTAAGTGTTCATTCAGTGTCTCGTAAGGAAAATTCTTGGGTTACCTAGTAAGTAAAAGGGGAATTGAGGCCAACCCAGATGAAATCGATGCTATCACCAGGGTCCAACCTCCTCAAACATCGAGAGATGTTCAGAAGCTTACTGGGATGCTCGAAGTGCTCAATTACTTCATTTCCTAGTCTTCAGAACACCGCAGGCCATTCTTCTAGCTCTTAAAGAAAGTCAAAGGCCTCGTATGGGATGATGACTATTTGCAAGCCTTGGGAGAGATTAAGTCTTACCTTAGCAAGCCCCCACTGTTGATAATTTTAAGTGATGGGGAACAATTGTATCTTTACCTGGCAGTATCAGACCATGTCGTGAGCTCTAACTTAGTATGTGAAAAGGAGGGAGAATAACACCCAATTTACTACGCCAGTAAGATGTTCCTAGATGCTGAACAACGATACTTGCCTCTTGAAAATCTTGCCTACTCCCTAGTAATCGCTTCAAGAAAATTGAAGCACTATTTCGAAGCCCACTCCATAACAGTAATCACTTCTTACCCACTCAAAGTCGTTCTACGGAGGGCCGAACTCTCTGGGCATCTTTCAAAGTGGGAAATCGGGCTCGGGAGATTCGACATCCACTTCCAGCCCAGAACGACAACCAAGGGACAGATCCTAATATATTTTATTACTAAGTTCACACGAGATCGGTTATAAGATCCACTAAATGAAGAGTAATTGATCATATGTGAAGCACCGTCCAAAGATTGGACATTGTGTGTTGATGGAGCCTCAAATGCCAAGGGGGTAAGAGTGGGGATTGTTCTCATCACCCCCGAAGACACCATAATTGAGCATGGAATTAGATTGGTATTTGAAGCTTCCAACAACGAAGCTGAGTTTAAAGCATTGATCGCCGGTTTGTAAAAAGCCTAACTACTAGGGGCAAAACGCCTCCATGTATTCGGTGATCCCAAATTAATCTCCAAGCAAGTAACTGGAGACTTCAACGCCAAGGACGATTGAATTCCAACATACCTCAATGTAGCAAGAGAACTCATGAGAGACTTTAAAAAGGTGGAAATTCAACAGTTTCTGCGAGGACATAACAATCATATTGATGCTTTAGCAGCACTATGCTCGGTAATCGACTCTCACCTAAGGAGAATAATTTAGATAGAGTTCCTCGCACAGTCCACTATCGACCATACAGTCGCGCCGAGAAAGTCTTCCTCACAGATAAAGCCCTAAGTTGGATGGATCCCATCCTCAATTATCTGCAGAGTGACATACGACCAGATAACAGGAAGTTAGACCATCAAATCAAGGTCAAGGCTGCTTATTTCTACCTTAACCCTAAAGGGAAACTTTATAAGAAAATATTCACATGACCCTACCTCCAGTGCATTCACCCCCAAGATGCCGAGTAAGTACTCAATGAACTCCTTGAGGGCACATGTGGGAGTCACACAAGTTGAATATCGTTAGCCTTTCAAGTGATCGAAGAAGGATATTAGTGGCCTCGCATCTAGAAAGATGCTGATGCATACGTTCATAAATGTGAAAAGTACCAGAAGCACTCGCCTATGGTTCACCAGCCCACTAACGACTTGAAATCACTTACTAGTCCATATCCCTTTGCTCAATGGGGATTAGACATCATGGGACCACTACCTGCTGCATCTAGAAATCGCTATTATCTCCTGGTCTCCACAGACCACTTCAACAAATGGGTAGAGGCATAACCATTGGAAAATATACAAGACTCTAACATGACTAGGTTCATATGGAGGAACATCATAACTCTTTTTGAGATACCAAGGACCATCATCATCGACAACAGTACACAATTTGAAAGTTGTGGTTTTTTAATCTTTCTGTGACGAACACGTCATCAAGCACCACTTCAGTTCTGTAGCATATCCCAGAGCAATGGCCAAGTGAAAGCTTCCAATGAAAACATGATCGACGAACTAAAAAAATGATTGGAAAGAGCTAAGGGAGCTTGTGTGGATGAACTTCCTCATGTTCTATGGGCTTATTGCACAACGCCCAGGAAACCAACTGGAGAAACACCATTTTCCCTCGCCTATGGGATGGAGGTTGTCATCCCTCTGGAAGTAGGTCTCCCAACTATGAGAAGCACTCTGGTCGACTAAGGCCTCAACGATGAAGCAAGACACACTAAATTTGACCTAGTAGATGAGCAACGAGAGTTGTCCTTGATCAAGTTAGCTTCCTACTAACAATAACTAGCCAAGCAATACAATAAGAGAGTCAATCCAAGGAATTTTTCAGTAGGAGACTATGTCCTGCAAAAATTCCTTGGAAGTGCAATGAAACCATCAGACGACAAGCTGGGACCAAACTAGGAAGGACCTTTCAGAATAATCAGAGACAATATTCAAGGAGCATATAATTCAGAAACGCTGGAGGGCAGGGAGATACCAAGAGCATGGAACGCAACCAATCTCAAGAATTTATACTTTTAAAATATACCTTTTTATCTTTTAAGTTAGTGAAATTTTTATAGATAATTTCCAATGAATAAAGGTTGGTTGGCCCCTCTATTCTCGTATTTTGCATTAGTTGCTTAACTTATCTTGATTATACCTCATCAATTTGCACCTTTTCCATTGATAACTCCTTCGCGCATATCTAAATGCCTAATGAATAGGGTTAGCAAGTTAATTACAAGCACTTCAATTTACCCCCAGGACCTTGTTGCAAACACACGAGGCCTCGTGAGTTGCCCCGACAATAATAAAATCCCTATAGGGGATCCTTAGGGAATAAAGCCAACTCTGGTTGGTCTCCAACTTCTATTGGTTGAAAAAAAACTGCTCGGGCATATTGCCCACTAGCCAGGTGCCTTCTTGCCATCATCTCACTTAGGCATAAGGGACTGTGACTACACGACCTAAAAGTTAAAGCGAATGGAATGATATTTCTTAGGCATATTGGACTAGGAGAATGCTTGAACACATAGAAGGCGGAGTGACAATACTTAAACATCGTCTAGTCGGTTGCAAAAGCCCAGAATGATTCAAAGTAAGTGTGAGCCTACCTAAAGCCTATGATTGGTCAATCAATATTATTTTGGTCAATAACAGTACTAATTAACCTTAAAGCAAACAAAATCAACATGAGTTCAGTCATTATATGCTCAAAACATAAGAAAAATCTTTATTAAAAGACAAGGTTATAACTACAGACCAAAGAGAAATACATAAAGGCCTAAGAAGGGCCAGGGCGGTGAGCAAGATATTTTGCTACAATCGCTCTCTGACCATCATTCAGCTTTGAGGAAAACTCTTATACGTCTTCATCAAGATCATGATCCAAGGGTTGGGAGGTATCCATTCATCATCTTTCGAAAAGGGGTTATGGTTATAGGCATGGCATTCAATCTGGTATTTATACTAAAGCTTGGATTCTTTAGGTGTTTTTGCCTCTTTAAGGGCACTTAGTTATCCTCGAGAAAAAGGCAACACTTTCTACCTCTTTAAGTTTTATTGGGGCATCTCCCAACTAGCATTATAACCTTCTTAACAGACCTCTCGGGCTCCCAACTTGAATGAATGTCTCAGTTTCTTGGCATTGTTATTAAGCAAAATGACAAAAGACTTCAAGTTAGCAACCTCCTTTCTCAAAGCATCATTTTCAGACTGCAGGAACTCGCCCACTTGGTCGACCTCAATCCTTTCCAATATTTGGGCCCTCAACGAATTTATCTCCTCTTGAATGGAGGCCCCTATTTCCTCCATTTCCTAGAGATCGTCTTTCAATTTGGCAATTACTTCAGTCTGGTTTTTGTACTACTCGTTCCTTGCTCTTAACGACTTGCAAATTTTCACAAAAACTTTGTGAGCCTATAAGCTGGTGTTACGTCTAATAATTCTCCCCAGTTGAGAGTTGGTAGAAATATAGAGATTTAAATCAGTATACTATAAACGATACACAGGAGGCCAAAAATAAGTATATTAGCATAATCGAAAAATTAAATAAGTCCATGCAAAAAGGGGAGAAAAATTGCATTTCCATATAACATAGAAAGGTGGCCAAAGGTCAATA
Organism: Sambucus nigra; assembly: GCA_949130495.1. Lineage (NCBI taxonomy): Eukaryota > Viridiplantae > Streptophyta > Magnoliopsida > Dipsacales > Adoxaceae > Sambucus > Sambucus nigra. The sequence goes on along the minus strand of OX422217.1, from coordinate 66,575,180 downwards.
CATGATGTTCTCAAAAGATGGGTATAGACTGACAAAACTAAAAATTATATAAGGAAAATGTAAATTCCTAGTCTACAAAGCCCCAGTCTTTCGTTTGGTCTCCCTCAACTATGGCTTTACCATTATCGACCACCTGCTGCTCCTAGTCAGCACCAGCACTCCTGCTAACCTCAGTAGGAAAGGTCTCAGTGTTACCAGCAGCATGGTCTCCACCTTCTTTTTCTTCTTTAAAATAAGGGAATGAACACTAAAAATATCAGAGTCTATAGGAGTTCCAGCAGCCTTCAAACCTTCGTCCCATCCCTTCTTGAAAGGGACTTTACAAGCATATGCCATTTGGCGCCCTGCTTCCTCATAATATTTATAAAAACCCTCGCAATAGCTATCATCCTTTGCTTGGGGGAGATCACTCTCCAGTTTGGCAACTTTATCAATCAAACTTTTGTTGGCCTCCACTAATTCGGACTTCTCAGTAATTATCACCTTCTGAGTATCCTCCAAAGCATCATAGGCCTTGTACATATCCTTCTTTTCACTCTCCCACGCTTGGCGAGCATTAACAAAAGACATTTTCTCAGCTTCCAGGGTTTTCTTTAGCTCCTCCTCTCTTCTAAAGTGAGAATGCGTGATAATTGATTAACTTCGCAAGTTTCCAAGTAACCCTTATTTAACTAGCGTCTACTTTTAAACCAAATAAATTCAACCCTTAAACATGCATCTAAATCAACCCATCAAATATAGAGCATGCGACACAAAGTTAAGGAAAAATCCCCGAAGGGCAAAACCTTTTATTTCTAGAACTTTAAAGAATTTACAAGACCATTGACTTACATACAACCTGATAATCGCCCACAAGTGTAACGCACGGTGTCTTCAGTAAACCTTCAAAGCAACGGCTAGAAATAGTGTGACACAGAAATACCCGCAGGTGTCGGTTCCTATGTCGGCGGCTGGAATTTTCCCTTTCCAGGAGGGCAGCAATGAAGAGGAAGAAGCGGTCCACTTCACAAGGGTTGAACAAACCAAAGTTGTGTTCTTGGGTTACACAAAAGTGATTCACAAATATTTGGACTTTGTGTGAATCAAAACCTATAGTCTTGGGACTCAATAGGTGAAGACTTAGAGCATAAGGACTCTGAATTTCGTCTATGGAAGTCTTAAAAAAAACCAACTGCTGATCGTGGTTTAAATAAGGGATCGAAACCCTAAAAAATCTGCTGCACGATCTGGCAGTAATTATCCTCGACGGATCGGTCCGGTCGATAGGCGGATCGGTCCGGTGAAACCGGATCGGTTCTTTTTCTGAACCCGGATTGGTCCGGTAGCTGTCGGATCGGTTCGGCTTGATTGGCTTTATCGGTTCGCTATGGATCCGGTGGCTACTGGATCTTGACAAATCGGATCGATCCGGTAGGAGGTCGGATCGGTCCGGTCCTCAGGAACCAGATTCTTTCGAGGAAATCTCTCCATCTTCAAAGGGCCATATCTTCTTCACCGGAACTCGGAATGAGATGCCGTTTCTTCCAGTATCTTTGTTTCGGAAAGCTCTTAAACTTTCTAGTTGACCTATCCTCCGGACGGTGGATGTACAATTACCGAATTGCCCTTGAACTTCCATATCAAGCCTTCTTTCACTGTTTTGACTTCTCTTGCGTATCACTAGCATATAGTCCCTAAAAGCATGGAACGTGAAGTCATTGAGGCTGATGTAAAACACATGATGGAGATGCAGGATGCTTGATTCCTGGAATTCGGATTGAGGCCGTCATATGTGATCATGTAGAAACGTGCCAAATGTAACGGCGTACGACATACAAAACTGTAAGATAACGGACATGACAAAAATGTCCTTACATAAAGCATTCAGCTTGATTGTCCAAAAGGACATTAAAATCAAATAGCATCTGTGAATAGGAGAAAATAATAGAGAATCAGATAAACCTATCAATGGGTCGTGTCGAGTCGTGTTCGTGACGTTTTTTATAGTGTTCGGGTCTTATTGGATTCGTGTCTAAACGGATGACTTTTTTTATCGTGCAAAAAAATTATATCCAAACCCGACCCGTTATGTTATCGTGTCGTGTCGTGTTCACTCATTAATACCCATTAAGATAATGAATTTTTTTGGATTGTATACAAATTGGGATATTATCTCAATTTTGAGCCCAAATAGACCCATTAATTCATTGACATTACTAAATCTCTCATTCAGTAAAATTCATTATGATTAAATTAACATTATGATATATAAATTATTTATAAGTTCCGAAATTATATCTTATTTACTTAAATTAATGGGTCATAATGGGTTTTATCGGATATTATAGGGTGAAGGTATCAACTCTAACCCAACCCGTTACATATCATGTCTTATCGGGTTGTCACTTATATGACCCGAACCCATTAAGGGTCCACCTATTAACTTATAACTTTTTGTCAATTCGTGTCGTGTTATCGTGTCGTACCTTATTTTTCGAGGTCTAGAATCAGAACAGAAACAAAAAGAGTAAAGGAATAGAAACAAGCAAGATAGACTTACTAGAGCCATCCCTTATGCAGTCTTGAGGGAGAGTTGAGCTGGCCCCAACCTAATGGAACTATCGCGATCAACAACAAGTACATACCTCTTTAGGAGGTCAGAGGCCAAAGAGTAGGAATCACCCACACTATCCCCCTTAAGGCTAGGGAAAGTGGGCACCCTAGAGGATTGAAGGATAACTTCCTCTTAGCCTCAACCCTCTCATTTTTTTCCTCTTCTCTTCTTCTTTCTTCTTCTTCTCTTTTCTTCTCTCTCTCTTTTTCTTTCTCTCTTCCTTTATCACATGGGCCAGAACCACTGCCCTTGGAAGAGTCTGTTATGAAGTTCTTCAAAGATGGAATCATGTCAGAAAGGATCGTATGGTCATCTTCATTATTAAGTAGCTTTAACTTCATCCTTTTAACCAAATGATCCATCTCCTCTTACTCTTCCTCCTCTTCTTCTTCTTCTTCTTCTTCTTCTTCTTCTTCTTCTTCTTCTTCTTCTTCTTCTTCTTCTTCTCTCCTACCTCTTTTCTTCCCTCTTTTTCGCTCTCTTCCTCTTCTTCAGAACATTCCTCTTCAATAATAACTGAATTAGAAGGACATACCTCTGAAGATTTCAAAGATGGGACCTTATCAACAAGTCGAGCAATAAAGCTGGTGCCTGTGTTATTGTATTCTAAGAGAAAGGTCGCCGACCTTGGATGTTCATCGTCAACCAATCTTTCACTGATGCTCTAGGCCTTCACGATCTCGTAGGCATTAATCTCCCTAGGATCAGGTTCCTGATTTTTGGCACGAGATACAATAATAAAGGAGAGGACTATCATCCAAAAGAATGGAAAGAAATCACAAGAAGTTAGCAGAAAGTAGAAAAGAAGAAGCGACATATTTCTTCCTCTCTGTGTTTAAAAATCGTAGGGTCGCGTGGTCTTTCCCCCTCCAACGGTGGAGGGCACTGCCAGTTCCTAGTAATGAACTCATTTTCCCAGTAGTCTTTATGGGAATCCATAAGATTCACTACCAAAACTTGCTCGGCTTTTCGAGTTTTCAAATATAACAGACTTTCTTTGGTCTTTGAGAATACATAGCAATAACATATCTCAGCAAGACCTAACCTTATTCCATAGAGTGTATTTATTCTATGGACTCCATTTATTATCTTCCACACATTGGGCGAACATTGGGCAGGAACAATGGCAAAGAACTTAAAAAATCTAAAAAAAAACTCATTTGTGGGGAATGTCAAACCCCCTTGAGTTACCAAAAGGGTGTGAATCGAGTGACCTTTATCAACATCACGAATGTTTCGAGGAAGAGGGGCACATTTGATAATCACCCAATCAGGAATGTTATACTGACGCCTAAACTTTTCTACGAACTTATTATCTAGAATCACCATAATTTCACAAGAAAGTAGAAACCCCAGCTACAATAACAAGCTAATGTAAAGAAAACGAACTGAAAGGGCAAACACTAGAACTTACAGGTAGTAACAGAGCTTTGGGAAAGCACAGACGAAGAAGGATTTTGATCTTTAAAGCAAAAGAGAAGCTTAGGAGTGAAGTATGCACCAGAACGATCAGAGACAGTGAACAAACGGTTGACTATACACCAACTGATCACCAGAACACTCTAATGTTGGGTTTCGTATTTCCAGGTAGATTTCGGTGCTTCAATTTCTTTTCAGACAAGCATACCCCTTGTGCAAGACTTGCTATTACAAACATGCCATGGCGGTCTCTCATTATATTTTAAGGCCCTGGGCCCCGACCCATTTGAAATCTTTTGACCCATAATTATTGGCCCAAAGATTTCAGGGGCAATTTTGGGAGCCCATTTTCTACAATTACATGAGAGTAGCCGACTAAGATAATTTAAGTATTTGGCCCAGCCCAAATCATGACTTAATTTCTACACAAGTAGTTTAATTGAAGCATGGCACTCGCATACATGGTTAAATCAGTTACCAAGAACCTCGGATGAGATATTCAAGTATCTTATGGCCAATCCGCACCCTCCTATGGAATTCCTTAAATAACTCGAGCTCTAGAACAACACATATATAAATTGTACACCCTGACTCGGGGCAAGGGATGAAAACCTTGAGATTTTACGAGATACTTAATAAGAACAAGTAACCTCTCTGTGGACGTAGGCAAGTTGCCAAACCACTTATATCGTTGTTGTGTGTGATTTCATTTACTTTCTGTTATTTGTGATTGTTTTCGTAGATCCTTTTATTGTGATTTTTTTTGCATTCACAATATATATAATAATTTATATATTATTAATTATTATTGATATATGCTATGTTTTATATTTAATTGGGAGTTTGATTGTATGAATAGAACTTATTACCCCAATCATCACAAATCTATGTATATACATAAAAGTGTAGTCTTAAAAATTTTCTACAGTGCAACGTGTCAACAACATTTAATCTATGTATTTGTTTCTTTAAGGGAGATGTATGGTGAGTGTATATATAGTTGGACAGACATTAAGAAGAGGATAGGCCAAGAGGACCTCTTTGGTTATATTATATAAATATTGTATAAATGATATATGACCATTCAGGTTCACACTTGAATATAATTAGGAGTTGTCAAATCACCATCCTTCTACGAAACCCTTACTACATTATAATCGAACCACATCATACAAATTACCGAATCAAACACTATATCGAGTGGGATGATGAATATTTACCAAGTCATAAAGGGTGGCAAGTCAATCCAATCCAAAATTTCAGCAACAACTCATTACTTTTTGAATCTTTATTACATAGATTACCACATCAGTTTGTATATGACCTTTTAGGTTCACAATTGAAAGGCACATTGGAATTTTCCTGATATCACCATTTTTCTCTTATTCGCTTGGTGATATTTTAAACCAATGCAAAGAAATCTTTGTATCTTCTAAATATAAATACGTGGTACATAATATAATATTATGGATTTTATAAAAAAAATTTTGTATATATGTATTGATGTTCTTTAGAGATTTAATGATAACAGTAACCTTTAGTTTATTTCCTTAGAAATTCTTACGGGTTCTAAGCACTTAAGAACTTCAATTTTTGTAGATTTTACTTCGGCATCTGTTTCGGGTTCTCCTATAGACCTTCTTTGTTCATTTCCAGCTCAGTCATATTTCTTGGTACGCGAAGGCCTATAAGTATCGTGTCATCATTAAATGCCTCACATCCGGTAAAAACTTAAACCTCACATTTTCCTTTTTTTTAATTGTAAATTCAGTATGAGGATGTATATAATATATGTATGTATACTTTTGTGTGCTTATATATATATATATATATATATATATATATATATATATATATATATATATATAAACCCCAATCTTCTTTCATTCGTAGAATATATTGTATGAAAAAGACTACTATAACAAAACAATACAAATTACATAAATTCGGTCATACATCGTGTGGCCTGCATGCTAGTAAGAACATATTTTAACATTAAGGTATCAAATTTTGTGTTAATGCCTCTTAGGTAAAAACTAAAAGAAAATATAATGACACCCATATCCCAATAAAAAAAAGTACATGAATTATTACTATATAAAACACTTGAATTGCATGAGGTCCAAAAGCATTTGAATTGGATGAGGTCATGTAATCAAAGTAAATAGAATATATGAAATTACAATTATAAAAAGATAATGTTAAATGCCTAATTCACAAGAGGTGTGGAAAACTTATGCCAAGAAAAATATGATTTTATATTCATTACAGTCATACCTTTCATGTTGATAGTCAATTCATTACTATTTGGAGCTTTAAATTCTGAACTAGCTTCTACCATGTTCTTGCCATGCCCCTTAAATAATATTTTGGATTTTTATGTTCAGGGAGTATTCCACACACCAATTATACTTCATTATTAAGTTGGTGTTTAATTATGGTGATTTTTTCCAAGATTATTAAGTTGACAAGAAATATGTATATTGCAAGTTATATTTCCTTAGGAAACAACCCCGAAAACCTCATAGACTCGAATTTTGGACATTGTTGAACTATCCACTTAAAAGAGAGGAGGAATTCTAAGTTTGTGCTGGAGGTGATTGCTCATTGCCCTACTTTTCCATTAATTTTTCCTCTTTTATAGATATAAGTCTTACTTTACTTAAAGTCTGTGCTAATGACAAAAATTTGAGGTTGCAAGTTATTTAAGAATGAATGTATAAATCTTTATATTTGACATTAGTGGATTATATTAATGCCTCTATGATATATATGTATAGTTATACTCTTCCTAAAAAAACTCAATTTTGAACTTCTTATGATGGAGTATAGATTTTTTTTTTCCTTGGCATTTATGGATGTTATTTTTATTTAGACTAAGAATTCAAAAATGCCCAAAGTGTTGAATAATAAGTTTTTGTACTCTTAAGATGGTAACATGATCTAAAAACCATAGTAATATTTTTTAGTTGTCATGTGTTTGGATAAGGAATACTCATAAGAGATAATAAACGTAAAAGTATAATATTAATTTTCATTTTAAATGATTGGACAAACCCAACTTCCCAGCTTCCAAAAAAAATTGAATTTTCCTACTTTAGTCTCTTGAACTTTTTCAAATAGTCAAGTATCTTTCTAGAGTCTATTTCATTTATTAGGCTCTAATTACGTCCATTTATGCATGCAAGGTGTATTTCATTTGTTAGGCTCTAATTACGGCCATTTATGCATACAAGGTGTTGGTATAATGCATTCAAAAACTTTATTTTTCCTTCTCAAAACATGAAATCTATTAGATAATACTTGCTTCAAGTATTGATCAGTTCCAATATTATTTGTTGTTTTTATCAAAAGAACAAATGAAAAATCTTTCTAGACATGATATATTAGTATATACATGGTATGAGTATAATTCTTTCTGTAAGTATTGTTCTAACTCTTTGAATCTCTTAATTCATATACATGTAGATATATTTTATTCAAATGTGTTTCACCAAGATATAGCATTTGATACGATGGTACTCAGTCTCAGGGAGATGAGCTCGGGTGCAGAGGAGCTGGAACTGCTCTGTGTAATCCACCACTGTAGAGGGACCCTACTTGAGGGACTGGATACAGGCAAAAAGATCACGCTCGTAGGTCGACGGTATGAATGTCGCCTAAAGAGAGGCATTTAGATCGGGCTAAGTCTATATGGGAGGCATCCCTACCACTACTCGGTGATAGCATAAATCATTCTACCAAACCCGAGTGAATCCATGAAATTTAGTAGCTACTAGGAGAACAAAAGAGCGGGCCTGAACCTGCTTGTAATAAAAAAGTATCTCCTTCGACACTAACTAATCCACCATAGCATCCGAGGTGAATCTTCCATCAAACATGGGAACGTTGACATGTATATCTCCCTGAAGACTCCGAAAAATTAACTGTAGTGCTGTCAACAGGTAGTCATCCTCCTAATGAACTTCGACGCCCATCACATTAACTGGGGCAAGCGCAGCAAAAGCTGTAGGTATTGGTGGCATTTGAGTAGGTGGTGGATGATAAGGGTAAGCATGTGGAACCATGGGAGGTGCTGGGGGTCCGCGATGGGATCATGAGCCAATCAAGTGGTCATACTCTCCATACTAAAAACACTTGTGGTCCCGATATTGAATGTAGCGAGGAGGGTCAGGAGGAGGGGGAGGAATACACTCTAGGATATTGTGGTGGGTATCTCTAGTGTCGGTGGATGAGGATGAATCAGTGTAGGATAGGGAAAAGTCATGATGGGAAAGGGTATGATGTGACTATGCTGGAGGTGGAGATGGGTGTATAAATGGAGGCGGTGGTAGTGGATCGGGAGTGGGTGGAAGGTCGTGGGTCACCATATGTTGGGTAATGGTTTCGGGATAAGTGGAAAACCCAGGGTGAATGGGATAGGCATGTATATATTGGAATGAGTATACAGAGTGGTGGGGAAATGAACCGTTAGGCTGGAAAAATAGATTTGGGGGTTGTAGCGATGTGATGGTGTCAAAAAAATTACGCGGTGTGGGGAGGGATTATTTTTGGTTAGGGTTTGTGTCGAGGGGGAGTATATGGTATTGGGTTGGATGATTGGGAAGTTTAAATAGGGTTGGTTTTTTTTTAGGGTTGTCGAGGTGTCGAGGTAGGGTGTCAACACTTGGGGAGTGGGACAGAGGGTGGGAGGAGGTTGGACGAAATGGGGATTGATCGGACGGATCCCACGTGGGTTGGGTTTGATTGTCAGGGCAGCAGGTGGGTGAAAAGGGCATCCCCAAGTTAGAACAAGGTCGTCCGAGTGGGTTTTAAAGGTTGTGGAGCATATCGACAGCGGGGGTGCTGAAGTCGAGGGCGCGCAAGGGTGGAAAGGAGGGGATATGGATGGATGGTTATTGGAAGGAAGGGTGGACATCCTCAGGATGGTGAGGGCTTTCTTAGAAGGGAGTGGCTGAAGCAGCGGGTGGGCGGTAGTGGGTGATTGGGGCTGGGCTTTGTCGGCGAATGCTAGGGTGTAAGGGAGAGCAGCGGTGGGGTCAGAGAGGGTTAGGGGGTGGATGGAAGGGCTGTTATGGTAGAATATAGGGTTTGAGAAGATCCGGTGGGGTTAGTAGCTAGGGTTTGGGTGTTTGGAGGGTGGTGGATGCCATAGGTGGAGGAGCTAGGGTTTAGGGTGGTAGAATGTGGGTAGGGGTTGAGATTGGAGGCTGGTTTGATGGTGGAGAGGAGTTGGGTCATCATTTGGGTGTGTTGTTGCAAAATTTCCTCATTTTGTTATTTCAACATGATATTTTCTTGTTGTTGTTTGGATCTTCTTGGAGCCATCAAAGTAGTGTACGATTTTGATAACTACACACCAATATAACAATCGGGGAACGTGAACTCACTCTGATACTAAGTTGACATAAACTACACGTCAATGGAAAATAAACAAACCCTAACTTAAGAGAGAGAATCAAGAGATTTCGTATATTTCAAAATAGAGGAGTGTCCTCAAATGAAGACTATATGGGGTATTTAAAGGGAGGAGTAGCTTAGGCTCCAAGCTAAGATACTAATTACAAAAATATCATTACTACTCCTAACCTTTAAATAATAAAGCAAAACAAAGGAAAATGCAACAACAAAGTAAAAGAAAATACAAAATAAGATAAAATGACAAAAATAACCCTAGAATAGGGCCCATTTCCATCATATTTCTAAAGGAATCTTACTACTTAAATAAGGAGTTTAATGGTCCTTACACGAGGGGCATGTTAAATTTTGGACGGATAATTGGTTGTCTACTCAATCCTTACAATCTATTCTTCATAAATTTAGTTATGATGACTCTATTTTGGTGTCTCAATTTCGAAGCACTGACACTGGTAATTGGAGTATTATTGAATTATTGGCGTATATTCCATTACATCTTGTCTCCAAAATTATTAATATTCATTGGCATGAAAAGAATTCACCTGATATTGCCTTTTAGAGTCCTAACAAAAAATTGTTATTTAATGTTAAAACCACTTATAACTGGCCTACTAAAAAAGACATGTGAATAAGTAGACGTTTTCTTCCTGGATTTAGATTATGGAAGTTACCATGTACTAATAAAGTTATACTTTTCTTTTGGTTTATGTATCATAATGGCCTACCTATCGCAAATGTTTTATGTGCCAAACATATTTTCCATTCAGATAAATGTTCTTTATGTTAACAAAATGATTCCAATTGTCACTTCCTAACTAATTGTACAACATTTCAAAATATTATAAATGCCATTGGTTTAGAATTTCATATGGATGTGCACTTCTTAGTTTCTATTGCTTCTAGCAATCGTCCTAGGAATACTCTGAACGGTTTGGCCACCCATTTTACTTGTTGGAGTATCTGGAATTTACATAATAATGCATTTTTTAAAAGTTGTCCTGCTCAATTATACTTATTAAATCACCAGGTTTGGGAGGATCTTTCTAATTACATTATGTTTAATAAATAAAAAAAACAACTCCTCCAATTAAGAATGTCAAGATAAATATCTCTTGGCATCCTTTAGAAAAAAACTATTCTCAAACTTAATACCGACCGATTTTGCAATCTTACTAATCTATCTGCGGTAATTGGGGGTGTCCTTAGAGACGACAAGGGACATTTTATTTGGGGATTTGCTTAAAATATAGGCTTTAATTTTAATGTTATAGCTGAAATGTGGGCAATAAAAAAGGGTTTAAAATTTGTTAATTTTTAAGGCATTCGTAATATATATGTGGAAACGGATTTTATGTCCAGATATCAACTGTTTTGTAGGGCCCCATGTTCGAGCAACCATATTCAGGAATTACTCTGGGACTGCAATAACGAGATTTAGAAGGTCGATACAGTGTGATTTTTTTTATAGAGATGTCAGCTCGGTTGTTGACGTTCTAGCCAAGACTAAAAGTAGTAATAATTGTATGAATAGTGTTTTTGAAGTTGCACCTAGGTTCCTCTACAAGCCTCTTTTGACTGATGTTCATAATATTATAGTTAGTAGGTTTTTGGATAAACCCAAGTGTTGTAATATTATTTTGATCTAATATACTGTTTGGGCTTGTTTTAAAAAAACATAAAAATAATTTAATATAATATTGTCAAAATTTCAAAACCATATGGATGTATGACACATTATTTTTTCTTTCATCTATGGTGAATGTCTTCCATGTTATTTAGTTTAGACAATGTGTTGATTTCAAACCATAATTAGTTTATGTGTTAAAAAATTAAAATATTAAAATTACATAACCAAAAAGATACTCCAAAAAATGCAGTAATCCAAAACTTCCCTGAAACATTTAACTCATTAGATGCTTGATTTTTGTGGACTTCCCATTTATTGAGCATCGAATTCACCAATGAAATAAATAAAGAGTTTTATATGTTGTAGTAGGTGTAAACCTGCTCGATGCGCGGGCTAGACAATTGTGATAGTCATTTCTCACGTTAAATTGTTTGTGTCATCAAGATTCTTGTCATTTGTAATAATAAATAATGAGAAATAATAAATTGTAGTGATATAATATTGTAATTTAAAAAAAATAAGCATTGAAAAATCAATACAACAATATACATAAGCTGATCGCATGATCATCTAGCTACTACATTACGAATAATACAATATACGTAAGTTGATCGCATGATCATCTAGCTACTACATTACGAATATTACAACACTAAACGTAAGCTGATCACCAAGGAGGGCTAAAAGGTTAAGTGGTTGAAGCCATTTGAGGTCTCGTGGAAGTCATCAGGGAGCACATAAGGTATGGTGGTATTTCTATTGCTATTGTTGTTGCCGTTGAAGCCATAAATAGAGTGAGGGGAGAAAAAAGGGTATGGAATAAAGAAGAATATGGAAGGTCAAAAGCCAAAGAGAGAGAGAGAGAGAGATTATCTACATTTCTTGTGACTGTTTGGTTTGAGCTTGACTACAGCGACCGGCATTGCACTTGCCACATCATGAAGGGACACACTTTTTTTTACTCTAAAACCATTTTTAATGCTGGAAAAAAATGCGAATAGTCTCTTAAAATAAGAAAAAAAAAATATTTTTTTTCAAAATATTTTTTTATCACACTCCTTTATTTTATCATACTACAACATTCTAATAAAAAAATATGTTAAAATTATATATGTTAAAATACAACAAGATAAAACACGAAATATAAAAGTACAAAAATTGTTATTAGAATAGTTTTTTTAAGGCGGACCTTTAAACAGTTTTAAGAAATTCAAAAATTATTTTAAATGTTCTAAAATTAAAAAAAATTAAGTTTAAAAATTAGGGGTGTCGCTGGTGCGGACCTTTCAAAATAAGAGAATATGTGGAAAATGGGTGTTTAAGCGACTAAATGAGTCAAAAATAATTTTTTTTAAAAATAATTTATCATTGGAATAGTTTTTTAACGTGGACCTTTAAACAGTTTTAAGAAATACAAAAATTACTTTAAATGTTGTAAAATAAAAAAAATCAAGTTTAAAAATAAAGGGTGCCGCTGGCGCGGACCTTTAAAAATAAAAGAATATTGAAGTGGGGTGCCGCTGGCGCGGACCTTTAAAAATAAGAAAATATTGGAGTGTGTTATTATTTAAACCAGTGGAAAAAAAATTGTCGAATTATTTTTTAATTGAATTTTCTGTGTGTTATTTAAATATTTCAAGTAAAACATAAAAAATCAACTCAAAATATTTTTTTTTGAATTGATTTTTATTTGAAGTGAATTTATAGTGTGTTTCTACATTTATTTGGAGTGTCTTGATGATTTGTGTTGATGATATGAAAGTTCACATCATTAAGTTGTAATTTTATGTCTAAAATGTGGGTGGCTCTATCATTTTTTATTTGGTTTAGTACGTGGACAACTGTGTTGATAAATCTCACAAGAATAAATTGAAAATGGTTGACATGGGATATCAATTGTCATCCACGTAGGATAGGTTGGATGAATAGGATTTTTAATGCTTTGTAAAGCATTTTAAAGTAATATAGAGATTTCCATTTAGATTAACACATGATTGGAACACATTTTCAGACACATCCGCTTGATATTAGTTAGCGTTTGAGTTCACTTATTTTCATTCATCGTACCACTTAATATAAACATTGCACATCAACGCATAAGGGTGACAATTTATATTTTTGGATCGTGTTTCGGATTGACACGATACGATAAGAATTTTTCAAATACGACATAAATTTATGTTTTTTTAATTGACACGAATACGAATTAAATAAAAATGAAATAACACGACACGACATGATTAACACGATTTTTTAAATTTCACACTAAATTAAACATAAATGGATACGATAATTTGAATAAAAGCACAATTAATAAAATAAGACACGATAACATGATTAACACGATTCATAATTTTGAGACGAACATGATATGACACGACACAATTTTGTATAAAAAAATCCGACATTTCGTATCATATTTTCATGTGGTTTATCGACACATTTATTAAAATTTCCGAATCCTGACATCTAAAAATTGTCATAAAGAAACCTTTCCTCTATGTGTATGATTAGTGGGAAAAAGTTGGTGAAAGGTTAAACATTAAGGCCCTGTTTGGTTGTCCCAAAATTGTAAATTGGCCCATTTAAAAATAGGCACATTTACAAATGAGTTCATTATTTGTGTTTGGTTTTTTTAATGAAAAGATTCAATAATAGGCCCATTTGAGCTCCTTTGTAAAATTAGAAATTGATTCATTTCTCAAAAAACATGAAATGCTCTCATTTCAAATAGGATCGTTTTAGATCTCATCCCGAGCAGCTCTAACCAGCCGGCGGCTCATTCCCTCATTTCATATCCGTAAGTTTTCTCTCTTCTCTGCATCTTTTCTCTCTCGATCTCTTCTCTGATTATATTTTCTCTCTCGATCTCGATCTCTTCTCTGATTATCTTTTCTCTCTCTGATTTGATCGTTAATATTATATACGCATCCTATATTTTAGGGTTCTTATGTCTAATGTTGTTCAAATTAATCAAATCTGATATGATATACTGCACAATCAAATATGATTAACAATTTAATTTGATATTTCTAGATTTTAGGGTTTTTATATGTCCAAAGATAATAAAATTGTATATGCTATAGATTTTAGGGTTTTTTTATATTTAAAGTTTATAAAATTGTATATGCCCTAGATTTTTGGGCTTTTATGTCTATTGTTGTTCAATTTTGTGATTATTAGTGAATTTTCATTTAACTATGGACATTTGTGGTTGACTCTTGATTTTTATCATTGTTTGAATCTTAGTCTAAAATTTGGTAATGAATCATCATTTACAAGAAAAATTTTAGACTAAGATTCAAACAATGATAAAAATCAAGAGTCAACCACAAATGTCCATAGTTAATTGAAAATTCACTAATAATCACAAAATTGAACAACAATAGACTTGATTATACCTGTTCGGAAATGACTTAAGACTGTTGGTAATTAACAGTCATACCATTTCGGAATTGACTTAAGACTGTTAGTTCAACAGTCACGACTCTTGAAGACAAAGCTTTTCATTATCTATAAATAAAGGCTGCCTAAAACGAAATTAGATTGATAAAAAAAAACAATTTCAGATTTCCAAACCCTACTATTACTCTCTTACAATTTTCAGGAGATACAAATTCTCTTATTCTGTTTTGTGCACATAAACAGAATAAGAACTTGATTGACTGTTCTTCGCTGTTGCATCCAAGGGCTGTCTTCAAATATACAAGTTGCAGGGAGTCCAAGTTGCTTCATTGTATCTTGAGTACGGATTTGCGAATTCCCGTTTGTATACCGAAGTTATTCGTGTGGGGCAAATACTGTATTTAGAAAAGTGACATCATGCCTTGAAGATTCATAAAGTTACATTATTGTATTAAAGTTGACATTGTTGTGATACAATAAAGAGTTCTATTTCTGCATTTGCTACATAATTTCCAACAATCTAAATACAGTAATTTCATAAATGGACGACTCTTCCAAATCACTTCGACAAATAACATAAGGCTTTGTCCAGTTGGACCGTTTTGATGGTGGTAATTTTCTGCGTTGGCAGAAAAAGGTTCATTTTCTTCTAACAATATTGAAGATTGTATATGTCTTGTCACAACTGAAACCAAATGAAGATGAAGATGAAACCATGGAACAAACTAGGCAACGTAAAAAATGGGAGACCGATGATTACTTGTGTCGTGGTCACATTCTCAATACACTTGCTGACAATTTGTTCGACTTATACCAAAATGTTGGGACTGCAAAAACTTTGTGGGAAATATTGGAGACCAAATATCTTACGGAAGACGCTACAAGTAAGAAATTCCTTATCGATCAGTTTTTAAGCTTTAAAATGCATGATAATAGGCATGTGCTAGAATAATTTCATGACATCTAATGCATCATAAATTATTGCAAACTGAAAAAATTAAATATGGATGATAATGTAATTGTTACTGCCATAATTGAAAAACTTCCTTTTTCTTGGAAAGATTATAAGAAAGAACTCAAACACAAAAAGGAGGATCTTTCACTTGAAGAATTAGAGACTCATTTAAGAATTGAACAAGAGTCTCGAATTCTAGAAGGTAAAGAGGAACAAGAAAATTCTCTTTCTAAGGTCCATGTGGTGGAGGAAGGAAATGAGCAAAAATATGGCAATCATGGAAAAAATAACAAGCGAAAGAATTTTTCAAATAATTCTAAAGCAAACAAAAAGAAGAAAGGAAATTGTTTTCATTGCAACAAACCAGGTCACTTCAAGAAAGATTGTCGTGAGTTCAAGAAACTAAAGGAAAAAGGAGGGACATCAGACACAAAGTAAAAATGTGCTGCTATGATATCCGAGGCTAATATGCTTGGAGAAGACAACTCTTGGTGGGTTGATTCTGGTGCCACAAGGCATGTTTGTAAGGACAAGAACTTGTTCTCTGCCTATGAAACAGTGGAAGGAGATGTTCTCTATATGGGAAATTCATCTACTGTTGCGGTTAAAGGCAAAGGGACAGTGGATCTCGAATTCACTTTCGGAAAAATCCTTTGCCTCGCTAATGTTTTTCATGTTCCTGATGTTAGGAAAAATTTAGTTTCTGGAAGTCTTCGTAACAAATTTGGCTTTAAGCTTGTATTTGAGTCAGACAAATTTATTCTGACTAAGAATGGTACCTTTGTAGGTAAAGGATATTTGTATGAGGGCATGTTTAAGCTCAATATCAATGAAAAAGATTCTTCTGCTTATATCGTTGATTGTCTTTCATTATGGCATAGTCGATTAGGACATGTTAATACAAAGAAAATGCATTTCATGGTTAATTTAAATTTAATTCATAAATATGAGAATGATATGAATGAAAATTTTAAAATATGCATGCAAACAAAAATAACAAGATTGCCTTTTCCAAAAATAGAAAAAACTACATCTTTGTTGCAATTAGTACATAGTGATGTTTGTGATTTGCATGGAACATCTACTAGAGGTGGTAGTAAATATTTTGCTACCTTTATCGATGACTTTTCAAAATATTGTTACGTATATCTTTTAAACTCTAAGGATGATGTGCTTAATAGATTTAAGACATATAAAAATGAAGTTGAAAATCAATGTGATACTAAAATAAAATGTCTTAGATATGATAGAGGTGGTGAATATCACTTTCCTCAATTTTGTGAAGATATGGGAATTATACATGAAGTTACTGCACCTTATACACCACAACAAAATGGAGTAGCAGAAAGAAAAAATAGAACACTAACTAAAATGGTTAACGCTATGCTTTCTTATTTTGATTTAAGTAAAGGGTTTTGGGGAGAAGCACTTTTAACTGCATGTCATATTCTGAATAGGATACCCGTTAAAGATAATAAGAAAACTCCTTACGAATTATGGAAGAATAGAAAACCTAATTTAGGTTATCTTAAAGTTTGGGGTTGTAGAGCTATTGTAAGACTACCTGAAACTAAGAGAAAGAAATTAGGAAGCAAAGGTGTTGAGTGTATTTTCATAGGTTATGCACAACATAGTAAAGCCTATAGATTTTTGGTTAGTGAACCTAATGATTCTATTGAGGTAAATACAATAATTGAATCGAGAGATGCAATTTTTTATGAACAAAGGTTTTCTTCTATTCCTAGAATTAATAATGAAAAAGAAGTTAGCACTCCTTCACAATTATCTGATACTCCACCAATAGAACAAGAAGAAATTAGAAAAGTAAGAGACCTAGGAAAGAAAAAAGCTATGGTCCCGACTTTGTAGTCTATCTTGTTGAAGGAACTAGAGACACATCTTGTAATAAATATGCTTTGACTCTTAGCGTTGAAACAGACCCACAAACTTATAGTGAGGCAATTAAGTCTGTAGATTCTCCATTTTGGAAAGAAGCTATAAATGATGAAATGGATTCAATTTTGGGAAATAAAACTTGGAAGTTAGTAGACTTACCTCCAGGATCTAAACCCATTAAGTGTAGATGGATTTTTAAAAAGAAAATGAAAATAGATGGAACAATTGATAAATTCAAGGCTAGTGGTTGCTAAAGGTTTTACACAAAAAGTAGGAACTGATTATTTTGATACCTATGCACCTGTTGCTAGAACCTCCACTATTAGAATTTTAATTTCATTATCATCTATATATAATTTTGAGATTCATCAAATGGATGTGAAAACTGCCTTTTTAAATGGTGACTTAGAAGAAGAAATTTACATGGAACAACCTGAAGGGTTTGTCATGCCTGGACAAGAAAATAAAGTATGTAAACTTATTAAGTCCTTATATGGCCTAAAACAAGCACCTAAACAATGGCATGAAAAATTTGATAAAATCATTATTTCTTATGGTTTTAAAATTCATGAATATGATAAGTGTGTTTATAGTAAATTTGCTAATGATAAATGTGTGATCATTTGTTTATATGTAGATGACATGTTAATTATTGGTATTGATTTAGAAAGCATTAATAATACAAAGAGTTTTCTGTCTTCTAAATTTGATATGAAAGATATGAGTGTAGATGATGTCATATTAGGAATGAGAATAATAAGTAAAGATAAAAATATAATTCTCACTCAATCTCATTATGTTGAGAAAATTTTAAAGAAATTTAATCAGTTTGATTGCACACGTGTTAGTACACCTTTTGAACCACAGCTAAAGATGATCCCTTATAATGGTAGAGTTATTTCACAATTGAAATATGCACGAGTAATTGGTAGTTTAATGTATGCCATGACATGTACTCGACCTGATATTGCTTATGCTGTTGGTAAATTAAGTAGATATACTAGTAATCCAAGTTTATTGCATTGGCATGCTGTCAATAGAATATTAAAATATTTGAAAGGAACTATGGACTATGGTATATACTATAGTGGATATCCTTCAGTATTAGAAGAGTTTTCTGATGCCAGTTGGATAACTGAGCGGGAGGATCATTCCTCAACAAGTGGATGGATTTTCACTCTTGGTGGAGGAGCTGTTTCTTGGGGATCAAAGAAACAAACTTGTATAGCTGACTCTACTATGGCAGCTGAGTTTGTAGCATTAGCTGCAACTAGTAAAGAGGCAGAATGGTTGAGGAATTTATTAATTAAAATTCCAGTTTGGCCAATCCCTCCAATATCTATACATTTTGATAGTGAGTCTACACTTTCCAGAGCTTATAGTAAAGTGTACAATGGAAAATCTAGACATATTGGCCTGAGACATAGTTATGTCGGACAAATAATTACAGATAGTGTAATCACAGTGGATTATGTAAAATCAAGTCAAAATTTAGCTGATTCTTTTACAAAAGGTCTTGCAAGAGGACTGGTGTCTAAGACATCAATAGGGATGGGACTAAAGCCCATTAATAATAATCACTCTTGATGGAAACTCAACTTTAAACTTGATATATTCAAGTCTCAATTTCAATGATTAAAGTACATCATATGACGTGATTGTAAGCACTATAAAATTTAACATCCCAAGGATAAGTGCTTAGAACATGTAATGAATAATGAAAGAGGATGAGTTTAACCTTAATAGATTTATGGTGTTTTAAGTTACATGGACACCTATGATAATCTACCTATATGAGTGTGGAAGTGGTGCCGCTTCCTATGAGAATTGGGCTTGACTCTAAAGCACTCATGAAATCAAGGTACAGACACAAGGCCTAATACATGTGTCGGCTTGTATGGATAATCAATGACTAAAAGATTTGTGTGTGAAGACAAATTCGGCTGATCAATATGGATTGATAGTTCAAAGACAAGTCTACTATACTTTCATGATTAGCCTTGGCGAACCTTCACAGGGTATTGGTTCAAGTCGTGAGACACCAATGCTTATACACAGTCTTACAGACAATCAAAGATTTATAAAACTTATTTTGAAAATGGTGGAGGAATGTTGGAGATTTTATAAAATAAGTGAGTAAGAGTTTTGGGTGTAAAAGCTTAAAAAGTTTGTCCCACATTGAAAGTGTGTGGAAGAGGTGGGAAGCTAACCCAAATATAAAAGGGGATAATGTCTCACATTGGAAAATGTACAAAGCTAAGTGTCACCACTAAGCTATAAAAGGGGTGGGTAACCTTTGAGTCCCACATTGGAAAAATATTAAGAATTTGTGCACTTAATAAGTACAAATGGAAGATGAAGAGTCAATTCATCTAGCATTTAAGAGGCTATTCAAGAGACCTCAATACCGTGCGAAGCACCGTACGCACACGCGCGCGCGCACGCGTGCGGGTGCGGGGCAGTGGGCTGTAGAACGCTAGTGGCGCACTTTGCACGCCGCGTGTCCGCAGTGGTAGCGGGTTGCCGGGATTCGTCCGGGTCGGATCTCGGGCGCGGTCACTTTTTGGTTGACCCATGCAAAATCGATTCGGTATTATTATACCTGTTCGAAAATGACTTAAGACTGTTAATTCAACAGTCATGACTCTTGAAGACAAATATTTTCATTATTTATAAATAAAGGCTGTCTAAAACGAAATTAGATTGATAAAAAAAAAACAGTTTCAGATTTTTAAACCCTACTATTACTCTCTTACAATTTTCAGGAGATACAAATTCTCTTATTCTGTTTTGTGCACATAAACATAATAAGAACTTGATTGACTGTTATTCGCTGTTGCATCCAAGGGTTGTCTTCAAATATACAAGTTGCAGGCAGTGCAAGTTGCTTCATTGTATCTTGAGTACGGATTTGCGGATTCCCGTTTGTATACCGAAGTTATTCGTGTGGGGCAAATACTGTATTTAGGAAAGTGTCATCACGCCTTGAAGATTTATAAAGTTACATTGTTGTATTGAAGTTGATATTGTTGTGATACAATAAAGAGTTCTATTTCTACATTTGCTACATAATTTCCAACAGATGTATGACACGTAATTTTTTCTTTCATCTATGGTGAATGTCTTCCATGTTATTTAGTTTACAGAATGTGTTGATTTCAAACCATAATTAGTTTATGTGTAAAAAAATTAAAATATTAAAATTACATAACCAAAAAGATACTCCAAAAAATGTCGTAATCCAAAACTTCGCTGCAAACATTTGACTCATTAGATGCTCGATTTTTGTGGACTTCACATTTGTTGAGCATCGAATTCACCAATGAAATAAATAAAGAGTTTTATATGTTGTATTCCCATTTAGATTAACACGTGATTTGAACACATTTTCATAGACACATCGAGTTGATATTAACACGTTATAAAAAGTGTTTGTGTTCACTTATTTTCTTTCATTGTACTAATTAATATAAACACCGGACATCAACGCATAGGGGTGACAATTTATATTTTTGGATCGTGTTTTGGACGGAAACTACACGACACGGATTTTTCGGACACGATACGAATTCATATTTTTTTTAGTTGACACGAATATGATTCAAATAAAAACGAAACAACACAACACGACACGACATGAATAATACGATTTCTTAAATTTCATACTAAATTAAACATAAATAAATACAATAATCCCAATAAAAACACAATTAACATAACAAGACACGATAATACAGCTCATAATTTTAAGACGAACACAATATGATATGATATGATATGATATGACACGACATGATATCAAAAAAATTCCACACAAAATAATATATCGTATCAATTTAGAATTAATTCCGTACCCAATTTTCGTATTGTTTATCGAGGCGTCTATAAAATTTTCCGAATCCTGACATCTAAAAAAAATTGGCATAAAGAAACCTTTGCTTTCTGTGTACGATTATAGATTAGTGGGAAAAAGTAGGTGAATGATTAAGCATTAATTAGATTGTCTGAATTGAGGTGATTAAACGTGGACTTAATGGGAGGCTGTGTGGTTTCTTTTTTTTTTGGGTTAACGGCTGTGTGGTTTCATATTCAATTTAATCAACATTATCTGTTCTGATGAAACACGTGGGATGGAACATGTTATACAGCAATCTAGAAATTGGCAACATTGATGGTTCCTTTGATAAGGCAAGTGGATCTGAAGTCACTGTTCGGTGGATCTCGATTTAAGTGCAACATTGATGATCCTATCTTTGTAAACTCCTTCAAATGAGAGTCGTCTTAGTTTAATGAATTTTTGCTGGCCCGTGGCCTTCCTTGATAAAAAAAAATGATATAAATTAAATGAAGAGAAATTCTAGTACCCATTTGTTAATTTCAAAGTAAATACATGATTTTTGTAATTAAATCTATCTCATTCATGAATGTTGTCTCTCTTTTGTGTTCAAATTTGTATTTTCAATTTTATTGTTGTTCAATTCATGTTTTATAATAATTCTAAATTCAATGTTAATTTCAGAAAAATTATATATATTTTTCAAGTTAAGAAATTATCAAGTTCACACCTTATTAGATTACTGTTTTTTATGCATTCATACGTATTTTTCATATGGACATGTTTATATTCATGTTTATTTCTTAAAGATTCTAAAAATTCTTAAAACACTCCAATTACTTTTTAAAACACAAACTTGCCCTTTGCTCTAACGATCAAACAAATACTTTTTTATTTGTTAATTTAAAAAAAAATATTATTTAAACTATTTTTTAAAACATTTTTTTTTATTTTTTAAAATTAAAAAAATAAATGATTTTTATAAAAACTGTTAAAAAACTGTTATGATAGTTTTAAAAACCATTTTTTATTTAAAAAATTGTTATGATACTTTTATATAAGTTTTTTAAGGAAGATTTAAAAACTGTTTTTTTTTCAAAAAAATATTTTTTTACATAAAATTGGGAAAAAAATGACCAAATAAAAAACTGTTTCTTAAATTGAAAATTGTTGTTATAACCGAACACGACACAACACAACATGACAATTTTTTTTAACCAAACATGAACACGATCCTAATAAAAGTGACACGACACAACATGAAATATTATTTTTTTACAAAACACTAATACGACCCAAGTAAAAGTTCACGCCACAATATATGTTATTTTTTTAACCAAGCACGAACCCAACCAAAATAAAATGACACGACACGGCTCAAAATCTTATTTTCACCTATAAAGGTAATATGACACAACACGAAGTCTCATTTTTACCAAATATTAACACAACTCACTTAAAATGCAATACGACAAGTGCGCCGTGTTTGCATTTCGTAAAATATGAATTTTGTGTCGTGCGATGTCACTTTCATATGTGTCATATTCATTTTACATAAAATTAAGATTTTGAGGTGTGTCGTGCCATGTCGTGTTTATTTTATTTTGGTCGCGTATTATAAAACATTTTAAATAAAATGTACACAAAAATAGTTTTAAATAAACAGTTTTAAACAATTTTTTAAGTGCCTAAAGATTTTATTTAAAAACAATTAAGATTCTAATAGTTACTATTTTGGAACTACTGACTTTTTATTTTGATAAAATAATTTTTGTAACTTTTAGAATTTTTGTTACAATTTTTATAACTATTAGAATTTTTGTAACATTTTTTTTAAAACACTCCCATGCTTGGATTTTACTTAAAATAATTCTTTTAAATAAAATCTTTAGGCACTTTACAATTTGTTTAAAACTGCTTTTTTGTACATTTTATTTAAAATATTTTATAATACCGCCTATACATACCTCTGGCGCGTACCAACATACTAAAAATGGCAACAACTTTTTAAATAAAAAAAGGTTTTTAAAACTATCATAACAATTTTGATAAAAAATAGTTATTTTTTAATTTTAAAAAATAAAAATATATTTTAATAAAATTTTAAAATACTATTCTTTATTGAAAAAAAATTAATAAATAAAAAAGTATTAACCGAATATATGTTTTTTTAACCTAAATTTTTCAAACTATTTTCATTATGTCATAATTGTTGGATTCATATATATGGGAGACTAGATGGATACGTATATAGAGAGAATGGGGATGAGTTTGACATTGGTTTTGTAGGTTGCGACCTAAATTGTTGAGTATATTGTCCCATTTATTTAGTCATAAAAATTTAGCACTTAGCAAAATACTATCGTCTTCCGGCTACATCGGAGAGAACATTTTTTTCCACGTGATTAGTGTAGGTTACATCTGATTGGTAAGTTATAAAAATGGTGGATAACATTTTAATTTTTTATGGTAGTAAGAAAAAAAGACAAGTGAGTAGGTACCCAATTAATAAAGTCAATATTGAGAATTATATTTCTTTGGTACAGTAGAAAAGTAGACCAATATCAAGTCGAAAGCATTAGAAAACAATCCACCAACTTAACGGAAGATAATGCGACCGGTGGTTTCGACTGTAATATTTGCCTAGACATGGTTCAAGACCCTGTAACCACCTCTATTGTTGCCCCTGTATTTACAAATGGATTCATTACCCAAGTGTATCTGCTGAAATCCAAGATCACCAACAGCCTCAATGCGCTGTGTGCAAGGCTAAAATTACAGAATAAACCTTAGTACAACTCTACGGCCACAGTCAAACAGAAAAAGCATCCGAAGACAAAGTCTCACGCGCGGATTTAGTCATACCACAAAGGCCTTCGAATCCTAAATATGATTTAGTCATTGTTGATGTAAAAAACTAGATGCAATCTAATTAATTAATCACAGATAAAAATGAATAAATAAATAAGACAATGGATTTTTAAAGTGGTTCAGCTATCAAAATGGTCTACGTCCACTGTTCCTGTATTGTTGATTATTTTCCTTGAATCTCGATGATATGCTAACTAAGAGATCCAAAGTCCCCCTCTTATGACGGGGTTACAATGTATTTATAGCCTTGAGGATATACATTCGAAAAGGTAATGCGCTCTTATCTAGTAGACATATATATCTGTATAATAATAATGCGCATTTAATACGTAATCGCCTTTTGGTTTTTCTTGATTGGATGCTCTGCATGCTAAGTAGCTCGGACCGCTTAAGTTGCTCGGTACGCTAAAGTAGCTATGAACGCCCGAGTAGCTCGGTGAAAGTATGTTGTTCGTTGAAAGTATTTGTATTTGCCACGTAGATTGACACGTGTCTTCATATGATTGGTCCACGTCAGTTGATTAAATTCGGTATCAACAGAAGCCCCCAATGTTTCACAGTTGAGGTTGATGAAGAGTGTGGAACATTTTTCTTGAAAGCTGCTCGGATTAATGGTCTTCAGAGATTAGGAAAATTTTCATTGTATATAATTCCTTTTGAGCGCATAATATCAAACTTCGTAAATATTTTGAATTTTTCGTGATCACTTCGATATTTATGCCTTTTTCCTCTTTTAGCTGCCAGAAATTCAAACGTCTTCCCTTATAATCATTGCTTTTCTCTATTCCCGAGGTAAAGTATTTAAGTGCGACATAAATCCTATCGTCTTCTACTTTTCAAATTTGTATTTCTGAACTCTTCATTTTCTCTCTATCTTGTGCCTTCGTTCTTTCCATCATTCATTGTCGACTGATCTCTCTTTCTTCTGTAAGATTTTCTTCCTTCTTATTTGTTTACTTTATTCACCATGGTTTATCTTGTTGAATCGTTGAATAAACTTCGGTCTGATTTTTTGATCCCTTCTTGGGTTATTTTGGAAGAACCTCTGACAAATTGCCAGATACGGGATTTTTAGTTTGTGCTTATCTTTCAGCCAAAGGAGTTTTATATTTTGGGGACTCTTCTAAACGACCTCTAGCCTATATATTTAGTCATTAGGACTCTTTTTATAAAGATTTCATTGATGTAAAAGCTCCATAACAAGTAGGAACATCTAGGAGAAAGATTCACATATTTTGCACCATTAATTCAAGAGCTTTTCAAGTTTTTCTTCAATCTTTGATTTCTTCTTGCATGTTCTTGTTCTTCAATCCTGGTAACTTTTTTATTTTTAGCACTTTTATTATTATTCACCATGTTAAGCTAGGTTTTTAAAGGTTGGTATGCATGAACCCAACCTGATGTGGTAGTTGCATGTGTATAAAATTAGTCCTCTGAATTTAGTGATTGATTATGACCGTATTGCGTAGTTACACAACAATTGTAGATCTTTATATCTCGTTTGCCTCTGGGTACTCGTGATGATTTAGAGTACAATTTGAGTGTCACTATCGCGATACCGATTTACTCATCCTCAGATTAGGTATGACGCGGGCTTGAACCTCGTATACATAATGCTTGGGAGTACTAAATTCTGGGTCACCTCAATCAGATAAATTTACGATTAATATTATCACCGCACTACACTAGGGTTGGGGGATTGTATTCCCGACCTGTTTCTCTCATCATTTAAAATAAAAAGTTGTTGAAAACATCAGTCATCCTCCATTTCGGTAGAGTAATTTAGTTGCATCTTTGCTCATTTTCATTATCGCATTTAGTTTAATCATTCCCAAAACCAAATCAATTTTCCTTTTTCTTTAGAGTCAAAGTTAGGATTTCTCTGTCTATCCAACGTCGTTACGTTCACCCGTCCTAGTTCCCTGAGAATTCGATACCCAGACTAGCCACTATACTCCACAAGAGTGTAGTTATAGTTTAGGTTTTTGCATTGTGGTTGGAAGCCGATAACAACGACTAGCGTATTACACGGACGCTCGGTTTTCCACAGGATCACCAAAAACTTGACACGACTGAAAATGTGTCTCAGAAGTGCGTTCACTCTAGGCTCAAGTGTAAGCCTGTCGCTCAAGTAATAATCCCGGTAAGTCGTGTATAGAATCCACAGGGAAGAAAGACAACAGAGTTGTGACGACGGGAAGAGACGGAGAAATTTTAACTTTGACTCTAAAAAGGAAAGGAAAAATTGATTTGGTTTGGAGTTTGATTACAGCTAAATGCAATAATGAAAATGAGAAACAATACAACTAAATTAATCTAACGAAATAGAGAATGAATGATGATTTCAAAAACTTTTTATTTTAAATGATGGGAGAAACAGGACGGGAATACAATCCCCCAACCCTAGTGTAGTGCGGTAATAATATTAATCGTAAATTTATCTGATTGATTAGACCCGGAATTTAGTACTCCCAAGCATTATGTATACGAGGTTCAAGCCCGCGTCATACCTAATCTGAGGATGAGTAAATCGGTATCACGATAGTGACACTCAAATTGTACTCTAAATCATCACGAGTACCCAAAGGTAAACGAGATATAAAGATCAACAATTATTATGTAACTACGCAATACGATCATAATCAATCGCTAAATTTATCGGATTAATTTTATACACATGCACTAACACATTAGGTTGGGTTCATGCATCCCGGCCTTTTAAACCTAGCCGGACATATTAAACTGAAGGATGCATGAAATAATAACGTTGCATGCGAAAGAACTCATGATAACACTAGATCGAAATACGTGGCTAAGCATTATAAACGCAGAAATATATTCAAATCACGCAGAAAAATTACCATGCAAGAATAATGATCATAAAAATAAAACTTAGATTACAACTTGAAAACAAACCCGGAAGTGTATTGATCTTGCAGCAATTAATTGAAGTTATGTTCCTAGATGTTTTCCTCTCTTTTTCTCTATCAAAAACTACCTAAAACTATTCAGAACGGCTGTTCCTGGGTTACTACCTACGTTCTACACTCTTTCTGGAGAGTTTTAACCTAAAGGGATTCTTTGGAACCAATCAGAATGAAGGAGGAAAATTCGCGCATCAGGACCCTCGAACCGGTTCGCATGTACCCCGAACTGGTTCGCCCCTCGAACCGATTCGCCCCTGGGTTCGCGAATGCTTGCTGATTTGGGGTGCATTTTCTTTCATTCAACACTTAGAATTTTTCTTGTTTTCTTTCCTTTCTTCCTTGGATTTTTCTTCAACTTCAACTGGTCATAACTCATCAACCGTAACTCGAATTTGGGTGCTGTTTCTTCCAGTGTTCTCTTTGTTCCGAGATCTTCAACTTTACAGTTGACTCCTCTGTCGGGATCTGGCTGCAGAATTACCAAAATGCCCTTGAACTTTCCTTCTTAGCTTTTCTTTCATTATCTCGCTTTCTCTTTTGCGCTGCTTGCATAATTAACCTGTAAAACCAATAAGAGAAGCACGAAACATGAAATACTTGCCAACGAAGATTAGTAGCATAAAAGTGCGTCAAATCCATATAGGTTACATCACTCGGGTTCACAAATGCACTGAAATTAGGGGAATAAATATACAATATTTATGTCCAATCAAACCCCCCCTAACTTAGAACTTTGCACGTTCCGAGCAATGTAAAAGAATCCTAGTAAGGCTTAAGTCTTGAAAATCACATTTTATTGGGATAGAATACCTTTTTCGCGGGCAAGCGATTGCATTTAGCGTATGCAACAAGCCTTTAAACCCCTAGGTCACCCTAATAGGACGAGTTGTGTCTCGTGAGGGTTTGTAGTGAATATACCCACAAAATTCGTTATTAACACAAAGAAAATTCAAAATATGAAAAAATTGAGCAATTCAAACTTTTCCAGAAAATAGTCATCATCAAGTCATATGTACAAGTCTCAAATCATAGTGCGTGTGTGCGAAGCCGAAAATATAACCGCCAATTTCCACCGATTGATCATTACGTTACTTATTCGAAA
The DNA here is from genome assembly GCA_949130495.1 of Sambucus nigra. Lineage (NCBI taxonomy): Eukaryota > Viridiplantae > Streptophyta > Magnoliopsida > Dipsacales > Adoxaceae > Sambucus > Sambucus nigra. Next base: position 66,547,132 of record OX422217.1, on the reverse strand, counting down.
ATTCATTTTGATTTCAATTTCTCACGGAACGCTCTCACAAACGAATCTCTTGGATTATGGCTATTCTCTCGGCATGCGTGATATAAAGAGTAAATATAATGGAAGCAAATTCACGCCTGTAATTAGAAAGACGGAAACTTTATGGTGAAAGAATCTCATCAACGGATTACGATTTTAAAAAAAACGGGAACATTGCCTCTATTTTGCGCACTTAACCTCTTATATTATCTTTTGGTGTCTTAACTCTCCACGCGGTAATCAATTTTTGCAATTTGGATTCGGTTAGGAATTTTTCGGGTTGAAGGTTGCATTGGGTAAAATGAAGGAGGTATGGAAGGTTGGAATTGGAAAAGTCATTAATGATGTCCATTTGTGCTTTTTCCGGGCTCTTGCTCATTTTTTCTTCTTTTTCTATTTTTTTCTGTTTTTTTTTCATTTCTTTTCTTGTTGTTTTTGTTGAGCATACCATTTTGTTTCTTGCCCCTTTATATGCACTTTTTGGACTTAAAATCTGAATTTTTTCATTTTTCACAATTTCGGCTATTTTGGGTTTTTCGGTTTGTCAAACGAAAGGGAAAATTATTCGGCTCAATTTGGGTTGCAAAGGGTGATTTTTCGCTACTTTTTTTCTGGCCAAAATTTTGGGTGACAAACGAGGGCCTACTTCATTGTCCAAAATGCCAATTGCGTTACCATATGCGTTTCGAGGTGAATTTAAGTTTAGAGGCTAATTTGGCACGTTTTTCAAGGCAATATTGCACACATTTTTTTAAAACCGATCAAAATGAAAGGATTAAGATTCTTGACAACTTATTAAGCGCTAAAAAGAACTTTGAGTTAACAATTAACTCGGATTGATTTAAAAAAACTCGCAAAACGTGATAGGCTCGAATCTCATCGGGTTTGTTAATCTCCACATTCGTTCATTAAGTCGTCAATTTTCGCTCAATTTCCATCTTTGGTCAATTTCGACGTTGTGTATATTGGATGTTTACAATTTGAGACTCCAATTCGACTTTTAATGATATTTTTGAAAATTTTGAATTCCAATTTTTATTTATTTTGAACAAAAATATTTTGGGATTTGTCAAAATTTTATGATTTTTTTGGAAATTTCTGGGCATTTTTGAAAATTTGTGAAGTTTTAGAAATACGCACTTGTGACCCCCCCTAACTTAGACTTTTGCATTGTCCTCAAGAAAAAAGGACAAAAATCTAACTCAAGGAGAATGAAAAGTGCGGAAAAATAAAACAAACAAATATTAAAATGCAACAAGACACTATATGACACTCATGCATGCCTAAAAAATACAACAATAATCACCCCATATGCGTCGGGGGTGCGACGACCTCTCATCTCTCCACAAACTCACCCGACTCCACTCACGGGGTTTGATGTTCTCCTTGTCTCTCCCGTCCTAGGATTATAAGCTAGCAATCGGAACAAGTTGGGACCTCGCCCATAGATAAAGGATAGACCGGGAGACTCATCGTGAATAACTGGAAAGGGATCCTTGTGATGCTGGCTCAAAGTGTGATCTGCGTGCACTGACTCGGAGGGAACACCTAGGTTTCGTTCAATTTTTAAGATGCATGGGTCGTGCTCTAAGTCAGATGAACCACAACTTTTCTCCTCACTTGCCTTCGGGGCCTCTAGTGTTGTGGGTGGATTTTCACAACGAAGGAATTCATCAATTTTTGTTTTCAATTCACTTTCGTCTAAGTGACTACATGAATCCAATAGGGATTGGCCTTCAATAGTAATACTTTCATCCACCTGCCCGAATTCTCTTTCAAATTCGTCCATGCTCATGTCTCCTAGTTCTCTCTCTCGAGTAGTGCCTACATCCTCTCTTACTTGCTCGATCTCCAACTCCCAGTTTTCTCTCTTCTAACCCCTCTCTCTCTCTTTCAATTTCGGTCACTACACACCTCTCCCCCACTTTTCTCTCATTGTCACAACTACCACTATTACTTGATGAAATAGGGCACACCCCTAACGACTCTCTCTTGTGGGACCCCTCATTCTCATGGCTCGACACTAAGCAGGACCCTAGGGCATCTCCACAATCATTTTCCTCAAAATACTCCCCTACGATCTCGTCTATGAAGCTCACCGCGTGAAGGTCATCTTTTTCCCCCGTATGTTGGGAGACATGGAAGATGTTGGTCTCTAAAGTCATGTTCCCAAAAGTGAGTTGCATTCGCCCATTCCGAGTATTGATGATTGTGTTAGCCGTAGCTAAGAAAGGGCGCCCAAGGATGATGGGAACATGGTTGCTCGAGTTAAAGGAGGGCTCCGTGTACCAAATGACAAAGTCTACCGGGAAGTAGAAAGTGTCAATTTAGACGATCACGTCCTCGACTATGCCTCTTGGGATCTTCACGGTTCGATCCGCTAATTGGAGAGTGGCCTTTGTGGGCTTGAGGTCACCCAAGTCAAGTTGCCTATAGATGGAGTAAGGGAGGATATTGACACTTGCTCCCAAATCAAGTAAGGCTTTTTCGATTTTGTTTTCTCCAATGATGCAGGAAATGGTGGGTGCACCGGGATCTTTGAATTTAGGTGGGTGATCATTGAGTAGAATAGAGCTCACATTCTGTGCTAGAAAGACATTTTTCTTTACCTTCATCTTTCTTTTTACCGTCAACAAATCTTTAATGACTTTTCCATAAGCTGGAATTTGCTTAATGGCATCGAGGAAAGGTAAATTCAGCTTAACTTGTTTTAGCACGTCTAGCACGTCATCACGTGGGTTTCCTTTATGGGAAGGAATTAGCTTTTGAGGAAACGGTGCCGCGGTGGGTGATTTCACTACGACCTCAGGCTCACTAGTGTCGTCTTTCTCACTCTCATTCAAGGGGACATCTTCGGCCTCTTTCGTGCCGGGCGAAATCTCCTTGTTTTTAGGTACGTCTTGTAGGGGAGGTGACAAGTCAACTAGTCTCCCACTACGTAGAGTGGTAATTGTGCTACATTGCTCCTGATGTTCAGTGGAGGTGGCGCTAACACTAGTTTGACCTTGGGGAGGTCGTTGGCCTTGGGCAGGAAATTTACCTTTCTCTTGAACACTCAGCAAGGTTTGTATTTTTGACAAATTCTCATTTATGTCGCCAATCTGACGATCATATTTGGCATTGGTTGCGGTCTGGCTTGCGATGAATTGATTCATGGTATCCTCGAGAGTTCTCCCCTGTGGAGGGATATAATTTCCGTGAGGTGGTGGTGCTTGCACGTGTCCTTGCATGTGTGGAGCTTGTTGAAATTGTTGTGGTGGGGGAGGAGCAACATGTGAAGGAGGGTTCATTGCAGCATGTTGTTGCCCGTAGCTAAAACCGGGATGATTTTTCCACGAAGGGTTGTATGAATTCCCGTGCGGGGCACCGAAATTACCATTAAAGCCTCCTATACTACTAACTTGCTCTTGCAACATTACTTTGTAGGCGGGTATCATCGGACATTCCTCAGTTGAACGTCCCGCCTAACAAATGGCACACACCTTCACGACAGGGTTCGGAATGGGTCCAGCTGGTCCTTTTCCATATATCTCGCATAGGTCTCGCAATCCTTTCTCAAGGGTGTCCAATCGACTGTCCATCATAGAATTCTTATCTACGTGGAATAGGCTGAACGCCGATGGAGCAGTGGTGGATTGTCAATTTCGATTTTGAGCGTTCGGGTCGGAGGTATCCCAGGATTGGGTAGTCTCGGCGACATACCTCATGTGAAGATCAGCATCGTGGGCATCTAGATCGACAAACGGACCGCTTCCCATAGTTTCAACAAGTTTTTTGGAGTTAAGATTCAACCCATTATAGATGAAGGAGATGATTTGCGATGGATCAAATCCATGATGGGGGCATGAAGCAACTAACTCGTTGAAACGTTCATAACATCGATGGAATGGCTCATTTTCATATTGCCTGAACGCTTGAATTTGAGCCTTTATAGAGATTGTTCGATGTGGTGGGAAGAATTTCTTGAGAAATTTCGACTGTAGCTCATTCCAGGATGGAATCGAGCTTGGAGGTAGAGACCATAACCAGGCTTTAGCTTTATCTATGAGGGAGAAGGGGAAAAGTTTGAGGCGAATTACTTCTTGTGTGCAGGTTTGATCGTTGAGAGTATCGCACACGTCCTCAAATTCCCTAATATGGAGGTATGGCTTTTTCGAATCCATACCATGATAATGGGGTAACATCTGGATCATCCCATTTTTGAAACGGAATTGCCCGGCATTATACGGGAGTATAATGCATCCCGGAGTGACAGTACGCTCGGGATATAATAATTCTCTAATCGGACGATATGGGGGCTCTTCCTCACCGGCGGGTGCACTGCCGTGTTGAGACATCTCTCCCTCACTGATTGACTCGGTGCTCTCACTTGATGTACTCGGAGTGTGTCCTAAGAAGGGAAAGGGAGTGTTATCGGAGATTGAGTGTGACGGAGTGGGAGGTGGGATCCAGAACTGTGGGGCGTTTGGAGTGTGGGGACTATCACGATTATACTCGACAATTGGATTTTCGTGAATGTTGATTGGAGTATTATGGGGTGTGGGAGTGGTTTCAGAATTTTACATTAAAGCTTAGGAGAGATGATGGTGAATCTTTTTGTGATTTTTAAGTTTTTTTTTTTTTTTGGTCAAAGCTTTGGATTGACTCGATCTAATCCTAAGTCTACCTACTTCCCCGGCAACGGCGCCAAAAACTTGACGCGACTGAAAATGTGTCTCAGAAGTGCGTTCACTCTAGGCTCAAGTGTAAGCCTGTCGCTCAAGTAATAATCCCGGTAAGTCGGGTATCGAATCCACAGGGAAGAAGGACAACAGAGTTGTGACGACGGGATGGAGAATGACTGATGATTTCAAAAACTTTTTATTTTAAATGATGAGAGAAACAGGACGGGAATACAATCCCCCAACCCTAGTGTAGTGCGGTAATAATATTAATCGTAAATTTATCTGATTGATTAGACCCGAAATTTTGTACTCCCAAGCATTATGTATACGAGGTTCAAGCCCGCATCATACCTAATCTGAGGATGAGTAAATCGGTATCGCGGTAGTGACACTCAAATTGCACTCTAAATCATCACGAGTACCCAAAGGTAAACGAGATATAAAGTTCCACAATTATTATGTAACTACGCAATACGATCATAATCAATCACTAAATTCATCGGATTAACTTTATACACATGCACTAACACATTAGGTTGGGTTCATGCATCCCGGCCTTTTAAACCTAGCCGGGCATATTAAACTGAAGGATGTATGAAATAATAACGTTGCATGCGAAAGAACTCATGATAACACTAGATCGAAATACGTGGCTAAGCATTATAAACGCAGAAATATATTCAAATCAAGCAGAAAAATTACCATGCAAGAATAATGATCATAAAAATAAAACTTAGATTACAACTTGAAAACAAACCCGGAAGTGTATTGATCTTGCAGCAATTAATTGAAGTTATGTTCCTAGATGTTTTCCTCTCTTTTTCTCTATCAAAAACTACCTAAAACTATTCAGAACGGCTGTTCCTGGGTTACTACCTACGTTCTACACTTTTTCTGGAGAGTTTTAACCTAAAGGGATTCTTTGGAACCAATCAGAATGAAGGAGGAAAATTCGCGCATCAAGACCCCCGAACCGGTTCGCATGTACCCCGAACCGGTTCGCCCCTCGAACTGGTTCGCCCCTGGGTTCGCGAATGCTTGCTGGTTTGGGGTGCATTTTCTTTCATTCAACACTTAGAATTTTTCTTGTTTTCTTTCCTTTCTTCCTTGGATTTTTCTTCAACTTCAACTGGTCATAACTCATCAACCGTAACTCGGATTTGGGTACCGTTTCTTCAAGTTTTCTCGTTGTTCCGAGATCTTCAACTTTCCAGTTGACTCCTCCATCGGGATCTGGCTGCAGAATTACCAAAATGCCCTTGAACTTGCCTTCTTATCTTTTCTTTCATTGTCTCGCTTTCTCTTTTGCGCTGCTTGCATAATTAACCTGTAAAACCAATAAGAGAAGTACGAAACACGAAATACTTGCCAATGAAGATTAGTAGCATAAATGTGCATCAAATCCATATAGGTTACATCACTTGGGTTCACAAATGCACTGAAATTAGGGGAATAAATATACATTATTTATGTCCAATCAACCTCCTTATCCTTTTGATTTATTTTCTTTGGCGGAGGGACACTGGTTCCCAACTCTTTTTGTAGCTGAGTGTGAATTTTCTTTCTCGTCAAATTCCCTGTGTTTGGAGTTTTGCCAATATTTCGATATTGTACCTGCAAGAGTAGTTCCAAATACATGGAGGGTAGTTAATGGCGTATATAGGTTGAATCAACTTCATGGAACTCATTTGGGAATTCTAAAAATTATGTATTGTTATAGATGGGTTACCAGTGACACTACTTTCTATTTAAAAACTAGGTTTTCGAATAGAGCTTTAGTTGTCAATCTTTCCGATGCCAATAGGGACTATTTTGATCATGGGGTAGTGATGAAAAATGGCAACACCCCCATTAAATGGAAATGATGTGTACCAAGGTCCCAGATGTCCGCTTTATGGCAATGGGATAGGTTGTTTATATTTTTGAAATCTTATTTTCTTTGTTTCGATGAAATGCATCACTGACATTAATTTTGTTTGTTACAGTTGATAGTAAAATGAAATCTCCAAGGGAAACTGATATTAATTTAAACGAATTGAAACTTATCTGGAGTTTGCATCAGTCGATCAATGGAGAGCACGTGAGGCCTGCTTCATATTTGTTGAGATATATAAGCTCCACTTCATCTTTCATTGCTCGTCCTGTGGTGGTTGATCTTGATCGGATACCAACTTCTGAAACCCGTGCGGAAGGATCTTCTTCTGATTTAAGTACTCCTATTACTGATCTGATGAAGAAGAGGAAAGCTCCCGTATTTTTTGACAAGTCTGCCTTTGCCACTGAAGTGGCAAAGAAGAACAAACAGGATGCCCCAGATGAGGGGACAAAGAATGTAGATATACCCCCATCTACTGCTGCTAGGGAAACTGGCAAGAAGCCCCTTGTGCCTCTAAAAGAGGCAGCACCTCCAATTGAAACTCTTGCCATTTGACAAGGAGAGACAACAACTTGAATTGAAAGTGCTCCTCTGAGGAGATTGGAAAGATATCCTTCCAAGAGACCTGTTGACTCTGTTTCCCAACCTTCCAAGGCTGAGGGTAATGTTCCAGCTCTTATTCCTCCGAGCTTTGCTATGGGCTTGATCAGATCTTGGATTGTCCCAGAATTTCAAGGTATTGAAGACACCTTTTTCTCGTGAGAGAATTACTACTTTGGATGCTCAACACATTAAATCAGTAAGTATCGTTAGCCTAAGTTTTTTATCCTCTAATACTATATTCATATATTGAATTAAACTTCTTTCTTTTTTCAGCTCGTGATGTGTTTCAATAGTATTTTGAAGAAAGATGAAGCCATCAGGGCTTACACTTCCTCAGGTGGAATAGAAGAAGCTTTTACTGGATTAACTCAAACTTTGAAAGAATCTCGTCAGAAGTATAAGGAAGACAAAAATGCATAGGAAAAACAATTCCAGCCTGTTGAAATAAATCGAGATCAAGCTGTGATTGCCTCTAAAGAGTTGGAGAAGAATTAAAGGAGCCTGAACAACGTAACAAGGAGCTTGAGGTCAAGCTTAAGTCTGTCAAGGAAGATGTCGTCAAGCTTCAAGATGTTGAACGACGTAAGGCAGAGGTAGAAGAAAAATTGAAATCTGCTGAAGAGCTCCTTAAGGAAAAGACTTCCTCGGAGAGAGAAAAAAGGAAAGTTACTGTTAAGAAATCTTTTAGTGCTGGTTGGGACAAGGGTTAGAATAAGGGCCTGACCGTTATGTCTTCTCAGATGGAGTATGCCAGTGTTAAATATTTTAGGGATGGATGGATAGCAGCTTTGAAGAAATTGAAGGTTGCTGAAGATTCTGAGTTGTTCCAGGAGCATACTCATGGCCCTCCTCCCTCTCCTAGAGAAGAAGAAGATAAAGTTGTATCAGACGAGTCTTCTATGATGATAGGAGAGAAATTCCTTGGTATTACTGTTATTCAACCCTCCAAGCAAGTCCAACAAGTTAGCACCTCTGCCGAGCAACTTCTATTGCTCTCCGAGCAACCAACCCCTTCATCCAAAACGTCCGAGGAGGTTGTAGGAAATAAGGAGAAGGTGTAAAGTTATTAGGGTCTTTTATTGCGTTGTTTCTTGAATGTAACCCTAAAATGTATATTCCTTTGTCTTGATGAACAAAAAATGAACTTTTGTTGTTCGTTTTGAATTTTTCTCTTATTTGCTCTGTTCGCATCATTGTTGATTTTGTTTTTTATTTTCTCTTTGCTAGTTTGTGACCAGGATGGAACTCTTATCAGTTAATGATACAAAATTTATAAAGAAATGAAATAATTATTTCAAAGTTGGTCATGCAGACTTTACTGAGGCCCAAATAATTGATATCCCCGGATCAAATGCCCCTGAACGAGCAATTGATGCTTACCAGTATTTGAAGTGTCTACTTGATCATGTTGTAGCCAATAATGTGGCTTATTATGAAATGATTGAAGATCTTCAAGTAACGATCGAGGAACTTCAACAGCAGTATAAAGAATCCAACAAATTCCTACATGAGGGTTACGAGCAAAAGTGCCAACAACTGAGTGCTGATCGGGGTTATGATAAGTATCTATCTGCTCATAAGAGAAAAGAAAGTGTTTAAAGTCAAGAGGTCGAAAAACATAGGCACATTGCCAAGCTGTTGGAAGAAGAAAATGTTACGCTGCAAGAGGAGCTAAAACGACTTAAAATTATTACCTCTTCTTCCTTGGGAGCCTTGTTTCGAGTCAACAATGAGGGTTATTCCTTTTTAGAGGTTGAAAATGCTGCCTTGAGAGAAGAGATGAAGACTTTGAAACGAGCTAAACCGGCATCCTCCTCAAGGGGTAGAGGTAGAGCTGTTCGAAAAAGTGTTGAAGAGACGAGGACTGACCAGACTTTAATAAATCAAGTCACTCAGATAAAAGCCAAAACTCAAGACTTGGTCAAAATGTCTCAGAAAATGCAAGTCCTCACCGATCAACTCTCCAAACAAAATTCAGTATTGGAAAATAATGATCTTTTGGTAAAAAAGCTCCACCAGCAACTTGATAGATTAACCTATTAATTTCACAAGAATCCCAGGGAGTTTTGGATGGCTGGGTATAATGAAGATCTGTATTATCTTAATGCTCATTTGCAGCATTCGAGCAACTAAGGATATAAGCAGGGATAGTTGAATGCCTTATGTGTTCTGAAACTAGAGCAAGGTCATTTCTTATGGGATTATTATGAACCTAGAGTTCTTGATTTACCTGTGCCTCCCTTCAAACTTGACCTTAGCTTGATTACATCCCGTTCCATTCCTCGGATTTTGATCTCTAAGTATCTCAGTGATTATAGTCTTCATTCGAATTTTGAGATATCTCGTCCAAAGCACTTGCTTGATCGACCATCCATAATTAATGTTAGAATGCTACGAGATATGAACTTTATAAACTCTCCTTATGCATAGATGACCCTCCAGCTGGGGTGGAACCTGTTTCAAAAGCAGAGGTAAAGAAACCCATAGAATAGGACATTTGTATGTTTTGAATCAAATTTCATATCGTATATAATCTGCTTGGTTTTATTAAAGAAAGATTTAGTTTCTTTTACAATTTCATTTCCTTGGAAATATTTTGTAGAATGTCTTTGTTATTCGTTGGTGAATATATATATATATATATATATATATATATATATATATATATATATATATATATATATATGTAGAAGGACGAAATGTCCTGTTTTATTTTTAGACAATGGAACTCGTCCCATTTGTTGTCTGATTATAGCGACTTGTCACTCTTTGAGCCTAAGCAATGGAATGATTTTCATCACATGTTCCTATTTAGTTGTAGTAATCTTGCCATGATTACCTTGTTGCCTAGACAGTGGATGCCTCAGGAGGTCACCCATCTTCTTGCCTAGTTTGGGATGTCCCTTGAGATCACCCGTGATACCAAGATTGTTGGTTAAATTTATTGTTACCGAGCAACTGGAGTTGATGGTTATTGTCGCCCAACCGGAGTTGGTGGTTGCTGTATGCCGACCAATCGGAGGTGGTGGTTATTGAATTATACACCAACAGGAGTTGGTAATTGCTGATCTGGTTTGTGTAGTGTGTAGCACGAATACTCTAAAAAATTTCAACAAAAAAGATAAATGGACAAAACATCGCTTTTATTCATATTGAAAGAAATGGGTTACACATGGATTTCAATTACTAATAATACTTGCACAGATGCTCTGCATTCCATGCGTTCTTGAATTCTTCTCCCTCCAAAGTTTCAATTCTGTATGTCCCAGGACGAACAACTTCAGTTACTCTGTAAGGTCCATGCCAGTTGGCTTCCAGTTTGTTATGCTTTTGGATCACCTTCTTCAGCTCATAATCCCCCTCTTTCAAATCGCACTTCTTCACCCTTTTGTTGTAGAACAAGGTTGTTCGTTGTTGGTATGCAACATTCCTGATTGTTGCTTCTTCCCTAACTTCTTCGAGCATATCTAGGTCTAAACGTCACATTAAGTCGCTTACAAGATAATTGAAATTAAGCACCCTATGTGTGGGTAGACCCAATTTAGCAGGTATGACAGCCTCACTCCCAAATGTCAATATGTACAGATACTCCCCAGTTGTTGTTCGCGGTGTAGTGAGACAAGCCCACAACACAGAGTGTAGCTCGTTAATCTAGTTTCCTTTTGCACCATCCAGCCTCTTTTTTAGACCATTCAGTAGAGTTCTATTTATCACTCCAGTTTGCCCGTTGCCCTGGGGATGGCCTGGCGCAGAGTGGATCTTCTATACATTGGATTGATGACAATATGCGGCGAATTCCTCGTTGTCAAATTGGGTTCCATGGTCAGTAATGAATGCGTGTGGGAGACCATATCAGCAAATAATATTCTTTAAAATAAACTGATAGACCTTGTCATACGTCATATCAATGAGAGGTTCAGCTTCCACGTATTTGGTAAAATAATCCATAGCAACTACGAGGTATTTGAATCTCCCTTTGGTCATTGGAAGTGGCCCGACCAAGTCTATCCCCTACATGACGAATGGCCAAGGGGACGTAATGGGTGTTAATAATGCTTGGGGAGTTCTTCAGATGGAAGAGAAACATTGGCATTTATCGCACTTCTTAGCATAAGATGGGCAATCAGCTCTCATCGTTGGCCAGTAATACCCCTGTGTTGTTATTCTCTGCAAAACCGTCCGACCTGCTACGTGGGCTCCGCAAGACCCTTCGTGAACCTCTTCAATCAAGTCTTTAACTTCAGAGGGATGGACACATCTCTGTAGTCCTGCTATAATGCCTCTTTTATACAAAATGCCACTGGTCGATACGTAATGAGAAACTTTTAACTTCAGTTTCTTGGCTGCGAGTTTTTCAGTTGGCACAGCCCCCCTTCGATATAGGCCATGATGGGATCCATCCAGGATGGTCCCAAGTTGAGGGCAATGAAATTCATCATCAAATCTTCGTCTACGCTCCTATCTACCAGGATTTCTATTGGGATTGTTCTTCGTAGCTCGGTGCGTGTTACTGATGCCTGCCAAGCTAAGGCGTCGGCTCTTGCATTCTTCAATCTCGATATTTTGATCAACTGAACTGCGGCAAAAGTCGAGATAACCTCCATAGCTTTTGCATGATACTTAACCATTAGTTCTCCCTTCGCTGCATACAACCCGAGGATTTGATTTACTATTAGTTGTGAATCACTGAATACAATGTCCTGCTCTGCCTTTATGGTTTTGGCCAGACTTAGACCCACGATCATAGCTTCATATTCAGCTTCATTATTGGAAGCCTTAAATTAAAAACGTAGAGCATACTCCATATCAATTCCATCAGGACTATTTAAAACTATTCCTACTCCACTGCCTATGGCACACGAAGAGCCATTCACATATAGATTCCATACAGGTATTTCATTATCAAACTCTTGGTCAGACATAATTCCTCGATGGAGTATTTGATACTTCCTTTTGTCTTCCCCCGACACTTCTCGTTGCTCATTGATTATCTTCTCTTCCTTATCCACAGATGGAAATTGGTCGGGTGTTATCTTCGATGATCCTGTAACATCCACGGGTTGGTCTGTATTAAACTCCTTCTCTTCGAATGCACCAGAGTGAGTAAAATCTGTGATAAAATCCGCTATTGCCTGCCCCTTAAGTGACATCCTAGGCTCATAAACTATGTTATATTCACCAAGTTCTACTGCCCAGTACATCAATCTTCCTGATTTCTCCGATTTATGTAGAGCTTGTCTTAGTGTCATATCAGTATACACTACTATAGTATGGTCTTGGAAGTATGGCCTCATCCTTCTGCTTGCTTCGATTAGTGCTAGTGCTAACTTCTCCAGTCTTGGATATCTGATCTCTGCTCCTCGGAAGGCCTTGCTGGTGTAATAGACTGGTTTCTTCACTCCGTCCTCCACTCTTATCAATGTTGAACTAACCGCATTATCTGAAACCACCAAATACAAGTATAACCTTTCTCCCATCACTGGCCTAGATAACAATGGAGGTGTACCCAAATATTTCTTCAACTCTTGAAAGGCATTCTCGCATTCATCATTCCACTCAAAATTTTTTCTAAGTGTTTTGAAGAATGGGAGGCATCTGTCTGTTGCTCGTGACATAAATCTGTTAAGTGCTTCAACTCGCCCTCTGAGACTTTGAACCTCCTTTTTCATAGCTGGAGATCGCAGCTCCAATAGGGCCTTGATCTTTTTAGGGTTTGCCTCGATACCTCGTTGGTTAATAATATATCCGAGAAACATACCTTATCGTACTCCAAATATAAATTTGGTGGGATTCAGCTTCATTTTATATTTCTTTAGTTGATCAAAAGTTTGACCGAGGTCAACTAAATGATCAGTATCTTTCTTGGTTTTCGTCATCATATCGTCAACATAAACCTCCATGTTATGACTGATTTGCTCTGCAAACACCTTATTCATCAGTCGCTGATATGTTGCACCTGATTTTTTAAGTCCAAAAGGTATAACATTATAGCAATAAGTCCCCCTTAGGGTAATAAAAGAGGTACTTTCCCTATCCTCAGGTTTCATTTTAATCTGGTTGTAACCAGAGTAAGCATCCATGAAACTCAACAATTCATGCCCCGATGTAGCATCCACCAACTGATCGATTCGTGGCAAAGGAAAATGATACTTTGGGCAGGCTTTATTAAGATCAGTGAAGTCCGCACACATCCTCCACTTATTGTTTTTCTTCTTTACCATCACCATATTTGCTAGCCAATCAGGATACTTGACATCCTCAATAAAAAAGGCTTTCTGTAGTTTCTCTACCTCTTCCTGTATAGGTTGATTCTTTTTAGGGATGAACACCCTTCTTCGCTGCTTCATTGGCTTGACTTCCTTGTTAACGTTGCGCTCGTGGCATAGGAAACTCAGGTCTATCCCTGGCATGTCTTTATGACTCCATGCAAAAGTCTATTTTTTGCGCCTTAAAAATGCTACTAGTTCCTGTTTTATCAATACATCCAATGACGCACCAATTTGGGTTGTTCATTCTGGGTGTTCATCGTCCAGAATGATATTTTCGGTGGCTTCCATGACCTGGCCCTTCACGAGCTGAGACTCGTCTCTAGGGTCTAATATTTCAATATCTACTTCTTCTGCTTCATCCACTTGATATGTAGTAGTTTTTTTCCTGGATTCTTCTCGTTCTTCCTGTTCAGAAGATGAATAGTAGCATTCCCGAGCTACTTTCTGGTTGCCTTTCATAACTCCTACTCCGAAATTGGTCGAGAACTTTAAATATTGATGTACAGTAGATGATACTGCCTCGAACTTCTTTAGACTTACCCTTCCCATATTGATGCTGTAGGCTGATTAGACGTTTTTATCCATTACGAAAAAGCTTACTCTTTCTGTTCGGTAAGCAGGCTATGTACCAATAAGCATGTCCAACTTGATCGTCCCAAGTGGAAAAACCTTTTTTCCAGTAAAATCGAGGAGGGACCTATGATATGCCTCCAACTGGGCTAACTTCATATTCAAATTGTCAAAGCATGGGTAGAACATGGTATCTGCAGAGCTATCATTATCCACTAGTACCCGTGAAATCACCACCTCCTTCATTCTTATCTTGATCATCAATGGGTCATCATGAGGATATAGTACACCTGCCAGGTCATTCTTAGAAAAGCCGATGACCAGTTTTTCCTTATTCACCTTCCTTGGGCGATCATCTTCAGCCAAGTTTATACGTTATATGTAAGAGCAAGCTTGGGCCTCATTGAGGTAAGATTTTCTCTCCGCCGTGAGATCTCCACCTCCTGTATCTCCACCTGTAATGACATTACATTCAAATGACCCAAAATGGATTGAAAATACCTTGCGCTCTGGCTGTCTTGGCCTTTTGGGGAGATCGGGGTCATTTTCTGGATCATCTTCGTGATCTCTCTTCTTGTCTTCTTTTGCTCGGCGAGGGGACTTAGATCTTTGCCTTCCTCTGTTGCTGATTTCTCCACCATTTTGGCGATTAACGTACTTAGTTTTCCTCGCCCAATGAGTGCTTTAATTTCATTCTGAAGAGCTATGCAATGTTTAGTCTTGTGGCCGTGATCTTTGTGGAATTCACAGTATTTGGACTTGTTCCTTTTGTCAGGATCTGCCTTCATTTTCTCTGGCCAGGTTAGCTCATCACTGTTCTTGATCTCTTCCACAATGTGATTTAAATCTACCTTCAAGGGAGTATAATTTCCATATTTCCTCATTTGCTCCAGCGTTTGTTTACCTTTCGACTGTTTGTTGCCACCATTGTTCTTCTGATCATTCTTCTCAGTTTTATTAGCCTCAACCTTGGTCTCCTTAGTGTCTATATTCTTCTTCGCAGCCATGGCTTCCTCAGCGTTCATTATCTTGGCTGCCTTTGCCATTAGCTCTGCCATGGTCCTCGACGGATCTTTGGCCAAATTATAGTACAGCTTGTCTGGTAACAGTCCACTCATCAGAGCAGTAATTACTGTCTTCTCCTCGTAATCAATTACCTCAAGTTTCTCGTTATTGAAACGAGTAATATAGTCCCCGATACTTTCTTTTGTCTTCTGTCTAACGCTCAGTAAGTGTGCTACTCTTTTAACTGGTTTCGCCCCAAAACAAAAATTTCCTATGAAAAGCTCTACTAGTTGAAGGAAAGTTGCAATCTTCCCCCGAGGAAGGTTGCTGTACCATATCTGAGCTGACCCAGTGAGAGTTCCTGAAAATGCCCTGCATTTTATCTCATCTAGAATCGCATAGATATCGGCAGCAGCTTGGTATTGCTCTATATGGAGGACAGGATCAGTTTTTCCATCATATTTAGGTGTCACCATAGGGGCTTTGAATTTTGATTGTGTGGGAAAATTCACAATTGCCTGCACGAATGGTGTCCCTTGGATAAAATTTCTTTGTAGAGGATTCTTGGCCTTAGCCATTTCCCCTAACCTATCTTCTAACCTTTGAATAGAGCCTTTCCATGAATCGTTTCCCACCTCGGGCCTATTTGTTCGAGCTAATGATCGCGTTGGGTTTCCTCTTAGGACCTTTCATTACGAGTTGTTGGGCGTGATTGGGCAAAGCCTTCCCTTAGATTGGATGGATGTTGAGAGTTACTCGACGCGATCCTAGGAGGTTTTCTATTCCTCCTGGGGCCCAATTGATCAAAAAGAGAGACTCTACTCAACCTTTCCAGAGCATTGGTCCTTTCTGGAGTCAGAGTGACATTCCGTTGAGAATCTGTAGCTCGTACTGATGAAGTCCGATGAGGTTGATACGAAGGATCATTAGACCTCTCAGTACGATATGAGTCAGTACGTCTAGATTGAGAGACCTCCGAGAATAGCGTTCATCTAGTTCTTGAAGATGGCAGATGGTTATTTCTCTGAGCACTTCGTTGTCCTGATTGAGCCGGCACTCCATCTCGAACAGTTTGTATAAGTTGACGCATGGTTTCTTGCATGGCTGTTTGCCCTTGGGATAAATTAGCCATTATGCCAGACAAATCTTGAATATTTAGTGGAGTGGAGGGGTTTGGAGGGTCCCCAGTGTTTCGATTACTGGATTTCGGAATCTCAACCATAGATGATGAGTTGTTTGGTGAAAAACGCTAAGTATAATCGTTTCCCACAGATGGCGCCAATCTGTTGTTGTAAAAAATTAGATGCAATCTAATTAATTAATCATAAATAAAAATGAATAAATAAATAAGACAATGGATTTTTAAAGTGGTTCAGTTATCAAAATGGCTTACGTCCACTGTTCTTGTATTGCTGATTATTTGCCTTGAATCTCGATTATAGGTTGACTAAGAGATCCAAAGTCCCCCTCTTATGACGAGGTTACAATGTATTTATAGCCTTGAGGCTATACATTCGAAAAGGTAATGCGCTGTTATCTAGTAGACATATACATCTGTACAATAATAATGCGCATTTAATGCGTAGTCGCCTTTTGTTTTTTCTTGATTGGATGCTCTGCACGCTAAGTAGCTCGGAACGCCTGAGTAGCTCGGTGAAAGTATGTTGTTCGTTGAAAGTATTTGTATTTTCCACGTAGATTGACACGTGTCTTCATATGATTGGTCCACATCAGCTGACTAAATTTGGTATCAACAGTCATCAGTCGATATCGCTCACATGCATGACAGGCTGGCAACAGTAGCAGCTGCTGCTGTTACTTACAAATACTTGTCAGTTAGCTGCCACAGAGGAGTAAACACATATGAATGACTAAGCAAGAATAGTAATATCTTGTATTGTTTATAGTTGAATGGAGGTTTGGTTTTTGGGGTAATGATTGATGCTTCGTACTAGGTACTTTATGTTATAATCTAACAAAACAGATTCTACGTAATATGTTGCAAGTATTTTTATTACTTTGTCCTTCACAGATTTTCAGTGGAAGATTAATCTCTGGAAACGGCCACACGTACAACGCACGTGGGCACAACTAGTAGTTACAAAAATTATGAAAGCCCTCCATATAGTTGGAGTTGGATACCTATCATTATATCTTTCCTCGCCCATGACCCAAGGAAATGATGATTTTTTTAACACATGCCTAAAGTGTGAATTTGTGTAAAAGTTCAAACACTACAATAAAAAAAAGGAATATCTATTCTCACACTCTCTATGTATTCCCCACACACTTTGGGTAGTAAATGACAATTGTGCCCTTAAGTTTATAAAATCTAATTGTCCAATTTTTTCACCTCCAACTAAAACAAATAAATTTGATAAAAAATAAAAATTTATATTTTCAATAAAAAACTGCTTTTTATAAAAAAAAACTGTTTATAAAACTTAAAATCTTATGTATTTTTTATTTATTAAAAACTGTTTTTTTGTACTATTATAAAAATAGTCTTTTTACTATTTTAAAAAATATGGTCCGCACCAGCGGTATTTATAGGCGGTCCTACCACCAATGCATACCGATAGCGCGGACCATTTTTTCTAATATGTTGGTCCGCGCCAACCGTATGTATAGGTGGTCGGACTGCCGATAAATACCACTAACGCAGACCATTTTTTCAAATAGTAAAAAGGTTATTTTTAAAATAGTAAAAGAAACAGTTTTTAACTAAAAAAATAAATAATGAAACCGTTTTTTTTAAATAAGTAAAAGATTTTTTTTAAAAATAAATATAAGAAATAATTTTTAACTAAAAATAAATAAGATTTTACGTTTAATAAATAATTTTTTTAATATAAAAAACAATTTTTTTATTGAATATATATATATATATATATATATATATATATATATTATATATAATAAAGTAGGAAACTTATGTATGTCACAAGATTAATAGATGATGTCATCTATGAATTAATTCATGTGTTTCCTTTTGTACCCATAAAAATTTGAATTCCCCTCTTTTTCTTCTCACTAATTAATTCCCCCTCTTTCCCTTTAATTCAAACACAAGGGTAATTTGGTAAACCCACACCAAACTCACGTCAAACCCTACCCCTCATTCTCAAACTCACCCGACCCCCTCTTTCGCTCCCTCTCTAGCGTCTCATGAACTGAAGATACTCTCAGTTTCTCCCACTTCTCACATTTTTCATTCATGGACTGTACTTTTTTTTGGAGGTAATTTCCATAAATTCTCAATAATCATAGTTTCTTCCTTTTTTTTGCAGGTTGTTTGGTGTTGTATTTTTGGGTTCATTGTTTGAGATCCAAGATATTATTTCTATCAGTCTCACATCAAGATTTCGATTTCTCTGTTTGATTGTATAATACTAGGGTTATGTTCATTTTGGTCTATGTTCATATGTATTTTTAGTTTGGGTTTGTTCGTATCCTTTAATATAGTTTATTCTTTTCTTCTGATCTATTTTTTTTTCAGATTTTGATTATCTATTATGGGTTTTGTTTAGTCACCAATTTTGTTAGTTTCCTAGGATTACATTCACTACCAGGAGCACATCGATTTAGAGATAGTATGATTTTTTTTTTTGTGTTTTGAATACCATGTGTTTGATAAAATTACATAGTGATGAGGGTGATGATAAAATGAATGTGAATACTATGTATTTGTTTATTATTTGTTTACTATTATATTATGTTTGTGCTATTTACTAATTTATTTACATTGGATCTAAGGAAATAATATCCAGTTGTTTGACCATTCCTCAACTACTTGGTAGCTGTGACGATCTTTAAATTTTCTGAATGAAAAGAAATATATTGTGTTGATGCTTTAGTTGGTAATAAGTTGCGGATTGCATTTAATTGTTTATAGGGTTTTTAATTTTTAGGCCCTGATGATTCGTTGATATTTACTTTGTATGTTTTATTGATTACAAAGTTAATATTATTGAATAAAACCTCAGCTCTGACTGTTTTTTTCTGCCTTTCATGATCAAACAGGGGTAACCTCAGATTATCTTATTATGCATATTCACAACGATTTATGGTGATGCTCTTATGAGGAGAAAAAAGAACACATGAGTCAGTATACTCTGCACTTTAAGATTTCATAGTTCATGTAGATTTATCACTCTACGTAATAGATTTATTAGTCAGTAAAAAATTGTGTGAATGGTTAGTCAGTGATGAGGTAAGCTGATAGGGTAAGTCCATAGTATTATTGATATGGTACTTATTTGGTGTGTATATCCAATTATTGGGCAAGGTTTTCATAGCAGTCTCTATATTTGGTTTTGATATCCAATAATAGGGAAAGATTATTTTTAGCTTAATGAAAACTTTTCAGCTCATAGTGATGCAGGACAATAGTGACAGGCTCTTCACATCCAATAGCTTAATCAAGACATTATAGAGTGGAAGTTAAATACACGAAAAGCCATCTTGCACTCCTTGGCAGTTAAATACACCAAACTAATCACCATTTTGAAAATCTTACCCAGTGATGCTCGGAGCCTATCATACACATCAAAAGTGAGATAAACATGAATGTTTTACTTGATTTGAAAATAATGTTGCTGCTATGATTATTAACCATCTATAAATGCTATAATAGGTTCATTGCCTAACTGTCTTTGAGGGAGTAGCTACATTGGAACCATGGGATTTTAAGTTAGTTATAGCATCTGGAGTAGAAGCTACTACTTTCGGAATCAAGGGTGTGAAAGAGCATGCAATTTTTCTTCGAGAAGTTCATCATGCTCAGGATTTCTACAGAAAACTACTCCAAAACTTGATGTTGTCTAATGTCCAAGGTATGAAACTAAGCCAATAATTATTATGACAATTGAGAAATATAAGTTGAACTCTTATTGAGCTAATTCTCTATTTATGGTGTCAACAGCTTTATTTTGATGCAATTATTTAGATACAGGGTCTTATTGGTTCTTCAAAACAGCCATGTATCATGAGTGTTGGAGCTTTTTTTTGTGATAGGTGAGTTTGAGTAGCGCAAAAGAGGTGATAGCTAAGTGAAAGAGTAGCGCAACCACTACTGTAGGTATATGATATGAAAAAATATGACTCGACTATGGTTAAAGTTATGGCTACCACTCCACGTTTCAGTCCATTGAATAACATACCCAAGTCAGTAGGCCAGCGTGATACGAGTACACAGATATTTCAGATATGATATGTATGAACATAAGTCAATTTTTGTTTTTGTTTATTATCTTTTGGTTTTGTATGGAATGTTTTTGAACGCACATTTCAGGTATGATATTTTGCACACTTCAGATTGTTTTTGAACGCATATTTGCATATGCACAGTTAGTAAAACACTGTGTTATCCACTCAATTTGTAGTATTATATATATTTTATACTAGATGAGGCAGAGCAGGTCTGCATACTAGATAAGGCAGAGTAGAATAACAGTTCCCACATCATTGCCTCCCTCACAACCGCTTCCACCACCACCAACAACAAAGATAGCTATTCCCACATCATGTTGCAAGAAAGCTAGATATGATATTTTCAAATACCAGCACTTTGATTTCATTCTTATGTCTTATATATTTGCTCGATATCAACACTTTGGCCCTTTGATAATTTGATATATTTATTTGCTCGATATCAGGCTTCAGTTATGACACTGCTTTTAATGCTTATGTACCTATTGTTTTGAACTGTTGGATTTTATTTAATTCTCTAATACTACAGTACTTGAGTTTAGTTTCTACTGTAATATACATCTCCTCTTAAACTATATATGTTTTATGTCCTCTTCCAGTAAAGTGCCATTATTCTAAGAAAATACATTTATAATTTTAGTTATAGTCGTTACATGCTGACTAAATTATTGAGTTTTACCTATTGTCTGTTCTATTTACTATTTGATATTGCTCAACGGAGGTGGATGTTGTCGGAGTTTGTTGTCATCACAGGAGAGTGGAGTCAGTGGATGTTGTCAGTTTTTTAAATACCATTTTCGGTGATTATTCATGAGCATGTTGTTAGTGGTTGTTAATTTTAGTCATTTGCAGATGCTCGGTTTCTCGATTCTCATGAGATTTTAAAATACCAGCACTTTGATTTCATTCTTATGTCTTATATATTTGCTCGATATCAACAGTTTGGCCCTTTGATAATTTGATATATTTATTTGCTCGAAATTAGGCTTCAGTTATGACACTGCTTCCAATGCTTATGTACCTATAGTTTTGAACTGTTGGATTTGATTTAATTCTCTAATACTACTGTACTTGAGTTTAGTTTCTACTGTAATATACATATCCTCTTAAACTATATATGTTTTATGTCCTCTTCGAGTAAAGTGACATTATTCTAACAAAATACATTTCTAATTTTAGTTATAGTCGTTACATGCTGACGAAATTGTTGAGTTTTACCTATTGCCTGTTCTATTTACTATTTGATATTTCTCAACGGAGGTGGATGTTGTCGGAGTTCGTTGTCATCACAGGAGAATGGAGTCAGTGGATATTTTCAGTTTTTTATATACCATTTTCGATTATTATTTATGAGCATATTGTCAGTGGTTGTTAATTTTAGTCATTTGCAGATGCCCGATTTCTCGATTTCTCTCTCTATTCGGACATTATGAATTTAAGTTATTCGGAGAGTTATTTTTGGGCTGTTAAATTATTTGTTTGTTTGTTCAATCAAGGATTTGTTCTGTTAAATTATATGTTTGTTTGTAAATTATTGCACCAAATTATTTGTTTGTTTGTTTCTATATAATGGTTCCAAAATAAGCTTAAAAGTCTTAATGGGATTTCTTCAGGAATATGAAGATCAGTCTGGTCAGTTAATAAGTAAGGAGAAGAGTATCTTTTATACAGGATCCAAAGCCAATCCTCATTTGATCAAGGCAGTAGCAGACACTAGAGGCTTCAAACATGGCAAATATCCTATAAAATACTTGGGAGTCCCTTTATTTAATGGAAAATATTACAGGTTGACGACTCACTGTTGTACAGATCCATACATAATAGCAACTAGTTTTCAACTAAGCACTATGCATTCGATATATAGGCTTCTCCATCCCCATTTCCATTTCATAATGTAAATCAACGCACTTGCTCAAGAGAAACTTATCCGTGCAGGTGGAGTCATCGAGAGAAACTTCTTCCCTGGAAAGTACTCTGTTGAGCTCATCTCTATTGCTTAAGATCAACTATGGCGGTTTGACATGGAAGCTTTTCCAGCTGAACTCATTAGAAGGTAACTATCCTAACATATTTTCATAGAGTTCTAAAATAGATTATAGAGTATTGTTTTTGGGTTAAATTAGAAAACTTCTTAGATTCCGATTCAGTTAAAAAAACAGCGATTGGGAACCTGCTTGACTAGAGAAACAAATACAAGAAAATTGAGAAAACATGGAATTTAAAGAACGCGAGTTCAAGAATTTTGCATGAAACTCCTCTGGCTATGTATCCCTACGTGTCACCAAAAATCATTGCTTTGTGGTATATCTACGAAAAGGATATTTTTGCAACACACTATAATTTGGGAGATCTTTTTCTTTTTTTGGCAACATCCCTCTATGAATATTTTAATGAACTAGAAGATATCTAAGTTCTACCATTAATGTTCCCATGACTTTAGCTAGAGCAAAGGGGACATATGACTGGAAAAAATGATCATATGAAATGCTTGGGAATAGCCAAAAAATAATGCACTTAAACTCAAATTTAAGTATATAACAAATAATATATAACTAGAAAATAAATGGGGATAACCCTGAAGAAATGTTACCTTTCAGCGTCTTTTCGTATGTAATAAAACTGTAATACTAAGGGGAAAAATAAATAATAAAAATAATAAAAACCCTTAATAACCCCTTTAACTGGAACTCAAATTTGTTTGTATTTTTAGCTTGCTTTTTCTCAATTATGATCTGTAAGTCATTTGGACGCTGTATTTGTGGGATTTTATTTTACTTTCTTATCGAAGATTATACATAGATGTGTGTGTGCATTTATATAAATCATGTCTTTTCAATGAAAATTTTGAATTTGAATGATTTATTTGTGGAGATATACATATTATTTTTTTATGTTTAGCATGACTTTTCCCAATTCTGATATTAGGGTGTGTTTGGGAGACCTAATTTTATGTTTTGGAAATGAAATTGGCAAATTTTCAGTTCAAATTTTGAGCTAAAATTCCAATTATATAGCTTTGAAATGGGGTTCCCAAACATCTGCTTAAAGTAATTTGTATGGTTTATTTGGAGAAATATGCGTATTTGTTTATTTTTTGCTTTACCTTGCTTTTTCTCAGTTCTGATATTTGAGTCATTTGCTTGATTTATTTGTAGAAATGCATATTTGTTTTTTTTATCTTTATTTTGCTCAATTCTTATCTTTGATTCCTTTAAATTGAATGCTTCATTTGTGGAAATGCATATTTGTTTATTTTTTTAAGCTTGCTTCTACACAATTATGATGTTTAAGCCATTTATTTGTTAAACAGTGATGGTGGAATATGCGATGATAAGTGATGGTGGATATGTTTGGGCATGCAAAAACTATGATGGATTTTTACAAAATGATTTACTCGCTTGAGGATTTGGTTCTTTGGGCCTCCTAACATCTGTTTTATTATCTTCTGATGGGAATACACTAGAAGTCGAGGCTGCTCATGGGACTGTAACCTTCCATTTTTGACTGTATCAGAAGGGACAAGAAACCAGTACAAACAGGTATTTCTTTCATATTTGCATGGACACGAGGCCTTGAGCATCAGGCCAATTCCTTCAAGTCCACCCCACGTAGATTATTACCCAACAACTGCATATTTTTATTCTTGAGCTTCGCAATTTCCTCTTTAAGAACATCCCCTTCCTCAAACCCCTCCTCACACTCCTCTACCTTATGTTCTACCAAGGACAATGGATTACATGAGGAATCAAAACATTTTTGGTATCATGAAATTATTTTCTCTGTGCCTGAATTGGAATACTCAAAAAGCTTCCCAGTATTTGAAAAAACAGTAACAGCAACTTCAGCATCACAAAGAACCGCAAGTTCTCAGTCCTTCTTAGCAACCCAACATGTCTCTTCGAAAACATGTGTGCTTTTGTTGTTGTTTGAAGTGATGAATAAGCCTTTGAGTTAAATTGATAGAACTAATGTTTGTATCTTGATATTATAGTTATATTGTATAACTAATGTTTGTAGCTTGATATAATAGTTATTAACGATCAATCTTTGACGCCTTTAGTTTATATATAAAAGTCTATGTTTTTTATTTTGTGTGAGATTCTTCTACATTTGTATGTATATATATCGCCTTTTCCATTTGGGATGCGGTATATTGGGATCACAATACCCGAGTGAAGTGAAAATTGGTGGTCATTTTTTTCCAGTCATGCAATAGTTTTAGACGTTAGCTTAGTTTTATTGGTGCTGATTATGTGTTATAAATTATGATGATATTACTAATGTTGTTGACAAGAAGTTTATTTCAATATTTCCCTTAAATACACTATTTCCTTATGTCGCGCCCAGACTTAATTTTGTTAAACTCATCCTTTTAATTAGAGATAAACTGGCTTAAACAATACTTTAATTTAAATCTCTAACGAAAAATAGCATAAGATTTTTTTTTCCCAAAGGTATGTGTAGATGAAAACATAACTGCCTTTACTTATAACTAATAAGTACTACATAACTTTAAATAACCAATATCCTTGGTTTAATAATTACATAAAAGAAATCCTGATATTCAAACCATACTAAATATATGTCACTCCCCCGTTTTAAGGTCCTAACTTGGCAGTGAACTCCAAATTATAAGCATACCTGAAACAAAACATTACAGGAGTGTAAGCTATAAAGGCTTAGTGAATGACCACATACCACACATATAACCAATTTGAATAACCATTTTTATTTTGTTCTAATGCTATAACCCAACAAGAATTGTGAAACTCTCGCAAGCCTGGACCCGCCACAGTCCAATTAGCCCACCACAGTTATTAGGGACCACCACGTCCCTTTATTAGGCCCGAGTACACAAACCTTCAAGTTGGATTAACAGGACCACCACATCCCGTAGGACCCACCACAGTCCTTAACATTAGATAAAGGACTCACTAGTCCATATCATTATATAACATCTCTTAACATTTTTAATCATATGCATATGTTTCATAAATACAACATCACTCCCATAAACATTTTAGCACATGTGTTTAACTACACATTTCCATATGAAATTATAAGCATTTATATTTCATAAGGAAGGTCACTCACCTTGGATTTAGTGCTAAGATTAATACAAACTACTTCCTTGGTATGGTAGTATTAGCTGCTTCCCCACCTAACAAGTCAATGTTGTTAGTATTTGAATACACCGATTAACATCAAACCCAGTAATACATCACATCATTTGGTCAATCAGAAATAACTAAGGAGGAATTAAATATGACACTTCATATTTCTATAACACCTAATTAATTAGGGTTCTAACACAATTTACAGAATTTAATTACGAATTTGCTAGACAAAGTTATGCCCATTTTATTACAGCCTTTTCCAAATCATTTCTCAAGAAAAACAACAACACAACTTCAACTTCATGAAATTCTCATAATTTTTGTACGACATAACTTTCCATGATATTCCACCCAATATCAGTAAACACATTGAATAATACAAATTTAATGTTTCATAATTTTTAGGGCTCATTTTCTATGTCGAGCAAAACGCCAAACACCTGGTATGCGTTCTTACTCCTTTAGGGAGGATTTTAAACCAAGACTTCAAACTATCACCAAGGGTTCATTCCTTGGTATTTTTATATAATTTTCGGATATGTTATACATGTATGAGTATATTGTACTATCCAACTTGAATCACTCAATTCCAATAAGTATTCCATGATTTATACCATTTTTAGCATAACTAGGTCAAAATACAACATTAAGGCATAACTTAACATTTTTTAGCATACATAACCTTGACCTTGAGTATAATTCATGGAAACATATAATAAACATGTTTTAGCAGAAATATACATCATAATCATGAATTTTCTAAATCAAAATGCTTTACAAAAAGATGATGTAAATTTAGGACTTTAAAGTATGCATTTATGATCCTAACTCATGTTCTAACTTATGTTCTTAACCCATCCTTATTCCAACACAATTCAGCAATATGGGTATCATTAAAATATATATCCAATTCAAAAATAAAAACATGATAAGTATAGAACTCATCCATGTGACCAACTTTGATAAAGATGTAATTACCTTATGAGGATTCCTTGATTTATAGAAAATTTTTCAAAGATTTCTTCCTTAACTTTCTTTTCTTTCTCTCTCTTTAGGCAAAACTCTTGCTCATGGCTGCATTTGATGAACAAAGGGGATGTTTTTTGAAGTTTAAGTCGGCCAAACCATCACCCACCCTCTAACCAATCAAAAAATAGCACATGGTGTGCTAATAAGACAATTGTCACTTAAGGAATGGACATATATTCCCTTGTTTTATACTTTTGCTATAACTTCTTGTACGACCCTCTGTTTAACCCACCGTTTATTGTGTTATAATATTAATTCATATATCTACAACTTTCATAATTTATATTTTCCCAAAATCATAAACTAATACGCCTAGTTTGGGCTTCGAACATGAAAGTAGCAATTTACTTTTATAAACATAATCATGCATTAAAAACATAATTTATGATGCATTAATCGCGTAACTAATCATATGTTCTAAAGATGGTATCCCCGATCATAAGCTCAATTAACACCTAATGTAAACAACACATATATCACATGAGCATGCATCCCCTAAACATGATAATTAACATGTTTAACACACATAACCAATCTATAACTTATAACTCCTAAGTTATAATTAATCATGTAATTAACCTTCCTAATCATGTTTTAGGGCCTTACAATTCTACCCCTCTTATAAAAATTTCGTCCTTGAAATTTAACGCATAAGAAACTTACCAAATAGATGAGGATATTGCATCTTCATGTTATCCTCCCATTCCCAAGTGCCATACTCCACATTCCGATTTCTCCACATCACTTTAACTAGTGAAATAGTTTTACTACGTAACACTTCCTCCTTTCGATCTACAATAGCAATTGGTTCCTCCACATAGGTTAAGTCATCTTGAAGCTCTATCGGTTGTGAGATAAACACATGTGAAGGATCGGGCACATACTTACGTAACATGGATATATGAAAAACATCACGTATCCGGGACAATTCTGGTGGTAACGCCAATTTATAAGCTACAGCTCCAACCCGTTTCACTATCTCATAAGGGCCAATGTACCTGGGACTTAACTTTCCCTTCTTCCCGAATCTTATAACCCCTCTCCAAGGAGAAACACGTAGGAATACTCGATCACCTTCCTTAAATTTCAATTCTTTCCTTCGATTGTCTGCATAACTTTTCTGTCTACTTTGCGCCACCTTTAAGTGATTATGGATAACATTGATCTTTTCAGTAGTCTGCTGTACAATTTCTGGCCTAAGAATTTTTCGTTCTCCTACTTCATTCCAACACACTGGAGTTCTGCATTTTCTTCCATACAAAGCTTCATAAGGAGCCATACTAATACTCGAATGATAGCTATTATTATAAGCAAACTCTATTAGTGGCAAGTGTTCATCCCAACTCCCCTTGAACTCCAACATAGAGATTCGTAACATGTCTTCAAGTGTTTGGATCGTTCTTTCTGACTTCCCATCAGTTTGAGGATGAAAAGCTGTACTAAATTTCAATTTAGTCCCCAAAGCTTGTTGTAAACTAGGCCAAAAGTGAGAAGTAAACTTAGGATCTCGATCAGAAATAATAGATACAGGTGCACCATGCAATCTGATAATCTCATCCACATATAATTTGGCATATCTATCCATGGAGTAAGTAGTTTTAACAGGAAGAAAATGTGCAGACTTAGTCAACCTATCAACGACAACCCAAATAGAATCAAACCCTCGAGATGATTTTGGTAAACCTATAACAAAATCTGTAGTAACATGCTCCCATTTCCACTCAGGAATAGGTAAGGACTGTAGTAAACCACTTGGCTTCTGATGCTCCACCTTCACCTGTTGGCAAACTAGACATCTTGCAACAAAATCTGCAATGTCTTGTTTCATTCCCGGCCACCAATAACATTGTTTCAAATCTCTATACAGTTTCGTTCTCCCCGGATGCATAGCATATAAAGAACAGTGGGCTTCCTCTAAAATTGTTCTTCTTAAACCAGGCTCATTAGGTACACACAAACGGTTTCCGTACATAACAATGTCATCATCCCGAATAAAAAATTCATTTGCTTTACCCTTTTTCATATTATCTCTAACTTTCTCCAATTCTGTATCTCCTTCGTGTGCTTGTTTTATCCAATCTATCAACGTGGGTCTAACATTTATATGTTCCACTATTCCATAAGACTCATTCAAAGTTAATTCCACCCCCATTAAAGCTAACTCTCTCAGCAGGTCAACTCGAATATAATAAATACAAGATACTATGCCTAGAGATTTTCTACTCAAAGCATCAGCAACAACATTAGCTTTACCTGGATGGTGATATATCGTGCAATCATAATCTTTTATAAGTTCCATCCACCTTCTTTGCCTCAAGTTCAAGTCTTTTTGTGTAAACAAGTATTTTAAGCTTTGATGGTCAGTAAAAATTTCAGAACTAACACCATATAAGTAGTGTCTCCAGATTTTTAATGCAAAAACTACTGCAGGAAACTCAAGATTGTGTGTAGGGTAGTTGCGTTCATGTATCTTTAACTGTCGAGAAGCAAAAGAAATTACCTTTCCATGCTGCATTAACACACAACCGAGTCCTTGGTACGAGGCATCACTATAAATAACTAAACCTTCTGTACCCGTTGGGATAGTCAATACTGGAGCTGATGTCAACTTACCCTTTAAATTTTCAAAACTTTTATCACAATCGCCACTCCACACAAACTTGTTCTCCTTTCTGGTAAGCTTAGTTAATGGCAATGCAATAGAAGAAAACCCCGGTATAAACCTCCTGTAATAGCTCGCCAATCCCAAAAAGCTACGCACCTCTCTCACACTAGTTGGTCTTTCCCAATTCATTACTGCTTCAACCTTCTTGGGATCAACACAAATACCATCAGCAAAAATAACATGCCCCAAAAATACTACCCTGTCTAGCCAAAATTCACATTTACAAATTTAGCATACAACTGCTTCTCTCGCAAGGTCTGTAAAATAATACGCAGGTGGTGTTCGTGCTCATCCCTACTACGAGAATATATCAAAATATCATCAATGACAAAAGAATCCACGTATGAGTGAAATATACGGTTCATCAAATCCATAAATATGGTCGGTGCATTTGTTAACCCAAATGGCATGACAAGAAATTCATAATGTCCATACCTGAAACGAAAAGCAGTTTTTGAAATGTCACAATCTCTTACTTTCAATTGATGATATCCGGATCTGAGATCGATCTTGGAAAACACTTTGGCTCCTTGCAACTGATCGAACAAGTCATCAATGAGGGGTAATGGGTATTTGTTACGGATAGTCACCTTATTCAATTGACGATAATCGATGCACAACCTCATGGTTCCGTCTTTCTTCTTCACAAATAATACTGGGGCTCCCCACGGTGATACACTAGGCCTTATAAAACCACGATCTAACAAATCTTGCAACTGTATCTTTAGCTCTTTTAATTCTGCAGGTGCCATACGATATGGTGCAATAGATATTGGTGCAGTTCTTGGTACCAACTCAATCGAAAATTCCACCTCACGATCTGGTGCTAACCCTGGGAGTTCTTCTGGGAAGATATCTGCAAACTCATTAACTACTGGTATATCTGATAGTTTTCCAGCCTCTTGTCGTGTGTCCACCACATGAGCAAGATAACCCTCACATCCTTTCCTCAGCAGTTCATAATATTTTGTAGCAGAGATCAAACATGTTGGAGTGACATTTCGTTCCCCAATAAATTTAAATTCAGGTTCACCCGGTAATAAGTCAACTAGTAATTCTTTTTCACCCACTCGCACCACACACTCCCTATATACCCTCTCAATAAAAACCAACCCCCCACTGGAGTAACAATAGCTAAACCAGAATCTAATGATGATAATGGTTTATTAAGATGCAACAGATAAAGCAAAGACACAAAAGAATGTGTAGAACTAGGATCTATCAACACATAAGCATCTTTATCACCAATAGGAAGTGTACCTGTCACTACGTTAGGCATAGCTTGTGCATCTTGTTGCGTCAGTGCCAACACTCTGCCTTGGCTTTGACTTTGCGATATACCTCCTCTACCTCCCCTGGGTACATTCTGTGAAGAACTCCTACCTCCTATTGCCACACTCCCAACTGACGTTGTAGCTCCCATCGCTGGACAATTCTTGCGTAAGTGACCCGGTTGATGACAATGGAAACATAAAGGTGTCGTCTCAGCTATTGTACACTCTCGAGATATGTGCCCTTGACCACCACATCTAGAACAAAATATGGCCCTCGGCACCAACACCGATGCATTTTCTGACCGATTCATCACAGTCCTTCCACCTCGAGCTTGAAATCTTCCACGTGCACTTCTATTATTTTTAAATTCTTATCCCTTAGGTACTCCTCGTGCTACACTCTGAGTTGAGGTTCCCGTCTCCCATCCATATGATCTTATAACATCATGTCTAGCTTTCTTCGAGTGTTCAGCTTGCATTTCTTTCATTGACTTTTCTGACACCATGGCCCTATCAACCAAGTCAACATAATCTATGATCTTCATATTAGCAACCATGCTTTTTATCTCTACACTCAGCCCAGTTTGAAACCGATCACATTTACTTTCTTCCGTCCTCACCAAGTCAGGTGCAAATCTAGATAAGGATATAAATAAAGCTTCATACTCTGCCACTGTTCGGTTTCCCTGTTTCAACGTGATAAATTCTTCCTCTTTCTCTTTCCTATAAAGCCTTGGGAAATATTTTTCAAAGAACACCTTCACAAACCTTTCCCATGTAATTGGTGGAGGATTTGCTGGCACTACTCCCCCAATCATAGTAAGTAACCTCTCCGTAGCATCCCACCATAACTTTGCATCATTCTCCAATCTAAAGGTTGCTAACAAAACCTTTTGTTCATCTCGCATTTCCATCACCTTGAATATTGTTTCCATTTTTCGAATCCACCCCTCTGCCATTAACGGATCCGTAGTCCCAGTAAATGCTGGCGAATTTAACTTCATGAACCTCTCATGTAATTTGTACCTATCCCCAACATGTTCTCCACCTCTTGCTTGTTCCATAAGTTGTGCCACAACATGTAATATTCTTCCCACGTCATCAACAGGTTGTTGTTGCACCTCTGGTTCATCCACTTCAATAGGTCTATGTCCTTGTTGACTATTAGGTACATAGGATGCCTCACCCTCTGCTCTATCATGCGGCTCATGTGGATCTATCACTAACTGCAATATAATTAACTTAAACAAAATATAATAGCAGCAGTTTAATATTAACATTGTTAGTCAAAATCCAGGTGCATAACAAACTCACTTTCTAGTGTCCACTGCCAATCTAGACCCTCACACCTTATCCAGAACCAAATAACCACGCTCTGATACCAAGTTGTCGTGCCCAGACTTAATTTTGTTAAACTCATCCTTTTAATTAGAGATAAACTGGCTTAAACAATGCTTTAATTTAAATCTCTAAGGAAAAATAGCGTAAGACTTTTTTTTCCAAAGGTATCTGTAGATGAAAACATAACTTCCTGTACTTATAACTAATAAGTACTACATAACTTTAAATAACCAAGATCCTTAGTTTAATAATTACATAAAAGAAATCCTGATATTCAAACCATACTAAATATCTATCACTCCCCCCTTTTAAGGTCCTAACTTAGCAGGGAACTCCAAATTATAAGCATACCTGAAACAAAACATTATAGGAGTGTAAGCTATAAAGGCTTAGTGAATGACCACATACCACACATATAACCAATTTGAATAACCATTTTTATTTTGTTCTAATGCTATAACCCAACAGGAATTGTGAAACTCTCGCAAGCCTGGACCCGCCACAGTCCAATTAACCCACCACAGTTATTAGGGACCACCACGTCCCTTTATTAGGCCCGAGTACACAAACCTTCAAGTTGGATTAACAGGACCACCACATCCCGTAGGACCCACCACAGTCCTTAATATTAGATAAAGGACTCACTAGTCCATATCATTACATAACATCTCTTAACATTTTTAATCATATGCATATGTTTCATAAATACAACATCACTCCCATAAACATTTTAACACATGTGTTTAACTACACATTTCCATATGAAATTATAAGCATTTATATTTCGTAAGGAAGGTCACTCACCTTGGATTTAGTGCTAATATTAATACAAACTACTTCCTTGGTATGGTAGTATTAGTTGCTTCCCCACCTAACAAGTCAATGTTGTTAGTATTTGAATACACCGATTAACATCAAACCCAGTAATACATCACATCATTTGGTCAATCAGAAATAACTAAGGAGGAATTAAATATGACACTTCACATTTCTATAACACCTAATTAATTAGGTTTCTAACACAATTTACAGAATTTAATTACGAATTTGCTAGACAAAGTTATGCCCATTTTATTACAGCCTTTTCCAAATCATTTCTCAAGAAAAACAACAACATAACTTCAACTTCATGAAATTCTCATAATTTTTGTACAACATAACTTTCCATGATATTCCACCCAATATCATTAAACACATTGAATAATACAAATTTAATGTTTCATAATTTTTAGGGCTCATTTTCTATGTCGAGCAAAACGCCAAACACCTGGTATGCGTTCTTGCTCCTTTAGGGCAGATTTTAAACCAAGACTTCAAACTATCACCAAGGGTTCATTCCTTAGTATTTTTATATAATTTTCGGATATGTTATACATGTATGAGTATATTGTACTCTCCAACTTGAATCACTCAATTCCAATAAGTATTCCATGATTTATACCATTTTTAGCATAACTAGGTCAAAATACAACATTAAGGCATAACTTAACATTTTTAAGCATACATAACCTTGACCTTGAGTATAATTCATGAAAACATATAATAAACATGTTTTAGCAGAAATATACATCATAATCATGAATTTTCTAAATCAACATGCTTTACAAAAAGATGATGTAAATTTAGGACTTTAAAGTATGCATTTACGATCCTAGCTCCTGTTCTAACTTATGTTCTTAACCCATCCTTGTTCCAACACAATTCAGCAATATGGGTATCATTAAAATATATATCCAAATCAAAAATAAAAACATGATAAGTATAGAACTCATCCATGTGACCAACTTTGATAAAGATGTAATTACCTTACGAGGATTCCTTGATTTATAGAAAAAATTTCAAAGATTTCTTCCTTAACTTTCTTCTCTTTCTCTCTCTTTAGGCAAAACTCTTGTTCATGGCTGAATTTTCTGAACAAAGGGGATGTTTTATGAAGTTTAAGTTGGCCAAACCATCACCCACCCTCTAACCAATCAAAAAATAGCACATGGTGTGCTAATAAGACAATTGTCACTTAAGGAATGGACATATTTGCCCGTGTTTTGTACTTTCGCTATAACTTCTTGTACGAACCTCCGTTTAACCCATTGTTTGTTGTGTTATAATATTAATTCATATATCTACAACTTTCATAATTTATGTTTTCCCAAAACCATAAACTAATACGCCTAATTTGGGCTTCGAACAGGAAAGTAGCAATTTACTTTTATAAACATAATCATGCATTAAAAACATAATTTATGATGCATTAGTCGCGTAACTAATCATATGTTCTAAAGATGGTATCCCCGATCATAAGCTCAATTAACACCTAATGTAAACAACACATATATCACATGAGCATGCATCCCCTAAACATGATAATTAACATGTTTAACACACATAACCAATCTATAACTTATAACTCCTAAGTTATAATTAATCATGTAATTAACCTTCCTAATCATGTTTTAGGGCCTTACACCTTATGTTTGTTTTTATCTGTCTTGGACAAAAAAATGCTAAATAGTGAGTGACCATCACATGTTTGATAAAATGTCAGTTAGTCAGGTGCAACAACCACCCTCACAATTAGAGTAATCCATGGCCTTTGTTGTTCATAGAACACTTTTTCAATTTTAATAGTCCTAATTTTAATAGTTTTTTTCCATTTGAGGTTGCACATTGTGAATATAACCAACAGTTGCTTTCTTTACCTATTTAAATTCATTTTTGATTTTTGTAATTGAAACCTTTTTGTATTATTCAGGTAGGCCTGAAGTTAGTTTGCAACTTTACATTTTGTACCATAGGTTATTTAAAAAATTATTTATCTATTGCGAACGAAATAAGATTTATGGTCCTATCAACAACGTACAATTTTGAAAATTAGCATCGTGCCTTCAGGCACGGGCATACCCTAGTATATATATATATATATTTATTTATCAAATGTATTTTTTTTAGTTGGAGGTGAAAAAATTAGACATTTA
This sequence comes from Sambucus nigra, assembly GCA_949130495.1. Lineage (NCBI taxonomy): Eukaryota > Viridiplantae > Streptophyta > Magnoliopsida > Dipsacales > Adoxaceae > Sambucus > Sambucus nigra. The sequence goes on along the minus strand of OX422217.1, from coordinate 66,512,518 downwards.
GATTTTATAAATCTAACGGCACAATTGTCATTTCCTAAAAGGGTGTGAGGGAAGCCATAGAGGAGGGTGTGGGAATAGTTATTTCCTAAAAAATAATCCAAATGTGATGTTGCCCATTCTCTCTCTATCTCTCTCTCTCTCTCTCTCTCTCTCTCTCAAACACACGCAAACGCCTAGTGGGAATGCGTGCCAAAATAGTTACAAAGAAACTAAAGTGTCCTTTTTAAGGGAATGACGCAATCAATGGACGCCGCCACCCATATACTCATTGTCTCCACTTGGCACTAGTTTTGATGAAATTATTCCCTATACACATCGTGTCTTTGTCCTTATACTTGATAGGATAACATTTTTCATTGGTCATGCTCTCAAGGTGAACCCTAAATCCACATAAGCATGTACCAAGTTCTTATCTTACTTTATTGTGTTCTTACTAGGTTGAACATTTAGAGTCCGTTTGGTTCGGGGTAAAATATGTTTCAACGCGGTGAAAATTATTATGGTGAAATACATTTTTATCTATTTGAAATTAATTTTTATTGGATTGACGTTGTGAATAAGTGCACACCCTATAATTATAAAGCTTTAAACAAGAATATTGAAGAAAAATTAACTCTATATAGGTGAAAACTTATTTTGCCATATTATTTTTCACCGCATTGAAATATATTTTATTCCAAACCAAACGGACCCTAAGGTGTTCGTAATACAAAGTTGGCACATAAATTTGGTACATATAGTATGAAATCTTAGCTTTTCTATCATATGTTTGATATACATGTTGTTATTGATTTGGAAAATCTTTTTAACATATGGATGGACCTGCTCATTGGTCTCGAGTAGTTAATATGTGGAATAATATTGACACTAATGGTACAAGGTGATACAATGATCATAACAAATTATATTACATTTGATGGTTCAAACTCTAGGAACGCTCGGTGATGGTCCGATAGATTAGTGACAAATATGTGGTTAGGGTCAAGGTCGAGTTGTGTTAGTTCCTCGAGTTGATGTAGATCCAGATGGAGTAGTATTGATGGATCGTGGTTTATAAATGACAAGTTAGTCTAATCTCGCAAGGCATAGATCAGTGAGTGGTTGACTGTTAGATCTTAATTAGAATTTCGGAATTAAAAAAAAATCTACAATAATCTGGTCCTAATAACAATCTAGAATTTGAAAAGTTTTATGGAATAATGAAAGATTCATTGGGCAATATCAAGAGTTTGCTTTGATGGTTAAGCAAAATAAATGATTAATTACGATATTTTTGACTGCTCCCTTAACCTTTAAATAAGTTTTAGTTTCTCCATCATTCTACACACTCTTTTGGCAATTTCGAAATTTAAAGGGCAATGGGGGAGAAAACTCAATACTCCATTTCAACATACAATAAGGGGTTCAAGTCTATTCTAAATTCGGAATTAATTTCGACAATAGAGTTAAGTTCGAGATCAAGACATGAGGCGATATAGACAAAGGTATATGTCCTTATAATCTCTTTTGTAGGAAGATTTACATATGAATTCATATGAGATTAAAGGTCCTTATTAACGTGCATGACTTGTTATAATTGATTTTAGTTTATTGTCCATGCCTTATAGAGCCTTGTTTACATGTGGTATCAGAGCCTTGTTTTGATCTCATATAGTTTCGTTTATATTCTGCCCTAAAGAGAATCATAAAACAACATGAAAAAACATGAATTATTGATTTTCAACAATGGCATTAGCGACGATTTCCCAATTTTTTATGTTTCAGAATTAATTGAAAAAGGATATGATTTTACTGGAAACAACATTTCATGACAATCTCAGTATCCGTGCTACCGATGAACGTTGTTTTTCCAGCAGATTGAGATCGTTTAGGCCCCCAAAAATCAGTTTATTATTTTTAAATGATGTAAAATTTTTGTTTTTATAATGATAAACCATTTTGTGTTTTAAACCATTAATTGTTGAATTTTCTCATTATGTACATCATGATTACAAGTCTTAGAAGCATATCCTAAAGGTTTTCACATAAGTACTTTATATTATATTTGTAAGGACATTTTCCTCAGGTCCAACATGTTACATTTGTGTATGTCATACGCCGCTACATTTGGCACGTTTCCTCATGATCTCACATGACGGCCTCTATCCGAAATCTAAGAATCAAGCATTCAGCATCTCCACCAAGTGTTCCACATCTGCCTCAAAGACTTCACGTTCCACGATTTTAGGGATTTTATACAAGTGGTACGCAAGAGAAGTCAAAACAATGAAATAAGGCAACATAAGAAAGTTCAAGGGCATTTTGGTAATTTTACAGCCATAGTCTAAAGGTTCGATCAACTGGAAAGTTGAAGAGGTCAATGGCAAGAAGATACTGGAAGAAACGACACCTCAATTCGATCTACAATGAAGAAGTTATGGCCCTTTGAAATGGAGAAAAATCCTTGGAGAATGCTGTGTATTTTAAGCCCCAAAACCAGCGAAGTTTCGCGAACCGAAGGGCAAACCGGTTTGGGGTACATGCGAACCGGTTCGGGGTACCTGACGCTGGCAAGAGTCTTAATGACTTAAAATTCTTTTTGTTTCCTTATAAAAGCCAACTTCGAGGGAGTTATTTTTCAAGACTTGGAGAGACGATTTTGAGAGTTCTATTAGCTTAAGTCTTCATATTTTTGAGTCCTAAAACTCATGTTTGATTCACACCAAAATTTCTATATGTTTTTGTGAATCTTTTGGAACCCAAGAACACAAATTTTCTTTTATTCAACCTCTGTGGAGAAGGAATCTCCATATTTGATCGATGGATACCGAGCGTAGTCATCCTGCGTGTGGACGAGCCGAAGACGAAGAACCGATGCCTAGATGGTATTTCGTTGTCTCTCGTATCTTTGAAGGTTTGCTGAAGGCACCGTGCATTACACACTTGTGGACGATTATCAGGTTGTATGTAAGTCAAAGGTCTTGTAAATTCTTCAAAGTGTTATAAAAGGTTTTACCCAAAAGGGGTTTTTTCCTATATCGATCGTCTATATTTTTCATGCATGATTTGAATGTTTATCACTTTTAGATGCATGTTTAGGGGTTGATTTGAAAGACTATAATTAAATAAGGTTTTCTTGGAAATTTACGAATTTAATCAATTATCACACAATCAAGTTTTTTAAATTGGTATCAGAGCAGGTTACGCTAATTTATTGCGTATTCCTATTTTCCGCATAATTTGTGTGATACTGATTTTTTTAAATCAAGTTTTGTGAAAAATCGTAATTTTCCAATGGAACATTCATTTAATATGATGCCTATTTTTGGTGGGTCTAATTATGTCTACTGGAAATCTCGTATAAAATCTTGTTTAAAATCCATTGACGAGCGTGTTTGGTAGCTTTGTGAAAATGGGTGGACTCCTCCCACGGTCACCTTAATAATATCACCTCTTTAAAACCTGTGTCAGCCTGGACTGAAGATGATTATAAATTGTCTTATTTTAATTCTCGTGGTCCGAGTGCTATTTCTGTAGCTATCACTCCTAATGAGTTTCGCCGAATTATGACATGCAACACATCTAAAGAGGCATGGGATGTTTTAAAATTTACACATGAGGGTACGAATGCGGTTAAAGAATCAAAATTACAAAATTTGGCCACCCAGTTTGAGACTATTACCATGTCTGAGTCTGAATGGTTTGATGATTTCTATGCACGTTTGTCGGACATTGGTAAAACATGGTTTAATTTGGGTAAGCTAATTGTTAACACGCATGTCATTAAAAAGATTTTGAGATCTCTTCCAAAATGCTTTATTCCTAAAGTCACTGTTTTGAACTCTTTGGGAAATTTGAAATTACTTAAGTTGGAAGAACTTGTAGAAGATCTTCAAACCTATGAGATTGACATGTTTCCCAAAGTCATTAAGGCTAAGGATAATGACATTGCTTTAAAGACTCATATTATGAAAAAGAAAGTGAGTCCGATTCTGAGGAAGATTTTGATTTTAAAGATATGGCCTTGTTTGCGATTTTTATTAAAAAGTTTCTCAAAATGAATAAAGAAAATTCTTCCAATAAAAAGAGATCTTTTGAGTCAAATAAAAAGAAAGTGGAGGCCAAAGATAGTGACAAGGTGGATGAGATCTGGTGCTTTGAGTGTGAGGGTAAAGGGCACATAGATAAAGAGTGTCCTACTAGGATAAGGAGAAAGGGGAAAGAGACTGCTATGCCCGCCACTCTTAGTGATAGTGAGGTAGAGGGTGATGAGAGAGATGAGTCCAATAAAGGTTTATCACATGTGATTGTTGTCGCCTTTTCTAGTCGTGTGAGCACACCCACTTTGTCTCACCCTAACCCACCTAGGCGTCCCATTCCTATTAGGAGAGCACATCCCAGATTTTTTGAGAGAGGTGTTCCTAGGCCTATATATGTTTGTTCTCATTGCAAAAGGAGAGGACACCTTTGGGAATTTTGTTTTAAGTTGGGTTATGTGTCACGTTTTCTACTACACGTGTTTCTTCCACACATGAACCCACACATGATACTTTACATGCTCCCGGAGACTACATGAGAGAGTTTGCACATTTAGGTGAGCAAGTTAAGTTTTTAGTCAAATCTTCACAAGAATTTATGGAGTTTTTTCATAATTTATCACCACCTTTGGAAAACCCCTCTGCACCTAATGATTGAGGTTTGTCTTGTTTACTAGCATAGGATGTTTTTCATGATGATAATATTTGCCTATTGCTAGTATGTATCATGTTTGTATGTTTTAATTTTTTTTAAAAAAATTGAAAAATACAAAACCTTTTTATTTTGATAAAATTTTGAGAAAATAAAAAAAGATTTTTGTTTTTTGTTTGCACCGTTTATGGATGAATACTTAGGATGACCAAGTCACAACATCATTTTATTATTTTCATGTGACTATTTGATAGTATTTTGAGATAATAGGTCAATTCATCCTTGTACTTTATAATGTTTAGAGTCATTAAGATGTAATTAAGTGTTACTTTCTACATGTTTTACTCATGATTTCCTTTATTATACACGTGCACACATTTTTTTGGTTATTGTGCTTGTCTTATCACATGTTGGTTGGGTGTTTTCACTTCAATCCTGTCCTTAAAATGAACCAAGCGCGATAATTTTTTATAAGAAAATTGTGCATATAAGAACCGTTTTGTGAGTTTGTGTGCTTTGTTTGAAAACGGGGAAGGGCTGTGAAAGGTTTATTTTGCCTTTGCGAATACTAAATTGGACTTAAGAAATGGAGGAATTTTTTTATCCGGGGTCCGAAGAGGTTTAAAGGAGCCCGAAAAAATTTAAAGGAAATAAAAAGTAATTCTTGCCAATTATGGGCCAATTAGGATTTTGCACCAATTCTCCAAAGTTTGAGAAATTAGTTTATATACCTCTAAAAGAAAATATATATGAGGGAGTTTGGATGGAGAATTAAAATGGGTTTGCAAATCCTTGAAATTCTATAAAACGCGCTACATAGTTTTGGGCGTTATTGGTGTAGAAATCACTTTGACTTTGACTTGTTGATTTGTATAACACGATGTCATCTAAATTCAACAATCTTTACACCTAAGGATATTTTTTATGTTCATTCATTAGGGGTACACATCTGCATTGTGAACATATGATTGATTGAGTTGATTTACCTATTGAATGTGTTCACACCCATACATTCAGCTTCCATGACTTGGTTGTTTAAGTTTGAATCCATGGTGTGATTTTTGTGTCATATTTTACATATTTTACAAATTGTATATAATTTTTGTGCAAAAAATTTTGAAAAATAAAAAATAGTTTGTGAAGATTTTTTTGAGCATCTCTTTGCAAGAGCACGTTTGCCGTTTGATTGATGCCTTATTTTGAATATCGTGACACCCGATCTTTGCTTGTTTAATTTATTCTTCTCATTTGTCTATTTGGGGACATAATAAAAAGGGGGAGAAATAATTATCATTTTATGGGGGAGTTTTTGAGATACGATTTATGCTTTCATCATAAATTGGTATATATGTTTATCTCATTTCAAACTCGATATGTCACTTGGTATTTTTCTTTATCTCATGTGTGTAGGTACTACATTGATGATCATTGGATTGTACACCATGATGAGAAAAGATTTGAGATTTTGAAGAACAAACGTTAAAGCCTTATTCATTTGTATCTTTCCAGTGTTGGGTTCATGGGAGGGTAAATTTGTATAAGCAATTTGTTATTTGATAATTCGGATATTTTTATGTATGTACCGGCATAGACATAGGGGGAGATTTGTAAGGACATTTTTCTTATGTCCAACGTGTTACATTTGTGTATGTCGTACACCGCTACATTTGGCACGTCTCCTCACGATCTCACATGACGGCCTCTATCTGAATTCCAAGAATCAAGAATTCAACATCTCCATCAAGTGTCCCACATCTACCTCAACAACTTCACGTTCCACGATTTTAGGGATTTTATGCAAGTGGTACACAAGAGAAGTCAAAACGATGAAAGAAGGCAAGATAGGAAAGTTCAAGGGAATTTTAGTAATTTTACAGCCATAGTTCAGAGGTCAGGTAAACTAGAAAGTTGAAGAGGTCGATGGTACGAAGATACTGGAAGAAACGACACCTCAATTCGATCTATAATGAAGAAGTTATGGCCTTTTGAAAAGGGAGAAAAATCCTTGGAGAATGCTGTGTATTTTAAGCCCCAAAACCAATGAAGTTTCGCGAACAGAAGGGCGAATTGGTTCGGGGGGTGAACCGGTTCGGGGTACATGCGAACCGATTTGGGGTACCTGACTCTGGCAAAAGTCCTAATGACTTAAAATTCTTTTTCGGTTCCTTATACAAGCCAACTAAGGAGGAGTTATTTTTTAAGACGTGGAGAGACGATTTTGAGAGTTCTATTAGCTCAAGTATTCATATTTTTGAGTCCCAAAACTCATGTTTGATTCACACCAAAATTTCTATACGCTTTTGTGAATCTTTTGGAACCCAAGAACATAACTTTGCTTTTGTTCAACCTTTGTGGAGAAGGTATGTCCATATTTGATTCAGTGGATACCGACCATAGTCATCCTGCTTGTGGACGAGCCGAAGACGACGAACCGATGCCTGGATGGTATTTTGCTGTCTCTCGTAACTTTGAAGGTTTGTTGAAGCCACCGTGCATTACACACTTGTGGGCGATTATTAGGTTGTATGTAAGTCAAAGGTCTTGTAAATTCTTCAAAGTGTTATAAAAGGTTTTACCCGAAAGGGGTTTTTTCCTATATCGATCGTCTATATTTTTCATGCATGATTTGAATGTTTGTCACTTTTAGATGCATGTTTAGGGTCTGATTTGATAGACTCTAATTAAATAAGGTTTTCTTGGAAATTTGCGAATTTAATCAATTATCACACAGTCAAGTTTTTCAATGTTAAGATTACGATTCCACCAAAGTGGTATAGTCTAAAAATTATAAACATTGAACTTTGAGATAAAGTTCAAACACTGTGTTTGGTTTCCTCCAAAGAGTCCATGTATGATTTTTTAATGTTCAGATTAATATTAAAGCGTGGAAAAAGGTCCAATGGGCCGAGTATAATGTATTTGAAGTGGATAGTTATTCCGCACATTAAAAATTCTCTACCCAATATGAAAATGGCGAAGGAAGTTCTTAATAATGTTTAGTAGATATTTCATTAGGATGATAAGTCCATAGCAAGGAGACTAATGGGAAAACTCACTACACTGATATTTTATGGCACTCGTACCATGATCGAGCACATTCTGGAAATAACCAACCTTTCTACTAAATTAAAGAATTGGGAAATGCAATTGGACGATGCTTTTTTTTTTAAAACAAAATAATTTCTTATTCAAATAGATGAGGAAAAACAACCTTTTCTTGGGGGCTCACAAGAAAATGATAAAAACATTACAAATATTTGCGATGCTTAGACCTAAATGCAGGAGGCATGAGATTATATTTAAGAAAGTTTTTCTGCTATTTGCTTAAGGCCGAAAAAGCCCATGCTCACCCTTTCCCAGAGGAGTTAACATCAATAGACTTGGATTCGAAAGAACTACCCTTTATATTATCGCCTGGAGTCACTTTGGTTACAAATGGAGTCGTACCTTCATAAGCACCCTCCTTTACAAGTTAGGGCTATTTTTCAACACCAAAAGTCATATAAACAATTTCACAAACACTCGGATCAGTACGCACCATTTGTGATAAACTACAACACTATAAAGGACAAGTGGAGTATGGATGGGGTGACGTCTAAACTGCTTCAGGAGGAGGAATGTTTGAAGTAGCAGAAAATTCGGCTAGCTCATTTCCCTATGCTAAAGAATTATGGGAAGAAGAATGCACCGAAGAATACGACTAGGAAGGGCATAAAATGAGGCCATCATAGTGAATCTAAACCAGTGCCAAATCCAGTGACGAATTAGTAAAATGAGAAGAATGTAAAGTGTCACTTTAGTAAAAGAGTGGGCATTTTTAGAAGGATTTCCATTGGCTTTAGTATATTTCGAATAAAATGTTTCTTCAAATTCTTGGATTTTAGATTCTGATTGAAGCACGCATGTTCCACATCCTTACAAGGATAACTTTCAACCTAGAACATAAGACCAAATGAAGTTTTTTTTTATACATGGGAAACAGGAAGACAACCAAAGTTGAAGCCATTGGCCCTTTTAGACTTGTTTAGGATTCCACATTTATTTTAGATTTAAAAGCACTCTTTATATTTCTAGTCTTTCAAAAATATTAATTTCCTTGGCAGGATGTGATATTGATGATTTTTCATTTAAATTTAAGAATAAAGGCTTCAACTTATTCAATGGTCTTAATTACGTTGCATCTGGTTTTATGATTTATGGTTTGCATCAAATTAATTTGGATAATTTTTTTAACATGCATTACTTACCATGCAACCCAACTGTGGAAGTAAATGTTCTTTAGTTGATGATAATTCTTCTTTCTTATGGCATAAAAGATTAGCACACACATCCAAGGATAGAGTTCGAAGACTCGTAAGAGATGGGATTCTCCCTTACCTAGATTTTAGTAATTTTGGTGTATGTGTAAATTGCATTAAAGGAAAGAAAACCAAACATACAAAGAAAGGGATACACAAGAAGTAATGATCTCCTAGAAATAATACAAATTGACATTTGCAGTCCTTTTGATGCTCCATCCTTTGGTGGAGAAAAAGTAATTTATCACCTTTATTGATAACTTTTCACATTTCTAATCTATTTATACTCTGCATGATTAATCTCAATCAATTAAGTTTGTTGAAATTTATATAACAGAAGTTGAAAGGAAAATACGTAAAAAGTGAAAATGATTAGGTCTGATAGGGTTGGTGAATATAATGGGAAATACAACGAAACAAGACAACATATTGTCCCGTTTGCTAAGCTCCATGAAAATTTAGGTATAGTTACACCATAAACAATGACGGGTACACCCATGTAGAATGATGTGGATAAAAGGCGTAACCGTACACTTATGGATATGATTAAAAGCAGGATGGGTAATATTAATCTAACATTATCCCTGTGGATTTATTCTCTCAAAAATGTTGTATATATCTTGGATATGGATCCTAGTAAGTCTATTATTTTTTTTATAAATAAAGTAAGTCTATTCCAAAGTCTCCTTTCGATCTATAGATAGGAATGAAACCTAGTTTAAGACACCAACATGCTTGGGGTTGCCCAGTGGCAAAAATATTTTTTAATGCACGTGAAAAGAAAGTGGCTCCCAAGGCTATTAGTGTTTTTTTCCCTTTGGTACACATAAAACTCAAAGGGGTATAGATTTTAGAGCCCTAACCATAACACTAGCATAGTTGGAATTTATAATTCTAAATTCATTGAGAATGGCGAAATCAGTGGTAATGAGAAAGTTAAGGAAGCATCTATTCAAGAAGTTGGGATATCAATCTCCTTACCCTGATTTCATAATGAAGTTTTTGTTCCAAATCATGTTTCTTTAAGTAACAATAATGAACAACAAATTAATAATCAACAATCCATTAATGAATCACATGATGAAGCCACCTTGAAACTATCACTAATGAAATCTGTTGTAGAAAAACCATTTGAAACAACAGTAAGAATGCCTCAAAGACCTAGAAGACCACCTATTTTAGATGATTATGTCGTGTATTTACAAGAATCTAAATTTAACATAGAAGATATATATGATCCACTTACATATCAACAAGCCATTGATAATAAAAATTCTGAAAAATGGATTGATGAATAAAAGATGAATTAAAATCTATGTACTATAATAAAGTTTGAGAGTTGGTCAATTTGCCTCAAGGATGTAACATAATCAGGAGTAAGTGTGTGTTTTAGACCAAACACGATCAAAGGTCAATCTTGAGCAACATAAAGAAAGACTTGTAGCCAAAGGTTTTCATCAAAAATAATGCATTGATTATAATGAACCATTCTCTCTTGTTTCCAAGAAGGACTCACTCATAATTATTATGGAATTATTAGCGAAATATGATTTAGAGATTAATCAGATGGAAGTCAAAACGACTTTTTAAAATGGGAGTTTAAATGATGAAGTCTATATGGCACAACCCAAAGGCTTCATTATTGACGGTAAAGAGGATATTCCATGTCTGTTAAAGAAGTCAATATTTGGACTTAAACAAGCTTCTCGACAATGTTACCTGACATTTCATAATACCATTACCTCTGTTGGTTTAAGAAAAACATTGTGGATCGGTGTATATACCTAAAGATTTGTGGGAGTAAGTTTATGTTAATGGTTTTATATGTTAACGATATATTGATAGTCAACAATGATCTTGGTTTGTTACGGGATACTAAGAACTTTCTTTCCCAAAACTTTGAAATAAAAGATATGGGTGAGGCATCCTATGTAACCGGGATAGAAGTATCTAGGGATAGATCACGTGGATGGTTAGGATTGTCTCAAAAAGATTACATTAACAAAGTTTTGGAGAGATTTACATTGGCTATTTGTGGTTGTGTTACTATTCCAATTCTAAAAAGAAACAAATTCATCTTAAGTCAATGTCCCCACACTACACCATAATAGTTATTTTGCAACTAGTAAAATATTTAATTTGTAAGTGTTTATAACACTTAGAAGATTTACAATGATTTTGGACACTTACAAAGGTTATAGGTGCTCAAAATAATTATTAAATTTGTGGTTTTATTACTACCCAAACCTAAAAGTGTAAGATAGTCCCCAAAAAGTGTAATCAAAATTAAAATCTAACATAATTTTCCCTCCCTTCTCATTCCCTCCCCTTTCGTCTCAATTCTCCTTCCATCTACTATTCACAAAATCGCAATGTTAGGGTTTTGTTTTTCTGCTTCTTCCTTCTTCTCCAGCAGGTATAACGCTCAAGTTCAGACATCACTACAAGAAAAACAATCATTTATGTCAGTAAAAAATTGACATAAATGACCATTTATGCCAACTTTAGAATTTTTTAAAATTGACATATAAATCCTTGAAAAAATGTTCATAAAATTGACAAATAATATCATATTTATGTCAGTTTTTAAGAACACACATAAAAAATACGGTATTCAACTTGTTTTTAATCACATTTTCACGAAAAACTGACATAAATAAGATCACATTTATCACATTTTTAGTAATTTTATGACAGTTTTTTCAAAACTGACATAAATGTTGATATAAAAATTAAAAATAAAATAAAATAATTACTCCATTAATAGACAACTATTATTTTAGGATAAATCAACCCTTTTGCCGTCAATTTTATCATATTGTAAATAGATAATAACTAAGGTTATAAATATCACTAACTTAATATACATCAAGATATTTACAATAAAAAAATATTGATGTGAGCTACATCATATCTAAAAACTAGCTAGTATGTGAGCTACGTGATGATATCCAAAAACTATCTAATGTCTAGTTATCAACGTGATAATATCCTAAAAATAGTGATGATACATCACAATATCCAAAACTAACACTGCGAAACTACATCATAAGATCCACAATCCAAAATAATACTCAAGCTAGGACATTATCGAATGCAACACTCGATCAAGTTTATTCTCGACGCTATCCAACCCAAAATGAGTAACCCTGCAATCAAATATAATCAACATACTTTTCATCAAAACACAATCATCTCAACAAATTATCATTATGACATAAAAAAATATAATTATTCGGAAGTACCTAATGTAACACCCTGTATTTTTGGAGAATATGTAAATTAATTAAATTCGTAATTTAGGAATTTTTTTAATCTGAAAAAATTATTTAATTCAGTAATTAAGATTTAATTAATTCAGTTTAAGTTTAATTTCACTGTACCGTATTTTGAGATGGAAATAAGAGGATTTATAAAGTGACGCGGATGGTGATTTTGAGGTCACAGTTGATTCCGAAAAGGTCGAAATAGTCAGAATAGTATACTCGGGTATATAGTTTGGGTCCCGGGGTGATTTTAAATGAACTCGACACCGTTTAAGGGCATTTCGGTCATTTAAGAGCTTAGGATTAGAGGAACTCCAAAAATTGTAGGTTTATATCTGGCCATTAGATTGAGGGGCTAGAGTTAACACAAATCTTAAGGAAGAGAGGCCACATGAGAGGAAGAGGAGAAGAAAGCCAAAGATTCTTACACCATTTTTTGCCCAAACTCGACGGAATCGAGATCAAAACGAGGAGAGAACATATATACATCATCCAAACGAAATTAAGACATGCTATTAAGAGGAAAGTGTTTAAATTTCATTTATTTTAAGCATGTTATAATACCCATGTAGAGTAGCATTTGATTTACATGTTTTTGGAAGGATCAATATGAATTTTGGTGGGTATAATCCATGAATTGAAGTAGGGATGCATATATAGATTTTCCTTTATGTTGGTAACACAAAATCAAAGGGGTTGGGATGATTTATATAAATGAAATCTGGGTTTCTTGATGAATAAACTTTAAGAACACATAAACTAGGGTTTTATGAGATTTTAAAGATAATTAGATCATGGATCGAATTCGTGATGAATTAATGTTAGTTTTACATTGGAAACCATCCCTATATACTTGGATTATGTTTAGATATGTTGGTTGGAAATTTGGTGAATTTTCATGAAGATATGAGAAAGTTATCATGTTGAGAAATTGTAAAAATGCAATGTTGAACAAGACCTGCAGAGCGAATCAATTCAGACCAAGGCCGAATTGATTCGGCTGCCCAGATTTGGATAATTTGGCCTTTTTGTTTATGTATCCCCATGAATTCAATTACGATTAACTTTGGTGATGGTTTAGTAATTATGTAAGGTATTAGGGGAGGTCTGTAGGCATGGAGTTAAGGCTCGATTGATTTATTGAGGGATAATTGGGGGTGATTGAACCAATGAAAGTAAATTGAGTGAAATGGGGCATCGAAAACTTAGAATTTGGATTACGAGAAGAGTAATGGATATTCTATGACTATACCAGTAGTAGAGAGAGGTGTAGCTACTGAATGAACTTAGGGGGGTAACTATGGGCCCTTCGGGCAGAGAATAATACTCGAGAATATATGATAGAGAGTGATATTAAGAATTAATTATACGGTGAGTATTCGAGAAATAAATACTACGTACTGTAATACCCCGTATTTTTATGGCTTTTAAATTTAGGGATTTATTAAATTGAATTGAGATAAATTAATTTAATTTTAATCCAGAAAGTTGCTTTAAATATTTACTAGCGTGACGAGAGTTAGTAATTATTGGAAATTTGTTGAATGTTACTGCATGAGTACAGTAATATATAAGATTGATTTTATTAAATTGTCACATGTGAATAAAAAGGCAATTATGGAAAGATTAAGTCGGGACGCGCCTGTGTCGTGTCAGGACTAAATTATTATTATATAAAGTGAATAAATTATAAGTTGCCCGTATGGTCATTTCGAGTGCGCCAAAGTGTCTGGAACGGTCGAGATAATCAAAATAATATACCCGGGGGTTTAGTTTGGGTCTCGGGGCGTTTTTAGGCTTAATTAGCACCCAGGAAGAGCGTTTTGTACATTTCGTAATTTTGAGTAATTAAGCCCACGAATTTGCTAAGGTTATATCAGATGGTTGGGGTTGTCTTCTAGGGTTAGCATAACCAAAAACCAAAGACGGCCATTGGAGAGGAAGAGGAGAAGCTTTCCAAGGAGCTCTAGGCCAAGAACTCCACCGTTTGCACCGCCGTCACCGCCAAAGTGTAGATCGCGCAACGAGGAACGCAACCACACAACTTTCTCCACAAACCAGAATCAAAGATTTCCAGGAAAGTATCTATCTTGCTTTCTTTTAGTTAATGCTTCAATTATATTAGTCTAGGATTGATTAGAATTAGTGTTCTTGAAATAAAACATTAATTGGAGACAAAAATTTACATATTGTAGAGGTAAACATCATATTCTGGAAATCCATTTCACATGTAGAGGTTGAACCACGAATTTCCATTGGGTTAGTGGAAGAAAATCTGGAAAAAGAATGGAAAAAACTAAGATAAAGAAAATATTAGGGTTCTTGAGATTTATATAGATTTTACCCTTTTATTTTGTTATACTTGATGAAAACTCGCGTGTTTTACGTAGGATATTGTTTATATGGGCATACAACACTTGTAGTATAAGTGGTTAGGAGTTTGGGACTGAAATATGATGATTTGGATGAGTTTTGAGTAAGATTTTCGTAGCTGGGTTTTCTGTAGTTTCTCCATAACTGCTTGATCGATCGATCGAGCCCAGAGCATCGATCGATCGACAGATCGATTGATCGATCCCCTTTCATCGATCGATCGACCCCTCCTGGAAAATTGTATTTTCACCCGTGTTAGCTTAATCCGATTTTATGCATAGTAAATCTTGATTAGGGTTGGTAGAACATAATGGAACATAAAAAGGACCAATAGGGTCAAGATAAACCCCGTTAAGTGGGACTTTAATGTGAAGGGAAATAAAGGGTAAACGGGGAGATATTCATACTTGGGAAATCATACGTGCGTTGATTTAATAATCGAAATGTCTAGGAAATTGGACTAGAGGGTAAGTGAGGGCCTACTAAAATTGTACTTAGGTAAAGAGAATACTTCGAGAGACGAGAAGTGAGTTTGGAATAACTTAATTACGAGAATAAAATGAACGAGTCCATTATACGAGTTAATCGAGTAAAATGTATTAAGAACGGATAAACATAGCCATGGGTCGTGGGCGCACCTAACTTACAAATGTGAATAGTTAAATATCTATATGACTGTGTGATTATTCATATATCCTATATACGTGTAAAAATCATGCCCGCGCTACTTGCTATTACTGAGGTTACCGTGCAGGGACAGTCTTATCTCGATGGGACCTTTATGGGGGATATTGACTTGTACCCTGGAACATAGGAATCCTTGGTACAGGCTATCTGATAGATAGTCAGACGGTCCTAAGAGACGTGAGGGTATGTGCTGACCTCTTAGTGACTTGGAACTATGCTTCGTCTCAATTATGATGTGTTTCGTGTTGATGCGGTTCGAGAGTGATTCCGAACTAGTAATCCCTTAGTACGAGTGATACGGAGACTTGATAGCAGAGTATGACAGCACCATAGTTTGTATGTGGGGTGCAGGTAGTATATATATATATATATATATATATATATATATATATATACATTATATGAGCAATTGGTATATATATCTACTTATATATGGAAACTTTGCACCATAGATTTTATGTGGGGTGCCGTTAGTATATACATTATATGTGTGACTAATATATATACGTATATCTATATGGGAACTTTATATTGTGCGTATAAGTAGTTAGGAAATGAATAAATGCTTCACTATAAGTATTCGGAAACTTTATAACGCTACGAAGTTATTCTAAATAACGTAAGAAATCTTGAAGAGATAGATTTTTTTTAAAGTGTATCATAACCTTAATTTCACGTGATAAGACTTATGGAGATTAAGTTAGAGAGACATATGAGATTCATTAGTACGGTAGAAGTGCACACTAGATGAGAGGTGAGAATTCTTAAGAGAGTGTCGCATACTAATATGATTGTTGCATTAGCCGGTAAGAATTTTAAATACTTGCTAAACTATTTTAAAACTGTTTTACAATCGGGATCTGACCCGTTTGTTGTTATCTCTTCTCTCTTGTGTGTGTGTGTATATATATATATATATATATATATATATATATATATATATATATATATATATATATATATATATATATGTATGTATTACAGGTGCCCAGCCACGCGGGCGTAATGCTTAGGGTTCTTTGGATGGAACGTGATGTAGCTTTTGTGGGAGTTGTAGACCATTTCTTAGACGACCTCATTGTTGACTCCACTTTTAGTTCTGTTTTATCCAGTTGGGCATGTGTCGCCCTTTTCCCTTGTCCAAAGATTGTAATTCATTTACTTTCAGTATTTTTACTTCAGGATTTATTACTGTCAGGATGTTTTCCTTTGGTGTTTTAAAGTTGGGATTTGTTATTTGATTGTTAAATTCTTGAATGTTCATTTACATTCTTATTATTAATGTGTGTCTCTTAAACTATTAATTGTCAAAGGTTTTATAATTGGATTCAATAAAATGGAAATAAGGTTTTAAATGGTTTTGACACTTAGCTTAATTATTTAGGGTGTTTAATTTGAAATTTTAAATTTGGGACAGTGATGCTAAGAATGAACCAACTGTTCACCTTGATTTTAATTTAATAAAGGATTGATCGCTCGATATTTAATTAGGCGGGGGGTCACAGGTGGTATCAGAGCATCAGGTTCTAGTGTCCTTTAGGATTTGTGCGACTTATTATGCTTCTAGCGTTGCTTTGTTTGATATAGAGCCCTATGTTTAGGATTGTTGATTTCTATGATGAGATTTCGTTCCCCTGCTATAACGTATGTACATTAGTGAATTCTTATTTCGTTCGGAGGTGTGCGTGTGCCGAGTGATGACGGATGTGAGATGAGGGCCGTTAAGAGGACATCAGGAGGCAGGGCTCAGTTGAGGTTGTAAAGTATATTCGAGGGTGATGATCGTAGTCGAGGTCACCCCCATTATGGCACGAGAAGCCAAGACTGGAAAGGTGGTGACTAAGGCGCAGCCATGATTTCCAAATGCTGCTATAGTCGAATGAGGTGTGAGAGTAAACTCACCCAACGTGTTACAAAACGTGTAGAGAACTGTGAGTGAGAATTCTAGAAATGCGGGAATTGTGTGTGTTTACCAAAGGAGGTAAAGTATCCAAAGGTTTAGATATAGGACGGAGTGAGGCTAACTGAAAGTGAAAATTAAAAAAAAGAATCTTGGCTTGTCGGAACGAAGTTATAATGGTGGGAGTCAACCACCAATTTTAAAAGTTGATTGCTATGCCTATATGATAACCTTAGGTACAGTTTTGACCGTGTGTTCCTTCATCAGATGTTCAGGATTAGAAGTGAATGTTGTCCTGAACTCATCACAGGAGGACGTGATAGGGGTCCATTTATGATTATGAATCTAAACCGTTAGCGAATCTTGTATCGAAAAATGTAGATACAAATGGAGGAGAGGACTCCAAGTGGGAGATCGACTCATAATAATAGTTGATAACACTTAAAAATGGAATTCTGCTGGACGGTCGATTCAGAGGTTGATAATGTCGTACTTTGTCAATGAAGATGATAATGCTTCTTGGGTGGGAAGCTAAAAGAATCGAAGAATTTAGTCAAGAATAAAGCTATATACAGCAGTGGTAGTGTAGCACCACAAGGGGGTGTGAATACATGTTAGGGGACCCATTTAAATGATTCGAATAGCTAAATTCTTACCAAGCGATGGTGAACTCAATAAGGACTATTGTAGCCGGTAGCATGTTCCGTAATGCCAACAAGGCTAAGGGAACAACGGGGGGGGGGGGGGGGGGTAGCCAACAGGAATCGAGCCTACCAAACTCCGAGAGAAGTACAATCCTAGTATGGTTAGTATGACAGGTGATAAGTGGATTATGTGTAGAGGTATTTTGTGTAGAGTGGAATCTCATGCGTTAATGTTTTCCCGAAGTGAGTAAAGGGACAAGGATATGGTACCTAGTAAAAGTCAACCGATTAAAGTAGCTTTGTTTTGTTTAGGCAGGCGTGTTACATCTGGAGATCATTTGTGCAGTCAATGCGATTGGTAAGGAAGAATTATAAGTTTTATCCTCATAGGAGGAAGCGTGTTTTATGTGACTCGAGCGAGTCGCTATATTTTTTTCATTGCTAGATTAATATGTGAGATGATTTTAGTGCGTATAATTATAAACGTTACTATTATGTGAATATTTTTCCCTAGTGTACCGGGATTTTCTTTAGTGCTATTTGCGGAGGATGAATGAGTATATTAATAGTGTTATATACTTTATTGAGGTTACTCGTTTTAGCGATGTGATATGCGAGTATCATATCATCTTTGTTACAACGTTATAGAAATGGTTAGTACGATAGTGGGCAATTATTACAAGGCTATCTGAGTGGTTGCATTAGTGCATCATGTTTTGTTCTGGCGAGGCCTCACCTGCGAGAGGTTCGGACTCGCACTTGTATGATCTATCCTAGAGACTTCGGAGGGGATAGTGGTCTCGAGATATTCGATACCGATGTGTGTAGGGACTTTGTTATTATGATTCAGTATGTATGGAGTTTATTGTTGAGCGAAAAGATTTAACTCAGTATTATGATTAGCACTCAAGACTTAGTGATAGGAAGAGTGCATTATCATACTTATGCTGTAGAGATATAGGAGTTAAGATTTATACCCCTATGATTAGGGAAAGGAATTTTGAGAATCCCGATTGTATATATTCGAGGTTTATGGAATACAAATTACCACCAATATTGAACGATAGTGCAATTGGCAAAATGTTCTTTGTTAAGTGTAATTACGGGAGGAGATGTAACTTTTCTGTCAAGAGACGGAATAAAGGGGTATATGCTATGGACGGAGGGCCTAACGGATTTCAATAATCGACAATGCTAGGTAGTAGTGTATCGGGGGGGTTCTTTGTTTGGATTTCGCTTTGTGATACATCCCACGTATGAAACTTAACGTAAGGTTGGAATTAGGGAGATGTTCGATCATTAGTCCGTGAGTTCGGTACCTCGATCGTACTAGGAGTAGGTAATTATATCTATAAGTTAGAAGTTGGATTATGATTTAAGGCTAGTGGACCTGGCTATGTGGTAAGAAAGCATTGAAAGTTATCACCACGAGTTGAGGGGTGGAGCGATGTTAAAGAGGATTTAAAAATTTTGATTTCTAGGGTGATTGAGAGTACCCAAGTGTGGTGACCGCGTTAGGAACACTAAAGAAATAAAGAGTTGGGATGATTTTTAGCGTGGATTATCTGGAAAGAATCTTTGATACAAAAGAGATGACTTGTATTTATTTTGATGAATAAAGCGTTAGTGATTTATTTTGGTTGTTGTACCTATTCGGGAAAATTATTGTACTTATCTGATGAAGTTTGAGATTAGTGGTTTCTCTTTTGTTGTCATGGAATTTGGATGCCCTATTCCTTATATTTTGTTGAATTTGGGTAGTTCTATAGATGAGTAGCGCGCCGTTCGCTCTCCCAAGGCGGTCAAGGTAGTACAAAATGTGGGCATCCTGGTTAGCTGACGTTAAAATCGTATGAGTTGAAGGAACGTGGTAATAGACGTGTGGAATATAATGTTTGTGGGACTAACATAATGAGGCGGAAGTGGTAGAGTGGATTAAGCGCCACATGAAGAACAATAATTCATATATACAAGTGCGATTAGAGTAGCACACATGAATTTGGTTGGAAGGCTGTGGGAAGCCATTTAAAAAGGGATATTCCTTGAGAAGAGTAGAATTTAATTATTATGGAGAACACTCGGAGCGGAGATGTAATTAGTCAAATGTGGAACGAATTGCGCATACAAAGAGTGATGATGTTAGTATGGTATAAAGATCCAGAAGTGCGAACCGTGGAGAAAAGTGCATGGGTCAAAACTTTCGGTATACACCAATGAAGGAAGGGGAGTATTAAGTGCCACTTAATGGGAGACTTTTCAAGGAAAAATCGATGTTTAGGGGGACGTAGTGAGTAGTCTTTGCATGAACCACCCATAGGTAGAGTTCGGTTGGAATAGGAGAATTAACCAGAGAATTTTGTGTCTATCGACAATACATGTAATTGGAAGAGGTCGGGTAAGTCGGTAAAGTTTCTTGGATGAGTTGCCATCCTCAAGGCAAGATCAAGGGTTCATCCGAACATGTGAATTGAGTCGTCCAAGAAGGAAGTGGTTGATATTTCTTTGGGGTGGTTTATAATATTAACTAGTATTATTTTCTGAATCGGGATGAGATTTGTGAATCCCACCTTCGATATGGGATTTCAGGAACCAGCGGAGTTAATGTTTCGTTTCGAGTAGGATGTATCACCCTTAGCCAGGGAGAGGCACACGGTGATTAAAGATTAGTGGAGCCCATGAAAGAAATTTTGGAATCTTAGTACGGTGATTTCAGGAGTGCTCTGTAGAAGCACTCGTACCTATTTGTCATGAACGAGATGCTTATTGAGGATTTTGTGTGTGGGAAAAACCTTAACTATTCTCTCTCTGTATTTTTAGAGGTGAGAGGTTGACCAAAATTTTGGATTCGGTCGAGTTAGAGTCGGTCGAACAAGAGTGTTCAGATGTTCGTATGTTTCCTCTCAGAATGGGAGTTTTGTGTTTAGATAAATTCGTGTAGTTGTCATGTAGTGAGGTGCGACCTCCCAATGATAATGAAATAATAGGAATTGATAATGTATGGGCGTGACCTATGCAAATGTTGTCGGTTAGGAGCACCATGTGAAGTGTCTCCAATGAGAGTGTTACACAAGCTTGCTGTGAGGCGAGGGCTATAGGGATTGAGCGCCTTACTATGTAGATAGTTTGCATACTAATAAGGTATCCAGAATGGTTTACCAGGTAAGAATTGTTTTTTGAATTTCGGGATGAAATTCCGTTATTAGGGGGAAGTATGTAATACCCCGTATTTTTATGACTTTTAGATTTAGGGATTTATTAAATTGAATTGAGATAAATTAATTTAATTTTAATTCGAAAGTTGTTTTAAATATTTACTAGCGTGACGAGAGTTAGTAATTATTGGAAATTTGTTGAATGTTACTGGATGAGTATAGTAATACATAAGATTGATTTTAATAAATTGTCACGTGTGAATAAAATGGCAATTATGGAAAAATTAAGTCGGGACGCACATGTGTCGTGTCAGGACTAAATTATTATTATATAAAGTGAATAAATTATAAGTTGCCCGTATGGTCATTTCGAGTGCGCCAAAGTGTCTGGAAGGGTCGAGATAATCAAAACAATATACCCGGTGTTTAGTTTGGGTCTCATGGCGTTTTTAGGCTTAATTAGCACCCCGGGAGGACGTTTTGGACATTTCGTAATTTTGAGTAATTAAACCCACGAATTTGCTAAGGTTATATCAGATGGTTGGGGTTGTCTTCTAGGGTTAGCATAACCAAAAACCAAAGACGGCCATTGGAGAGGAAGAGGAGAAGTTTTCCAAGGAGTTCTAGGCCAAGAACTCCACCGTTTGCACCGCCGTCACCGCCAAAGTGTAGATCGCGCAACGAGGAACGCAACCACACAACTTTCTCCACAAACCAGAATCAAAGATTTCCAGGCAAGTATCTATCTTGATTTCTTTTAGTTAATGCTTCAATTATATTAGTCTAGGATTGATTAGAATTAGTGTTATTGAAAGAAAACATTAATTGGAGATAAAAATTTACTTGTTGTAGAGGTAAAGATCATATTCTGAAAATCCATTTCACATGTAGAGGTTGAACCATGAATTTTCATTGGGTTAGTGGTAGAAAATCTGGAAAAAGAATGGAAGAAACTAAGCTAAAGAAAATATTAGGGTTCTTGAGATTTATATAGATTTTACCCTTTTATTTTGTTATACTTGATGAAAACTCGCATGTTTTACGTAGGATATTGTTTATATGGGCATACAACATTTGCAGTATAAGTGGTTGGAAGTTTGGGACTGAAATATGATGATTTGGATGAGTTTGGAGTAAGATTTTCGTAGCTGGGTTTTATGCAGTTTCTCCATAACTGCTTGATCGATCGATCGAGCCTAGAGCATCGATCGATCGACAGATCGATTGATCGACCCCCTTTCATCGATCGATCGACCCCTCCTGGAAAATTGTATTTTCACCCGTGTTATCTTAATCCGATTTTATGCATAGTAAATCTTGATTAGGTTGGTAGAACATAATGGAACATAAAAAGGACCAGTAGGGTCAAGATAAACCCCGTTAAGTTGGACTTTAATGTGAAGGGAAATAAAGGGTAAACGGGGAGATATTCATACTTAGGAAATCATATGTGCATTGATTTAATAATCAAAATGTCAAGGAACTTGAACTAGAGGGTAAGTGAGGGCCTACTGAAATTTTACATAGGTAAAGAGAATACTTCGAGAGACGAGAAGTGAGTTTGGAATAACTTAATTACGAGAATAAAATGGACGAGTCCGTTATACGAGTTAATCGAGTAAAATGTATTAAAAACTGATAAAAATAGCCATGGGTCATGGGCGCACATAGCTTACAAATGTGAATAGTTATATATCTATATGATTGTGTGATTGTTCATATATCCTATATACGTGTAAAAATTATGCCCGCGCTACTTGCTATCACTGAGGTTACCGCGTCGGGACAGTCTTATCTCGATGGGACCTTTATGGGGGATATTGACTTGTACCCTAGAACATAGGAATCCCTGGTACAGGCTATCTGTTAGATGGTCAAACGGTCCTAAGAGATGTGAGGGTATATGCTGACCTCTTAGTGACTTGGAACTATGCTTCATCTCAATTTGTATGTGTTTCGTGTTGATACGGTTCTAGAGTGATTCCGAACTAGTATTCCCTTAGTACGAGTGATACGGGGACTTGATAGCAGAGTATGCCAACACCATAGTTTGTATGTGGGGTGCAGATAGTATATATATATACACATTATATGAGCAATTGGTATATATATCTACTTATATATGGAAACTTTGCACTATAGATTTTATGTGGGGTGCCGTTAGTATATACATTATATGTGTGACTAATATATATATGTATATCTATATGGGACTTTTATACTGTGCGTATAAGTAGTTAAGAAATGAATAAATGCTTCACTTCACTATAAGTATTCGGAAACTTTATAACGCTAAGGAGTTATTCTAAATAACGTAAGAAATCTTGAAGAGATAGATTTTTTTAAAGTGTATCATAACCTTAATTTCACGTGATAAGACTTATGGAGATTAAGTTAGAGAGACATATGAGATTCATTAGTACGGTAGAAGTACACAATAGATGAGAGGTGAGAATTCTCAAGAGAGTGTCGCATACTAATATGATTATTGCATTAGCCGGTAAGCATTTTAAATACTTGCTAAACTATTTTAAAACTGTTTTACAATCTGGCTCTGACCCGTTTGCTGTTATCTCTTCTCTCTTATGTATATATATATATATATATATATATATATATATATATATATATATATATATATATATATATATATATATATGTATGTATATGTATGTATTACAAGTGCCCAGCCACGGGGGCGTCATGCCTAGGATTCTTTGGATGGAACGTGCTGTAGCTTTTGCGAGAGTTGCAGGCTATTGCTTAGACGGCCTCATTGTTGACTCTACTTATAGTTCTATTTTATCCAGTTGGGCATGTGTCGCCCTTTTCCCTTATCTAGTTGGTTTTTGTCAGAGATTGTAATTCATTTACTTTCAGTATTTTTACTTCGGGATTTATTACTGTCAGGATGTTTTCTTTTGGTGTTTTAAATTTGGGATTTGTTATTTGATTGTTAAATTCTTGAATGTTCATTTACATTCTTACTATTAATGTGTGTCTCTTAAACTGTTAATTGTCAAAGGTTTTATAATTGGATTCAATAAAATGGAAATAAGGTTTTAAATGGTTTTGACACTTAGCTTAATTATTTAGGGTGTTTAATTTGAAATTTTAAATTTGAGACAGTGATGCTAAGAATGAACCAACTGTTCACCTTGATTTTAATTTAATAAATGATTGATCGCCCGGCATTTAATTAGGCGGGGTGTCACACCTACGAGTGGTTTTTATTAGTGAGTGTATACTTATATGGATAATATTTTTAGGATGGGTGTATGCCTATACGGATTAATACTATAGGTTGTGTGTGTTTACCTCTATGGAATATACATATGGATAGGTTGTGTGTATGCCTAGTATGTGCTTTTATGTATGTGAACATATCTATGCTACTTGTTATCACAGAGGTCCTGCGTAGTGGGCGATCCTACCTTGACTATTCTAGTGAGGTCTGGATTTGTGCCCCTAAACATACTACTGATAGTAGATAACTATATGAGAGAAATAGTTATGTCGGCAGGTCATTTGGGTACGCTAGGTATGTGCGCAGCCCCAAGGACTTAGTGCTATGTTCACCTCCAATATGTGTTATTTTGATTGATGTCTCGAGGAGACATTCCAAATTGATAGTCCTTGATTTTGTACGTGAGATACATGGACTGGATAGTAGAGTACACAAGAGTGCATCACGGTGGCCAACTCGATGGATGCTATATATATATATATATATATATATGTGTGTGTGTGTGTGTGTGTGTGTGTGTGTGTGTGTGTGTGTAGTGAGACTAGATATTGTATATCTAGAGTAACGTTTAATTTACGTATGTGTGATAGTAGCGAGACTAGATATTATATGTCTAAAGTAAGGTTTAATCTACTTATGTGTGATAGTATTGAGACTAGATAATGTACATCTAGGTTAATCTACTTATGTGTGATAGTTGTGAGACTAGATATTGTATATCTAAATAAGGTTCAATCTACTTAAGTGAAAATAGTAGAAAAGATAGATAGTGAGTATCTAAAGATAAAGTTAGAATGAGAACATATTAGGGTGGTAATAATAATAACATAAGAGTAATGTTAAATATTAGTTATTTGCTAACGTACTGTATGGACGGTACAAGGTAAGTTAATGAGATATTTAATTAAATACTTATTGATAATTAAGGGTATTCTGTAGCGTACTGTATGGGAGGTACGGGGGAATTAGATTTGTTAGTGGTTAGTTAGATACTTGAGACCTAATTAGTTTGGGTAGCAGGACCAGGTGGGCTTAGTAGCAAACGTTAGGTGCACACTACATATGGGAGGGGAGGAACTCAAGGGAGTGTTCACAACCTAACATGTGTAACTGTTCATTTAAATACTTGCTAAATATTTTCAAAAGGACTTGGGCTCTGACCCGTACTTGCAAACAATTTTCAAAACCTTTTAGGTGTCCATCCACAGGGACGCCAAGTTTGATGATCTGTTCTAGGGATGCGTAGCTGCATCACTTATGGATGCTTACATGATTTGGACTTAGTCGCTTCGATTACTTCATTCCTAGCGTAGGATGCAGTTCAATTATTTTAGTTGGGCATGTCACTCCTTAACTATTTCTTTTATTCAGTTTATCAGATTTTGTATTTGTGGACTCAGTTTGTTTTCATTAGATGTTTAGTTGGATTTCAGTATTGGGAACCGATAGTTTATTCGGTATTATTTATTTCAGTTTTTATTTGGTGTTCGGTTCAAATTATTTTACTGCATGGGTGGTTTAGCTATTGTAATTATTTTTCCGCATGTTGTTATTATTGTTTAAATAAAAAGATAAAAATTTAGCACTCGCTTTTTGAATACAAAGGGGTTAGTAAGTTTTAAAAAGTTTTTGACAGTGATGCTAAGAATGAACCATATGAGATTCACGTTTTAATTTGATAAAGGACTGATCACTCGGTATTTAATTGGGCGGGGAGTTACACCTAATATATATAATGTATAATGAATTCTACGAACTCCATTTGAAGTTCATTTACCTCATTCAACGTGTACATCGCTTTATCGAGCAATCTTCTCATCTAAAGAATTAAGGATAGAATTGAATTTATTATTACGATACATAATAGTTAATAACTAAACAATATTTTATATAATAGGATAAAAAGATAAAATAGTGGTAACATAGCCTTATTTCAAATGGTATGGAAGGATCCTACATGAAGTACTTCATGAACTTCAACACAAAATATTCGCAATGAAGAGTACTGATAAGCACCCAAAAGTGTATAATTTATGCCCCGAGGAGATGCATTTTAGTCACTCGTTTTAATTAAAATTGGCCTTATGTCGTATTTTATTATTTTTAGGTCAATACGCAGTTGCGGTACAAATAATGCTAAATCAGTACAATTGCGACTCAATAAAGGTCAAAAGCTTGCATCGAAGAAATCTGAAGAGACCGTGAAGTGAGAACTCCATTCTGAGCTCACCAAGATGTGTTCCGAATACCCCGAACTAGTTCCGTAACCTAAACCTAGCCCAGACCGAGCCCAGTCCATTCCTCGAGCCTGTTGTGTGTTTAGTTTGTATTTCATATTATTTTTAGATTTTTAGTTTGAGTCATTTTTATTTTTTAGGATTTATTTTAGATTTATTTAGAATTTTCTAGAATTTATTTTCTATTTTTCTATTTTTCTATTTCTTTATTTTTATTTTTATTAATTTTAATTTTATTTCATTTTTATTAGGATTGGTTTTTATGATTTTATTTTCTATTTTTATTAGATATTATCTTACTTTAGTTTTATTATATTAGGATTATAATTTTTAGTTTTAATAGATTTTTATTATTTGTGTCTTTTATATATTTTGTTAGTTTTATTATATTTTTTATTATATATATATATATATATATTTTAGAGTCTTTTTAATTTAATAAGTTTATCGTTTTTATTTTATTTTTAGTAGGATTTTATTTTTATCTAATTTTTATTTCTTTTTTTACAAATAAAAACACATACCAAACATCCTACACCTCAAACACCCTCACCCAATATACTCTACACCCACACACACACAACCCCCTCCCACTTCTTCTTCAACCCCACATCTTACTCTCTCTCCTCATACCCTCACCTTAGCTCCAACCCCATTCCCCACACTTGTTTAAACCCACCTACCTCTCACCCCATTTTTGAAACTCACCCACCGTCGGCGATATTCCGATAGGAAAATCGCGGCCCTGTTAGCCCCCGCCGGCGACCTCTCGATCCAACCAATCTCTGGCCATCTCAGGCCCACTGTAAAACCCGAAACTAACACGCTCAGCCTGACTGCCCCGATCGCACCCTCGCCGCTGCGATCGCCAGCGACCCAGCCGGACCCGACCACCTACTCGTCGATCTGCCCCGGCGTCACCACAACCAAACCACGAACTCAACCCTTCCAGTGACCCTACTGTCACAACGCCGACCCGCGAGCTCCAGTCCAAACCCAAGCCCCAACCCAAAATCCAATCCAACCCACGCCAATACCCGAAACCTCCCGCTAGAAAATCGCTGCCAGCTCTAAACCTGAATCAAATCAAACCCAAATCCAAAACAAAATCCCAAGAAAGTAGGCATCCATTATTATCCAACTTGGTCATCTCCAAATCCCACAAAATCTCTTAAGAAACAAACAAGTCGTGGGTATTGTTATTAAAGGGAAGGAGCTACTCACTTTAAAAAAAACTCTCAGCACAAAAGAAGATACGTAGAGAGAGACACAATGTATAATATGTACATACAAAATTCCAAAAAAATACAAAAAAATAGTTTAGCGTTAGAATAATTTTTAGGTTTAGTTTTTAGTCTGCTTTTTATAATCAAGTGCTGAATATTGTGAAGAAGTTGGACGCATGTCAAGGCGTATTTCAAGACAAATTTGTGGAAAAAATTGCGTAGTGTATTTCTACATTCTCTTTTCAATTTATTTCCTTCTTGACATATTATTTATTGTTGTTTATGCACACATGAGAATGTTTGGCTAAACACTCCGTTCAAGGGGTGGGATGCACAACAAATGATATTAATTTAATTAATTAGTTTCATTAATTTTATATTTCTAGGTAAATTAATATTAACTGTCACCAATTAATTTATGTAACGAGATTTAGTAAATTAATTGAACGAATTAATGTTTGAATTTTGGAATCGAACTAGAGATAGGTTTTTTCGATATTTAAATATTAATTCGGTATTGAAATTTGAGGATTGATGTTGTTTTCTTTAAATTTATCCTAGCGGGTAATTTTCTGAAAATAGTGTAGTCCTAATTTTTCATCGTGTGACATTTTTAAATTAATTTTCTGAAAATGATTTTATTAAATTTATTATTTTAACGAGAGTTAGATTATCGATTTAATATTATCTCGAAATATTTCAAATTAGTAAATTGAGAAATTAAAATAATTGAAAATGCAGTGTAATCCCATCTCTTGACCTTCTCACATATTTCACACTCGGTTGCACATTTTTTATTATTTAGTCATTTTATAATTTTTAGCATATATTAGTTAATTTTTACCTTGAAATTGTTTTAAAAAAAAACATTTTAATAAAAAAATTGGAATTGCACCTTTTCACATTTATTGTTTCACCTTGAAAGTTGGATTGATACCCGTGCTTACCGCAATACGTGTTATTTTTAGACAAGTTTTGTAAGTACTCAAGGGAATTTTGAGAGTAGCTTTTGCACAACAACGATACATACGCAAAAAAGCTTCTTATCAAATGGTGTCGTTGCTGGGGACGAAAAAGATTCTTATCAAATGGCACCGTTGCCGCTTTCTTGACGTGGAGACATGATTGAAGACTTGTAATTTTATTTATCTTTTTTAGTGTACTTCTTCCTCCTCCCTCCTCCCTCCTCCTTAGACTGGTTGTATAGGATTTTTTTTAAGATTGTATATTTATTTGGGGTGCATTTTGACACCGATTTTTTGTAATAATTATTCATTAAAAAAAAAGAGAAAAGGGAAACCGGACAAGGTAGAGAGAGGGCGTCCAAAGGCGAGAATTTTGAAGCCTCTCTACTTTGGGTCGGTAGGACTCCCGGGGATGACTGAGATAGGCGAGATCTCCCCCCGATCGTCTCGACTCGATCTTCACCCCACGTGTGTAAAAACTGTGGGAGGTACAATTTTTTTATCCCTCGCGACTCTCCTGTCAGCGAGTTCATTTTTTGTATGATTAATTGGTCCTATGTGCTTTTAATTTCTGCATCGCACTTAAATTGAATGGTTTGATGAATTAATTTACCTAAGACCTGGACCTGGTCATTGCAACGAGAATGGATTTCATCACCCGACTCACTCGCTTATCCATTGTGTGCTACCTTAGCTGTCATTAAATTTAAAATCAATCAACTAGCTAGCCCCGTAGGAACACATTTTTGCAACAGGCGATCACAAAGATAAATTCCGAGAATTTTCGTCGCCCGCGGGCTTAATTCAAATTTGACTACCCCTCCCACTAATTTTGAAGATAATAATTAGCTACGTGCTCGTTAGGATTTTTTCTTGACTCATGTGTGTCCAATTCCATTCTTTAGGTAGTCGATTTTAGTTAGTTCGACCAAATCAAGAGTCCAATTTTTCCCATTTTTCGAAAAATACCAAAAATATTTTCTTTTTTTTTTCAAAAATCCCAAAAAGATTTTCCTTTTCTTATTTTCAAAAATCACAAAAATATTTTATTTTATTTTGAAAAATATTTAAAAACCGAAAAATATTCCTCTTATCATGGCCGCAGAACGTCCTTTACGGGAATACTTTGGCCATTTCACAATTCTCTCGAAGTTTGTTTGCTGATAAGCCCGAATCGAACCTTCATTCATTAATTGTTGGCTTTAACTCTCACACGCACATCGTTGATACTCATGTGTTGTCCATGCAGACATCTCATCTTCCACCACCTCCGGTGACGAGTGTCAACCCATCACATGCTTCGCCGTGCACATACTGCTTTCTTAGCGATCACTTGTCCCATGAGTGTCCATTTATATTCTCTACATCTGAATCCACCTCGGAACATGTGTATCCCTATGACACTATTTTGGACCCACCCTCGACGTATTGTCACGACATATCTAATGTCGAGGGGTACGAGTACCTGAGCTATTCATGGAGGCCTGATCATCCTTCCATGCAATATGAATCCCAACACCATGTTGTGGATCCTTACGGTTTCCAACAGTCGTCATCGCCACCTCGTGCACCTCATACCTATCAGTCCCCTTCATGCTGATCACACTTTTTTCCTTCATGGAGATGCTTCTCCCGTGAATGCTACAATTGACCCTGCTCCACACACTTCATATGCGTATTCTCCACATCCTAGTGTTTCTAGCGAGTTGTGTCCACCTCACCCACCGCCGCCACCCGCCACCACTTCACCACTACCTTGCACATCCGCTCTCGAAAGTCTTTTGCACAAGTTCGCGCACACTCTTCAATATCAAACTGAATCACTTCAAAGGCTTGAACAATGATTATATGACTTTGAGTGTGCGAACGAGACGGATTCCATCCCAAGTCGACCCTTTATTCCACCTACGTGGGATGAGGATGTGTCGTCTTGTGCTACGGATTTTGAGTGTGACCAACCCTATCTTCTTGAGAATCTCGACATTAAGACCACTTCGTGGTCCGGAACCCAAGTTGACAATTGTGTTGACGTATCCCTTGATTATGAGACTGATCCTACACCTTCCTACCCTCTCGAACCCACCATAGAAGTTCACCTTTCCCCTTCCATAAAATCCTTATTTATGCCTGAGCATACACATATTGATCCCACTGCGTGTGTTCCCAAGGAACCACTTCATCCTAGGTTAGCTCCGGCTACTAGTGCTCACCATTTTCTTGATATTGAATCCAAGAAGGTTTCTATCCCTCTGGATATGGATCCTATCCCACCATGCTTGGCTCTCGTTGAGTCAGATATTACTGTTGATTCATTTATCTCGGATTTGGAAGCCTTGTTAGATTCTACCACCACTGCTGGTGACACATTGGTGGATAAGTTGCTCACTCCCTCGTTCACTTTCACACCTCCTCCTACGAGTGCCCTTAAGGATCACTCTGAGCCTCGTGCGGAGTGTGTCTCCCCTACTCGTGAGTTAGATCATCTTCACCCACCCTTTGTCCCACCCGATCCACCCACTGTCCCTTCCACCCCACCACTTAGTTTGGACCTCATTATTGCACCTCACCTGTTCACATCTAAGCATTTAGGTCCTCACCTCTACCCACCCTCCACCTTAGTGCTCCACGATCCCATTTGTCCACTTTTCATCGACACCACTATCTATGAGAGTATTTGTGCTACTCTTATCCTTCGTGACACCGAGCGTGTTACTCTATGCACACCACTTCCTTGTGATGTTGAATTTTTTCATCTATCGCTCCCTGGTGTGTCACGGCATGACCATTATCATCGTCCATTTATAGAATGGTCATGCATTTTTATGAGGCCCACCCCATCATTATTAACAAACCATTCTTCCTCCCCATTCAATTAGAGCACCATTCTTATAGGGCCCTTGTTGACCTCACTTTTATGCTCAATAAGGCCCGTGATCGGTGCCTGTTCACCCTCATCCTTGCTCATCTTCGTCTTACCCTAATATCCACCCACCCCTGGTCCATTGATGCTTTGCATCGAGTGATGCACTTTGCCATACAAGTGCATTGATCTCTTTTAGCCTTTATCCAACAAGACTGACGCTTCAGTCGTATTTGGGGGTGACTCTCATCACCCATTTTTTTCTGCCACCCGCACTTTCATAGATCTTATCTTTAGGGTGAGATTGGTTCGGTCTGGCTAAAGACGTTAAACTTAGCGCTACCGGGAGGCAACCCGGTGTTACCTATTTCTGAGTATGAGTCTTATCCTGTTTGGGGGTGGTGTTTCACACCACCCAATGCTTTTCACATGCTTGATAGACTTGTACGTTTATGTGTCGCATCTGTTCTTCAGGTTTCATCTATGCTCCATCATGTGGTACATTTTCATTAGCGATTCATTATGGTAATATCTTTCCTCCATTGTGCTTTTATTTTTATATATGGTTTTAAACATCGAGGACGATGCTCTCTTTTGTTTGGGGGTGGAAAACTTATCAAAATCGTACCTCTTTTAAAAAAATTTAGAAACAAGTGATTTTAAAAATTTTGTGCAGTTAAATTTAAATTTTTATGATATGATTTGTCTATCATCCCTCTTTTAGAAATCTCGAAAGATCCGCGTTCGACCTAAAATCGCGTTTTTTACAATAAATTAATTAATACCTGTTAAAGTGTACTTGCACCATGAATTTCTAAACTCGGCAATTTGCACTATCACGTATATAATCAAAAGTTGAAGAGTAACTATATTCTTAAGAAAGCCTAAAAGATCACTAGTGGCGACTTAAACTCGTGAGATTTGAGCTTTTCACCTTTTTGAGGGAGTCACAAGTTGACGTAACTTTCTTTGGGTACTACATTTAGTCGTTGCATGATCTCATTATTTTTTCAAATTTGGCTTAATCACTGAGAATGACATTACTTTCGAGTTGTAAGAAACATGTGTCTTATAGTTTGTCCCGAGCACTAAACTGATTTTGCCATACACTTACCATTTTCCCTATCACATTATCATTCACCCATTATCATTTTCCATATTACCCTTATCCATATGTACCAAATACCATCCATCATTGCCATCATTTTTGAGGAAATGAGTGTTTGAAATTATAAATGTAAATTATCTTCATTTTCGTTATGAAAACAAAAATGTATCGCAATAAAAAAAGGTAGAAAAAGAAGCAAAGAAAAAAAAACTAGAAAAGAAGTAAAAGAAAATAAAGATGCGATCATAAGTTCAAAAGATGAAGACAATAGTCAATCAAAGTATGTCACACTCTTCTCAAAAACCCTATCATTCATCTTCTTCATTTTATTATTCCCTCATACCTTACATAAGCCCCATTTTCACCCTTGGTAAAGTGATCGGGCAAACGAAAAGATTATATGGTAAATAACTCGACATTCTCAATATAGTGGTTAGCATTCATTCGTGAGATCGGATTTCTTTCATATATCCGTCCTTTCTTATAAAGTATGTGAGACGTCTGAACTTGTTTACATTTACTCGCCTCCTCACACATTAGAGAGACACACTTACCAAATTCTCATAGAGTTCTATTCAGAGAGATATATCCAGTGAGAATTGAAGTCAAAACGTCGATTCTATAAAGGGCAATATAGGAATTACTCTAATGAAACTTAAGATTATTTCACACACACGCTGAGTTTTAAGAAGGATTACGTTTTTGGTATTAAGTAATTTCATCACATTTTGATAATTGAATACAGTGTTCCTTGACGTCCTTTTAAATTTGGGTTGTATAACGTTTCATCATCTACTCAGATACTGCATTTAAATAAGTTTTGAATTTTGTGGGTATATTCATTGCAAACCCTCACGAGACACCACTCGTCCTGTAGGGAAACCTACAAGTTTAACGGCTTGTTGCACATGCTAAGTGCAATCGCCAGTGCCTGCGAAAGTGACACACTTTTGGATACTTATCTTTGTTTTCTCTCTAATTTTTTCTCTAGGACTAACAATGATCTGTTTGGGGGCGGTGTGATAAGCACCCAAAAGTGTATAATTTATGCCCCGAAGAGATACATTTTAGTCACTCGTTTTAATTAAAATTGGCCTTATGTCGTATGTTATGGTACAAATATTATTAAATCAATACAATTGCGACTCAATAGCGGTCAAAAGCTTGCATCGAAGAAATCTGAAGAGACCGTGAAGTGAGAAGTCCATTATGAGCTTGCCGAGATGTGTTTCGAATACCCCGAACCAGTTCCGTAACCTAAACCTAGCCCAGTCTGTTCTCCGAGCCTGGTGTGTGTTTAGTTTGTATTTTATACTATTTTTAGATTTTTAGTTTGAGTCATTTTTATTTTTTAGGATTTATTTAGAATTTTCTAGAATTTATTTTCTATTTTTCTATTTCTTTATTTTTATTTTTATTTTTATTAATTTTTTATTTTATTTCATTTTTATTAGGATTGGTTTTTATGATTTTATTTTCTATTTTTATTAGATATTATCTTACTTTAGTTTTATTATATTAGGATTATTAATTTTTAGTTTTAATAGATTATTATTATTTGTGTCTTTTATATATTTTTTTAGTTTTATTATATTTTTTATTTTATATATATATATATATATATATATATATATATATATATATATATATATATATATATATATATTTTTAGAGTCTTTTTAATTTAATAAGTTTATCGTTTTTATTTTATTTTTAGTAGGATTTATTTTTATCTAATTTTTATTTCTTTTTTTTTTTACAAATAAAAACACATACCAAACATTCTACACCTCAAACACCCTCAACCTCACCCAATATACTCTACACCCACACACACACAACCCCCTCCCACTTCTTCTTCAACTCACATCTTACTCTCTCTCCTCATACCCTCACCTTAGCTCCAACCCCATTCCCCACACTTGTTCAAACCCACCTACCTCCGACCCCATTTCTGAAACTCACCCACCACCGGCGATATTCCGATCGAAAAATTGCGGCCCTGTTAGCCCGCACCGGCGACCTCTCGATCCAACCCAACTCCGGCCATCTCAGGCCCACTAAGAAACCCGAGACTAACACGCTCAGCCTGACTACCCCGATCGCACCCTCACCGCTGCGATCGCCAGGGACACAGCCGGACCTGACCACCTACCCGTCAATCTGCCCCGGCGTCACCACAACCAAACCACAAACTCAACCCTTCCGGCAACCCTACTGTCATAACACCGACCTCACCGGCAGCGCCCTGACCCGCGAGCTCCAGTTGAAACCCAAACCCCAACCCAAAATCCAATCTAACCCACGCCAATACCCGAAACCTCCCGCTAGAAAATCGCTGCCAGCTCTAAACCTGAATCAAATCAAACCCAAATCCAAAACAAAATCCCAAGAAAGTAGGCATCCATTATTATCCAACTTGGTCATCTCCGAATCCCACAAAATCTCTTAAGAAAGAAACAAGTCGTGGGTATTGTTATTAAAGGGAAGGAGCTACTCACTTTAAAAAAAAACTCTCAGCACAAAAAAAAGATACGTAGAGAGAGACACAATGTATAATATGTACATAGTAGGTACATAAAAAAATTCCAAAAAAATACAAAAAAATTAGTTTAGCTTTAGAATAATTTTTAGGTTTAGTTTTGAGTCTTCGTTTTGTAATCAAGTGCTGAATATTGTGAAGAAGTTGGACGCATGTCAAGGCGTATTTCAAGACAAATTTGTGAAAAAAATTGCGTATTGTATTTCTACACTCTCTTTTCAATTTATTTCCTTCTTGACATATTATTTATTTTTGTTTATGCACACATGAGAATGTTTGGCTAAACACCCCGTTCAGGGGGTGGGATGCACAACGAATGATATTAATTTAATTAATTGGTTTCATTAATTTTATATTTCTAGGTAAATTAATTTTAACTGTCACCAATTAATTTATGTAACGAGAGTTAGTAAATTAATTGAACGAATTAATGTTTGAATTTAGGAATCGAACTAGAGATATATTTTTTTCGATATTTGAATATTAATTCGATATTG
The DNA here is from genome assembly GCA_949130495.1 of Sambucus nigra. NCBI lineage: Eukaryota > Viridiplantae > Streptophyta > Magnoliopsida > Dipsacales > Adoxaceae > Sambucus > Sambucus nigra. The sequence goes on along the minus strand of OX422217.1, from coordinate 66,476,848 downwards.
AAATTTGAGGATTGATATTATTTTCTTTAAATTGATCCTAGCGGGTAATTTTATGAAAATAGTGTAGTCCTAAATTTTCATCGTGTGACATTTTTAAATTAATTTTCTTAAAAAGATTTTATTAAATTTATAATTTTAACGAGAGTTAGATTATCGATTTAATATTATCTCGAAATATTTCAAATTTGTAAATTGAGAAATTAAAATAATAAAAAATACAGTGTAATCCCATCTCTTGACCGTCTCACATATTTCACACTCGGTTGCACATTTTTTTTATTATTTAGTCATTTTATAATTTTTAGCATGTATTAGTTAATTTTTCCCTTGAAATTGTTTTTAAAAATAAAAAAATAAAATAAAAAAATATTTTAATAAAAAAATTGGAATTGCACGTTTTCACATTTATTATTTCACCTTGAAAGTTGGATTGATACCCGTACTTATCGCAATACGAGTTATTTTTAGACAAGTTTTGTAGGTACTCAAGGGAATTTTGAGAGTGTCTTTTGCACTACAACGACCATATGCAAAAAGCGTCTTATCAAGTACCGTTTTCTTGCATTGGGCACTATTTAACACAAAACATTATTACCGGATAAATAATAAGAGAGTAATAGACCGTTAAACAGGGTTATTAACAACTATACCATTATTTAATATCATAGCGATGACAATTATACCATTATGTAACATCACAACAATAAAACAATTATTTACAACACGAAAGTGTAAATATTTTTTAAAAAAATTGGCAGAGTTTCATTTATATAGGACTATCCACCATGTTAAAAAAATAGTCTAACAAAAATAATACTATCATAATCTTAAATATATTAACTGCGATTTCACTAAACCTAATTCACTATCTTCATTTAGATTGTCTAAAAGTACAAATCAAAGAAAAGATTAGTCCAACAACTATATATATAAATATATTAGCAGCAACTATATAGCTGTTGTAGCAGCTATAACAGCTGTTATGTAAAGTTGTTCTTCTTAGCAACCATACTTATGCAGGAGAATTAACTTTCATACAGGTGTTTCTGATGCTTATAGTTCTATTTGGTTGCTATGGAAGTATGACCAGTCTGAGGAGTTAATTTATTCAATAATATACCCTACCCAATCTGAGGAGTACTAATATGTCGATCGGGAGGCGTGGGAACATATTTCGCAGTTGCTAAGATATGTCATCGTCTTGTTTTTAAATTAAACATTCTAGCATTTACAATTGGTTTCAAAAACGACCAACAATAGCCTATAATTGTGTTTTCTTTATAGTTTGCGAAAAAATAAAAATAAATGAAGCTTAATTTGTGTTTTCTTTATATACTTGAGCAATACTCACATTCTCTTCGATATAGTCAAGGCAACCGTCATTTGGTACAAAGGCAACGATCTTTAAGAATGGTCCGTTTAAAATTTGCGCTGGTTGGTATAGCATACAACGTGGTGCCCCCGACACCAACCTATGGAGTGCAAAGAAATAGAGAATGGATTAACAAAAGCTTATAGGCTTATGGGAACTATAATATCTAAATATAATGAAAAGCATTAAATTTTACTAATAAAGGCAATCCAATAAGGCATACATTTATTTTTGGCAGTGCAGGTACATAAACAGTTTGTAAGTGTTCAGAACATAAATCATTAAAAGAAAACTAAAAACACCAACCAACGAATCATAGACAATTGTTCTATTGGCAAGAAAACCATTTGGCGATGATAAGCGATATGATCCCTTTTTTACTTTAAATTTTGGCCTCTGAATAAAACTTTATTAAACAATCGCGATTCTCACAGGATAATTCAGCAAGACATTGTTGAGCATCAATAAGCTTTGATGTATTATGTTTCATGTGATCCTCTAATGAAGTATATAGTCTTGAACTATTATGGGATGCATTAAGCTTTGATGTATTATGCGTCATAAGAAGTTATTCATCATTACCTTGTATATCCAATGATTTTATTCAACTATTCCCACTCCTTTTCAGTTAAGTAAGTTAGTTCATGATAATCTATAACAGATTAATTGTTCCATCCAAATGACCACCATGAAATCTTGGATTTTTGTTTCTCTAGGAGAGCTTCGACTCCATCTACTTCTCAACAAACTTGTGGGCAAGCATCCTATGCAATATACGAACAACACTTGTAAGAGAAAGAACCATAGAGGTAGCTTATACAACCAAGATTAGTTGAATTTTCAATAAAAAGTCTTACTGATATAGGATCAATAATGAAGTTACTTGTCTACCACAATGATGATTTATAGATAATAGATGCAAACTATGTGATGTCATCCACTCCCAAGCACCATTTGGGCAGATTAAAATAGACAGAAACAAGAAAAAAAATAGAGAAATGACTTCCATTTTTCTCGGCATCATCTTTTATCAATAAACTAGAAAAATTACTCTCAAAGATACATAGGATAAATGAAAGTTCAAAATTTAGATTAGCATTTCCATTGAATCCAATATAGGAAATAAAATGCTAAGGCTTCTTATATGTAAGTCGAATATATAGAAATTAACATGTAACTTCTTAGTCGTGATAATACGAACATTTGACGTCTACGCCTTTACTTTTGATTGAAAATTCACACACTAACACCATAAGGAAATGATAGGTGGTAATTATCACAAAAATGCTGATGGGATTAGGATATTGTTAGCATACATAAGTACATGCTACCTAATTCTAGTGAATCTAATTCATCTCCTTCGAGAGACAGATGTTGGTCTAATGTCACAACAATTAAACGACAATTAAACGAAAAAAATAAATTTATTAAAACAATAAAATGAAACAATTTATGGATCTACAAAGAAGTAACATGAATTTATTGCGGTCTAATGTCGTAACAATGAAATGAAATGATAAAATTAAACACAAATGATAACCAATTCTAGTGTATATAGTTGCATCAAAAGCACGAATATTTGGCTTATCAAAACTCCAAATAATAGTTGCATCAAATAATTTAATATTACCATCTCCTTCTTCGATAAAGAAGATGGTGCCACTGACACCTGTACTGCTGTTAACAATCGTGACAACCTTCACCATTGTTATTTCTGATCTAAAGAAATAATAATAACAATTATGTATAAATGAGATATATGGATATCTGTTTGTTTGTGTGTTGTTGAAATCCAACCATAAGTAGAATAGATATAACGCTTATTAAGTTCATATGACTATTGAAAGGCTAAGCAAGAGCACAAAAGAAATTTAAAAAATTCTCCAAAACTGAAGAAAAAGGAAAAAAACACCAACACACCCGGGCAAAAAAAAATCAGAAGGAAAGAAATATTGTCCCAATACATTACCAAATAACAACTATGAGCTTCTAGTTGGTTCAGTTATATATGTATGTTACTTTCATACAATTACAATTTACACGAGAAAAATGAATGACGTGTTCACCGATAGGAATTACATGGATCCTAACACCATACATAAAACTCTAAATGAACAACAAAACTCATTGTTTTGTTCTAGAAGAATCAATATCCTCAAAAACCATTTCATATTTCCCTAATGTTTAATAATCTCATGTGAAGATGCAAGATGTATTATAAATAATGGAATATGTTATATTGTTGTAAAGACTTTGCTAGAGTAAACAAGTGTAACTAAGACTACAATAATTAAGTATGACAACCTGGCCATACAAAAAATCAATTAATCATTGATCTTGTGTCATCTCTACCATTCCAAAGTTCACCAATAGGGGCTTGTGCAATCTTTCCACCAATAATTTTAAGAAAAGAAAATGCATAAACCTACAATAATATAATGAGAGACTTGATTTGGTCATATGAATTTCAGAAGATATTTAGCCATAAAAAGAAACTAGATTCTCCCAATTAGAGAAGTCTAAAAAAATATACATGAGCTCCTACTTACATTTACTAGATGCGATTAAGAGATCTTAGCTTGTAATTACTGGGACAATAGATCAACTGATATTGACCAAAATTTCAAATGAAGTAGTTCTTCTCTGTTATACTTCAACCTTTCACCTATTTAAAAAATATCAAAATATTAATTAAACAATACCATAACAAAATGCGACTTCTAGAAATACAATTACAGCTAAAGTGATACCTACAAAATTAACCTTCTCAGATCTATGCGATGACTTACGCATTTTTACCATTTTTTATTTCTGTTTAAAATTCATTGAAGTTACTCGTTATGGAGAAAAAAATTAATCCATCTTAGAAAGATGTGATGGATTTAATATATTCACGCTTTACCTTAATTTGGGGCTAATTGTGAGAAAATGACAAGAGAACATCCTCAGTTAAGATCCACCCCCACCCGCAGATTATGAGAGAGAGCGAGATCAATCCTGAGAAGCTTGATATAGGGTAAAGTGATGTATCTCTTTATTGCATCTCCTCTATAACCAAACTTTATAAAAAAAATTGAGATTTTGAAAAGATGTCAGTGATAGAACCCAATCTGGCTCAACACCTATATGTTGAATCAGACCTAATACACCAGCCAAAATAATTATGTGAGAGAGATAGAGCGGGGAACAAGATAACATTACCGACATTACAATATTTGTCAGGAAGCATGGTATGGTCAAGAGAATTACAAGGTTCCCATTATAATACTACATATGTCCTAAATTGTTAATCATTATTTTGAAGATAGTAGTTTGACTCAGATGCAACCAAATATGAGGCAACTCGAACTCTCCTGAAACCATTTCCAAGTCTATCTTTAGACGAGTCATTTTGAAGTCAAAATTTAAACCCTAAAGAATATATTACCTTAAACCAAACAGGAGCTAGATATTGGAGTTCCAAGTCAACATTTAGACCAGTCATTTCCATGTCAATCCATGCAAGAGGTGACTTAAACTCTCCTAAAACCATTTCCCGTATTTGATCACCATCATTCTTCTTTTTTGATGCGGTCATTCATCCTGAGCTCTCAACTTCTTTTTTAGCCTTACCTGTATAAAAATAATAATATGTTTGTAAATATCCTAACTTAATAATCCATGTACTTGTTTTAAGCGGTTTGACATAATAACATGTGAGAAGTTAGGATCAGTTAAGGGAAGTTGATATTCTAGAAAACATTAAGGTGTCAATTACTTTTATCTTAGTTTCTTCAATAAAAATTAAAATAATATCTTTCTTTGAAACTTTATCTACTATCAGCAGCATGAGTGATCAAGAAAGAAAAGTCATCAAAGACCCAATCATAGTTTCCTATATTACATCTTAGACAATTTGCCACAAGAAATTCAAAGATACATAATGTGACTTTATATTTACAGAAATAAAATTTTGAAGCAATGAATTGATGTTATACATGTACTATATAAATCATTTATACTTTAACCTTTTCTTGGTGAATGCAATATAAAAATATGTATGCAAGTTATACCATAATTATACTTTAAAAAATTCACAATGAGAAATTCATATGATATTTTAGAGAAGCAGAGCTGGACCATATCTGAAGAGATATGAAGTAGTAAAAGGACAAAAAAATATGCAAATCAAGTCGAGTAATGAAGAAATCCAAAATGCAGATCTACACATTTCATTTAAAACTAAAGGAGTGAGATCTGGAGAAGCAAAGCCTGAGAATTAGATAAGAAGAATGAGAATGGGAATGTGAATGTGAATGTATACCTGAGCCGCAACAAGGACACTTATATGAGACATATCATAAAGCAAATGGTCACCACATTTTTCGGCAATGTATACCTGTTTCCAGGCTTCTTCCCATTCATCCACTCCCACTTTGATATCATCCATCTCCTCCTACACTTCAAATTCCAAAGGCCTCTGAAAATCGATATAAAGGAAGAAATAAAGACCATGAATTATTAAGATATAAGCTTTGTATAATATGGTATAATTATATATTAAGAGAAATTAGATTAAGGATTATGGAACATTAATAGAAAGGGAAAAAGGAAATTTCCTTTCGTTAAGTAGCTTCACGAATATGTGCACCAAATGCGTAGTGCGTGATGATGATGATGTAGAAACTCTAAGAGTATCATCCTTTATACTAGTATACATTTGACAAATTAATCTTGTTTTAGGTTAGGAAAATGGTGAGAGACAAAAAAGGACTGCAATAAACAAATAGAGACAACTTTGTTGTCAACAAAGTAGTGTGCGATTGAAGATGATTTCGACTCAGATCATCTTTCATGTTTTCAGAATTACCTGCAGTGGCCATGTCATTAAGGATACAACTCCTGGCTTCATGATATGCAGAATTTTTTTTCCACATATAATAAGTCTTTTCTCTGGTGGAAGAGAGTCTGTTATTTGATCAGAAATGTGCTTCTCTAATTCTTGAGCTTTCAATATGTAATACCATGTCTTCACATTGGAAATTTTAAATCTATGACCAAGGGTTCCAATCTACGAACAATGCTATCATTTACGAACACCTTTGTACACAATAATACAAAAATTCACACTTTGCCATCTAAAAATAGAATTATCATATACTGACATGCCACACAAACTACTTTAATCAACACCATAACTAAAGTTTATGTTATTATAAAATGTCCTTTATAAAAGCTTACTCGAGACACACGAAGAACATCTATGTCATATTGAAGCCCCAATGACACCCACATAACTGAACACATAGTATTAAAATAAATGCTTCCCGAGACATGTCAGTCTCCTTCTTTGAGCTAGTGAGATTATTATAGTTTCCTACAATCAAAACAAAGGTTACAACATATTCATAATTGTAATACAACAAAATATATCAAGGCAGTTCTTAACTCTTACATCTCTTAGTGACCAAGAGCCATTATGCATGTAATCCTTGAGCCAAACATCTAATCATTGAGCATGAATTTATATTTATCAGATTGTATAACATCACACATAAATATCATATGTAACAATATACTCTATCGTACAGTACATTAGAGTTGAAACATAACATAGAATGACTATTATGGCTTACGAAGAGTGAAAATATGTCATTTCATAATACATAAAAAGACAATGAACCATTAATCTTTGAGTGACAAATAGTTAACGATGTGTCTTATAACACTCGAATGGATTTGCAAGAGTTATTTGAATCCTAAATGTCATGTTACAAACCATTAGAGTTAAAACATAACCATCGTTTGAGCATTGAAAGATTTCAGTGCTGGTTGGAAGACTTGCCTTGGTACATGGCATCGGTAGATAGACGTGCAACGTTGTTTGGACGCCGACTAGACAAAATTGCATTGGTTATGTGTTAGCTAGCCGATGTGTAGCATTGTTCGAGTGTCGGTTGGTCGACTTGACCTGGTGCGTTACATTAGCTAACCGATGTGCAACATCATTTGGATGTTAGTTGACTGACGTGAAACGTCATTTGGGTGCCCGAGGGAAGGCGTGAAAATGCCAGTTGGCCTAACTCTAATGATCCACCACAATACGTCAACATGGGTTTATACCTTTTGTGGCCATACTAGGTTGACCCTAATAAGCTTAAAGACATGTTTTAAACAATAGAGTAAACCACTCAATGCTATGAGTTGAGTAAATTCAGTAAAATATGATTTTGGCAATGTTAATTATGACCGACGTGAAGTGTCATTTGGGTGACTATGCCTTGATAACCAAAATCTAATATGCATACATGTAATCAAACAATTTATTAGACAAAATACATATTAATTTAAAACTGACATAAATTTACTCTGGGAAAAATTATTTATGTCAACTTATTTTTATTTGACATAACGTCAATTTAAAAAATGATGCTTTTTCTTGTAGTGCATGTATATGTTTTTCTTTTAATCTACAGCGAAACCTAGTTCTCCATTTTATTTATCCGATTATTCTCTTACAAGTATAAATCTCTCTTTCTCTCTCTCTCTCTCTCTCTCTTTCTATATATATATATATATATATATATATATATATATATATATATATATATATATTGGATGTGTGTGTGTGTAAATCTATAGCTACGCATGTATAAACCTATAAATCTAGTCATGCGTGTATATTCAGATAAGATCAAGGCTCAGTAAATCAATAAAGACTTTTTTTTATAAATCTAGTCAATTGAACTCTGGTACGTTATTTATGTATAGTCAGATAGGATCAAGGATTTATTTCTATAGTAGGTGTGTATTTGTATATGTGTTTGTTTAGATTCTTGTATTTTGGTAAAACACACAGACCATGTCCAATATATATTGTCTTCTACATGCTTGAAGAAATGCTCATGATTATCATTTTTAAGATATTTGGTAGTAAAAAAATTTACATTTACACCTCTTAAAAACTTAGCCATATCAAAATAACTGCAACTTCCTTTCTTGGTTGGTCCAAGAAAATTAACAAGGTTAAAGCATAATGATTTGTTGATTGATCTAAAATACCTTGTGGTTTAACTTAGAGCTGCATAATAAAATATTACCCAAATGCCCACATGTTGCTTGATAAAATGCCTTAGTGTGTGAGCTCTCTCCCTATATTGGGTATACCACCACTTTGCAGACAATGGCTTAGTTGGTTAATTTGGTGTTGGGTTATATTATGCATTTTTAGTTCCTGAAAAGGTACAATATTGGAATTCTTACATATGTATGGTTATGTGACATGTCATTCGATTATCATCATGATATACTTATTAGGATTGTATTTATATGTTCCCTGTCATCAGGTGGTGGTGTCCACAAAGAGCCCAAGGTCATATAAGCAATACATTTGGGAAGAAACAAATGAGAATATATCATATGATTATGGAGGAAACTTATCCAAAAAAGATCCAATGGCGTGGAATGAAAATCACACTTTATTTAAGGGTATTATTATCATATTGTCCGACTTTTCTACATGATAATTGATTTTTTGGGTTATGAGAAGTAGTGCATATTTTTTTTTCCTTTTATTGTGTTTCTGTTCCACTTTCATATACTGTTTACTTAAAAGCCCTATATATTATCCTACATCCACAGCTAAATGTCATGTTTGTAGAATTTTGAAACATGGATTTTTGTATAGATACATTGTAACAAATTGGCTTGACATTTAGAATTGAAAAAACTATAACCTCCTTTCTCTCTAACACCCCCTTCCCACTATATATATATATATATATATATATATATATATATATATATATATATATATATATATATATATATATATATATATATATATATATCATTTTTTAATTTTTTATTTCAATTGGATCAAATATACTCATGAATAGTATAATTAGTGGACTAATTGTTTCTTGAACCCAATTCAAGAAACTTCCACTCACCTCATCTTGAAAACAAAATTGGAACCTAAAAGATAGTATTTTCTTTTGTTATCCGACTATTGGGTTATGGAGTACATTTAAGAATTGATATTGGATTCTATCTTGAAAAAGTTAATGGAACCTGTAAGATAGTATTTGCTTTTCGATTCGTATGAACTTACAATCAGATTATGGGGTGTCAAAGTAAGGTTTCCATCCCCATTTTTTAAATATAGTGTGTGAACTGATTTTTATTTTATTTTTAAAAATCAATTCTTCTATGTTTGGAATTGTTTTATTTATATATCTATTTGTGAAGGTAGTGATACGAATTGTATACTAAGACATAGCAACCACTAGACCAAAATTGAAACTTTGTCACTCTAACACCGTCCAGTGTTGTCACAGTAAAAAAACCGTGACAAAAAAATACATGTTTGTTGTCACAGTCAATGATCCTGACAACGAACTTGTCATGGTCCTATCACGGACTTTGACCGTGACCACTTAGAAAATTGTCACGGTCAAAGTCCATGATGGGACCGTGATAACTTTTTTAGTCATTTCCCTCATTTTGACTTATCCGACAGAACTCAACTCTCTCTCTCTCTCTCTCTCTCTACACATAAACATTCTGGTACATCTCTCTCTCTTTCACACCCCCACCCCACCCCATCCACACACACATACCATATAAACCTGCACACACATACACACACACACACACACACACACTAGAATGAAAACCCTAAAATGATTTCAAATAAAAACCCTAATTAATTTGAAAACCCTAAAAAACCACAACCCCCCCACACCCTATAATAAAAGCCCTAAAATGATTTCAAATGAAAACCCTAATTAATTTGAAAACCCTAATTACTTTTTTAATTACGTTATAATATTTTTTTTTAACTTAAGTAATTGTGTACTTTTTGTCATTTCAGGCAAAGGTTAAGGAAGTGAACAACTCCCAATATAATGCTAACAAGGCATCTTTGGCTATGAATTCACTAAGCCAAGTGCTCGGGGAGGATCACAAGGGGAGGAAAAGGGGGTGAGCTCTCGGGAGGGGATGTTGAGGCTCATCGGGATTGAGACGATAAAAATCAGGCTGTCTTGTAAGGTGTACACCCATGGCGATAAGTTAGAAAGGTTATAGGTTATAATCCACAATATGTTCGAGTACATGAAGCGTCAGTTGGGGTCCACCTCATGTAAGGGTAAGGGTAAAGCGGTAGACGAGGATGCCACAGCTTCGTCCCTCTCACCCTCACCATCGATACGCACCCCCTCGTCGCCTGCATATGATCAATTTTCCACCTTTACTCCTGTTGAATGGCCTATGTCAACAATTGGTTGGCCGAGTGTGTATATAATAGACACACGGGGTGGCAAGCCCATAGCTAAGGGTTAAGGGACCTGGACACACAACTGAGTAGTGTGGTTCAGGGACATGTCTTTTAACCAATTGAGGCAAGGGTTCACGTCAAGCATTTTGTGCTCGGAAAAGAGCATGAACCCTTGTGATTGGATGAATAATGCGGCGTTCAGAAAATTGAGGGTTGTCTCAATTCATATGTAGTGTGGCCTACCTTCCTCATCAGACTTTTTGAAAACTCAACCCCTTGACATTATTTTTATTAATTTAATTTTTATTTGTTGGTTTATGAATATTGAATGCTGGATATTATTTCTTTATTATTGTTTGATAATATGATTGAATTAATGTGTATGGTTTTAGTTTTTATGAATTTTTGAATGTTGCGTGAGATATATACTGTTTGAACTGGTTTAAGTACGCTTGAATAGGTAAAAATATACTGCTGGGCAACGAAAGTGGCCATATTACCCATCAATTTTTTTTAAAATCTGTCCAGAATTGTCACATACTTTGACCGTGACAAGTCTGTGACAAAGAAAAAATTGTTATGGTCAAAGTTCACGACAAGTTTGTCTTTGTCATGGACTTATCACGGTCAAAGTTTGTGACAAGTTCAATTCTTGTCACGTACTTTGACCGTGACAAAAGGTATTGTCACCCCAATTCTTGTCACAATCTTTGATCGTGACAAGGCTGCCTTGTCAAGGTTTTTAACCATGACAAGTTTCCATTTTTGGTGTAGTGAACGGTAACAAAATTTACCCAAAGTACAAAAAGTAATGATAATAGGCAAGGAAACATATTTCATAGCCTTTTGGAAGATAATTCTATTGAAGTTGTAATTTTTTTTAAGGTCCACGTAGATAATCATACATATATGTGGGTAAAGTAATTAGACAAACTTAATGAAAGAAAATGTCCTTCAAATTCGAATTTGTGGATGAACCTTTATTGAGTTGCATTCTATTCATGGTGATGAACTAAATTTGTTGTTCGGTTTGCGGTTTCCAAGATACTTGATCTTTGTAAGGGTGTCATGGATTCAGATGATATTCCACTCAATGTTTCACGGGAAATCCTTCAAGAAAGCATAATTATAAGGCTAACCCTTCTTTTTACCTATTCTCAAAACTGCAAAATAATTTATCTTGCTTTGTCCTTGGAAGTTTGTAGTGTCCAGTATCAATGATTTTATGATATCTAATTAACTAATGTAAGCTTCCTTCAGTAAATAATGATAGCATATGTTCTCGGATATTTATGTATTGTTTCTATGAATCCAGGTAAGGTTAATGAGAAAGAGACTTGTCAGGAAAACATTAGATATGATGCAAGTCCTTGCTGAAAGAAAAAATAAAGAGGCCAAGCTTATTAGACTTTAGTATACATTGCCTTGATCCCTTTGAGATACTTTAAATAGTTTATATTTTTTAAATTGGGAAATTGATCCACTTTTTTAGGATTATAAAAAATTTTGGGAGAATTTTGGTATGTTTGTAAAGTTAGGATGCATTGAAAACTTTGAAAATCCCAAGAGAATTATGCCACTGCTGTGGTTTGACCTGTCCAGTTTCCCGATTCTTCCAAATTCTCGATCTTGTAAGTCTTGTTTTCTAATGCCATCACTCCCATTCAAACAAATGGTTGAATGAAAGAATTAGTTGGATCTTGATAAACACCTTATTTTCCATAGGCTCTCCATCTTACCTTTTATCCTAGTTATTGGGGAATGAAATGTGCAATCAATGATAAAACAATCACATAAAGAATAAATACATTTTACCTGGTTTGGTAGGAGGGTACTTATGTCCACATAGTGTAGTTCTTTCACTATCTTTCGAACTTTGTCTTTGTTTATTTTCACTATCTTTCAAACCTTTCTTGAAGGTTTATTAGGACAATAGTAGAATATAAGATTGTCATCTTGGAAAATGTAGTTGTGATCTCGATTTGAGAGCTTGGTGTCAAACTCATGGGTGGCAAGAAAATAAGTAGTGGTGATAAAGTTGACATTGAGAAAGAAGTTGGAATCGACGAAGGTCAATATTCAAAGGTGTTGAGGTATGGCGTAGGCCTAGGCGATAAGATTCCACAAGAAAGAATAAGGCATGTGATGGGAAGGGGTATGATTCTTCTCATGCCATGGAGTTGTTTGGGTTCCCCGAACTTAATACCATTTTGCTTAGTTATAGGACTGATCTACTAGACAAATTGCTCCACTCCTATGAGTAAACCATGGTTCAACAACTATGTTAAAATGGACGATTTTAATAAAGATTTAGTCGAATGTTTAAAAAAAAATAGAGTTCTAAGTCTGATTGTGTTTCTAATATTCTATTAATGGATCCTGTCCAATTTCAATTGGGATCTCGCTTCTATTAAATTTTTGGGTTTTAACAACCCAAAATTAGATTGTTGTAGAATTTTGGGTTTGCTCCACAATTGTAATCAGAAGACAATTTGATTTATGGAGCCTTGAGTGAGAGAAAAATTCAGTGCGGACGAAAACCAAAGAAGACAAAGTTTTCGAATATTTATTTTTATGTCTCATGGTTCCTCCGATTCAATCCATAAAGCCTAAGGACTAGCCTTTCTAAGGAGGGGAAGTGACGAGTGTTCAGGTGGGCCATATGAGTCGAAAGATTCCAAAGATGATGGAATATGATTGTCTTTATTTTATTATTTTATTTTATTACTAATACTAAGGGACAATTTTTTAGGAATTAAATTCAGGACAAGAATTATCTTTTAATTTTTAATTAAGTGTATCACTCTAGCTAGTATTAGTATTTATAATGACACTCTCCTCCTTTTGTGATCACATAACATTGATATTTATTTATGGGATTATAAGAATATGTGACTCAAAATTTTTCTTTCATTTCATTTTTTTGTGTAAGTTGGTGTGAGTTTTTCCCCATGCGTTGACAACTGAGTACCAAAGTAGATTGCAAGTCTTGTCGTATTTGGATTTAATACTATTATATAGTTCTTATTGCATGATTTATTTGTAAGTGTTTAAAATAAAATAATTATTGTTGACCTTTTCGCATTAGGCATCCACCGATTTCAATTTGTAGCCAGAGGATTTTAGAATGTTAGTCACTTAGTCAGTTCAGTGTTATAATGGCTTTACTTTTCTTAATATGTTTAGATACAAATTTTGATTCATTTTATTTGGTTATTGTTAAAATTTTAGGTTATGAATTGAGTTGGACAAATGTGAATCCCCAGTCCAACATATGTATTATGTGTCATGGCTTCTTTTGGGCCCATTTCCATTTTTTAAATGTTTTGAGCCCACTTCCATACAACAAAGTCATTTACTTATTTATGTCCATGGGCACATAATACTGTTGCTAAATTTGAGTTTTTGATATTACTTAGGTTTTTATCGAAAACTCATTGGCTAGTGTCGTTTCATCTTCTATCGAGAGGAATGTTCAAGTGATAGAAGCTTCACTTTCATTTTTTATGCAATTGGAAAGTCTTTAAGAGACGAGGTAGTGAGTACTAGTAGTGGCCTCTTGAGGGAACTAGTGTCAATGCTCTTATCAACACGATTTTCGTGCCATACTAATAGGTTGTGTCACGTGTATTTGGATACAATACTTAGATGTATGAAGATTGTTCAAGATAATACTCAATATTTACCTTCGGTTCTTACTTCCTTTCTTGATGAGCGCGTTTGTTTATGTCGAACATATCCTAAAGTATTGTGTGAAAGTGTTGTGATATAATTGTTATGTTTTTAGCCATTTTTACTATTTGTTATATGTGAGGGTGGTGGCATGTGTAGGATATTTTTTTTATATTTTTAATATATTAATTTAAATTAGGTTCATAACACTTACAAAGGGAACATTTTTTCTTACAAATGAATATTTGTAAGTTTTTGAATCATTATAAAAAAATACACATTTTTTCATTTGCAAGTGTTAAGAACCGCTGCAAAAAAAATGCTTACTAAATTTTACAACGGTTTTAGACACTTGCATTCTCTTCATTTGCAAATGTTAAAAAACATTCCATTTGTTTTATAACGGTTATCCACAATCCGACATTCGTTCTCAATAAACCATTATAAATATCATTTTGCAACTATTTTTAACACTTCCAAAATTTTTTCAATGCGCTAATCTACCAGTGTTCTGAACGGTTGCAAATGGAATTTTAAGTCTTTAAAACACCTGCAATTTCCATGTTTTGGTGTAATGTCAGAATGATATAGAACGAGAAAATATGGAAAGAAAGTTTTAAGATACTTACATGGGATTAAAGATAGCATGTTTACATTTAAGAGCACTGATCATTTTGAGGTTATCAATTATTCAGATTCAGATTGTAGGGCTAACTTAAAGATAAACTTATAATTAGAGATAACCCCCCATAATTAGATGAAGGCACAGAGTCAAGTGAGCAGGTTCATGAGCTATCTCGCACAAAGAATGAAGAAAGCAAGTAAGATGTTTCAAGTAGTTGAAAGGGGGAACGGGAAAGCTTCCCAAAGGAGTTATTCGTGGAAGCTTTGTATTTTTCATTTGTACTTAAGTTATGTATTTGTAAGAAATATTATAATGTTATGAGATGTATTGTAATGCCTGGGTGAGGTTAATTGATATCCGAGAGGGACTAAGTCTGGCTGAACTTGGAAGAGCTTTCATGCTCTATCGAATAACCTCACCGTGGGAACCTGCGAGGGAACTGATTTGGAGGATTGAGAATTAATTCAAAATTATGATATGACTTAACCACTCTAAACACGCCAAGTAAAACACTGAAGGAGCATAACTCGAGAGAGCAACATCCGAGCAACCACGAGCCTCATCACTAAAAAGTATCTGTTGGACTTAAGAATCTCATCACTCCAGAGAGCATCATCTGAGCACTTTAAAGGTAAAACAAAGATACTTAGTGCCAAACAATCATTTACCAAAAGTAACATTTACCTTAAGTGGCATAATGCATGACCTACCCAATGTCCAATCCAAACTTGAGTAAACCGTGGTGGTTTGCGGTCTATTAGTTAGTTTGGTTAATTATCACTGTTGTAACAACCGCCTGACATGTAGTTGGACACAAAAGCTGTCTGTTGGCATTTAATATAACACAAGGGCACGCTGGCACATCTTCATATTTAATGCTTGTGACGTAAAGGTACGAGGGGCTATCCTTTACATTTATTAATCCTGAGATTACTCAAGTGGGGACTGACTATATAGATACCCCAACCACCCCATAAGAGAGGGAGGGTCATTATTGTTATAGTCATCAAATTAACACCCCATGCCCTTACATCTAATATGTCCACCCTGGGGGGAGTCTCTACAAAAGATCCTTCATAGGTCCTTACCTCTAATGCGTCCACCCGCAAGACACCGAGAAGGTTCTCAACGAGCTTCATGATGGTATTTATGGGAGTCATGCAGGAGGAAGATCATTGGCATTCCAAAAAATCAAAGAAGGCTACTGGTGTCCACACATTCAAAGAGATGAAATTATCTATGTTCGAAAGTGTGAAAAATGCCATAAATTCTCCTCTATGGTTCATCAACTGGCTAGAGACCTAAAATACTTGACCAGTCCTTGGCCATTTTCACAATGGGGATTGGACATCATGGGACCACTACCTATCGCACCTACGAGTCATAAGTATCTGTTGGTCAGCACAGATTACTTCACCAAGTGGGTTGCGATAGAACCACTAGCTAATATATGTGACGTTGATATGATAAGATTCATCTGGAAGAGCATCATAACACGCTTTGGAGTACCAATGGCTATCATCACTGAGAATGACACATAGTTTGAAAGTAGATTCTTTCAAAGTTTTAGTGATAAGAATGTCATTAAGCATCACTTCAGCTAATTCTCATACCCCTAGAGCAACGATAATTCAGGAGCCTCCAACAAAACGATGCTCTACAGTCTGATAAAGAGGTTGGAAAGAGCAAAAGGTGCTTAGGTGGACGAAATCCCTCATGTACTTTGAATATAACGTACCATGCCTATAAGACATACTAGGGACCCTTCGCACTCATATACTGAATGGATGTTATCATCCCACTTGAAGAAGGTCTCCCTATTGTGAGAACCAACCTGGTCGACCAAGTGCTAAATGAAGATGCCTTGTGCACTAAACTTGACTTAATGGATGAGTAAAGGGAGCAATCCATGATCGAGCTGACTTCATATCAGTATCAACTAGCGAGGAAGTACAATAAGAGAGTCAATCAAAGGAAATTCCAGGTAGGAGATTACGTCCTAAGGAAAGTCCTCGGTAGTGCAGTAAGACCGTTAGATGGAAAACTGGGATCAAACTTGGAAGGACCTTTCAAGGAAATCAGGACGACCTTCAAGGAGCTTATCACTTGGAAACACTAGAGAGAAAATAGATACTAAGAGAATGGAATGCGACCAACCACAGGAAGTTCTATTTTTAGTCTTCTTAGTCTTTTTCATCACATCTAGTTTATGCAATTTTTATTTCAAACTTATGTTGCTCTAAAGTTATTACTTAATAAATAAAGGCCCATTGGCTCTCATATTTTTCTTTTGCATTTTGGCTGTCTCAATTTTATATTATGTAAATCAATATTATGCACCATTTTCAAGCAACAACTCCATTCTGTGGATAGTAAATAGAATCACACATGGATACAGTGAGCTGCACAACATAGTTTAACCAAGGAACTTCCTCACGTAGAACAAAACCCCCTTATATTACAATAGGTTGTTAAACTTATTTCAATTAAGTAATCTCCTCATGCCGAGCAGGGTTCATGAAAATTACAATAATCTATTAAGTTTATTTAAATTACTGAAATCAAGAGGTCTTTGTCATATCAAACACAAAATACCTCATGAGTTGCCCCGGAGACAATAAAAACCCTACAGGGGATCCTTATGCAAAAAGATAATTGAGTTTGGTTGCTAACTATGTTGGTCGTTGAAAACCTGATCGGGTGGATGGCCCATTAACTAGGTGCATTCTTGCCATCATAATTCCTAAGCGTAAGGGAGTGTGACGACACAACCTAAGCGGTATGGCAGATGGAATGATATTACTAAGGCATATTGGAATCCAAGAATGTTTAGTATTAGTTATGAATTCATTTAGTCAAAAAAGGCTAAAATGATTAACACTTGTTACTAACTCATTTAGTTGGAGAAAGGCCCAAAATGATTAACAATATTATTTGGTCAGCAAAAGTCCTAAATAATTGGTTGGTATCAACTCTTCCTGGTTGGCAAACATAATGCATAAGTATTTATTATCTATATTTAGTCAACACATACCAAAAATATGCTATAGTTAATAAATAAACTTTATTCATTTCAAAAAAAGACTAGAGAATACAAATATACAAAATATTCCTAAAATTATGCAAGGACTCATACCAACTACGGAAGGGGCGCTAGATTTTCAGCTATGCGTGCTCTCCGACCATCATCTGGATTGGGGGGAAAAACATCCTCGTTGTCTTTAAGGCATTGGTTTATCAACTAGACAAGAATGGCGTCAATGGTAATCCACTTCCCATCCTTCGAAAAGGGAGGTTGGAGATAAATTGGACAGTCTTCTTGCTACTTGTACCATAACTCTGAATCCTTGGGGGTCTTGAGTTCTCTAAGGTCATTTAGCTACACATGCTTGAATTCCACGTCTTCTTCTTCCTTAAATCTCATAGGTGTATCAGTCCAGCCCACATCGTAGCCTACTGCCTATGCTTCTCGAGGACCCATCCTGAAGAGATGCCTCAACCTCTTAACATCCATCTTAAGGACAACTATAATAGTATACTTTCACTGGACGTATTCCTCCATCTTGGAAACCTCCTTCTTCAGGGCATCATTCTCTGCCTAGATTATCTCATCCACTTGGCCCACATCCTTTCTTATTGCATGCTGGGCCCTCGGGTCATTTATTTCCTGCATAGAGGAGTCAATCTCCTCCATGACTTAGAGGTCATCTTTAAACTTTTCCATAAGATTGTCCTAATCCTTGTATGTTGCAGTCATTGTCTTTAGATCTTTGCACAACCTCAAAAAGGCTCGGGGAGTCTTCCCACTCATACCCGGGCCTAGGACCTTCATAAGATTTTAGGAAGGAAGATATCATCTTCTATAACAATAATGTACAAACAACAGAGAAAATTACAAGTACAAAAGGCACCGACATAACAGATTGAGTAATATATCCGCAAAAAGGAAAAGTATTTTTCATTAACAGTCCAAAAGTGGGGACAAATAGCCATTACAACTAGAGAAAAGGAAAAAAGGAATTATAATGCAAGAACATGGTAAAGAAAAAAATCCTAGAACTACATGACTTCATTCCTTCACCTATTCAGAGGATTTTTATTTTTCCCCTTCCTAGAAGCTTTCTCCACCTGGTTGGTAGTTGTCCCGACCTCATCTGTCTCCCTTTATGATTGGTCGGTAGTCTGATCAGTAGGAATCTCCTCAGCATCGATGAGAGAAGGCCCCGGAGGATGGATCTGGTACAAGTCAGACTCTGGTGGGAATCATGCCACCGCCAAGGCTTGGTCCCATCCCTTCTTAAGTAAAACTTCTTGGCATAGGCAATTTAGACCTCAACGCTGTCGTAGGTTGCATTCTAGCCATCCGTATAATTGTTCTCCTTTATGTTTGGGATCTCGCTCTCTATTTTCTGGACCTTCCTGACTAGATCTAGGTTCTCCCATGCCAGCCTATCTTTCTTAGCAATAGCAAGGCCGTTGGCCACCTTCAGCTCAGCCAAGACCTTTGCCACCTTATCCTTATCTCACTTAAAACCATCCCGAGCATTAACAAAGTCTTGTTGGGACTACTTCATGGCTTTGCTATGCTCCGAGTTTTTCTTGGAATAATCTACATGACTATCATAGAGTGTGATGAAATCAGACAAAAACTACAAGAAAGAAAATAGAAAAAAGAAAAGTTAGCATACGGAAGTGAAAGAAGTAGAAATAACAGAAATGGGAGGATAATTACCAAGGCAAGTGCCTATGCAGACTTGAGGGCCAATTCGTCTGACCCCAGCCATGACGAGCACTCATAATCGGTCACGATCACTGCATCCTTTAATAAATTCGGGGCAAAGGACAGTGTGTTAGCCATGCTGGTCCCCTCAACAGCAACTGAAATAGATAGGGAGGATTCAACTGGGGCCTTTAGAGGAAGTTTCTTATTCCTCTCCTCCCCTATCTTTCTATCTGTCTCTCTTCCTCATTCTTTATCTATCCCTCTCTTCTCTTCTTCTTTTCATTATTCTTATCTTCTGTGTTATTCTCTTTCCACTTGGTTCCTGAGCTAGAACAACTGACCCTAGGGGAGTTCCCCTAATTTCTCCTTCCTCCTTCTATCTCATTATCTTCTTCTTCTTCTTCTTCTTCTTCTTCTTCTTCTTCTTCTTCTTCTTCTTCTTCTTCTTCTTCTTCTTCTTCTTCTTCTTCTTCTTCTTCTTCTTCTTCTTATTCTTCAATATCAATTGTCCCAGATGGACCAGAGGACTCCTCTTCTGGAAGCTCTAACTCAAGAATTTTATTGATCGATCAAAAAATAAAACTAGAAGTTGTATTTGTTTATTCGAGTAAATAATCTACTGCACATGGGTGCTCGCCGTGGGACAACATATCCCAAACCCTCCAAGCTTTGAGAAGATTAACAATTTTTAGCTATCAAAGAGTAGGTTCGTGGTTCTTATCACAAGCTATAAAGGAGAGGAAGGAACACATATAAGAAGATAGGAAAAGGAAATAGTAGATAAATAATTCATTAATAAATAGAAGAAAAAGAGGCAATGACTTATATGATCCCCCCCACACGGTCAAAGCCCCAGGGTCCTCGGTACCACGCGCCTTTAGGTAGGGGAGGAAGTTTCCATTTCCTGGAAATAAAAGCCTTTTCTTAGTACCCTTTGTAGGAGTCAGGCATGTTCACAACCAAAACCCTCTTAGCTTTATTAGCCTTCAGGTACAGAACACCATCATTGGTGCGCAACCATACGTAGCAATGATAAATTTTTAGGAGTCCCAAGTTTGTTCGATATAATTCATTCATTCTATATAACCCATTCACTATTTTACAAGTGTTTGGGGGAACATTGGGCAGGGACAACCTCAAAGTAGCTAAAGAATTTTAAGAATAAAAGGTTTGGGGCAAAAGTTAAACCTCCCTGAACTATGAGGAGATTATGGATCTAGTATCAATCTTCTATGTCCCAGACGTCTCTGGGCATAGGGAAACAATCAATTTCCACCAACTCAGTAATACTATAAGATTTTCTAAACTCCTCAAAAGTTTTTCCATTTAGAAGAGCCATGAATAAACAGATTTCAAGCAACAAAGAATGCTAACTAAAATAGTGAATAAAAGGAACAAATCAAAAAACTTACAAGTTAGAACGATTGAACAAATCTCTGGAAATATGAAGGGCATGAGAGAGGAAACAATATGAGTGTGTGGAGAAGAAACATTTGAGAAATAATGGTCGAGAAGTGATGAACTTTGTGTGAACTTCGCGCTAATGATGGAGCCCATCTTCCAATAAATATTCTAGCGCTTCATATTTTTTCTCCGACAAGCGTATCCCCACCTCTTTAAGGATATCATAAGTTTTTCGTGATTCTTCTTCTTAATTGAGTGTACAAAAGTTCCAAGCCAATTTTGAAACAGTTCCAGGCCTTGAACTCACTTAAAATCTATTGGCCCAACATTTTAGCCCAAAGATTTTAGGGGAAATTCACTACACCAAATCCTACGAATGGACATGCCTGGTGGGTCACGGCCCAAGTCCGCCACCATCTGGTCAAGGACTTGGTCTGTGACCATTTTAATTACTATACTAAATCATGGGTGCTCTGGAAGTAGTCACGGATCAAATCCCTGACCACTGTGGGTCACGAACTTGGGTCGTGACCAGGTCGTGACCATCTTGGCGCCAAATCACACCAAAATTCCCTCCGAGCTTGGTTGAGGATGGGTCACGAACTTGGACCGTGACCATAGGCATGCTGAAGCACAAAATATAGACATATGGGGTTATGGCTCACGGGACCAATGTAACTCGTAGGGACTGATCGCGCGAACATGAGACTCCCGATTTGAGAATTCAATGATAATTCAAAAATATGTAGCCCAAGTGACATTCAAAAATATCGATCAACATTATTTGGGTAGATAAACTAGATCAACCTAATCTTGACCAAGAGACTGAATAAGTCCGATCCCGCCCAAGTTGAGATCCTGGCTTCGCCCATGGAAGCTATATATAGTAGTAACACTATATAGCAGTAGGTGTATATAGAAGCTGCTATATGTAGAAAACATCATTTATATATAGTTATTATATATAGTAAATCTAACATAAAAATCCGCATAAACGACAAATAGGTACACTTAGAAACAAAATAATAAATTTAATTCGAGTGAAAATAACAAATCCAGGTTTTCTAGACTTAGGCTTAAAAACGTGGCGTTAGATGGACAAAATCCGAAACAACCCCTAAACGGTCCCGTGAGAGGCACTAACACCTGGCACTGGACCAATGTAACTCGTACAAACAGACGGTGCAATCACGGGACCCCTGGTGTGAGAATGCGATGATAATTTGAAAATATATAAACTTAGGCTTAGAAAATGGCAGTGGATGGCCAAAACCTCAAACAGCACTCGAATGGCCCTGTGAAAGGCACTAACACATCGCACGGGACTAATGAAACTTGTACAAATAGACCGTATGATCACGAGACTCCCCATTTGAGAGTACGAGAATAATTTGCATATATCAAGACTTAGGCTTAAACACAAGGCTTTAGAGTGCAAAAACTCAAAATAACACCTAAACGACACCCTGAGAGGCACAAACACCTCGCACAGGACAAATTTTAACTACTATAAACAGACCGCCCGATTATGAGACACCCGTTTTGAGAGTACAAGGATAATTTGTATATATCAGGACTTAGGCTTAAAAACATGGCTTTAGAGCGCGAACACCCGAAACAGCACTCGAATGGCCCTGTGAGAGGCACCAACACCTCGCATGAGACCAATATAACTTGTTGGAACTGGCCATGCAATCATGGGATGCTCAGTTTGAGAATACAAGGATAATTTGCAGATATTAGGACTAAGGCTTAAAAAATTGCATTAGAAGGAGAAACCCCGAAACAACCTTCGAACGGCCCCCTGAGAGGCACAAACACATCGCATGGGACCAATATAAGTCATAGGAACTTGCTGCATGATGATCGAACCAACAATTTGAGAATACAATGATAATATGAAAATATATAGACTTAGGCTTAAAAATTGGCATTAGAGGGCGAAACCCTAAAACAATCGTCGAACGGCCCCGTGAGAGGCACTAACACCTCACACGGGACCATTGTAACTCGTAGGAACTGATCGCGTGATCACGGGATCCCCAGTTTGAGAATACGATGACATTTTAAAAATATCTAGACTTAGGCTTAAAAAATGGCATTAGAGAACGAAACCCCGAAACAACCCCCGAACGGCCCCGAGAGAGGCACTAACACCTCGTACGGGACCAATGTAACTCATAGGAACTAATCGCACGATCACGGGACCCCCGGTTTGAGAGTACGATGATAATTTTAAAATATCTAGACTTAGGCTTAAAAAATGGCATAAGAGGGCAAAACCTCGAAACAACCCCCAAACGGCCCCGTGAGAGGCACCAACACCTCGCACGGGACCATTGTAACTCGTAGGAACTGACTGCGCGATCACGGGACCCCCAGTTTGAGAGTACAAAGATAATTTTAAAATATCCAGACTTAGGCTTAAAAACATGGTGTTAGATGGCCAAAACCCGAAATAGCCCCCAAACGGCTCCTTGAGAGGCACCAACACCTCGTACGGGACCAATGTAACTCGTAGGAACTGACCGCGCGATCAAGAGACCCCCAGATTGAGAGTGCAAAGATAATTTGAAAATATATAAACTCAAGATTAAAAATGGCATTAGAGGACGAAATCCCGAACGGCCCCGTGAGAGGCACCAACACCTCGCACGGGACCAATGTAACTCGTAGGAACTGATCGCGCGATCTTGGGACCCCCGGTTTGAGAGTACAAAGGCAATTAGCATATATATCAAGACTTACGCTTAAAAACATGGCTTTAGAGTGCGAACACCTGAAATAACACCCGAACGGTCTCGTGAGAGGCACCAACACCTCGCACGGGACCAATGTAACTCATAGGAACTGATCGTACGATCACGGGACTCCCGATTTGAGAATACGAGGATAATTTGAAAATATTAGGACTTAGGCTTAAAAAATGGCATTAGAGGGCGAAATCCCGAAAAAACCAAGACGGCCCCGTGAGAGGCACCAACACCTCGCACGGGACTAATGTAACTCGTACGAACTAACTGCCAGATCATGGGACCCCCAGTTTGAGAGTACGACGATAATTTGAAAATATATAGACTTAGGCTTAAAAAATGGCATTAGTTGGCCAAAACTCGAAACAGCACCCGAACAGCCCCATTAGAGGCACTAGCACCTCGTACGGGACCAATGTATGTCGTACGAATAGACTGCGCAATCACGAGACTCCCAGTTTGAGATATGATGAAAATTTGCATATATCATGAGTTAGGCTTAAAAATATGGCTTTAGAGTTCGAACACCTGAAACAGCACCCGAATGGCCCTGTGTGAGGCACTAACACCTCGCACGGGACCAATACAACTTGTAGGAACTGATCGTGTGATCACAGGACCCCCGGTTTGAGAATACGAGGCTAATTTGAAAATATAAGGAATTAGGCTTAAAAAATGGCATTAGAGGGCGAAACTCAGAAATAACTCCCGAACGGCCCCATGATGGCACTAACACCTCGCACGAGACCATTATAACTCATAAGAGCTGACCACACGATCACGGGACCCCTGATTTGACAGTACACCGATAATTTGAAAATTTATAGAGTTATGCTTAAAAAATGACATTAGATGACCAAAACCCAAAAAGCACCCGAACGGCCTCGTGAGAGAAACAACGACCTCGTACGGGACTAATGTAACTCGTAGGAATAGACCACGCGATCACGAGACTCGCGGTTTGATAGTACGAGGATAATTTGAATATATAAGGACTTAGGCTTAAAAACATGACTTTAGAGTGCGAACACTCGAAACAGCACCCGAACGGACACGTGAGAGACCCCAACACCTCGTACGGAACCAATGTAACTCGTAGGAATGGACCGCGCGATCACGGGACTCCCAATTTGACAATACAATTATAATATAAAAATATATAAAGTTAGGCTTCAAAAATGGAGTTAAAGGGTGAAACCCCGAAACAACCGCCGAACGGCCCCATGAGAGGCACTAACACCTCGCACGGGACCATTTCACTCGTAGGAACTGACCACGTGATCACGGGACCGTCGGTTTGAGAATATGGTGATAATTTAAAAATATCTAGACTTAGGCTTAAAAAATGGCATTAGAGGGCGAAACCCAAAGTAACCCCCAAACAACTCCGTGAGAGGCACCAACACCTCGGACGGGACCAATATAACTCGTAGGAACTGACCGCGCGATCACGAGACCCCCAGTTTGATATTTCGATGATAATTTAAAAATATACAAACTTAGGCTTAAAAAATGGCATTAGAGGGCGAAACCCAGAAATAACCCCTGAACGGCCCCGTGAAAGGCACCAACACCTCGCAAGGGACCAATGTAACTCGTAGGAACTGACCATGGATCAGGGGATCCCCGATTTGAGAGTATGAATATAATTTGAAAATATCTAGACTTAGGCTTAAAAACATGGCGTTAAATAGCCAAAACCCAAAACAGCCCCCGAACGGCCCCTAGAGAGGCACCAACACCTCGTACGGGACCAATGTAAGTCGTAGGAACTGACCGTGCGATCACGGGATCCTAGGTTTGAGAGTACGAAGATAATTTGAAAATATCTAGACTTAGGCTTAAAATCATGGCGTTAGAAGGCTAAAACCTGAAACAGCCCCCGAATGGCCCCTCGAGAGGCACTAACACCTCACACTGGACCTATGTAACTCGTAGGAACTGGCCAAGCGATCACGAGACTCCCAGTTTGAGAGTACGAGGATAATTTGCATATATCAGGACTTAGGCTTAAAAACATGGCTTTAGAGTGTGAACGCCCAAAATAGCACCCGAATGGCCCCATGAGAGGCACCAACACCTCGCACGGGATCAATGTAACTCGTAGGAACAGACCGCGTGATCATGAGATCCTCGGTGTGAAAATACGATAATCATTTGAAAATATCTAGACTTAGGCTTAAAAAATGGCAATAGGGGTGAAACCCCCAAAAAAAACCCGAACGGACCCGTGAGGGGCACCAACAGCTCGCACGGGACCAATGTAACTCATACGAACTGATCGCGCGATAACGGGACCCTCGATTTGAGAGTTCAACGATAATTTAAAAATATATAGACTTAGGCTTAATGGCATTAGATGTCCAAAACCAGAAACAGTACCCGAACGGCCTCATGAGAGGCACCAATACCTCGTACGGGACTAATGTAACTCGTACGAATAGAGCGCGCGATCAGGGGACTCCATGTTTAAGAGTACGAGGATAATTTGTATATATCAGGACTTAGGCTTAAAAACATGAATTTAGAGTGCGAACACCTGAACGGCCCTGTGAGACGCTCCAACACCTCACACGGGACACTGATCGCGCGATCACGGGACCCCCGGTTTGAGGATTCAATGATAATATGAAAATATATAGACTTAGGCTTAAAAATGGCATTAGAGGGCGAAACCCCGAAACAACCCACGAACGGCCCCGTGAGAGGCACTAACACCTCGCACGGGACCAGTATAACTCGTAGGAACAGACTGCGTGATCACGAGACCCTCGGTTTGATAATACGATTATAATTTGAAAATATATAGACTTAAGCTTAAAAATGGCATTAGATGGGACCAATGTAACTTGTAGGAACTGATCGCATGATCACGGGACCCCCGAATTGAGAGTGCGATGATAATTTGAAAATATATAAACTTAGGCTCAAAAATGGCATTAGAGGGAGAAACCCCGAAACAACTCCCGAACGGCCCCGTGAGAGGCACCAACACCTCGTACGGGACCAATGTAACTCGTAGGAACTAATCGCGTGATCACGGGACCCCTGGTTTGAGAGTACAAAGACGGTTTGAAAATATCTAGACTTAGGCTTAAAGACATGTCGTTAGATGGCCAAAACTCAAAATAGCCCCCGAACGGCCACTTGAGAGGCACTAACACCTCGCACGGGACCAATGTAACTCATAGGAACTGGCCGTGCAATTGCGGGACCCCCGATTTGAGAGTACGAAGAAAATTTAAAAATATCTAGACTTAGGCTTAAAAGCTTGGCGTTAGAAGGCCAAAACCCAAAACAGCCCCTGAACAGCCGCTTGAGAGGTGCCAACACCTCGCACGGGACCAATGTAACTCGTAGGAACTGACCGCCCGATTACGAGACCCCAGGTTTGGGAATACGACAATAATTTAAAAATATCTATACTTTGGATTAAAAAATGGCATTAGAGGGCGAAACCCCAAAACAACCTCCGAATGGCCCCGTGAGAGGCACTAACACCTCGCACGGGACCAATGTAACTCGTACGGACTGACGACGAAGTCACGGGACACCCAATTTGAGAATACAATGATAATTTGAATATATATAGACTTAGGGTTAAAAATGGCATTAGAAGGAGAAACCCCGAAACAACCCCCGAACGGTCCCATGAGAGGCACCAACACCTCGCACGGGACCAATGTAACTCATAGGACTGACGGCACGATCATGGGACTCCCGGTTTGAGAATACGAGGATAATTTTAAAATATAAGGAATTAGGCTTAAAAACATGGCGTTAGATGGAAAAAACTTGAAATAGCCTCGAACGGTCCCGTTAGAGGCACCAACTCCTTGCACGGGACCAATGTAAGTCATAGGAACTGACCACGTGATCACAGGACCCCCGTATAACACCCCGCCCGCCCGTGGAGAGCGAACGGAGTGCTATTGTCGATAAAACTAACAAAATCCACAAGTAACAAGGTATAGAGGATCAAAATCCCACAAAATAAAGGAAACCACTTATCTCATTCTCTTCAAATTATAAATACAACCAATCTCTCAAAATAAAATAAAACAAATCTCCAATTCTCTATACATCAAAATAATACAATTCTTCCAACTTGTATTAAAAATTCTTCTCTACTAGTCCACGCTAAAATCATCCCAATCAAATCCCCGCTAATCTGCCATTAAAAGAAAATATGGGGAAGTACACAATACGACAGGAAAGATTCTCAACAAATATTAGCGATGAATAAGACATAACAATATGAGTACGAATATTCAAATCAAATGCGAATCTCAATAGCATTTTTATCAATATAATTTCTCAACAACACATTAATCAGTGTCACAAGGCCTCACCATACCACACCATACTTTATCAAGTAGCCGGAACAGGAATATTGGCGGGTGCCCAACATCAGTGTCATATAAAAATCTCATGACAACATGATCAACACAAATATAATACCACATGAATCAAAATTAGATTCCAACAAATATTTTCAGATTTCCAAATGAATTTAGCAATTCAAATATGAGTCAATAATCACATGAAAACAAAAGGAATAACACTCGCGAGATTAAGGAGCATATTGTGTAAAACCCCATACCTCAAAATCATCACAAGAATCACCACATAAAAATCAACATCTAAATCTGATCGCACCATCACGTTCCTCTCGCAAAAATAATCAAATCTCGTTCTAGCCAAAACTTGAGAAAATATCAAATAAGCCTTCTAATCTAAGGTTGAAATCTTGAATAAATTTGGGGCTATGGTTTGTAGATGAAAGGGAGTAATTTTGGAGAGATCTTTTGGTTGAAAAGTTTGAGAAAAAAGTGATTTGAAAAGACAAACCACGAATTTGTTAATATATAAAGGATTAAGAGTTGGATTAAGAAAAGAGTTTTAATTAGATACAAATACTAAATATTTTATTACGGACGATCGGACCGTTGGAATTGGATGAAATTTTTAGGAGAATTAGCTGAAGATGAGAGGAAGCTGTATAAATTTTTTTTAGCTCGATTGGACACTCCAATATGTTTAAATATTTTTTTTCTAGAGAGTTTTATGTTTCAAGGACTCTTAGAGAGTTTTATGTTTTGAGGACTCTTCTATATAATAAAAATTCAATTAAAACTCCATTTTAATTCCCATTCCAATACCGTTTGAAAAGTTATTTTTGACATATAAAAATCAACATTTTAAATTATAAAATTTATAAAATCCAAAATTTCATTTTTTTCGATTTCCAAAATTAATTTAAAATTTTCCATTTAAAAAATCCGGGTTGCTACACCCCGGTTTGAGAATACGAGGATAATTTGAAAATATCATAACATAGGCTTAAAAACATGGCGTTAGATGGCCAAAACCTGAAATCACCCCCGAATGGCCCCGTGAGAGGCACCAACACCTCGCACAGGACCAATGTAACTCGTACGAACATATCGCACGATCACGAGACTCTCGGTTTGAAAGTTTGAGGATAATTTGCATATATTGGTACTTAGGCTTAAAAACATAGCTTTAGAGTGCAAAAACTCGAAACAACACCCGAATGTCCCCGTGAGAGGCACCAACGCCTCGCACGGGACCAATGTAACTCGTACGTACAGACCACGTGATCCCAAGACTCCCGATTTGAGAGTACGATGATAATTTGAATATATCAGGACTTAGGCTTAAAAACATGGCAATTATAACTCGTATATGCAATTTTTTAGCTTGAATATGATTTTTCTAAAACTACTTGGTTACTGAAATCATTTGTTTTGTATCCTATTTTTTGCAGGATAACATTGTATCATTTTCTTTTTTGCATGTGGAACACATGAAAAAGGCAATGATTTACAACATAAAGATTGTTTATATGATGTTGTTGACGTTAAGGATTATATTTTTTATGTGTTACGGTTGTGCGGGCTTTTATAGTTTTATTATTTAGTTTTATGGTCGTGCGGGCTTTTATTGTTTGATTGTTAAATTTTATTGTCGTGCAGTCTTTATAATTAGCAGGTTTTATATTAATGTCCAAAAACAAAGGAAACTTTGCCCAATTTTTTTTAGTCTGTGAATTATTAAGACTTATAATATTTTTAAGTTTGTATGTATATTAGTTTATTAACAACGTTCTCAATTTGCAATTTGTGATTTTTCTTATTGTTTTTCCAATAATAAATATTTGAAACACCTCGTGCGCGTCCAAAGTTACACGTAGCAACCATCCGCGGAGTCATGGGACCCCCAATTTATGGATTGGACCTAAAAAAATATTTATATTTTTTATTATAGTTAATTATGGTCATGGACTTTGTCCACGACCTTTTTTATTTTTTTCATCGCGCTTAAAAATGGTCGCGGTTAAAGTTCATGACCCCCAATCGTGATGAAAAATGGTCACAGACTTTGGCCACGACCATTTTTCCTTTTTTTTTGCCGCGGTGTGGGTCACGTACTTTGGCCACGACCATTTCTCATCACGGTTAGGGGTCACGGACTTTGGCCGCGACCATTTTTTTCCCATCGCGGTGTGGGTCACGACCCAAGTCTGTGACCATCTGTCGTGACCATCTTGAAGCCGTGACCCCTGATTGGTCACGAACTTCGGCCGCGGCCCACGAAATTAGTTGCGCTCGAAATGGTCACGGCCCAAGTCTGAAACCCACAGTCTTGGTCAGGGATTTTGGCCATGACCATTGGCCAGTTTTGGTGTAGTGATTGTGGGGGTTTATTTATTCAATCCTAATACTTCTACCGACCAGCCCAACATAAAAAGTGGACACCCGAACCAACTCAAATGTTTATTTTAGATCGGTGTATTTTACATGTGCATAAATGCATGGATATAGACTCAAATCGCTTACTCACAATCTCATAAGAGATATTCAGGGACACCGATGAGATATCTACAAGCTAGTTGAGTTACTTGTATAATTCAATCACTTATTCTCAAAACTATAAAATGTAAACCCTGACCCGGGGCAAAGGGATGTAACTTCAATTATTTGAGAGACATTAATAGAAAACAGTAACCTCTCTTTGGATGTAGGCAATTTTCCAAACCACATATCTTTCGTGTTGTGTGTGATCATTTATTTTTCATCTCGATATTGCTTTCTAGATTTCTTATTGTTATAATTCTTGCACTAACAACTTTCATTTAAAATTTATTATATGTTTGTTGTATGCTACGTTACTAACTATCTTATATTATATGCTTATTGATTAGAAATAATTTAACTTACCCCATGAACTGCAGGACAATGTCTTCATCATAATCCGAGGGCATTAGAACATGTAGAAGAAAAATCTATGCAACCACTATCTCAGAAAGGACCAAGAGTCTATGCTGAAATGGAGAGACCAAGTCCCGAATAAGTAGAATGTTACGTTGGCCAATTGGAATTTTTTTATGAAGTTTTAGGTTTCTGATAGTTTGTAGGAAACCTGAGAGTCAACGATGTCTTATTGGGTAAAAAAAGTGGACGTGAACTATTCCGGGGGGACATATTATGCGGAGGTGAAGCATCATATGGTAGTAAATTGGTTTAATTTTTTCAAATTTTGTTTAATGCTCAAATATAATATAATAAATAACTAATGATCCCACATATGACCTTTCCTCATTAATTAGAAGATTTTACCCCTCTGCCTTTATTAGTCGACCTCATATGGATAGTTTTAGAAGGATCAACCTCACATGGGTCAGCCAAAATGAAATGAAAATGTATGAACCCCCAAAATTCACCAAAATGGGTAATTTCTCCATTTCAAGACCAAGGAAGTGGCTACACAAGGCATCATCATACATTTGTAGAATGATCAAATTCCTTAAGAACATTTCGAAAGGAAATGTGACGTGTATCCAATAGTGAAAATAGACTAGACATTTTCCAAGTGGCTTGGCGTTCACACTACACCCCAAGTCACCTATAAATAGAGTTGTACTCTTACTTCAAAGCTAAGTCAATCATTCTGTATTAAAACTCAATAGAAATCACTCCATAGAGAGAAAGTGATTATACTCTTGTAACTTTTAATATATAGTGGAAAATGAACTAGTCAACAGTGAATATAGTCCTACTTGGGCTGAAACACTCTAAAATTCTGTGTGTTTGATCTTATTTAATGCACTTGCTTGCTATATTTACTATTTATCACTGTTGCCCAAAATAAGTTCTTTGCATGACTCACTAAGTGACCTTAAT
Organism: Sambucus nigra; assembly: GCA_949130495.1. NCBI lineage: Eukaryota > Viridiplantae > Streptophyta > Magnoliopsida > Dipsacales > Adoxaceae > Sambucus > Sambucus nigra. The sequence goes on along the minus strand of OX422217.1, from coordinate 66,444,833 downwards.
ACTGTTAGAGATACCATTTATATGTATCGTTAATATAACACCATCTGTGAAAAATCACTGATTAACTCAGCTGATTTCCTTGGGTGAACTCGCTCATAACTTGGTCATAGGCACAATTCTGACTCAAATCAAATCTGGATCTATCAATTGAAGGTTTGAGTTGAGGGGTTTATCCTTATTCATCTTCAACATAGTTCGGGCATTTTATGAGTTTTCATCATAATTTAATTTCAAATTTGGGTGGAAAACACTATTCACCTTCATAATTTAAGGAGTTTGATCTTATAAATTCAACCAATCCATCTTCATTTCTATTTGTTTGCCAGATTTTGGAATTTATTGGTAGAACTTTAACCTGAAATATTATATCCAAAAAGTTACTATTCATCATCATGTATTTTGGTGTTTTAATCCTAAGATCATCACTAGTTCGTCCTAAATTATGTTTGTTTGGTAGATCTGATATTATGGGTGAAAACATTAAATCAAAATATAAAAATTTCATGATTACTATTCACTTACTCACCCAAAAAATTTTAGGTTGAATTCTTTGCCGAAAATGTTAAATTGCTGATCGAAAAATGCCAATAAACTTACCTCCACCAATTTTCGATGGGGCGAATGTATTAATCAATGCACCACCGTAAAAAATAGTAAAACTCACCAGAGATCTAAAAATAATGATAGCAAACCAAGAGTATCCGCAATCACAAACGTTGGATCTTACCCAGACGCTAGTAGGTCGACCATGAGAGGGGGCTGAAGAACCTCATAGTCCGGCCATCAGGGTTAGCCGAAACCCCTCATAAGAGTTAACCTATGCAACAAGGAAAGTTTGACAATCAAGGACTAGACTCGAAAATATAAAAGGCTATCTTCATCTTGAATAGTGAAGTAGAGGAGATGATCATAACATATATGTCCAAAATAATGAGAAAGAATCTGAGGTTGAATCTTAGTCAAGAAGCCGAGACTATTCTTATCAACCAGGAACAACATCCTCCATCTTAAGAATGGCATCTTAAACTTAGACGAAGCACCAATGACAAAAAGGGTTAGTGCTTTCACTAGGCTCGCAAAGCAATCAACATTTGATAGGCTAGGATTCAGATGTTACACTGTACCTGATGATCAAAGACAAGGTGACAAGAGATAATTCTCTGGGTGGGGGAATAGAGGAACATCACCCTTGAGGGGGTCGGTCTATGTTACACCTAGAGAGTTGTCCAATATATTGACTAATAGGAGCCAAGGAGGTTCGAGGACAGAAGAGTCTAGGGACAACCACCCCTAAAAAAGTTCCATTCAAAGGCATGGAAATAAGTTGGGTGATATGATATAGATTAAGAATCCCTTTCAGAGGGGATACATATATGGGTCTCCCTTCGTACCAAAAATTATAAGCTATCGTACTTTAGCTATGTTTAAACCTCTATAGGTAACACCAAAATATGATGGGAGCCCAAACATCATTCATTATTTAGAAATGTATTAGTCAACTGCAGATATGTACTAAGTGTCAGATGAGATGAGATAAGATGCATAACATTCTCAGGTACCCTCGCAGGGGTAACACATGTGTGGTACACAAGTTTGCCTAAGGGTCATATTAAAAGCTTCAAAGATCTTGATGATAATTTTATTCACAACTTCTTCTTCGTCTTAAAACTCGCTAAGAGGATGACCCACCTTCTAAATGTCTGGCAGAAGAAAGGGAAACTCTCAGAGACTTCATCTCTAGGTTCATCAAAGAAAAACTTGAAGTTGTGGACTATGATGAAAAAATTACAATGGCATCCCTCATTAATGGGCTTGAACCTATAAAATTATACAGGGAACTTTTGAAAGACCCTCATACCATAATTAATGAAATTATGGCAGAGGTTAGGAAGGTCATGGAAGCCGAAAAAGAGATGGCAACAAAAAATGGAGAGATCAAAGAAGACAAATAAAGAAATTAGTCTCAGGAGAAGTTCAATAGCTATACATCCCTCACTACGGAGAGTCATCACATCCTGAATGCTATTAAGTATGAGGAAGAGCTAAAGTGGCTGGGAAAGCTGAAGTTCTCACCAACTAAGAGAAATAATAAAAAACATTGGCTTTCACAAAGACCATGTCCAGGATACAAATGTATGTTATAATATTAAGGATGAAATTAAAAAAAACTCATCAAGAAGGGTCGACTTAACAGGTTCATGGACCAAAATGGTCGTCTTCAAGAGAAAAGGAAATGTCAAAGGTCTCTAACAAAGTATAAATCTAATAACAAGGATATTAAAAATCCAAAGGAAGGAGAATCAGATGGTGGCTCGGGCGATGATGGAGAGTCAGACGATAGTTAGAAAAAAGGATTATGTAAATAAAAGCTTACTACAAGATGTAAATTTTCCCCAAGTTGATGAATATAAACACAAGTTTCCCTCCCACTCTACTTGTTTGACTTGATACAGTTTCTTCTTCCTCTAATCAAAACCTCGTTCTTGACATAAAAATTGAAATGCTTTGAGATTTGTACTTAGAGGCATTTCTCAGGCTTTGACATAATTAGGTGTCGGCTCCTGAAAAAAATGAACTTGTCTAAAGTTCCGCTCATATTTAGGACAAAACTAGGAGGATATAAGCCTAGTCTAAAAAGGTCAAGGCAGAAAACCACCATAACTATACATGACCTGATAAGTATTAGTTAACCTCATTAATGGTAGAAAAATTTCATAACAAAAAGGTCGGCAGAAATGCCCCTAGTTAAGTCAAAATTCACAACTCAAAAAGTGATGAGCCTAGTCTTAAGTCAAAACACATTTTAAAAATCACCCTGCCATTTTAGTGGCGTCAACAATCGTTATAAATGTAGAACCTGGATAAGATCCAGAATAAACATAATAAAGACAGATTAACTATCTCGACCAATTTAAAACAAATTAGATGAAGAGAAAATATTGATTAATTCTACTTTCTCGGATGATTTAAGACAATTTGGTTTGTGGACTTAAAATTATTGCACTGATATGAATATCACCCCCATCCTGATGTAGAACTTGTGCAAGATCGAGGGTAAACATAAGAGGGAAGACATTAACTAGTTGAGTTAATTTAACACAAATTGAATGTTATCGCAAGTCTTTATTGAATGTTATCTACTTGCTCAGTTGATATAAGACAAATTGGCTTGAGGATAAAATAATTATTCAATTTATATCAATATCATCCTCGTCTTAATGAAAAAATCTAGTTACAACCTAGAATAATAATAAGCTCTGAGTATTAGTTGGAGAATCAACAATTTGCTTGGCCAGTTTCATTAAAAGATAGTTCAAGGACAAATTAATATTGCATTAACATGTTCAGCTAATTTAAGAAGAATTGGTTGGAAAATAGATTTTGAGGCAATAAATCAAAAATCATTGAACGAGGTTCAACCTTAATAATTTGTGTGTCTCATGTGACATTCGTCCAACAGGCAGTCAACTCCCTCATTTACTGGACCCTCATGACCTTCAAACTTCGTAGGGTCAACCTGCACATTCTTTGGAACCTCATCTCCCCCGGCCTTCATAGGATCGACCTACTAATTTTTAGGACCCTCATCTCCCTTGGCCTTCATAAGGTCAACCTGCTCGTTTTTGGGACCCTCAACTCGCTCATACCTTCATAGGGTTGGCTGTAGTATTTGATGGACCCTCATGACCTTGGACCTTTTTAGGGTCGGCCTATAATTTCTTAGGAGTCTCAACTCCATCGGCCTTCATTAGGTCAACATGCTCATTTTTGGGACCTTAAACTCCCTCGGCCTTCATAAGGCCGGTCTACTCATTTTTAGGACCCTCAGCTCCCTCGACCTTCATAGGGTCGACCTACTCATTTTGGGGACCCTCTGCTCCCTCATGGTTTCATAAGGTTGGCCATAACAGTTGATGAATCCGCACGACCTTTGACCCTCATATGGTTGGTTTGCACATTCTCGAGTTCCTCATCTCCCTTGACTTTCATAGGATTGGATTTCTCATTTTTAAGACCCTTATCTCCCTCATAGCTTCATTAGCTTGACTACAACATTTCAGTAACCCTCTTGTGCCTCGAACAAAATGGGACCAACTTTGGGTCTTATTCGATTATCGGCCAGTTAAGATTTGACCTCAAACCTATCAATGAGCTTGAATAAATTGGCCATGCATATGGGGGATGCCGAATAGTAGAACTTATAAAAATGACATGCTTAGCCAAAAATATTCAAGGTATCAATTCATTCATCAAAACCATAAAGAGGGTAAGATAAACGACGTAAGGCTATAGTCCAAACTAAAAGTCACCCTCGGGCTAAGGATGCTAGGCTTCCTCAATTCAATAATCCCAACCAAGATTCATCTGTAAAACATGAGTAAAAGGGGGTTGGCTCCCTGAATCACTATTTAAATATCGTATGATTCGACTTTAATGCTTTAATAGACCTATCAAAGGTTCAACTAGAAATTGCCGAAGACGTCACCCTCATCAAACAACAAACAAGCCTAGACCTAAGTAGTCTCGGCTTTAGCAATCTAGTCATAACTGTATTTTTTCACAAATTAAGGATTGGGTAAAGGCCCCCTGGGTAATTATTTCTCATTGTTTGATTCGGAAAAATGCATATGATTTGCATATAGAAAAACGTATGAAATTATTAATGTTCTAGTTTGTGGGTGCAAATATGGACCTTGTCATATATTTATAGAGAATTGGACCAAACACCAATTTAAGGTTCTATATGTGCCATATTAAAAAGAAGAACCTTGGCCCCGTCCATTGTTAAGGGCTCTTCTACCCTCGAATGAGGTGATTTAGAGGTCTAGCTATCCATCGGCTTGATGAAAAATGAGCCTCAATTTCTCATCTCGTCCAAAACGATCTTCACATGCGTAAATGGTACTCCTATTGGGTTGAATGTGTTTAAGAATTCAATGATCGAATAAATGAACCATCACATAATCAAGAATATTCCACCACAACAATAAAATCATGTCTCCCTCAAAATTTCAGAATAACTCCACAATTCTTCCTTTGACGAAAACAAGGTTACATGTTCTATGGGTCATAGATCAACTCGAGTCAGTTGTTAATTAAATAATTTCGCTACGAAATAAAAAGAACAAAAAAATATCGATAGGTTAGCTCAAATTATCGAAATAAAATTAACAACAAAAGATCAACTTTGGACAGCACATTCTTGTTGAGTTCAGAAAAAACTTGGCCAATGTAATGCCAGTAATCAAGATAACCCTCAATGGGTCATCTCAAAATGGCGTGCCGAAATCAAATTTAGGGCACAAGGTTTATCTCAGTTATTATTGAAAGCATATATACCCTCAGTGGGTCGGCTATGTCAAAGTCAGCCCTCCACTTTTCTTGGCTTGGCTAGACAATTTAAAGCGTATATATTTAGTTCGGTCAAAGAAAAATCGGGCCGACACATGCAATTTGAAGTCCCTTTATTTATTTCGGCCTATGGTTGCCACTTTTTCCCTCTTCTGATTACCAAAAATAAAATTGTATTTTGGACTTGAATTTTTATTTACGATAAATAAAACCAAAAACTTTTATTTCAGACTTTTAAAAAATAATTTTTTTATCAAATTTGAAATTTTCAACAAGTAAAAATATTTGTTGAAATTGAATTTTTAGCAAATAAAATTTTACACATCGCCTATTTAAATACAGGGTGATCAATCCTTTATAAAAATAAAACATGAATTTCACTTGGTTCATTCTTAACATCACTTTCAAAAACTTTTAATATACTAACCACCTATGTTTTAAAAATCCGGAGCAAAATTTTATCTTTCCTTAAACAACAACATGCGAAAATAAATACAATAACCAAACCATCCACACGGTAAATAATCTGAATTAATCACAAACTAAATAAGTGAATAAAATAATTATGAAGAAACCATTGGTTGCTAAAATAAAATCCATCTACGACCCTAATGAAATAAAACTGAATAAATAAATTAGCTGAAGGGGTGACATGCATAAATGCAATAATTGAAATCGAATCCTACTGTAGGAATGAAGGAACTGAAGCATCTAATCCAAATCGTGTAAGCATCCACAAGTGCTATAGTTATGCATACTTACAACAGATCATCAAGCTTGGCATCCTTGTGGCTGGACACCTAAAAGGTTTTGAAAATATTTTGCAAGCATTTAAATCACGGTTTAAAAGTAGTTCTTGATTAGACATATTAGTTCGCGTACACTCTCTTGAGTTCCTCACCTCTCATCTATCGTTCACACCTAACGTTTCCTACTTATCCCACCTAGTTATGCCACCCAGCCTAACTAGTTGTCATAAGTATCTAACTAACCACTAACAAGTTAAGCACGCCCGTACCGCCCATACAATACACTACACTATACCCTTAATTATCATTAAGTCCTTAGTTAAATTTCTCTTTAACTCCCCCATACCGCCCATACAGCACACTATCGTAATACTAATAATTGACATTCCTAGTATGTTATTATTAAACCATCATTAACATTTCACGTATGTTATCATTAAGTCATTTCATTAAGTTTCTCTAGTTAAATCATCTTTAGATATCCACTATCTAACTTTACTACCATACCACACTAAGTCGATTAAGCATTATTTTAGATATACACTATCTAGTCTCCTTACTATTACACATAAGTAGGATAAATCACCCAAGTATATATATATATATATATATATAGACACACATACAACATCACCCGGACTGGACACCGCAATGCACACTTGCACACTCTACTATCAAGTCCATGTACCTCATGTACTCAATCAAGGACTATCGGTTTGGATATCACCCTCAAACCATAAATCAAATCAACATATATAAGAGGCGAACATAGTTCCAATCCTATGGTTTACACACCTAACGTACCCAATTGACCGCCAACACTACTGTACACTTATATAGTCATCGTACCTAGCTTCTATATTCTGGGGCACTAATTCAGACCTCACTAGAATCATCAAGGTGGGATCGCCCTCTGTGAGGGACCTCCGTGATATCATGCAACGTAGGTATGTTCACACACACAAGAAAGAACATAATAGGTATACTCACCACCTATCCATATGTCGTATATAGGAATACACAAAACCTATAAATATAATCCGTATAGGTATAAAACCAACCTATAATATAGTACGTATAGGTATACACACAACCTATATATACATAATCCGTATAGGTATACACCCAACCTATAATATAGTCCGTATTGGTATACACACAACTTATAATATAATCTGTACGTAATATATATATATATCTCATACTCAATGTACTATCAATTTATGATTATATCTCCCGAGTCTTATTCTCTATCTAAAGGGCCCTGGTTAGCCCTTAATTTATTTCAGTAGTTAATACACTCGTACACTACGGGTCAGAATCATAGGTTCACTCATCTTTTCATGACTCGTTCGCATTCCCACGAATTTACTTACATTATAAATTATGCCCAATTAATCTTAGCCTCAATTCTTCTCACTTATGACTAAGCCCATACCCTACCATTAGCATACTGGTAATTATAATATATCTCACTATATTTTAAAGGTATCCCAAAAGTTCACCCGATCATTATTCACAAGTTCAAGGCTTAAATAACGGAAAATTTCCAAAATCTAGGAACCCGAATCGATTCGACCTTGATCCGAATCAATTCGCTAATCGAATCGATTCGGACAAGGATCCGAATCAATTCGAAACTGTACAGGTTCTACTTCCTTACGGAGTTATGATTTTTTCACCATGAAAAATTCTTCAAAACTCAACTAAACTTCATGAAACTCCCAACTAACTTAAACAATAATTTATTATAGGTGAGGGGATAACTTTAAACGTAAGTAACTCATTTAATCTTCTAGAATTAAATTTAAGAACATATCAAAACTTAATATGCATAAACCCTAGTTTCTCATATTCTTTATATCTTTCAATATAAAACCCATATTTCTCCCATTATTATCATCACTTATTTTCTAATTTCGTTTACCTTTCACATAGGGATTTAATCTCCATGCAAATCCTACCAAAGATCATGTCTTTAAATCATGAAATTCCTAAGAACCTCATTTAAATCATCATATATTAAACCTTACACTACATTTGTATTATAAGTTTTCAAAAACATGAAGGATAAACACTTTCCTTATGATTGTAGGTTTGAAATTCATTTGGTTAATGATGTGGTTTCTCTCCCCTTGCTCCGATTACAATTCGGGTACGTCGATGGTGAGAATTAGTGTGGAAACCCTAGGCTTTCTTCTCTTCTCCTCCTCCTATGGCCTCCTCTCTCTCTAATTTGTGTTCACCCTAGCCTCTAACCCAAAGGGGATGATATAACCTTTCAATTTTCGGAGTTCCTTCTACCCTAAACTCCCAAATAACCAAGACTCCCTTAAGCGCTACTGGGTTGGTCTAAAATCTACCCGGGACCCAAACTATACCCCCGAATATACTATTCTGACTATTTCAACCCTTTCGAAATCAACTCCAACCTCTAAATTACCATTCAATTCACTCTACAATAATTTCCTATCTCATCCTCATATAGTCTATCCGTGCCTCCCAGTTGAGATCCAACACAGTCCCGTCGATATCACTCGCTACGTCGTATAATAACTGTTGCACAAATTATTCCACCAATAATAATCCTCATCTCTTAAAATATTTATGGCTCACGTGTAATTTAAAACTAAATAAAAAAATTACTGAATTAATTAAATTCCAATTACTCATAAATACGGGGTATTACATACTTCCCCTCTTAGAAAGGAATTTCGTCCTCGAAATTAGGATAAGTGTGGTACTAAAAAGTGTCGTATGCTTCCTTATTCCCATACTCTTAATAATACTACATACGCATCTATCTCTTCTGATTCCGGATAATCCAAAAAGGATTTAACGACCCAGGGCGCCCGTACACCTTATAACCGTGGATAACCGCACAAATGCTAACCGACTCCATTGGCCCTAAATCATGATATAACTATCAACTCTTAGTTATAACTACATATACGTACAATAACTAAGGTACTAAACCCATGTCCTAATGACAAAACTTCTCCCAACTTCCAACGTTCACTAAGTGTCTTGCGTGGGACATCCCACAAAGCGAAATCCAAATAAGGAATCCGCCGATAGACTACTACCTAACATTATTGGTCGTCGAGATCCATTAGCCCCTCAGTTCATAACATGTACCCCTAAATTCCCGTTTGCTGACATAAAAAGTCTATTTGTCCACTCTCATGTCACTAGAGATGATATACAACTAGACTCTCTCACTATCACTAAGGTCTCGGCGCTATATAAATAACGAGCTATGTTTCTTCGCTCAACAATGAACACAATGCACCTTGAATCACATCAATAAATAAAGTCCTTACGCACCGGGATCAAATATAACAAGAAAAAATACTTACCTAAGTCTACGATACAACACAATTTATAACATACAAATTCTCTTAGTGCCCTCGCCCATTCCTCTACAGGCAACACCAAAAAGTCCTGCTACCCAACGGTAAATACATTCCTAATAAAGCTGATACCGCCATCGCACCCACTAAACCTGACTCACACTCGAATTTGTGTTAATAATAATATATTATGACGCACCCATGTCACCCAAACTAATTCCATACTCATAAGGATACAAATTTAGAAATTTGCCTCCATTAGCTATCTGCCTCACCTAGTCGATCGGTTCCTGAACGTAATTCTCTCGTTGGAACTGACCCAAGATTTGATACAATGGTTGAACGCCAAGCGATTGGCCAAAGCGATGAAATAGTTGAACGTCTAAGACCTCATCCTGTGTTTTCCCCGTGCCTCACCTTGGCTAGTCGCTTCTTTTATGGCCTACACCCCCACAAGTTAAACATCAGCCCGAAAAATCTCCATGCCTCTGACCACAACCTTGTTGATCTCCCCTATTTTTCCCTTGGCCCTAAAGGCCTTGAGGAACGTTTGGCCGTTGCTAATACTGAGGTCCTTGTTGGACCTATATGAAATCCTGAATCTTTAGTTGGTAACCTCCTATCCTGAACCTCTTGGAATCATCCCTCTATCGGGATTCCTGCCCCTGGTGTTTAGACACCTACTGTTGTGGTGCCCCACTAACACCTCTCTCTCCTCCTTCGCCTGTCTGATTAGATTCTCCAACTTTCTTATTTCCCTTCATATAGAAGCGCTGATCTTGGCAATGAAGAAGTGTCTCATTAACGAGGTCAGTATAAGTTTCCAACGCTGGGTTGCAAATCAAATGATGCCTGATCGTCTAGGCTAGTCTATCCACGAACTTCATTTTTTTCTTCCCTTTGTTGTTTACGTCATCTGGTATGAAGTTAGCCAAATGATTGAACTCTTCCTCATACTATACCATCGTACAATATCCTTGAACCACATCAATGCACTTCTTCCTCATCTCTGTCTGGACAGTGTGACGCACCGACTAATTAAATACCTGGTAGCTACTCCTTTATTCAAATTAATACAAAATGTCAAGTTGGTTTAGTTCATAGCATCACTGTCGAAAAACGTTTTAACAATTACTAGCCACCTAATATTTAAAAAGTGAGTTGTAAATTTTTAATTATATCCGATTAACATGCAATAAGTATTACAATAACGAATAATGATATCACAACCACATTATAATCACATTACAATGGTAGAGAAATATATGAATCTAGAGGAACACTCCTCGAAAATAATCCGAAATACTAAATAAAACTAAATACAGAGTCTGAATCACTAAATAATTACAACCCAAAATCTGAAACAAAACTGAGTAAGTAGGACGTCTCTAAAAGAAAAGGGGCGACGTGCCCTACAGATGAGTAAATCTGAAATAGAGTCAAGATAGAAAGTGGAGGCGTCTACTATCGAGGTCCTGTAACTTCCACATCAGCTACAACACGTCACCGAAATGAAACTCCTACGCTTGGTGTCCTTGTGGCTGGGTACCTAAAAGGTTTTTACAAGAAAATAGATTTGAAAGGAAACGGGTCAGAGCCCGATTGTGAAAACAATTTAAAATACATCAAGTGTTTAATATCATTAAACAGTGAATATAAAATACATGATAGTGCATGCACTCAAATGAGTTCCTCACCTCTCAACTAAGTGTGCACTCCTACGTACCCGTACCCATTCTAGTTATTCCACTAACTACTAGTCTAATACAATATATGAGTTTACTATACTATTCGTAGTTTAAATTACTGGCATTTTAATATAAACATAGAGTTTTACCTTCATTCCTCAGGATTAGTTGCAATAATTACTAAGAGTTTTCCCATTTTTAACTCTACAAAAGATGTTACAGTAATTCACATTTGTACTTATATAAACAGTTCATTTCAGTATATCAATCTCATCATAAATATACACTAATGGCACCCCTAGACTAAGCTGCGGTACACACATACTCTGCTATTAAATCCCGGTACATGATGTACATAAGGATCACGTATTTCGAATCTCTCAGGAACCGTTTTGATAAGTAACAATCACACACAATGGAGGTGAACATAGTTCACATCACATGGGTCACGCACAGACCTAGGCTCCCATGATCAGCAGACTTATTAACTCCGCAATAAATCATTCTCTGACCAATGTCCTCGAGGTACCAATCTAAATCCCCCGGTAGGCACACAAAGATTAGATGGCCCTGATAGTACGCCAACCTCCCGTGATAGCAAGTATGGTAGGTATGTTATACATAGATAACCACATATACTAAGAATTCACACATCTTAGATATCTTATAATATCAATAGAGGTATATTTTACATTCCCATACCGTCATTAAATGTTACACGTTTACAATTCCTGAATAATATACATTAAAAGTTGCCAACCCTTCTCACGTCGTAATTTTAGGTACTTATTTCCTAACCCATAAATGTCATCCGGTTTACTACAAAATTATAAGTTTTAATCCTCAACGTACTCCAATCTCACAACTATACCCACTAGTCAACAAGGTAGGTTAACACTCAATTAAATAAGTCTACTAGAAGTTTGAAATAAAATCAGGCCTAAAAAGGCCATCCTGTCAACTCGTTAGAAATCTCGTTCGAACGAGTGTCGTTCGAACGAAGTCTTCGAACGAAATCGTTAGAAGGGATACTGTTATCTCGTTAGAAGCTTGTTCGAACCAGGTCGTTCGAACGACCTGGGCAGGTCTTCTAACGAGATGGTAGAATACGCCCAGAAATTTTCCAACTCATTTTTTCTTCATTTTTCTCTTCTCTAATTCCATTATAAGATCCTCCCAATAACGTTTTAATATTTTTAAACTACTCTGAGTACTCTTAGGTCGCTTATTAACATATTTTTGGGGTCAAATCCTCCTAATCAACATGCAATTATCATAAATCCCCAAATTTTACCCCAAACCCTATGAATATGAACACATAATTTTATTGTACCTAAAGACTCATCATAAATCCGTTTTTAAATCATCCAAGTTAGGTTTTAGGGTACCAATTTCGTCCAAAATCATTCTACATGCAATTCCTAACCAAAATTAAGAGTTTCTACAACAATCCCATTGGGTTTTCTCCAAAAGTTTCAAAGCATAAGGTTTCTACACTAAATATGGAGGAAATATTCATTGAAATTAATGACATCAAATCTCTTGACTTAAATCCGATGTTCTGATTCATTGTTGATGATCAAGGTTGGCTCTCTCTCTTCTTTCGGTCACAATTTCCTTTTAAAATGCTGGTGATGGAAGATAGTTTGGTTTGGAAACTCATTTACCCTCTTTCTAACTTTTCTCAAAACCTCCGTAGCCCACTCTCTTGCCTTTTGATGGTAATGGCCTTAGTGGCCTTTTTAAAAATATAAAAATAAACTCTAAAATTCGTGGGTTTTAATTCCTCAATTTTTAAAATTACTAAAATACCCTTCTAGGTTGTCGATTTGGCTTAAAAATGCCCCGGGACCCAAACTAAACCCCCGACTAGTGTTTTCTGACTATTTTGACCCTTCCGAACGCGTTGGCGCACTCAAAATGATCATTCGGTTGATAAAAATATAATTTACTTTTTAATTTAAATAAATTCATTCCTGACGCGACTGACACACGCGTTCCAACTAAATTTCCCAAATTATCTTATTTTTGTCTCTTAACAATTTAAATATTTTCAATACTCATATATTACCATATATACTCAGAAATATTCAATTTTAACATCATAATCAAATACCAACTCACATCTCGCTAGTATTTATATCCAGATTAATTCCCAATTAGTTCTCATTTAATTCAATTAATCCCTTAGATACAAATCGGATTAATTCCCAATTAATTCTCATTTAATTCAATTAATCCCTTAAATACAAATCAATAAAATTACTGGGTATTACATACTTCCCCCTAATAACATAATTTCGTCCCGAAATTCGGGACTAATGAATACCTGGTAAAAATAGCTCTGGATAACGTTCACGCATCTCATCCTCGTGCTCCCATGTGGACTCCTCGGTATTATGATGCCGCCATTGCACGCGTGCTAATGGTACTATCTTCGACCTCAGTTTCCTCTCGTTGTGGTCCAGAATAGCAATTGGCCCCTCTTCGTAGGAACTATCGAGCTGAAGATCGATGTCCTCTAAAGCAATGTGAGTATGGGCCAAGTCGTCCCTAAGATATTTCCTTAGCGAGGAAATATGGAACACATCTTGAATCCTATGAAAGTGCTCAGGTAACCCAAGTCTATACGCAACTGGCCCAATCCTCTCGATGATAGGAAATGGCCCCACATATCTTAGTGCCAGTTTCCCCTTCTTCCCAAAATGCATAATCCCCTTCATAGGAGATACTCTGAGTAATACCTGGTCCCCCACCTTGAATTCTCTGAAGAACCTCTTGGCATAAGCATAGCTCTTCTGCCGGTCCTGAGCTACCCGAATACAGCTCCGTATCATCTCTATCCTTGCCGAAGTGTCCTGAATCACTTCCGGCCCAAGGAGTTTGTTATCCCCCACCTCTAACCAACATACTGGGGAACGACAAGGTCTACCATACAACGCCTCGAATGGAGCCATGCCAATGGTGAACTGGTAGGAGTTATTATAAGCAAACTCCACCAGTGGAAGGTACTGCTCCTAACCACCTCCAAAGTCTAGGATGCACATACGCAACATGTCCTCCAACATCTGATTTATCTGCTCTATTTTTCCATCAGTCTGCGGGTGATATGCCGTACTCAGCCTCAACTCCGTACCCATTGCCTCCTGGAAACTCTCCCAAAATCGTGAAACAAATATCTTGTCTCGGTCAGACACGATATTTAGAGGCACCCCGTGAAGTCTCACTATCTCCGCAATGAAAATATGGGCATACTGTCCTGTAGTGTAGTCTGTCCTCACGGGTAAAAAATAAGCAACCTTGGTCAACCTATCCACAATTATCCATATGGAGTCGTGACCCCTCTGTGACATAGGTAAGCCCGTGATAAAGTCCATGGATATTCTCTCCCATATCCAAATCGAAACCTCTAATGGTTGTAGAAGTCCTGCCTATTTCTGATGGTCCACCTTTACTAGCTGACAAGTGGCGCATTTAGAAATGAACATGGAAATATCTCTCTTCATCCCGCTACACCAATACTGTCGTCTCATGTCTTGGTACATCTTATCCCCACCAAGGTGTACCGCGAATCGCGAACCGTGCAAATCTATCATTACCTCGTGTCGCAAGTCTTCCCCTTCCGGAATGACTAGTCCCCCATTGAAGCATAATCTCCCGTCTGAACTAATGGTATAGGACTCGGCTCCCTATGCTAGTAATCGAACAATCTGCTCCTGACAGAACGAGTATTTTGCCTGGGCCTCTATCACTCTCGTAATAATCTGAGGTGTAACAGTCATCACAGACATGAATGATCGGGCCACTGCATCCTGATGTCCCAACTCCTTCCACACCTCGGCCACCTCATCTACTGGCCTACGACTCAATGCGTTTGCTACCACGTTAGCCTTCCCTGGGTGATATTGGATATCAAACTGATAATCCTTCACAAACTCAAGCCACCGATGTTGACGCATATTTAGTTCCTTCTGCGTGAAGAGGTATTGTAGAGACTTGTGGTTTGTGAACAACCGAAATTTCTCCCCCAGGAAATAGTGACTCCAAATCCGAAGAGCGAATACGAATGCTGTTAACTCCAAGTCATGGGTGGGATAATTCTTCTCGTGAGGCTTAAGCTTACGGGAAGCATAAGCTATAGCCTGACTCTCCTGTTGCATTACACCTCCAAGTCCTTGTAAGGACGCATCGGTGTAGACTAGATACTCAACTCCCGGTCTTGGAAATGCTAACACAGGCACTGAGGTCAACTTGTCCTTCAACTCATCGAATGCCAACTGACAGGCATCGCTCAGATGAATGTCACAACTTTGCGAGTCAGATGTGTCAAAGGACCCGCTATTTTTTAGAAACCCCGAATAAACCTCCTGTAGTAACCTGTTAGGCCCAAGAAACTATGGATCTCAGTCGGTGTCGTGGGCTGTCCCCACTCCCTCATCGTGGATACCTTCCCCGGATCAACAGATATCCCCCGATCTGAAATGATATGGCCCAAAAACTGAACCTCCTTCAGCCAAAACCCACATTTCTCTTACTTTGCATAAAGCTCGTTCTGAAGCAGCATCTGCAAAACCTGCCTCAAATGTTCAGCGTGTTCCTCCTCTGTATGGGAGTAAACTAGAATGTCATCAATGAAGACAATGACGAAATGGTCTAAGAACTCTCTGAATACCCTATTCATCAAATCCATAAACACGGCTGGGGTATTGGTCAAGCCAAAAGGCATAACCCGAAACTCATAGGAACCATATCTCGTCAAGAAAGCAGTCTTCGAGATGTCCTGTTCCCTGATACGCAACTGATGGTATCCCGATCGCAAGTCAATCTTTGAGAAGAAGGAAGATCCTCTCAACTGGTCGAATAAGTCATCGATTCGGGGCAACGGATACTTATTCCGTATCGTAACTTTATTCAACTCCCGGTAATCTACACACAACCTTAATGATCCATCCCTCTTTTTTACGAACAACACAGGGGCACCCCACGATGAAGTACTCCTTTGGATAAACCCCTGACCCAACAACTGCCCTCTCTGATCCCTTAGCTCTCTCATTTCCGCTGGAGCCATACGGTAAGGTGCGCGGGCAATTGGCCGAGTGCTCGGCGTCAAATTGATAATAAAATCTATCTCTCTACTAGGAGGTAATCCAAGTATATACTGAAATACATCAGCAAACTCCTAACAACTGGAATCGAATCGAGTGGTAATACCACTTCCTTAGAGGTCTCCTCCTCTATATAGTACAAGTGAGTGAACGATCCTCCCTCAGGGCGAGGCATCGCCACTAAAAACATCTCCTTCTCAGGTATGGAAAAAATGATACTCCTACTGAAACAATCAATCATGGCTCGATACGCAACTAGCCAATCCATACCAACAATCGCATCGTACTTAGCCATCTTTAATACTAACATATCAGTAGGTAAGGTAAATCTCCCGATCTCTATACCCACACCTCTATAAATAAAAGAAATCACAGAACTCCTACTTAACGGTGAATCTACGCAAGTAATCGTGCTATCTACAGTGCCTAATAACCCCAAAGTGCATGCAAATCTCGTGGCAATGAAACAGTGTGTGGCCCCCGTATAATATAAAATATGCCCCATAGTCCCATGAATAGAGAACATGCCCTCAATAGAAGGTGGATCCTATGGGACTGCGGCCTGCTGGAGTTAATAAACTCACCCGTACTGAAGTTGTCCCTGCTAGACTGGGACGACTGGAATGGGTGGCAAAGCTGGCATCTGTGGTGGTGCTGGGAGGGCGGCAGGGAAATATAGGTCTATAGGGCTCGTGTCGAGCACCCTGCTGCTGCTGTTGTGGGGCTCTGCCCCTATCAGGACACTCCTGGCATTTGTGGCCAATTTTGCCATAAGTGAAACATTTCCCCGAAAAATTTCCCCCTCTTGGACCCTTCTGCCCACGGCCCTGGTGGCCGTTACCATTCCTCCCCTGGCCGTGCTGGCCCTGATGAAATTGCTGTTGTTGACCGTGCTGACCCTGATGGCCGTGCTGGCCCTAACGAAAACCTCCCTGACCATTTGTGAAACTCCCAGATCTAAACCTCTTAAAATCCCCTTGCTGGGAACCCTGATCACCCTGCTTGTGCTGACCCTGAACAGATTGTGCCCCGCTGGCACCATTCACCCATGTCCTGCCCTGATGGATGGACTCTCCTGATCACTTACCCTCTGACAAGTGAAAGCGGCGATCTTGGCAGTGAAACAGTGCTGCGTTAACCACATCAAAATAAGTGGCCAACGAGAGATTGCCCAACAAGCGCTGACGGATCCTCCAGGTTAACCCATCCATGAACTTCTGAATCTTTTTCTCCTCGGTCTGAATCTCATCGAGAATGATGTTCAAGAGATTAGTTAATTCGGCCTCATACTCGGCCACGGTCTTCCCCTCCTGCTTGAGGTTCATTAACTTCCTCCTCATTTAGGTGTGAACGGCTAATGGAAAATACTTGTGGTCAAACCGCAACCAGAACTCCTGAATAGAACGGACATCTCTCCCCTCCGTGGTGGTAATGGACTCCCACCACTGCAACGCTGATCCCACTAGCTTAAAGGTATTCAGTATCTATTTCTGTACCTCCGTGCACTCATACATCCTCAAGTGCCTTTGAATGTTCTTCCATTGACTGGACACAACGACATCGGAGCTACCTGTAAACTCCGGAGGGTGTGCTTTTTAAAAAGCATCACGAACACATTCCCAAGCAGACAAAAATACCTGAGCCTGTACAGGCGCTACTACTGACGCCTGGTGTGGTGCCTGCCGCACAATTTCTAGGGCGGCATTTACCACTTGAGCTATAATAGCGACAACCTCTGCGACATTCAAGGAGCCCTGGACTGGTACAGGTTGTGGCTCGGGCTGAGCATCCTTGGGAACTCGCTGTGCACGTCGTGGAGGCATCTGAAATGAGAGTAAAGTCTTATAAGTTCACAGTTATTATCTCAAAATAGCTGAAGAGTGAAACATACACAAAAGAATACAACAATCCTAAAATATAGGGCTCTACATCAAAGAAAGCTACGCGGAAACATAACAAGCTTTACAGATCCTAAAGACACTAGAACCTGATGCTCTGATACCACCTATGACACCCCGACTAATTAAATACCGGGTATCTACTCCTTTATTCAAATTAATACAAAATGTCAAGTTGGTTCAGTTCATAGCATCACTATCGAAAAACGTTTTAACAATTACTATCTACCTAATATTTAAAAAGTGAGTTGTCAATTTTTAATTATATCCGATTAACATGCAATAAGTATTACATTATGAAATAATGACATCACAACCACATTATAGTCACATTACAATGATAGAGAAATATATGAATCTGGAGGAACACTCCTCGAAAATAATCCAAAATACTGAATAAAACTGAATACAGAGTCTGAATCACTAAATAATTACAACCCAAAATCTGAAATAAAACTGAGTAAGTAGGATGTCTCTAAAAGAAAAGGGGCGACATGCCTTACAAATGAGTAAATCTGAAATAGAATCAAGATAGAAAGTGGAGGCGTCTACTATCGAGGTCCTGTAACTTCCACAGCAGCTACAGCACGTCAGCGAATGAAACTCCTACGCTTGGTGTCCTTGTGGCTGGGTACCTAAAAGATTTTTACAAGAAAATAGATTTGAAAGCAAACGGGTCAGAGCCCGATTGTGAAAACATTTTAAAATACAACAAGTATTTAATATCATTAAACACTGAATATAAAATACATGGTAGTGCGTGCACTCACATGAGTTCCTCACCTCTCAACTAAGTGTGCACTCCTACGTACCCGTACCCATTCTAGTTATTCCACTAACTAACTAGTCTAATACAATATCTGAGTTTACTATACTTTTCGTAGTTTAAATTACCGGCATTTTAATATAAACATAGAGTTTTACCTTCATTCCTCAGGATTAGTTGCAATAATTACTAAGAGTTTTCCCATTTTTAACTCTACAAAAGATGTTACAGTAATTCACATTTGTACTTATATAAACAGTTCATTTCATTATATCATTCTCATCATAAATATACACTAATAGCACCCCTAGACTAAGCTGCGGTGCACACATAATCTGCTATCAAATCTCGGTACATCACGTACATAAGGATCACGTATTCCGAATCTCTCAGGAACCGTTTTGATAAGTAACAATCACACACAATGGAGGTGAACATAGTTCACATCACATGGGTCACGCACAGACCTAGGCTCCCATGATCAGCAGACTTATTAACTCCGCAATAAGTCATTCTCTGACCTATGTCCTCGAGGTACCAATCTAAATCCCCCCGTAGGCACACAAAGATTAGATGGCCCTGATCGTACACCAACCTCCCATGATAGCAAGTATGGTAGGTATGTTATACATAGATAACCACATATACTAAGCATTCACACATATTAGATATCTTATAATATCAATAGGGGTATATCTTACATTCCCATACCATCATTAAATGTTACACGTTTATAATTTCCGAATAATATACATTAAAAGTTGTCAACCCTTCTCACGTCGTAATTTTAGGTACTTATTTCCTAACCCATAAATGTCATCCGATTTATTACAAAATTCTATGTTTTAATCCTCAACTTACTATACCCACTAGTCAACAAGGGAGGTTAACACTCAATTAAATAAGTCTACTGGAAGTTTGAAATAAAATCAGGCCTAAAAAGG
Source organism: Sambucus nigra (assembly GCA_949130495.1). Classification (NCBI taxonomy): domain Eukaryota; kingdom Viridiplantae; phylum Streptophyta; class Magnoliopsida; order Dipsacales; family Adoxaceae; genus Sambucus; species Sambucus nigra. The sequence continues at coordinate 66,424,978 of OX422217.1, read as the reverse complement.
CCATCCTGTCAACTCGTTAGAAATCTCGTTCGAACGAGTGTCGTTCGAACGAAGTCTTCGAACGAAATCGTTAGTAGTGGTAACTGACTCCCACCGCTGTAACGTTGCCCCTACTAGCTTGAACGTAGTGAACATCTGTTTTTGGGTGCCACTTCACTCAATCATCTGAAGATGGCACTGTAGTTCCTTATTCCATTGGAACTCTACAATCACATCTGAGCTCCCCTAAAATTTTGGTGGGTGACCCATCTGAAAATACTTCCTAACCTGCTGCCAAACCGACGACCCCGGATGGGCCTAAATTACTGGTGCCACTCGCAGTTGTGGCAGTGCCTGCGAAAAGTGAACTATCATGGTAGTCATGGCTTTTCATTGACTGCCTGTGCCACTATCTCGGATACCTGTGCGACCATCACTGTACCCTGTGGCGGCTATGGCTGTGGTACTTATGGCTCCTGTTGAGCCTCCCTCCCTTCACTAGTCCTCATTGATTCTCTAGATGGTCGTCCTCTCTTGGGTGGCACCTGAAATCAGATTGAATTATATGAGTTCAACATCAAATACAAAGTAATAGGTAGAAGAATGTAAACGCACATACATAAGGGAGAATACAATAATCTTATGATAAGGCTCTATAACAAAAAACACTAAGCCGAAACGTAATAAGCCGTACAGATCCTAAGAACACTAGAAACTGATGTTCTGATACTATTTGTGGCACCCTACCTATTTAAATACCGAGTGATCAATTCTTTATAAAAATAAAATAGGAATCTCATTTAGTTCATTCTTAGTATCACTATCGAAAACGTTTTAAATTACTAACCACCTACTTTTTAAAAAGATGGTGCCAAATTTTTTCTTTCATTAAACTACAACATGCGGAAATAAATACAATAACCAAACTATCCACGCAGTAAATAATCTGAATGAATCACACAATAAATAACTGAATAAACCATCGGTTCTCCATACAAAATCCATCTACGAGTTTAATGAAATAAAACTGAATAAATGAAATAGTTAAAGGGGTGACATGAACAAATGCAATAACTGAAACCGAAACCTACTCTAGTAATGAAGGAACTGAAGCCTCTAATCCAAATCCTACAAGCGTCCACAAGTTCTATAGCTACGCATCCCTGGTAGAGATCTTCAAGCTGCGCATCCCTATGGATGGACACCTAAAAGGTTTTGAAAATATTTTGCACGCGGGTCAAAGCCCAAGAAAACCTTTTGAAAATATTTTGCAAGAATTTAAATAACTGTTTGAAAGAATTTATTGATTACACATGTTATTTCGCGTACACTCTCTTGAGTTCCTCACCTCTCATCTATAGTGCACACCTAACGTTTCCTACTAATCCCACCTAATTACGTTACCAAGTCTAACTAGACCTCATAAGTATCTAACAAACCGCAAACATGTTTAGCTCACCTATACCGCCCATATAGTATGCTACAATATACCACTAATTGTCATCAAGTCCCTAATTAAATTTCTCTTTAACTCCCCCGTACCGCCCATACAACATGCTATCTAAAGACTAATAATTAACATTACTCGTATGATATTATTAAACAATAATTAACATTTCACGTATGTTATCATTAATCCATTTCATTGAGGTTCTCTACGTAAATCATATCTAGATATTCTCTATCAAGTCAATATACCTCACGTACCCAATCAAGGACTATCGGTTAAAATATTATCCTCGAACCATAAATCAAATCAATACATATTGGAGGCGAACATAGTTACAAGCCTATGGGTTATGCACACACCTAATGGACCCAATTGATTGTCAATACTACTGTACACTCAGATAGTCATCGTACTTAGGTTCTATGTTCTGGGACACTAATCGAGACCTCACTAGAATCATCAAGGTGGGATCTCCCTCTGCACGGGACCTCTGTGATAACACGTAGCATAGGTATGTTTACACACACAATAAAGCACATAATAGGCATACACACTACCTATCAATATGTATCATATATGCATACACAAAACCTATAAATATAATCCGTATAGGTATACACCCAACCTATAATATAGTCCGTATAGGTATACACACTACTTATAAATTTAATCTGTATAGGTATACAGCCAACATATAATATAGTCCGTATAGGTATACACACAACCTATAATATAACCCGTACGTAATATATATCTCTAGCATACTAAACGTACTATCAATTTATGATTATAACTCTTTATCGCATTCTCCCGAGTCTTATTCTCTACCCTAAGGGCCCTAGTTACCCCTTAAGTTATTTCAGTAGTTACTACACTCTTATACTACTGGTCGAAATCATAGGTTCACTTATCTCTCTGTGCCTCGTTCTCATTCCCTCAAATTTACTTACACTATCAATTATGGCCGATTAATATTACCCTTAATTCTTCTAGCTCATGACTAAGACCCAGCTCTACCATTAGTCTACTGCTAATCATAATATATATCACTATATTTTAAAGGTATCCCAAAAGTTCACCTGATCATATTCACAAGTTCTAGGCTTAAATATGTGAAAATTTCCAAAATCTGGGAAATCGAATCGATTTGGCCTTAGCCCAAATCGATTCGCTAACTGAATCGATTCGGCCAAGGAGCCGAATCAATTCGAAATTGTACACGTCTCTACTTCCTTACGCAGTTACGATTTTTTCACCATGAAAACTTCATCAAAACTCCATTAAACTTCGTCAAACTCCTAACCAACTTAACCGATCATTTATTATAGGTGTAGAGACAACTTTGAATGAAAATATCACATTTAATCTTCTAGAGTTCAATTCAAGAATATATTAAAAATTAATATGCATAAAACCCTAGTTTCTCATGTTCTTCATATCTTTCAATAAAAAAAATCCAGATTTCTTCCATTATTATCATCTCTTATTTTCTGATTTCGTTTTCCTTTCACATAGGGTTTCAATCTACACGTAAATCCTACCTAAGATCATGTATTTAAATCATCAAATTCCCAATAACCTCATTTAAATAATCATATATTAAACCCTACATTACATTGGTATTATAACTTTTAAAAAATATGCAAGATAAGCACTTGCCTTATGATTGCAGGTCTGGAATTCATTTGGTTGATGACGTGGTTTCTCTCCCCTCGCTCCGACTATGATTATGATACGTCGGTGGTGAGAATTGGTGTGGAAAACCTTAGTTTTCTTCTCTTCTCCTAATCCTCCTCCTCCTCCTCCTCATATGTCCTCCACTCTTTCTAATTTGTGTTCACCATAGCCTCTAACCCAAAGGGGGCAGATATAACCTTTCGATTTTCATAGTTCCTTCTACTAAACTCCCAAATGATCGAAACGCCCTTAAGCACTGTCGAGTTGGTCTAAAATTGCCCAGGGACCCAAACTATACACCTAGGTGTACTATTTTGACTATTTCGACCCTTTTGGAATCAACCTCACCATCCTAGTTACTCTACAATAATTTCCTATCTCTTCCTCATATGGTCTACACCCGCCTCCCAGTTGAGATCCAACACAATCCGTCGATATCACTCGTTACGACGTATAATAATTGTTGCACAAATTATTCCACCAATAATAATCCTTATCTCTCAAAATATTTAATTCCATCAAATTACGGCACATGTGTAATTTAAAACTAAACAAAAAAATTACAATATTATTTAAATTTCAAATACTCAGAAATACAATGTATTACATAAAAGTATTTGTTAAAATCAATCTTTTTAGCAAATAAAAATATTTGAAAAATGTTTTGACAAGTAACACTTAATTATTAGGTTCAGATGCTTTGAAAAGTAAGGCTATTTGTTAGGTTCGACCTATTTTGCCTCATCCAACATGGATTCACCACCAGTCATTTTTACGCGTTCTTTTTCATCGTCCATCAAGGGTTCATCATCAGTCATTTTGGACACCCTCTTACGCCTCGGTCATTTATGTCTTGACCTATTTTTCCTCGTGCAACAAGGTTTTGACCTCAGTCATTATAGACATGTTATTTTACCTCGTATATCAAGGGTTCCACATCAATCAGTTTGAACACGACACAAAACAAATTCGTATTTTTTCTAGTTGACACGAATACGATGAAAATAAAAACAAAACCACACGACAGGACACGAATAACACGATTTATTAAATTTCACACTAAATTAAGTATAAATATACATGATAACCCAAAAAAACACGATTAACATGACGAAACACGATAACACGACTCATAATTTGGATAGAAATACGACACGATACAACATCATGTCAAAAAACCCAACACAAACATGACATACCGTATCAATTTCGAGTAAATTTCATGTCGTTAAGGTGGCAATTCGTAGTTTTGGGTCGTGTTTCGGGCTGACACGACAAGAGTTTTTCGGACACGAACAAGACCCAACATGAATTTGTATTTTTTTAGTTGACATGAATACGACCCTAATAAAAATCAAATAACACTACACGACACGAATGACACGATTTCTTAAATTTCACACTAAATTAAACATAAGTAAACACGATAACCCGAATAAAAACACGATTAACATGACAAGATAACACGACTCATAATTTTAATGCAAACACGGCACGATACAACTTAATGTAAAAAAAACTCGTCACGAACAGAAAATATCGTATCAATTTCGAATCAATTTCATGTCATATCTAAAATTGTCACCCTTACGTGTCGTATTTTCATGTCGTTTCTAAAATTGACCCCTTATCAACGCATCTATAAAAATGTCTAAATCCTGACATCTAAAGATTGCCATAAAGAAACCTTTGCTCTGTGTGTATGATTATAGATTAGTGGGAATGTTATATTGTTATCTTTTTTACTACATGTAGATTTCAGTATCTATGCCAACCATATAATAATTACTTTGTCTTTTGCACAAGTTAATCATATGTCTACACTATTTTATAACATCAAATATATTGCATTCACAATATTACTAATTTTATTACGTAAATGGTTGGATAAATCCTACAGTCTTTTTTTATTCTAACAGGTTTTATTAAAAAATGATTTTACTATAACAACTTATATTTTAATTTTTTTTAACAGACTTATATTTTAAATAAGTAGTGAATTTTTACTACATGTATGAATAATACATATTGAAAAAAATATTTTAATATGACCAATTAAAAAATGATTTATGTAAGCAAAATTGTATCGTAAAGCTTCCAAAAATTATTAGGTTAAGGGAGAGGTTGATATTAAGTGAGTGTGATTTAAAATTTAGTCCATCAAACCATTCTGTGTAATATTTTTAAATTTGATTTTTTTCATTCTTTATGTTGAACAATCTTGCTTTTTTATTTTCTTCAAACAAAATGTTATCATTCATATCTTATGTACTTTATGATACATATATTATACTTTACAATTATAAACCATTTGTGATGTTTCTTCGTATTTACATATAATTACAAAAATTATGAAGCCCTCCATATAGTTGGAGTTGGATACCTGCCATTATATATTTCCTTTCCCATAACTCAAGGAAAGGATAATTTTTTAACACATCCCTAAAGTGTGAATTTGTGTAAAAGTTCAAACAGTAAAATAAAAAAATAATCCAAATGTTACGTTACCCTTTCTCTCTCCCTCTCCCCCCCCCCCCCCCCCCCTCTCTCACAAACACACAAGCAAATGCATAATGAGAAAGAGGGAGAAAATAGTAACAAACAAACCAATGTCCTTTTTTAAGGGAATGACGCAATCAATGTACGCAACCTATGACCTCACTATCTCCACTTGGCACTAGTTTTGATAAAATTATGCCATATACAAATCGTGTCTTTGTCCTTATACTTGAGAGGATAACATTTTTCATTGGTCGTGCTCTCGAGGTGAACCCCAAATCTACATAAATAGGTACCAAGTTTGTATCTTACTTTATTGTGTTCTTATTACGTTGAACATTTAGAGTCTGTTTGGTTTAGGGTCAAATAAGTTTCAACACGGTGAAACATAATATGGTGAAATACATTTTGATCTATTAAAAATTAATTTTTTGTTGGATTGAAATTGTGAATAAGTGCACACCCTATATTTATAAAACTTTAAACACGAATATAAAAGAAAATTTAACTCTAAATAGGTGAAATCATATTCACCATATTACTTTTCATCGCATTGAAATATATTTTACCCCGAACCAAACGGACCCTAAGGTGTTTGTAAGACTAAGTTGGGACATAGATTTTGTACATATAGTATGAAATCTTTTCTTCTCTATCATATGTATGATATTCATGTTTTTATTGATTTCGAAAACACTTTTAACATATGGATGAACCTGGTCATTGGGTTCAAGTAGTTTATTTGGGGAATAATATTAACACTAATGGTGATCATAAAAAATGATATTAGGGCTTATGGTTAAAAATCTAGGAACGCTCGGTGATGATCCTATTGATTAGTGACAAACATGTGGTTGGTGTGAGTTGTGTTGGTTCCCTAAGTTGATGTAGATCCAGATGGAGTAGTATTGATGGATCGTGGTTAATAAATGACAAGTGACTCTAATCTCGGAAGGCAAAGACCAGTGAGTGGTTAAGTGTTAGATTTTAATTATAACATCGGAATTAAAATAAAACCTACAATTATCTGGTCCTAGTAACAATCTGTAATTTGAAGAGTTTTATGGAATAATGAAAGGTGTGTTGGGAAACATCAAGAGTTTGCTTTGATGGCTAAGAAAAATAAATGATTAATTAGGAGAGTTTTAACTTCCCCCTTTACCTTTAAATAAGTTGTAGTCTCTCCATCATTACACACTTTTTTGGCAATTCCAAAATTTAAAGGGAAAGGGGGGGAGAAAACTCAATTCTCCATTTTAACATACTCTGAAGGGTTAAAGTCTATTAAAAATTTGAGATTAATTCAGAAAACAAAGTTAAGTTCGTGATCAAGACATAAGGCGATATAGACCAAGGTACATGTCCTTATAATACCTTTTGTAGGAAGATTTATCTATGAATTCATGTGAGAATTAAGGTCCTTATTAACGTACATGGCTTGTTATACTTGATTTTAGATTATTGTCCATGCCTTATAGAATAAAGTAAACTTTCGTTTTTATTTATGTTTTCATGTGGTATCAGAGCATCGTTTTAATATTATATAGTTTCGTTTATATTCTGCCTTAAAGAGAATCATAAAATCACATGGAAAAACATGAATTGTTGATTTTTAGCAACGACAATAGGGACAATTTCCCAATTTTTTATGTGTCAAAATTAATTGAAAAACGATATGATTGACTGGAAATGACATTTAATGACAATCTCAGAATCAATGCTATGAATGACGTATTTTTTCAGCCATTTGAGATCGTTTAGGCCTCTGAAAATCAACCTTTTTATTTTATTTTTAAATAATGTAAAATTATTATTTTTTAATGATAAACCATTTTTTGTTTTAAACCATTATTTGTTGAATATGCTCATTATATACAACATGATTACAGGTATTAAAAGCATACCCTAAAGGTTTTCACATAAGTACTTTATATTATGTTTAGATTACGATTCCACCAAAGTGGTGTATTTTAAAAATTATAAATACTGATCTTTGAGATAACATTAAAACATTGTGTTTGGTTTTCTCCAAAGAGTCCATGTATAGTTTTTGAATGTTCGGATTAATATTGATTTCATTACAATAATGAGGCCACTATGATTTGGTTGCTCCAAACAGTCTGGTCGCAATGGATAAATTAAATTAAGGCAAATATGTTTTGTCAATTTCGGTAAATATATTTGTTGATTGAATAAGTGTGTATATTTCCTTAATTTATAAACATAGTGCCTACTCATGATTTTTGAAAACATTTAATGTTCGTTCAAATTATCATACGATCCATAAAATATGTCCCTTAAAAATTACGTTCATATGCTTATTGCCAATTTTTAACATGTAAGCATAATTTTATTGCAATAATGCCAGTTAGCTTTTTTAACGGAACTTCATCCACTCTAAAATTTGATGGAAATAATTTTTATGATTGGAGTCAGCACGTGCAGTTCAACCTAGGGGTCCTGTACCTGGATATATCTTTTCTTATTGAAAAGCCCGCTGCCATTAGTGATGAGAGCAACGATGCTGGAAAGATATTTTTTGAAGCATGGAAAAAGTTCCAATAGACTGAGACTGATGTATTTAAAGTTGATCGTTATTCCGTCCATTAAAAATTCTCTACCCAATACGAAGATTTCATCAGGATGATAAGTCCCCAACAGGGACACTAATGGGAAAATTCGCTACAATGATATTTGATGGCACCTGTACCATGAATGAGCACATTATGGAAATGACCAACTTTACCGCTAAATGAAAGAATTTGGAAATGCAATTGGATGATGCTTTTTTTTTAAAACAAACTAAGTTTTTTATTTAAATAAATGAGGAAAAATAGCCTTCTCTCGGGGACTCACAAGCAAATGATAAAAACATTATAAATATTTGTGAGGCTTAGACCTAGATGCTGGAAACCTAAGATTGTATTTAAGAAAGTGTTTCTCCTCTTTTCTTAAGGTTGAAAAAGTCCATTCTCACCCTTCCTCAGAGGAGTTAACATCAACATACTTGGATTAGGAAGAACTATCCTTTATATTATCTATTGGAGTCACTTTGGATGTAATTGGAGTCCCACCTTCATAAGAACCCTCCTTTACATGTGACGGTTGATTTTGAACACAAAAAAGCATAGAGACATTTTCACAAACACTCGAATAAGTACGCACCATTTGTGATAAACAAAAGCACTATAAAGAGAAAGTGGAGTATGAATGGGGCGACGTCGAACCTGATTCAAGAGGAGGAACGTTTAAACTAGTAGAAAAGTTAGGTAGCTCATTTCACTATGCCAAAGAATTATGGGAAGAAGAATGCACCAAATAATGCTACTAGGAAGGGCATAAAGTGAGGTCAACCTAGTGAATCTGAACTAGTGCCAAATCCAGTGACGAATAAGTAGAACGAGAAGAATATGAAGTGTCACTTTAGTAAAAGAGTGGGCATTTTTAGAAAGATGCCACTGACTTTAGTATATTTTGAATCAAATGCTTCTTCAAATTATTGGATTTTAGATTCTGGTTGAAGCACGCATGTTTCAACATCCTTACAGGGATACCCAGAACATAAGACCAAATGAAGTTTTTTTATTCATGGGAAACATAAAGACAACCAAAGTTGAAGCCATTGGCTCTTTTAGACTTATTTAGTATTCCACATTTATTTTAGATTTAAAAGACACTCTTAATGTTTCTAGTCTTTCAAAAAGTTAATTTCCCTAAAAAGACTTGATGTTGATCGTTTCTTATTTTAATTTAAGAATAAAGGATTCAAATTATTCATTGGTTTTAATTACGTTGTTTCTGGCTTTCTGATTGAAGGTTTGCATCAAGCTAATTTAGATAATTTTTTTAACTTGCATTACTTACCATGCAACCCAACTGTGTAACTAAACATGCTTTAGTTAATGATAATTCTTCTTTCTTATGGCATAAAAGATTAGGACTCTCAGGACATAAATTTCAAATTGAGCCCCTGTATTGTTTTGACTTCATTCCGTGAACAAAACTGTGTTTGTAATATGTCATAGGGAAATTTTATTTTTTATCACGATCCCACTAGGCCTACGACGTATTGAAGAAATTGAAGACGTTGTGGAAAAGCTTCAAAGAATTAATCATGCCGAAGTTTAATTGGTGCAAGTTATTAATCTTCAAGTTTATTGCATTCCGAGATCACGCGGGTATGAATGCATATTGTTAATGATATTCAAAATTGATTTTTAAAAAGATAAGGATGTAACTTTATAAGGAAAAATATTTAAAATGTTTTCAAAGTTTTTTAAATGTTTTACACTTCGTTTTATTCTGATAAGCTCAAAAAAGAGTTTGACTTAATTGGATCTCTTTTGGAAGAAACGTTTTAAAGCAAAAGTCAAATTTACACGCGCATCATTCGAATGAAAGCTGTATCTCGTTCGAGCGAGATGGCTATGTAGCGTGAACAACTGATCAATCTCGTTCGAGCGACACATTTTTCAAGGCAATTAATTTTTTCTATTTAAAGCATGGTTTGTGTGAATTCTGGAAAAATAATTTACGATCCAGAAACCTGTTTGAACATGTTTTCTAATGTTTTGAAATGATTAAACACATACTTAGAGTTTGCAAAGATCCGAGTTATCATTACTATATGTGTACGTGATCTTAATGAACCAAGAAGGATTGTTCTATACTTGAACTTCTGGGTTTTGCGATGAAGAAAAGAGAAGGACTTCTTGTTTGACACCATAGACGTATCAAAGCCATTCGATGGACACCGAGACATTTGTGGAGTCGAGTGTTATGGACAAGCATTGTGGAAGATGGAATTTCTGTGTGGGCACTATTGAAGAATGGTACAAGATTAGAAGGAGCGTCAAGACCCAAGGGGGTCGAGTCATTGGGTAAGGCTAATCTGTCTTTATAAAACCATTGTTCATAATGATTGTCTGGCTTGGGCCGTCCGAGGTTTTTTCCCGTCTTGGATTTTTTCTCGTACATTTGGCATTGTGAGTGTTGATACCAAATTTAGTATGCTGATGATTAGGGGTGAAAAGTGGCGCGTGTAAAGACGCCGATCGTTGTTTTCTGTTCACCGCCCTAATACAAACAAACCTAAATTACGACTACACTCAACGGGTGAGTATAGCGATAAGTCGGGTATTGAAAATCCACAGAGACGAGTTGCTAGAATTTATAGGGTTCAATATTCCTAAATAAAAGTGTAAAAGATATTGGGTAACAAAAATAAAAGATAAATAAAGAAAAAGATTAATCTAGGCGAGTGTAAATTAAACTATGATTAACAAAGCGAATAAAAACTATAGGTTGCGTCGAATATCCCTCATCCGAGTTAATTGGTATAAAATGGTTACATGGGTTGACGAATTATTAAGATTGCGTCTCGTTTCGTCAATTAATTAAATTAAGAGTTGTCACACCCCTAAATTCGCATAAAGGACTAATATGATTTTGGTGTCAACAAATATCCCAAAAATTACGCACGCAAGGTCGTAAAAACGACGCATACATGATATACCCCGTTAAATTTCCTAGGCGTAATAACTAGGAAAACACACTCGAAATAAATACGTAAACACCATCACCAAAGCAAAGCAACCAAACAACCCAAAGTAAGTTCAATTCGACACAACCTAAATTAAATTAGCCGCTAAACATGTTAAATGACATTAAATAAATTAACTAATTAATTAAAGCAACTAATTAAATCTAACAATTAAAATTATCTAGGCATGGAAATATTTAACTAAGCATGGAAATAAATGGACAAAGATAAGAAAAGTAGGCAAAAGTGACAATGAATAGTAAAACTTACATTAATGGAGGGTACACAACAAAAAATGAGGAGAGGGGAGGTCTCCTACAAAAATCCCCAATATTTTCTAGCCCTAAAATGAAATATATCTTCCAAAAAAAACAAAGTTCCCTTTTATACTAAGTTAAAATAAAAGAAATGAAATAAATGAAAAAGAAAATAGAAAATAGGGAGAATCAGCAAAGTCGGCCAAAATAGAGTCCGGGTCGACCGGGTCCAAATCGCGGTCGACCGCGTCAAAATGGAGCACTACACTGTCTCAGACTCACGGCAAAAATCCAAACACCGGTCGACCGCCGAATTGATCGCTGTCGACCGCCACTAATTCGCAGCCAAAGCAATCACGAACCTGCTATGGCAATACCCAACAAAAAACCAAACCCATGCCAAAGTAAATAAGCCGAGACTAGCCATGTAACCCCAAGACCCAAAACGCAGCCTCCACGGCCATTTTTGGCCAAGCCGAGAACACCCACAAAAGCTCCATCAAAAATGGCCAAAACCTCCGTCCACCATTAATGGCCAACAAAACCCTCAAAAAAGTAGATGTCCAAGACCCATTTGCGTACGTGGTCCCAATTCAAGCTCCAATTTCGGACGAAAGGCTCGAATTTCGGTCGAAACCAAAACCCGAGCAAAACCCGAGCCTAGGGCCAAATCGCCATTCTTCATTTGCTGCAAAAACGTTTTGGGGACACAAAGGGAATTAATGGAATTGTTATTAAAGAAGAAAAGGGACATGGATGTAATTAATAAAATTGTTAATGAATCTTTTATAATTCTTTCTGATTAAAGCTCCGTGTTTCCTTCGTTCGGACTCCGATTCGAGCACCGTTCGCGGCCACGCGAAGCTTGGCCCGAGGGCTACAACTTCCGTGAATACTTCGGGCAAAAATCCCAAAGTGTAAAATTACGAAAATGCCCCTGAACGTGCGAATCGCGACGAAACTTAATCGGAACGTGCCCAAACTTCATACTAAGCACTTTAACACCTATAAAAGCTCAATTATACCTCAAATAACATTTTAGCATATAAAACGGAGGTTGTCTGATTAACGAGCATAATTATAGGCATTAAAGTACCCGAGAGGGCTAAAATGCATAAGTTCGAGGGTAATTAAATGTAATATTCGATACGAATCACACCCCCTAACTTACACATTGCTAGTCCCTAGTAATGAAATTCAACGCAAGAAGAACTATAAGAAAATCACAACATATATATATGCATCAAAATATAAATGCCACTTTCGTAGGGAACACGATTGCATTTAGCATATGCAATAAGCCGTTAAACCCCTAGGTTACCCTAGTGGACGAGTGTCGTCTCGTGAGGGTTTTCAGGGATGATACCCACAAACATCATAAAGTTTCCTCAAAATATGCCCAAACCAACGTGCGACAAGCCCAACAAAAGCGAAAAAGATTTCATATGCATTATTAGCAAAGTGAATGAATTCACATAAAAGTTCGAATCATTAACATTATAGAATGCACCTCATAGAATTGAAACTTTAAAAGTGGGAGGGGGGAGAGCAAATGCAAAATATGATTTGGCAAAAAACTTAAATAAACCGGATAAACATTAAAGCAAGCATATATTCAATCCTCACGGGCATTACTCTCATCAAGCGAATTCACTCGAAACAGGGAGGTAACACACGGGACATGCGGGATAAAGAGTAAATGTAAATTGAAACTAGGCCACACACATGTCACAAATGAAGAACGCTATATATAAAATGAAAAACTATAATCTCAATAAAAGGATAATGCACACTAAAAGAGGCGAAATGCATTTTCACAGATTATCACAACTATTATGACTTTTAAATTACATCAACCTAAGATCACATAGGACTTGTATAGGGTTATAATGTAGGCTAGGCTTAGGTATGAAATGAAAGGAATGTATGTACGGATTCAAAGTGTTCGGGATGAAAACTCGGGATAATGGGAAAATGCGGGCAATATCAAAATTGGAAAACAAGTTCCAAAACGGCATTAGATATATCATCGGGGAGAGTAATCAAAGCTTATTGAACTATATACACAATATTTACAACTTTCTCTTTCTTTTCTTTTCTTCTTTTTCTCATTTTTCTTTTCTTTTCTTTTGCTTTTTGCTTTCTCTTTTATTTCACTTTTTTCACTACTTTCTTTTCTTTACTTATCAAACTCTCATATGCCTAAATTGCAACCGCCATCATAACAACGTCATTCAATACCAAGTAACATTCCAAACAAAGGTATGGAAAGTGTATGTATGGGCTAAAACTCAAATGTAGAGTTGGTTATGGGAATGGGGTATGAAATGGAAGGCTATATTTAGGCTCAAAAGGGTTAACGAGGGTAAACATATAAGGGTGAGGTCAAGGCTAATATGGGTTACATAACAAAGAATGCCTATGATCATTTCACAAAGTTTACGCAATTCTCGAGTCAAAATAATATATGAAAATCATGCTCAAGTAACACATTTCAAGTATGAACTCAATTAATGAACGGTCAAATGAAAGAATAGTGAGATTACCGACGAATTCAACGTTTTCAATGAGAAAAGAATAGTGTATAAAACTCACAAACGATGAAAGGTACAAAGCTTACTCGGTGTAAGTATATACAATGCAGCAAAAGATTACCGAGTTATAAAAATCTTAAACCAAATCAATATAACCATAAAAGTACATGTGCTCATGGGATTAAAGTTTAATTCATGAAGTTATTCATAATATCAATAATTGAGACTAAAGTCTAATAACTTCTAAAATCGAGAACATGCATCATTGGGTTGTCTATTGGATCGGGCAATTATTAAAATTTATCATCGGAAACAAAGGCAAAATGCCCAAAAAAGGAGAAAAAATAAAGAAAATCTTTTTGAAATTTTTTAATTTTTCTAAGAAAAACATACTAAGTAACTAACATGTGAGCAAAAACATGGACTAAAATAAGAAATGGATAGAATATCCCACACCCCCTAACTGAAAACTTGACATTGTCCTCAATGTAAATTAAGAACCAAGTCAAAGAGAGGAAAAGAGCGATATTACCCAAAAGTGGAGCGATCCCCATAAGAACAAGTCCAAAGAATCTACAAAACAAGTTAGTACCGAGCATAGCAAAAACAAATAATAAAAAGTTAACTAATTACACTAGACTAAATTAAAAAGGAAAGAAAAAATAAAAAGCTAACTATATACAACCTACTATTTAGACTTCACACTAACTGTACACTAGAAGTCTAAATAGCTGAGGGTCCACCATAAGAACGATTTGACTTTGGAGGATAACCGGTGTACCCTCACATACAAGCATGCCCTCCGAAAAATCTGAATTCCGTTTTGACAACGGAAGGCATGTGTAAGGCGAAAGAAATGAACCATCGCCAATTAAAAGTTTTGGTGGGACGATGGGGGGTTTGGATTGCACGGGTGACAAAAACAAGTGGGGACCGAGAAAAGCCGAATATCCTCCCAAGGATTTTGAAGTTGGAATGGGAGGCGGCGCACACAAAGGCAAAGATGCGATCGTGGAGGGCGACTCGAGCAAGTACTCCTCATCGGCGATAAGGTTTAAAACATTAAAGTTCGAAACCGAATCATCGGGTACTTGTTCCGGTGGGGTAATAGAGAATGAAAATGGGGATGAAAGAAATTCAAACTCATGAGATGAATCATCATCGCATGAAGTTGGAATTTCAAAGGAAATAATATCATTTTCAATGAAATGTTCTTCTTTGGGGGCCAAAGAAGAAATCATTTCATTGCAAATAGATATTACGTCATTTTCATCCTCACTTTCAATATCTATTACGAGATGGGAAAAGTCTAGAATGTCTTGTTCCAAAGTAGGTACACGTACTTCATTTGGTTCAAAACATTCCTCGACTTCAAAAGTCTCAGAAGCAAAATCGTCGCCGGACTCAAATAATAAATCCAACTCATGTTCCCACGAACGATTTTCTTCTCGATAACGATTTTCAATTTTCTCATTCTCATACATACGCAAGCCCTCACCGAATGTCATAGGTCGAGGTGCGGATGCATTAGAATGGGAACTTTGAAAATTACCATCGGACTTAAACGAAAACTCATTATTATAGGAATTTTGAAAACTATTCGAATTCGTTTCAAAATTCCTATTATAAGGAGGTAAAGGCCCAAAATCATTGTCATCATCATCAAAATTCCAATAACCTAAGTTTTGACTTTCGTTATACTCGCCCAAAGTCATATTTGAATTTGTTATACTTTGGGATTCTAAGTATTCACCGAAAGTCATAGGTTTGCGAGAATTTTGAGAATTATGACAAGGATTACCGAAAGAATTGGAATAAGACATGCTTACCCCAAAAATGGCTCAAGTGGAGAATTCCACAAAGTAGGTGCGCGCGGAAAGAATTCGAGCGTTTCTAAGTGCTCAAATGTGGAAGTCCTGCAAAATATTAGAAAATAATACAAATAGAAAGAAAATACTATGAAATATTAAATCAAATAAAGTCTAAAACAAACTAGTCCCCGGCAACGGCGCCATTTTGATTAGGGGTGAAAAGTGGCGCGTGTAAAGACGCCGATCGTTGTTTTCTGTTCACCGACCTAATACAAACAAACCTAAATTACGACTACACTCAACGGGTGAGTATAACGATAAGTCGGGTATCGAAAATCCACAGAGACGAGTTGCTAGAATTTATAGGGTTTAATATTCATAAATAAAAGTGTAAAAGATATTGGGTAACAAAAATAAAAGATAAATAAAGAAAAAGATTAATCTAGGCGAGTGTAAATTAAACTATGATTAACAAAGCGAATAAAAACTATAGGTTGCGTCGAATATCCCTCATCCGAGTTAATTGGTATAAAATGGTTACATGGGTTGACGAATTATTAAGATTGCGTCTCGTTTCGTCAATTAATTAAATTAAGAGTTGTCACACCCCTAAATTCGCATAAAGGACTAATATGATTTTGGTGTCAACAAATATCCCAAAAATTACGCACGCAAGGTTGTAAAAACGACGCATACATGATATACCCCGTTAAATTTCCTAGGCGTAATAACTAGGACAACACACTCGAAATAAATACGTAAACACCATCACCAAAGCAAAGCAACCAAACAACCCAAAGTAAGTTCAATTCGACACAACCTAAATTAAATTCGCCGCTAAACATGTTAAATGACATTAAATAAATTAACTAATTAATTAAAGCAACTAATTAAATCTAACAATTAAAATTATCTAGGCATGGAAATATTTAACTAAGCATGGAAATAAATAGACAAAGATAAGAAAAGTAGGCAAAAGTGACAATGAATAGTAAAACTTACATTAATGGAGGGTACACAACAAAAAATGAGGAGAGGGGAGGTCTCCTACAAAAATCCCCAATATTTTCTAGCCCTAAAATGAAATATATCTTCCAAAAAAAACAAAGTTCCCTTTTATACTAAGTTAGAATAAAAGAAATGAAATAAATGAAAAAGAAAATAGAAAATAGGGAGAATCAGCAAAGTCGGCCAAAATAGAGTCCCGGTCGACCGGGTCCAAATCGCGGTCGACCGCGTCAAAATGGAGCACTACACTGTCTCAGACTCACGGCAAAAAACCAAACACCGGTCGACCGCCGAATTGATCGCTGTCGACCGGGATAGCAGTGACAGCCACTAATTCGCAGCCAAAGCAATCACGAACCTGCGATGGCAATACCCAACAAAAAACCAAACCCATGCCAAAGTAAATAAGCCGAGACTAGCCATGTAACCCCAAGACCCAAAACGCAGCCTCCACGACCATTTTTGGCCAAGCCGAGAACACCCACAAAAGCTCCATAAAAAATGGCCAAAACCTCCGTCCACCATTAATGGCCAACAAAACCCTCAAAAAAGTAGATGTCCAAGACCCATTTGCGTACGTGGTCCCAATTCAAGCTCCAATTTCGGACGAAAGGCTCGAATTTCGGTCGAAACCAAAATCCGAGCAAAACCCGAGCCTAGGGCCAAATCGCCATCTTCATTTGCTGCAAAAACGTTTTGGGGACACAAAGGGAATTAATGGAATTGTTATTAAAGAAGAAAAGGGACATGGATGTAATTAATAAAATTGTTAATGAATCTTTTATAATTCTTTCTGATTAAAGCTCCGTGTTTCCTTCGTTCGGACTCCGATTCGAGCACCGTTCGCGGCCACGCGAAGCTTGGCCCGAGGGCTACAACTTCCGTGAATACTTCGGGCAAAAATCCCATAGTGTAAAATTACGAAAATGCCCCTGAACGTGCGAATCGCGACGAAACTTAATCGGAACGTGCCCAAACTTCATACTAAGCACTTTAACACCTATAAAAGCTCAATTATACCTCAAATAACATTTTAGCATATAAAACGGAGGTTGTCTGATTAACGAGCATAATTATAGGCATTAAAGTACCCGAGAGGGCTAAAATGCATAAGTTCGAGGGTAATTAAATGTAATATTCGATACGAATCAGCTGACATGGCCCAATTGAATGAAGACACGTGGCAATCTACATGGCAACAACAAAACACTTTCGAGGAACTCACACGCTCCGAGGAACAAGACTACAATGAGGAAGATTATTTCCCCGAGGAACACTGCTTCCCCGAGGATCTCACACGCTCCGAGGAACTCTTGAGTACTGAGAAGCTTAGGTGGTCCGAGCAACTTAGGCTGTCCGAGATGCACCTCGAACAAAGCATTAATAGCTGGACAACCAACAGTTCAACTGGTTCTTTAAATGCTTATCATTCAGACGCACATGCATAAGGGGCATTGAATGTATCACCCTTTCATATGTACATCATTTAATGTATCACCCTTTCACATGACAGCCTCAGGGCTATAAATACATTGAACAATCCTCATTATAAATGGGGGCCCGGACCGGAATTTCTTGATATAACTTGTAATCGAGAATTCCAAAACACTCAGCAATAACATAATAGTGGACGTAGGCCATTCTTATAAGGCTGAACCACTTTAAAATTCTTTGCCTTATTTATTTATCTGTGATTGAATAATTAGAACGATCTAATTTTTTACATCAACAGATTGGCGCCGTCTGTGGGAAACGACTGGTAATATCGTTTTCCATCAAAAATAATTCATCACCAATGGCTGATATTCCAGAATTCAGCAATCGAAATGCTGGAAGCCCTCCAAATCCATCTGCTCCTCCAAATATTCCGGATCTGGCTGGAATAATGAAAAATCTGGCTCAGGGGCAGACCGTCATGCAAGAAACTATGCATCAACTCATACAAACCCTCCATGGCGGTGCACCAACCCATTCAGGACTGCTGAGTATTCAAAGAAACACCCGTGCACCATCCTTACGTACTAGGCATACCAATTCGTATCGCAATGAAGAATCTGAAGATTTCTCTTATCAACCTGGACGAACTTCGTCAGTACGAGCCACGGATACTGAACAACGTGTAACTCTCTCCCCATAAAGGACCAGCGCATTGGAAAGGTTAAGTAGGGTTTCTCCTTTCGATCGATTAGGCCCTAGGAGGAACAAAAGTCCTCCTAATGCAGCGTCGAGGAGCTTTCGACGATCAACAGACTTAAGGGAAGGATATGCCCAGTCGCGACCAGCTGCTCGTCAAGATAGATCCCAGGAATCCACTTCAACACGATCAACTGCTCAAACCAATAGGCCCGAGGAAGGGAATGATGCATGGAAAGGCTCTATTCAGAGGTTGGAGGATAGATTAGGGGAAATGGCTAAGGTCAAGAATCCTCTACAACGAACCTTTGTTCGAGGAACACCTTTTGTCCAGGCTATTGTATATTTTCCAACACCATCTAAGTTCAAAGCACCTGTTGTGACTCCCAAGTATGATGGAAACACTAATCATGTCCTTCATATAGAACAGTATCAGGCTGCAGCCGACATCTACGCTGTCCCAGACAAGATGAGATGCAGGGCATTCTCGGGAACTCTTACCGGATCTTCTCAAATATGGTATAATAATCTTCCTCGGGGTAAGATCTCAACTTTCTTTCAACTAGCCGAGTTATTCATTGGAATTTTTTTCTTTGGGGCAAAGCCAGTTAAACGATTATCAAATTTGTTAAGTGTTAGACAAAAAGCTGGTGAAAGTACCAGAGATTATATAACTCGTTTTAATAACGAGAAACTTGAAGTCATTGATTATGAGGAGAAAACAGCGATCACTGCCTTGATGAGTGGGATATTGCCTAATAAGTTTTATTACACTTTGGCCAAAGATCCACCCACAACTATGTCAGAATTGATGGCGAAAGAGGCCAAAATCATGAATGCCGAGGAGGCTATGGCTGCGACGAAGAATATGGATAAAGAAACCAAGGTGGAAGTCGACAAAGCCAAAAAGAAAGAGCATAAGAACAATGGTAGTGACAAACAATCCAAAAATAGGTCGTCATGGGAGGTCTTGAGGAAATTTGATAATTACACTCCTTTGAAGGTAGATATCAACCACGTGCTGGAAGAAATTAAGAATAATGAGGAGTTAAACTAGCCAAAGAAAATGAAGGCAGATCCTGACACGAGGAATAGGGAAAAATATTGCGAGTTTCACAAAGATCATGGCCATATGACCAAAAATTGCATAGCTCTTTAGAATGAGATCGAAACACTCATTAGAAGAGGAAAACTTGCAAAGTACGTTGATCGTAGAAATGAAAGAAGAAACAACGACCGAATAAGAGAGAGGTCTAAATCTCCTCGTCGAGCAGAGGAGAACAAGAAAAGAAATCATGAAGATGATCCCGAGGAAGACCTCGATCTTCCCAAGAAACCAAGACAGCCAGAACGAGAGGTATTTTCAATACGTTTTCGGTCATTTGATTGTAATGTTATTACAGGTGGAGATGCAGGAGGAGGAGACCTTACTGCAGAGAGAAAAGCTTACCTCTGTGAGGCTCAAGCTTGCTCATACATTCAGTGAATAAATCTAGCTGAAGAGGATCGCCCGAGAAAGGTGAACAAAGAGAAGTTGGTCATTGGATTCTCAAAGAATGACCTTGCAGGTGTTCTATATCCTCATGATGACCCATTGGTGATCAAAATGAGGATGAAGGAGATTATGATTTCAAGAGTACTGGTCGACAATGGTAGCTCGGCAGACATCATGTTATACTCATGCTTTGATAGTTTAAATCTAAAGCTATCTCAACTGGAGCCTTATCACAGACCCCTCATCGGTTTTGCTGGCGAGAAAGTATTTCCACTTGGGACGATCAAGTTGGATATGTTCATTAGCACGTGGCCTGCTTGTCGAATATAAAGAATACGTTTCTTCGTGATGGATAAGAATGTCCAATTATCGTACAATATCATCATGGGGAGAGTAGGATTGAAGAAGTTCGAGGCTGTACCATCTACAGTGCATCAGTGCCTAAAATTTCCAACAAACTTTAGAGTAGGAGTTGTAAAAGGTGATCAGAGAGTAGCTCGGGAATGCTATTATTCATCCGCCGAGCAAGAAGAACTGGAAGAATCAAAGAAAAAGACCACTACTTATCAAGTGGATGAAGGTGCAGAAATTGAAACATTAGATCCTCGAGATGAGTCACAACTCGTGAAGGGTCAAGTGGTGGAAGCTACAGAAAATATCATTTTGGACGACGAGCACCCTGGTCGAACTACTCAAATAAGTTCATCATTGGAAGCCTCATTAAAACAAGAATTGATAACTTTCCTTAGAAGCAGAAGACTTTTGCGTGGAGTCATGAAGATATGCCTGGGATAGACCCAAACTTCTTATGTCACGAGCTCAATGTGAATAAGGAGATCAAGCTTGTGAAGCAGAGAAGAAGAGTATTCAGTCCCGAGAAGGTGCAAGCTATACAGGAGGAAGTCGAGAAGCTCCAGAAATCTTGTTTCATTGAAGATGTTAAATATCCAGACTGGTTAGCCAATGTGGTGATGGTAAAGAAGAAAAACAACAAGTGGAGAATGTGTGTAGACTTCACCGACCTCAACAAAGCATGACCAAAGGATCACTTTCCACTGCCCCGAATTGATCAACTGGTGGATGCTACCTCGGGACACGAGTTTATAAGCTTCATGGATGCTTATTCTGGTTACAATCAGATCAAAATGAAACCTGAAGATAGGGAGAGTACTTCTTTCATTACCCCTAGGGGAACTTATTGTTATAATGTTATGCCTTTTGGTTTGAAAAATGCAGGTGCGACATATCAGCGACTGATGAACAAAGTCTTTGCTGAACAAATCAGTCGCAATATAGAAGTCTATGTTGACGATATGCTGACAAAAAGCAAAAGAGCTGCCGATCATCTAGTTGACTTAAGTCAGACTTTTAATAAACTGGATAAATATCAAATGAAGCTGAACCCGACGAAGTACATATTTGGAGTACGAGAAGGCATGTTCCTCGGGTATATTGTCAATCAACGAGGCATTGAAGCTAATCCTGAAAAAATCAAAGCTCTATTAGGGCTGCGATCTCCAACGACGAAGAATGAAGTACATAGTCTCACATGACGAGTAGCATCACTCAACAGATTTGTGTCACTGGCAACTGATAGATGTCTCCCATTCTTCAAGACACCCAGAAAGACTTTTGAGTGGAATGATGAATGTGAGAAGTCTTTTCAAGACTTGAAGAAATACTTAGGAGAACCACCACTGTTGTCCAGGCCGGTGATAGGAGAAAAATTGTATTTGTACCTTGCAGTGTCCGAAAATGCAGTTAGCTCGGCGTTTATCAGAGTGGAGAATGGAGTGCAAAAACCAATTTATTACACAAGCAAGGCCTTTCGAGGAGCAGAAATCAGATATCGAAAGCCGGAAAAATTGGCACTGGCGCTGATTGAGGCAAGTAGAAGAATGAGGCCATACTTCCAAGCTCATACTATAATAGTATACACTGATATGCCATTGAGGCAAGTCCTTCATAAACTAGAAAAATCAGGGAGATTGATGTACTGGGCAATAGAACTCGGTGAATATGATATAATTTATGAACCCAGATCATCATTAAAAGGGCAAGGTGTGGCAGATTTTATAGCAGAGTTCACCTATCCTGATACCCCCGAGGAGAAAAAGTTGCTCGCTGATCAACCTGTGGATGTTACAGGATCAACAAACACAAGCTCAGACCAACTCCGGTTGCTAAAAGGGTAAGTGGATGTTACAAGATCATCAAATTCGAGCTCAGACCAATTCCGATTGGTAAAAGGACGAGAAGAGATGATCGACGAAGAGCAAGAAATATTGGGGGAGGATGAAACGAAGAAGCAAATATTTCATCGAGGAACTCTGACAGATCAGAAATTTGAAGACGAGTTACCTATATGGAGGTTATATGTAGATGGCTCATCTTGCATTGCAGGATGTGGCGCGGGGATAGTTTTGAGCATTCCAAACGAGGTCGACATGGAATACGCCCAGCGTTTCCAATTCAAAGCTTCCAATAATGAAGTTGAGTATGAGGCCATGATTGCAGGACTTAGTTTGGCAAAAATCATGGAGGCGCAGCAGGTTATTGTTTTCAGTGATTCTCAATTGATCGTAAACCAAATGATGGGAGTATATGCAGTTAGAGGAGAATTAATTATCAGATATCATGCAAAGGCAAAGGAGCTGGTGTCAGAATTTGTCGCTGTTCAGCTGATCAGAATACCAAGAATGGAGAATGCGAGAGCAGATGCCCTAGCTCGACTAGCGTCAGCTACTCGCACCGAACTACGGAGAACAATACCAATTGAAGTTTTAGCTGATCGGAGTATAGATAAAGATCTGACGATGAACTTTATCACCCTTGATTTAGGACCATCTTGGATGGATCCCATCAGGGCGTATATCGAGGAGGGAGAATTGCCAATCGACAAGCTCGCAGCCAAGAAATTGAAGTTTAAAGCTGCTCGGTATGTAATAACTAATGGTGTTTTATATAGACGAGGAATTATGGAAGGTTTGCAGAGATGTGTACATCCCTCCGAGGTGAATGAATTGATTGAAGAGATCCATGAAGGGTCCTGTGGAGCACATGTAGCAGGTCGAACCCTTTTATAAAGGGTGATGATGCAGGGATACTACTGGCCGACGATGAGGGCTCACTGTATAGCCTATGCCAAGAAATGTGACAAGTGCCAGTGTTTTTACTCCATTCGAAGAACTCCACAAGCATTGTTGACACCCATAACTTCCCCTTGGCCATTTTCCATATGGGGAATTGATTTAGTTGGGCCACTGCCAATGACCAGAGGAAGGTTCAAATACCTCATCGTCGCAGTGGATTATTTTACTAAGTGGGTAGAAGCTGAGCCACTCATTGACATGACGTATGAGAAGGTGTACCAATTTGTTTGGAAGAACATCATTTGTCGATATGGTCTTCCTCATGCCTTCATCACAGACCATGGAACACAATTTGATAACGAGGAGTTCGCTGCCTATTGCCATCAGTTAAATATTTTGAAGGTCCACTCAGCACCAGGCCATCCTCAAAGCAATGGACAAATTGAAGTGACAAACAGAACGCTGCTGAATGGTTTGAAGAAAAGATTAGATGATGCGAAAGCAAATTGGATCAACGAGCTACAATCAGTACTTTGGGCTTCCCGAACTACACCCCGAGTAGCAACAGGAGAATCACCATATATGCTGGCGTTTGGAAGTGAAGCTGTTATACCTGCCGAGTTGGGCCTCCCAACACACAGGGTTCTGAATTTTAATTCCCCTGTCAGCGACTTAATGAGAAGATTGGATTTAGACATGCTCGAGGAAGTTAGAGAAGAAGAAGCCATTAGAAATGCTGCTTACCAGCAGCGAACAACTTTGTTCTACAATAAGAGGGTGAAGAAGTGCGACCTGAAAGAAGGAGATTATGTGCTAAAGAAGGTGATTCAAAAACACAACAAACTGGAGGCAAACTGGCATGGACCATACCGAGTTACAGAAGTTATTCGACCAGGAACTTACCGAATAACAACTTTAGAAGGGGAGGAGTTTAAGAATGCATGAAACGCAGAGCACCTGCGCAAGTATTATCAATGATGTATATTCTCATGTAACACAGTTCCATCAGTATGAATAAAATGAGGATATTCTGCCAAAGCCTCACCTTTTATTGAAAATTTTTTGGGGAATACTATTTCTACACACTACTCGGCAGAACTCAGACTACTCAGCAAAATATTCCTAAAAATGCCAACTTCGGTTGGTTAGGAAACAAAATATTCCTAAAAATGCCAACGTGTTTGGTTAGGAAACGAAATATTCCTAAAAATGCCAACTTCGGTTGGTTAGGAAACAAAATATTCCTAAAAATGCCAACGCGTTTGGTTAGGAAACGAAATATTCCTAAAAATGCCAACTTCGGTTGGTTAGGAAATGAAATATTCCTAAAAATGCCAACTTCGGTTGGTTAGGAAACAAAATATTCCTAAAAATGCCAACTTATGTTGGTTAGGAAGCAATTATATTATCGAAAACGCCAACTTGAGTTGGTCGGGAGGTAAAATTATTTCAAAAAGACTAACTATGGCTGGTCGGGGATAAAAACACACTAACTATAGTTGGTCGACATGGAGAATTTAACGACCTTGGTTGGTCGGAAACATTTAAAAGAAAAATTTACTAACTATGGCTGGTCGGGGATAAAAACCCACTAACTGTAGTTGGTCAACATGGAGAATCTAACGACCTTGGTTGGTTGGAAACATTTTAAACATTTTTTATACTCGTGACTTTATTATTAAGTGATCGAGCAACATTATTGGTACTTGTAACTTTTTAATTATTATTGAGTTGGTCGACAAACAACACAATATTGTTATCCTTTTAACAGATATGAATAGATATAAAGTGTTTGATAATTACAAGGCAATAGCAATTAAGATTTGCAAACAAAAACTGAAAGTCTTTCATTGAATTCAAAATAAATTACATTGATAATAAAATGAAAAGTACATTGATATTGAAATGTATACTAACTATTACATCAAAAATTCCTATTCTACTAGTCTTTTCCCCTCTGCTTTTGACACAGGTTCCTCGCCAGCAGGCGGATCACTTAAAGCCAGAGGAGAATTGATAAAGTTGAGATCCTTCAACATCCTAACATTCATCACAGATGGTCGATCTAGGAGATGCTCGGGACGAGATACTTCAGTTTGTGAATGGAGATTATAGTCACCGAGATACTTTGAAATTAGGCTCCGAGGAATGGCCCGTTCAGGGATCCAACTCATATCCAATTTATATGGTGGCACAGGTAAGTCGAGCAGCCTGGGATCATGGTAGTCCCATAGGTAATGACCCTGTTCGAGCTGCAGCACACCTAAGGCATTCAACCAGCCTTTTTTGTAGCCCTCGTTATTGGCATTCTGGATACGATCGTCCAAGTGGTAGAGCGCTTCATTGTATCCAGCCATCCAGAACTCCCTGGGCTGTTTGTGGAACTGATATGTTAATCTATCCACCTGCTCGTGAAGACTTTTGATGAAGACCTCCTTGTTCTCTAAGGTAGACTTCTGCGTGGAGAGATGCTCTTCCAGGTCCATGATTTTCTTTGACATGTCAGCCAAAGCCTGGTTCTTCACCATTAATTGGAAGGCCTGGTTCTCTAGGGCAAACTGAGTCCTTTGTTCCTCGATAAGAATCTGAGCTTCTCTTGCTCATCCCTGAGGTACCCTTACTCGTCCCCGAGAAGATGTGGAAGGGCTAGACCTCTTCAAGGTTTCTAACTCTTCCCTCAGGTTGGCGTTCTCAACTTCCAAAAACGAAAATCCCTCATCAGTCACTGGGATTAAGGCTTTTGAAGAAGAGGCTGCAGACTTCAACTGTGATAGCTCTTTCTGTAAGTTGTTGTTCTCTTGCTCTAGCAACTCGGAAATTTGTTTGCACTCCTCGACTTCACCTTTCAGAGTTCTCTCTCTTACATCATACCCAGCAAAAAGCTTCTCGTAGCCCTTGTCGGCAATTATCAGCTTGTATTTCTTCTCGTAACTCTCATGCAACAGGGCAGTTGATTCTTTGTATTGAAGCTGAAGGTCTTCGAGGGTGCCTTGGAGATCCTCGATCATGTCATAGTAGGCCATATTATTGGCCACCGCTCGATCAAGTAGACACTTCAGATATTGATATGCTTCAACTGCCTGTTCTGAAGCATCTTGGCCGAGGATGTCTACAACTTGTGCTGCACTCAGGTCTGTGTGACCAGCCTTAAAATATTCATTACATTGTTGCAGCATCTTTGTATCATGGGCAAATAACAATTCCATCATGGCCAGAAACTAGAAGAGAAAGAAAAAGCAATCATTAATAAGAAATAAAAGCAGAGTATGAATAGAAGATAAACAACAGTATGAAAAAAAGACCAAGTTTTATTAGATCATAAAGTTCAGAATTACATGTTGTGGGTTACATTTGAAAAAGAAAAAGATAAAGGGAAACCCGAACAACTCTACACCTTTTCCTCGTCTCCCAAAACCTTCTCGGGAGGCTGGGACGAGGAAGTAGGTTGCTCGGAGGGAATGGATAGTTGCTCGGGGAGCACTGGAAGTTGCTCGAAGGAGGTAACAATCTGCTGAAGTTCCTCGGCAGCAGGCTGAATGGCTGGAAGATTATCTCCCACCACGATAGAAGACTCTTCTGAGGCAGATTCGTCCTCTTCAAGATCTTCTAGGGTTGGAGGGGGACCAGGAATGTGTTGCTGGAAAAGCTCAGAAGAATCATCAACTTTCATTTCCTGGAGAGCCGCAACCCATCCATCCCTAAAGTATTAGAGGCTGCCATAGTCCATTGCGACACCATGGCAGCCAACCCCTTGTTCCACCCCTTATCCCAGCCAGCACTGAAGGACTTCTTCACATCCATCTTCCTCTTTAACTTCTCTGAGGAAAGCTTCTCGGACAGCATGTCATCAGCAGCTTTCAGCTTCCCCTCAATCTCCTCCTTCTGCCGACATACTTCTCGAAGTTGAGCTAGCTCCTCCTCAGTAGCCTTGAGCTTATCTTCAAGCTCCCCAGCAGTTTTGAGCTTCTCTTCGAGCTCCTTATTTTCCTTCTCCAGGGTATTTATTCTCTTCTCCAACTCCTTGGAGGCATCAATAGCCCGAGCTTTCTCCTGCTCAGTGGAGGCAAGCTTCTTCTCCCAGACAACTTTGTCATCAGCATATTTCTGGCGAGAATCTTTCAGAGATTTGGTAGCCTCCTCCAGAGCTCCCTCCACACTGGACGAGGAGCATGAAGCTTTAATTGCTTCATCCTTCTTCAGAATTATATTGAAGCAGCTCGTCAACTGTGAAAGAAAAAGAAAGCAAGTCAAAAATAGAAATGACAAAGGAAATATGAAAAGTTCAAAGTAAAAAGACTTACTGAAGCAAGGTGACGAGCAACTAATGAAGTGACCATATCCCGGGTAAGGTTCTCTTCACTACCTTGGACCTCGGGAATGATCCAAGACTTTACCGAGCTCATAGCAGAGCTCAGAGGAACAAAAGTGGGAACCCCTATCCCAGCAGTTGTGGGCTGACTGATGGTGTCAGCCAAATTGACCGAGGAGCTCTTCTTCAGCCTCCTCGGAACAGGAACAAATTCAACCAAGGAAGAACCCTTGGTCGGTGATATTACAACCACTTCTCTAGGAGCAGCAGACCTGCTCGGATCCACTGCGGGCTTCTCTACAACCTTCACAACTGCAGCAGCCAAGGAAGGTGCATCATTCTTCTTTGTACCCTCCCCCGGGACATCAACTTTACTTCTTTTTACCTCACCAGAACCAGAGGCAGGTTTCTCGAAGAGGGTAGGAGGCCTTCTTCTCTTCATCCTTTCGCTTAAAGGGACGTGAGATTTAGGTGAAGAGATGGTGGAAGCTGGTACTGGCTATGATTCACTTATATCTAGACGAGCAGTGAAAGAAGTGGTGTAGCTCTTGTATTGTAGCAGATATGAGGCTGATCTAATGTGCTCATTGGCAACACTCTGATGAAGACTCTAGATAAGTTTCAGATGTCTTATATTAACATCTGCTTCCTTTGGACACTTTCTTTTGTTATCAACTACAAATAAATAAACATTGAAATATCAGTGGAACATTTTATCAAACACAAAAGAAGCATGATTTCAAAATAAATAAAATGAAATAAAAAAGACCTATCCCATTGCCATAAGAAGGGCATATGGGACCTTGATAAACTTCATCTCCTGATAGAGGAGCATGTTGCCATTTTTTTATGATAACCCCATGCTCAAAATAATCCCTATTGGCATCTGGGAGATTGACTTCTAGGGCTCTATTTAAAAATCTAGTTTTCAAATAAAAAATGTTATCATTAACAGCCCATCTATAACAAAACATAATCTCAGGAATTCCTATATGAGTTCCTGATTTGATTTAATCTATGCACCCCATTAACTATTCTCCATGTGTTGGGGGCTATTATTGCAGGAACAACGTCAAAGTAATGACAGAATTCCAGACACAAGGAATTTGGTGGAAAAGAAAATCCACACTCAGCAATAAAGAGACTGGGGAACCAATGTCCCTCAGCCAAGCGGAAATAATCAGAAGGCTCAGAAAGCTTTTCCAAAATAACCCAGGAGGGAACGGAAAAATCAGAGCAAAATTTATCAAGAGATTCAACAAGATAAACCATGATGAATTAAAGAAATGAAGGAGAAAGAAGAAAATCTTACAGAAAAAGAGTGGATCTGTTGACAACGAACGATGGAAGAAGATGAATACACAGGGAAAAAAGAGACGACGGAAAACTCGAAGATAAAAATTTGAAAAGGTAGAAGACGATGGGAGTGTCTGTGAAGTTTAAATACCTTGCCTTGGGAAATGGTGAAGTAATGATTACAAAAAAGGATGATTACGTTACTGACAGCTAAAAAGACGAAAAGGGCGCAGGAATCAAAGAGGGCAACAGCGGTTAAAAAGAAGAAAAAGGACGCAGGAATCAAAGCGGGCAACAACGGTTAAAAAGACGAAAATGGGCGCGGGAATCAAAGCGAGCAGAAAAGTTCAAAAAAGCATGATTCTATGAATTTGGAAGGAGAAATAAATACGAAGGAAACACTCCTAAAAATCTGGAAGACCATTTAAAGCTACCATATTTCGAGAAAGAATGTTCCCTACTCCTCAAATTTCGAACTATGAAACATTGGGGGCTTCTGTTGATACCAAATTTAGTCTGCTGACATGGCCAAATTGAATGAAGACACGTGGCAATCTACATGGCAACAACAAAACACTTTCGAGGAACTCACACGCTCCGAGGAACAAGACTACAACGAGGAAGATTATTTCCTCGAGGAACACTGCTTCCCCGAGGAGCTCACACGCTCCGAGGAACTCTTGAGTACCGAGAAGCTTAGGCGGTCCGAGCAACTCAGGCGGTCTGAGATGCACCTCGAACAAAGCATTAATAGCTGGATAACCAACAGTTCGACTGGTTCATTAAATGCTTATCATTCAGACGGACACGCATAAGGGGCATTGAATGTATCACCCTTTCATATGTACATCATTTAATGTATCACCCTTTCACATGACAGCCTCAGGGATATAAATAGATTGTACAATCCTCATTGTAAATGGGGGCCCGGACCAGAATTTCTTGATATAACTTGTAATGGAGAATTCCAAAACACTCAGCAATAACATAATAGTGGACGTAGGCCATTCTTATAAGGCTGAACCACTTTAAAATTCTTTGTCTTATTTATTTATCTGTGATTGAATAATTAGAGCGATTTAATTTTTTACATCAATAGTGAGTATCTTTACTTTACTTTACTTGCTTTAATCACTAGATGCATGTTTAGGATTAATCAAGATAAAATTGGTTTAAAGTAAAAATTGGTTTTCCATAACTTGGTTTAGTTCTAATTAAAGTTTGGATAATTTTTGGTGAAAATTAGTTTGATTTGAAACACACTCGTGTAGGGTCACTCTTTAAATTGGTATCAGAGCTAGAATACATAATTTATTTGTTTTGTGATCCCATGTCAAAGATGAATTTTGGAAATAAAGAATTTTTTCGAGCTCCTGTTTTTTATGGCACTAATTACACCTATTGGAAGATAAGAATGAAAAGTTCATTGAAATATATTGATGAGCGTGTGTGGCTAGTAATTGAGAAAGGTTGGACACCCACTGTCACTATTTTAGGTGAGGTCACTAATTTAAATCCTATCGAGTCATGGACTGAAACTGAACATAGACTTTCACAATATAATTCTAAGGGCTTGTACGCTATTTATTCACATGTCACACCGGAAGAATATAATATAATTATGACTTGTAAAACATCAAAAGATGCTTGGTATTTTTTGGCACACACTCACGAGGGCACTAGCACAGTTAGGGCGTAAAATTTTTAAAATCAAACTACACAGTTTGAGACCATGAGGATGTTAGAGAGTGAGACTTTTGACGAGTTTTATATTGGGTTGTTCAATATTATCAACTCGTCGTTTAACCTAGATGAGAAAATTCCCGACAACCGTGTCATTAAGAAAATCCTTAGGTCATTGCCTAGTAGGTTTGATGCGAAAGTGACTATTTTAAAATTCTTGGGTAAGTTAGAGTCTATGAAACTAGAAGAGATTGTAGATGACTTACAAACCTATGAAATCGACGTGATTACCTCCAAGCAAGTGACTAATAAAGAAAAAATGGTATTTCTTTGAAAACCCGAAAGGAGGAAATTGAAGTTTTGGATTCTGATTCCGATTTTGATTTTGAGGATGTTTCTTTTTTGGCAAACAAATTCAAAAAAATTATTAAATTTCAAAAGCAATCGAAAGATTCCAAGAAGTTTGGAAAATTCAAGAACAACAAAGTAGAGCCCACCTCTATGGATAAGTTTAAGAAGCCTAAGATAGAGGATTCGAATAAGTGTTTTGGGTGTGAGGGGTATGATAACAAAGTTAAGGAGTGTCCCACTAGAATTAAGAAAGAGGGAAAGCAACCCATTGTATATAGTGCCACCTTAAGTGATAGTGATCCGAAAAAGGGAGAGAGTTCCCCCATTGAACGTAAATTCGTTGAGTTTATGTCATGTCATGTGCGTGACAACTATTCTCATGTGAATGACACTTTCGAGGAGGTTTTAAGTGAATCCCATGTTATTGAGGGAGAAGAGAGTGAAGAGGAGGAAGTAGATGTGAAAGAGTTGCAA
The DNA here is from genome assembly GCA_949130495.1 of Sambucus nigra. Classification (NCBI taxonomy): domain Eukaryota; kingdom Viridiplantae; phylum Streptophyta; class Magnoliopsida; order Dipsacales; family Adoxaceae; genus Sambucus; species Sambucus nigra. The sequence continues at coordinate 66,393,388 of OX422217.1, read as the reverse complement.
GTTGCATTTAATGAGTTATATGCTGAGACGGTGAAAGTGAAAAATGCAAATGCAAAATTGCAAGCTAAGTTGAATGAGCGTGCCATAGAAAATAATGATAGTTTGATTGAGGATCTTCAGGCACAAAAGAAGACTCGTAGGGAGAAATTAGAGTATGTCGAGGGTTAGAGAGATAATCTCCGTGGTTTGATGGAGTCTTTGAAAAAGAAGATTTTAGAGTTTGAGGAGTCTAGGTATTTTCTCGAGTCTAGTATTAGTGAGTTGGAGAAGAGTTTGAGAGACTCATCTAAAGTTAAGTTTGGTTTGGTGGCTAGGTCGGAGAAGTTAGATAAGATCTTAGGCACTGTCCAAATTAAGGGAGATAGGGGTGGTATAGGTTTTGATGAGAGAATTGTTCCCATTCCCCCCACACGTGTGAGAAACACTAGGAAGGTTAGAAAAGGTCCACATATAGGTAATCATTCCCACCATCGCTACACTTGCACGTTTTGTGGTAGGAAAGGTCACCGTAGGCGTTATTGTTATGACCTTAGACAAGATCCTAGGAAGTTTAGGAATAAAGTTGCCCTGCTTCCCCAAATCCTCATGCGTTGTTTTACACCTACTTGGGTTAGGAAATCGGAATTAGTGGCTTTAGGAATAAAACTTCATGATTCTCATTTGGTTGCACTTGATTCTTCCCATGCTAAATCTAAAGGATGATAGTGTTGCCGTGTTTGTCATTTGCTAGTTTGCTTCATGATATATTCATTGCTAGTATAGTGATACGTGTATCATTTTGTATTATAGTTTGTATTTGTTTGAGTCCTATTGAAAAATACAAAAAGATTTTGTTTTTTCAGAAAACTTTTGAAAATCCAAAAAGATTTTTCTTTTATTTGAGTCAATATATGTCTGAAAAGCCAAAAATATTTTCGATTTTTGTTTTTGAGTTAACAGGTTTGATGTGGCATATTGGTGTGCTTGGACCCCATTCCTTTCATTATCCATGTGTCTAGGACATTTGGTCATTATTAACGATTCTTAAAATGAACTTAACCATTTTTTAAATGGGGTTATTTCGAAGTTGATATGCATTTTGATTTGAATTTGTATATATGCCAACATTTCACACATGCACGAGTTTATATGGATGTTTGGCTTCTCTTGCATATTTGAATTTTGTGAGGCATTCTTATCTCAATCATGTCATATATACGCAAGTAGACTTAAGGATAAGTGTGCATGTAAGAACCGTTTACCATGAGGATTTGAATTGGTATCAAATTAAAAAATGATGAGTGATTCAGGGGAAAGGGCTGTGAGAGTTCAAAATTAACTCGTTGTGAAAGCCACCCTTTAAAAGAGCCCAAAAGAAAAAGAAAAATGCTAAGAAAAAGGGAACATAAGTTTTTCTCTAAGTTGAGGATGCTAGAAACCTCAAAAGAACTTTAAAAAAAGGTATGTATATACGAGGGAGTTTGGTTGGAGAAAATTTAATGGGTTTGCACAACTAATCCTAAAGTTGAAACATTGCAATTTGACGCTATTATTTGTAGAACCGTAAAAAATCTGGATTTGTGTGCATGTAGTATGTTTAGTTCATTAAGCTCACACTTTATTTGTCATATGTATATGATAAAGTTTGATGATTTATCGCTATCAATTAGAGCTTCTTGATCTTTTTGATGTGTTGGAATTGTGATTCATTTGTTTTAGTTTCACGCCCATACATTCCATGTCCATGTTTGAGCACATAAGTACTATGTTTGCATATAACTCGCACTATTAATTTTTAAGCGATTTTGAATTTTGTGTTAAAAACTTGCTGTTTTAACACTGTTTTGCTGCTGTCAGGCCCTTCCTGGCATTTGTTTCTGGAAATTTTTTCACTGGGAAAAAATATATGATATTTCTGGGAATTTGGGAAAGTTTAACATGTCGCGAGAATTCGCTAAAACGACATCTCCATGCCGCGAGAAGACTTCATTCGAGCGACATTACCATGTCGCTAGAAGCCTCATTCGAGCGACATCATCATCTCGTTTGAGCGACGTCCCTAGCTCGTTCGAACGACAATTTGGGAATTTTTGCTTCTTTTCATTTGCAGTCCACTGGTTTATTTTGTGATATTTTTGGTACTACTGGAAGCTTTCTGGACTAACTGGATTATATGCAGGTTATATTGTTTCAAAATTGATATTTTGTATATGATTCCGTTTATCACACCTGATTAGTTTGCTATATTCCTTGTGTGATTCCTTTGTTTACTAGCTACTGATTTTTCATTACTTGATCATATTTAGATGGTTATTTCATGATTATCTAGCTTTTTTTAATTGGTATATCTTCATGCTAGAAACTTGTTGATTGTTTTATCTTTTCACCGGATTGTCTATTCGAGACAAAAAGGGGGAGAGATGTATGTGATGTACGGGGAGATTTGTTGAGAATGTTTATTGATATTTAAATTTAAATGTTGTTTGATTACATATTTTACAATTTGGTATCATATTGTTGCTCAAATTATTTAACAAATGCTTTTTCAGAGTTTATTCATAGCTGTATCTATTGTAAAATTGGTATCATTTGGATATATATATATTGGTTTCATTTGATCCACCATACTTCACTGGGTATTTATTTGTCTGTTTTATACGTGTAAGTATGCTTCAGCGATTCAATATTTCAAGTCTACATCACATTCAGATAGTTCATGCGTGTCGGTGCTACATATACTAGTATGTGTCCTATAATTTTTGACTTTGGGTTTTTGGGATGTGATTTAGGCATCATACGGCTTGACGGCCCGGCTTAGGCATTTTACTAGTTTAGTTTTGCCCCGTAATAATCAAAGGGGGAGATTTATAAGGACATAAATTTTCAATTGAGTCCCTGTATGATTTTGACTTAATTCCGTGAACAAAATTGTGCTTGTAATATGCCATAGGGATATTTGATTTGTTATCACGATCCCACTTGGTCTATGAGGTATTGAATAAATTGAAGACATTGCGGCAAAACTATAAATAATTAATCATGTCAAAGTTTAACTGGTGCAAGTTTATTCGTCTTCAAGTTTATTGCATTCCGAGATCACATGGGTATGAATGCATGTTGTTAATGAGATTCAAAATTATTTTTTTAAAAGATAAGGATGTAACTTTATAAGGAAAAATATTTTAAAATGTTTTCAAAGTGTTTTAAATATTTTACACTTTATTTTATTATGATAAGATTGAAAAAGTGTTTTACTTAATTTGATCTCTTTCGGAATAAACGTTTTAAAGAAAAGTCAAACTTACACGCGCGTCATTCGAACGACGGATGTATCTCGTTCGAGCGAGATGGCTATATTGCGCGAACAACTGGTCAATCTCGTTCGAGTGACACATTTTTCGAGGCGGTTAATTTTTCCTATTTAAAGCATGGTTTCGTTAGAATTAAAGGGGTGTGCATTCGGGAAAAAAAGTTTACGATCCAAAAACCTATTTGCACATGTTTTCAATGGTTTCAAAAGTTTAAACACATTCTTAGGGTTTGCAATGATCCGAGTTATCATTATAATATATTTATGTGATCTTGCTGCACCAAGAAGGTTTGTTCTATACTTGAATATCTGGGTTTGGGGGTGAAGAAAAGAGGAGGACTTCTTATTCGATATCGTACACCTATTAAAGCTATTCAGTGGACACCGAGACATTCATGGAGTATTAAAGCTATTCGAGTGTTGTGAACGAGCATCATAGAAGATGAAATTTGTGCGTGGGCACTATTGAAGAAGGGTCAAAGATTAGAAGGAGCATCAAGACCCGTGGGGATCGAGTCATTGAGTAAGGCTAATCTGTCTTTGTAAAAACATTGTTCATACTGATTGTCTGGCTTGGGCTGTCCGAGGTTTTTTCCCATCTTGGGATTTTTCTTGTACATCCGACATTGTGAGTATCTTTACTTTACTTTACTTGCTTTAATCACTAGATACATGTGTAGGATTAATCAAGATAAAATTGGTTTAAAGTAAATATCTGTTTTTCACAACTTGGTTTGGTGCTAATTAACAATTAGATAGTTTTTTTTTGTGAAAATTGGTTTGATTTGAAACACACTCGTGTAGGGCACTCTTCAAGGACACATATCCAGGGATAGAGTTCAAAGACTCGTAAGAGAGGGAATTCCCCTTAGATTTTAGTAATTTTGGTGTATGTGTGGATTGCATCAAAGGAAACCAAGCCAAACATTTATATAAAAGAATACATAAGAAGTAATAATCTCATACAAATAATAAAGAGAGACATTTTCGGTCCTTTTGATGCTCCATTCTTTGGTGGAGAAAAGTACTTTATCACCTTTATAAATAATTTTTCATGTTTCTAATCTATTTATACTTTGCATGATAAATATCAATTAATTAAGTTTGTTGAAATTTATATAACAGATGTTGAAAGACAAATAAGGAAAAAAGTGAAAATTATTAGGTCTGATAGGGTTGGTGAATATTATGGTAAATATGATGAAACAAGAAAACATCATGTCCTGTTTTCTAAGCTCTTTGAAAATTTATGTATAGTTACGCAATAAACAATGATGGGTGCACCCTTATAGAATGGTGTGGATGGAAGGCGTAATCGAACACTTATGGATATGATTAAAAGCATGATGGGTAATATTAATCTGACATTATCCCTGTGGATGTATGCTCTAAAAATGTTGTGTATATCTTGGATATGATTCCTAGTAAGTCTATTCCAAAGACTCCTTTTGACTATAGATAGGAATGAAACCTATTTTAAGACAACTAGATGTTTGGGGTTGCCCAGTGGAAGAAATAATTTTTAATCCATGTGAAAAGAAAGTGGCTCCCAAGGCTATTAGTGTTTTTTCATTGGGTACCCTGAAAAATCCAAGGGGTATAGATTTCAGTGCCCTTACCATAACACTAGCCTAGTTGAAATTTATAACTCTAAATTCATTGAGAATTGTGAAATCAGTAGTAGTAAGAAAGTTAGGGAAACGATTATTCAAGAAGTCGGGATATGAATCCCCTTACCCCGATTCATAATGATTTTTTTGTTCCAAATCATGTTTCTTTAAGTAATAATAATGAGAAATAAATTCATACTCAACAACCCATTCATGAGTCACATAGTGAAGCCACCTTAAAACTCTCATCAACGAACCTGTTATAGAAACACCGTTTGAAACAACATTAAGAATGTCTCAAAGACCTAGAAGACCACTTATTTCAAATGATTATGTCATGTATTTACAAGAAATCAAATTTAACATAGAAGATATAAATGATCCACTTACATATCAATAAGCAATTGATAATAAGAATTCTGAAAATTGGATGGACTAAATGAAAGATGAATTAAAATTTATTTACTATAATAAAGTTTGGGAGTTAGTAAATTTACCTCAAGGATGTAACATAATCGGGTGCAAATGGGTCTTCAAGACCAAACTCCGTTCAAAGGGAAATATTGAGTGACATAAAGAAAGACTTGTAGCAAAAGGTTTTAACCAAGAAGAAGGCATTGATTATGATGAAACATTATCTCCTATTTATAAGAAGGACCCACTCAGAATTAGTTCGGCATTATTAGCTAATTATGATTTAGAGCTTAACCAGATGGAAATCAAAATGACTTTGTAAAATGGGAGTTTAAATGGTGAAGTCTATATGGCACAACCCAGAGGCTTCATTATTTACGATAAAAAGTATATGTCATGTCTATTAAAGAAGTCAATATTTGGACTTAAACAAGTTTCTCGACAATAATACCTTACATTTCATGACACCATTACATCCTTTTGGTTTAAGGAAAACATTGTGGATCGGTGTATATACCTGAAGATCAATGGGAGTGAGTTTATATTATTGATTTAAATGTTAATGATATATTGATTGTCAGCAATGATCTTGGTTTGTTATGGTATACCAAGAACTTTCTTTCTCAAAACATTGCAACGAAATATATGGGTGAGGCATCCTATGAGGTCAGGATAGAAGTTTTCAGGGATAAATCACGTGGATGGTTATGATTGTCTCAAAAATATTACATTAACAAAGTTTGGGAGATATTTACAATGTCTACTTGTGGTTGTGTTACTCTTCCAATTCGAAAAGGAAACAAATTCATCTTAAGTCAATGTCCCCACATTACAACATAATAGTTATATTACATCAAATAGAATATTTAATTTGTAAATGTTTATAACACTTAGAAAGTTTACAACGATTTTGGACACTTACAAAGGTTATAAGTGTTCAAAATAGTTGTTAAAGTTTTGTTTTTATTACTACCCAAATCTAAAAGTGTAGGATAGTAACCAAAAACTGTAAGCAAAATTAAAGTCTAACATAATTTTCCCTCCCTTCTCATTCCCTCCTCTTTCATCTCAATTCTCCCTCCATCTACTATTTACAAAATCGCAATGTTAGGGTTTTGTTGTTTTACTTCTTCCTTCTTCTCCAAAGGGTATAACGCTCAAGCTTATACAGGTATATGATTTTCTTTCAATCTACATCGAAACCTAGTTCCCTATGTCGTTCATCTTATTATTCTCTTACAGGTATAACTCTCTCTCTCTCTCTCTCCGCACACACACACACACACACACACACACATATATATATATATTGGATCTGTGCGTGTAAATATATAGTTACGTGTGTTTAAATATACTAATCTAGTCATGCGTGTATAGTTAGATAGGATCAAGGCTTGGTAAATCAACAAAGATTTTTTTTGTAAATTTAGTCAATCGAACTCGAGTCCGTTATTTATGGATAGTCATATAGGTTCAAGGATTTATTTCTATAATATATGTGTATTTGTATAGGTGTTTGTATAGATTTTTGTATTTTGTTAAACAAACGGACCATGTACAATATATATTGTCTTCTACATGCTTCAAGAAATGCACATGATTATCATTTCTACGATCTTTGGTAGTAAAACATTTTACATTTACCCCTCTTAAAAACTTAGTCATATCAAAACAACTACAACTTCCTTTATTGGTTGGTCTAAGAAAATTAATAAGGTTACATCATAATGCTTTGTTGATTAAATTAAAATACCTTAATGGATTGTTCTGAGGTTTAACTTAGAAATGCATAATAAAACATTACCCAAATTACCACATGTTGTTTGATAAAATTCCCTAATGTGAGCTCTCTCTCTGTATTCGGTATACCACTACTTTGCAGATAATGGCTTCATTAGTCAATTTGGTGTTGGGTTCTATTCCACGTTTTTGGTTCGTAAAAAGGTGCAATTTTGGCATTCTTACATATGTATGGTTATGTGATATGTCGTTCTATTATCATCATGAGATACTTATTAGGATTAAATTTATATGTTCCCCATCATCAGGTGGTGGTATCCACAAAGAGCCCAAGGTCAGATAAGAAATACATTTAGGAAGCAACAACTGAGAGTAGCTCATACGATTATGGAAGAAACTTATCCGAAAAAGATCCAACGACGTGGAATAAAAATCATACTTTATTTAAGGGTATTATTATCATACTGTTCGACTTTTCTGCTTGATAATTCATTTCTAGGTTATGAGAAGGACTACGTATTTTTTTTCCTTTTGTTGTGTTTCTGTTCCACTTTCGTATATTGTTTACATTAAAGCCCTACATATTATAATGCATCCACAACTCACTCTCATGTATATAGAAGTTTAAAACATGAATTTTTATATAGATACATTGTAACAAATTGGCTTGACATTCAGAATTGGAAAAACTATAACCTCCCTTTCTCTCTAACACCCCTTTCCCCTATATATATATATATATAGTTTTTCATTTCAATTCAAGAAACTTCACTGACCTCATCCTGAAAACAAAATTGGAACCTAAAAGATAGTATTTTGTTTGGTTATCAGACTATGGGTTATGGAGTAATTTTAAGAATTGATATTGTATTCTAGCTAGAAAATGTTATTGGAACACGAAAGATAGTATTTGCTTCTTTTGTTCGTATGAACTGACAATCAGATTATGGGGTCGTGAAGCAAGGTTTCCATCCTATTTTCTTTTAAATAAAGGGTCTAAACTGGTTTTATTTTATTTTTAAAAATCAATTCTTATATGTTTGAAATTGTTTTGTTTATATATCTATTTAGGAAGGCAGTGGTACGAATGTTATACTAAGACATATCAATGGTAACAAAATGACAATAGGCAAGGAAACATATTTCATAGACTTTTGGAAGATAATTCTATTGAAGTTATAATTTTAATTTTTATGATCCAGGTAGTTAAACATAGAGATAGGTGGGTAAAGTAACGAAACAAACAAATTAATGAAAGAAAATATCCTTCAAAATCAAATTTGTAGATGAACCTTTATTGAGTTGCATTATATTCATGGAGATGAACTAAATTTGTTGTTTGGTTTGCACTATCCAAGATACTTGATCTTTGTAAGGGTGTCATGGATTCAAATAATCTGTCACTCAATGTTTCACAAGAAATGCTTCAAGAAAGAAAAATTGTAAGGCCAGCCCTTATTTTTACCTATTCTCAAAACATTGCAAAATAATTTGAATTGTCCAATATCAATGATTTTATGAATTCTCATTAACTAATTTAAGCTTCCTTGAGTAAATATGGATAGCATATGTTAATGGATAATTATGTACTGTTTCTACGAACACAAATAAGGATAATGAGAAAGAGACTTATCAGGAAAACATTAGATATCATGCAAAACCTTGCTAAAAGCAACAATAAAGAGGTTAGTCTCAATAGACATTAATATACATCGCCTTGATCCCTTTCAGATACTTTACATAGTTTATATTTTTTAAACTGGGAAATTGATCCAATTTTTTAGGATTATAAAAAATTATGGGAGAATTTTGGTAAGTTCGTAAAGTTGGGACGCATTGAAGACTCCAAAACTCACAAGAGAATTATGCCAGTACTGTGGTTCAACACGTCTAGCTTCCCGATCTGTCCAACTTCTCAATCTTGTACGTCGTCTTTTCTAATTCCATCACTCCCACGTAAAGAAATGGTTAAATGAAAGAATTAGTTGGATCTCGATAAACAACTTATATACCATAGGTTCTCCATCTTAGCTCATATCCAAGTTGTTGGGAAATGAAATGTGCAATAAAAAATAAAACAATAACACAAAGAATAAATACATTATACATGGTTTTCTTGGAGCCTACTTATGTCCACAAAAGTGTACTTATTTCACTATCTTTCAAAATTTGTCTTTGTTTATTTTCACTATCTTCCAAACCTTTCTCGAAGTTTTATTGGGTAACTAGTCGAATATAAGATTGTCATGTTGGAAAATGTAGTAGTGATCTCGATTAGAGAGATTTGTGTCAAACCCGTGGGTGGCGAGAAAATAAGTAGTGCTGATAAAGTTGACATTGAGAAAGAAGTTCGAATCGACGAAGGTTAAGATTCAAAGGTGTTGAGGGATGACGTAGGCCTAGGTGATATGATGGCATAAGAAAGAATAAGGCATGCAATAAGAAGGGGTATGATATTTCTCATGCCATGGAGTTGTTTGGGCTCCCCAAACTTGATTCCTTTTTGCTTGGCTATATAAGTGATCTACTAGACAAATTGCTCCATGCCCATGAGTAGACCATGGTTCAACAACAATGTCAAAATGGACGATTTTAACAAAGATTTAGTAGACTGTAGTTTTAAAAAAGAGAGTGCCAAGTCGAATTGTGTTTCTAATAGTTTATTAATGGATCCTATCCAATTTCACTTGGAATATCGCTTTTATTAAATTATTGGGGGTTAACAACCCAAAATTTCATTGCTGTAGAATTCTAGGCTTGCTCCACAACTGCAATTGGAAGATAATTTGATTTATGGAGCATTGAGTAAGAGTAAAATTTAGTGTCGGCGAAAACAAAATAAGCCAAAGTTTTAAAATATTTATTTTTATGGCACATGGTTCCTACGATTCAATCCATAAAGCTTGAGGACTAGCCTTTCTAAGGAGGGGAAGTGACGAGTGCCTAGGAGGGACATACGAGTTGGCAAATTCCAAATAGGATGGGAGATGATTTACTTCATTTCATTATTGGATTTCATTATTGATATTAAAGGACAATTTTTTCGGAATTAAATTCAGGAAAAGAATTATATTTTATTTTTAATTAAGTGTATCACTCTAGCTGGAATTAGTATTGATAATGGCTCTCTCCTCGTTTTATGATCACATAACATTGATATTTATTTATGGGATTATAATAATATGTGGCTAAGAATTTTTCTTTGATTTCATTTTTTTGTGTAAGTTTTTCCCCATGCGTTTACAACAGAGTACCAAAGTAGATTGCAGGTTTACTCTTATTCGGATTTAATACTATTATATAGTTAATATTGTATGATTGATTTGTGAGTGTTTACAACAAAATAATTATTGTTCACCTCTTCACATTAGGCATCCACCAATTTCAATTTGTAGCGAGATGATTTTAGAATGTTAGTCACTTAGTCAGTTGAATGTTATAATGGCTTTACTCTTTTTTATATGTTTAGATACAAATTTTGATCCATTTTATTTTGTTACTGGTAAAATTTTATGTTATGAACTGAGTTGACAAATGTGAATCCCCAGTCCAACATATGCATTATGTGTCACAGTTTCTTTTGTGCCCATTTCCATGTTTTAAAGGTGTTGTATGTAAAAATTATTCATCTACGTGGACCAATGAGAAACGGACACATGTCGTCCTATATGGGTTTCCTCACAATACTTACTTTCTTGGTAATCTCCAGAGATACTTGGTCGGCCAATAGGCCGACCAACCTCAAGAATATGAACCATCAAGAATAAAAAAAGTCACTCGGGTGGAATCACCAATAGCCTTAATACACATACTTCTGGATATCAACACTCTTATTTACTTAATACAGATGTAAATGCCTGAATATATAAAGGAATTCCATCTCTTCGCTATTTAACCAATATAAATACATGATTGCCCTTACCTCAAAGGGATTATTTATTCAGGCATAAACATACTCAACCCATAGCTATTGTAATCACCCAAAATACTAAAAATAGTGGACGTAGGCTTTTCTCATAGCTGAACCATTTTAAAAACCTTGTTTGTTGTGTGTTTTCCTTGCTAGATTATATTTATTTTATCTGTGATTATAAATTTGGACCCACTCCACATTTAGACATCAACAGATTGGCGTCGTCTGTGGGAACGACTACTTATCATTATTATCTAAATATTCTATTCACTTGTTCACCTTAGAAGTTCTCTAAGGAATTACAACTATTCGAGAAAGCAGCCTTACGGCTCTATGTAATAATCTATATGTATCTTCTCCTCTAAGTGTAGCAGATCTTCAAGGAATTTTACACAACCTTGCTAAAGCGCGAGATTCCATGCAAGAGTAAGTTAGGCAATTGGCTCGCACGTTGCAAGACAAGTCCACTACCTTGCCATACCGAAGGCGCATGCCACCTCCACCCACCAGAAATGAGAGATCTCTAGATATTCTCATGACATATCATACCGCCTGGGGGCAACATCGTCAATTTGATCTATGGATTATAATGATGGTCTCTATTTCTCCTATGAATGGCTGAGCGTGTTGGAACACTTAAGTAAGGAATATTCCTTTGATCGTGTGGGGCCCCGAGCAACAAGAGGTTTTCATAGAGAGACAATTCGATCCTGTGAGGACAGAGAAGGATCTGTTAGGTCTAAGGCTAGCATTAAAGACTCTGTGAGTGCCGAGCAGACTTTTTAAGAAGAAACCTCAGCACATATGCACAGTAAATCCATTAAAGCTGCCTCAGGCAAGTTTAAACTAGAGGATCATTCGTGGAAAAGCTCCATGCAGCGACTAGAAGAACATTTGGACAAAATGGCTAAATTTAAGAACCCTTTGCATAAGAGTTATCTAAATGGATACCCTTTCACCAGGCTATTATGGATTACCCCAAACCTTCTAAATTTAAGCAACTGGTTATTACTCCCATGTACGATGGGAAGACTAATCCAGTCCTCCATATTGAATAATATCTGTCTACTAATGATATATACTTTATCCCCGATGAGATGTGGTCCGGGCATTATCAATTTCCATTATAGGCTCAACCTAGATATGGTACGACAACCTACCTAAAGGGTAGAATTCTAGTTTCCTTCAGTTGGTCAAGTTGTTTATCGATAACTTCTATTTTGTAGCAAAGCCGATCAAGAGTGTTACTCATCTCTTAAGCGTTCATCAAAGACCTAGATAAATTACTCGGGAGTACATCACTCGCTTCAATAATGAGAAACTAGAAGGAATTGATTATGAGGAAAAGATTGCCATCGTAGCATTAATGAGTGGATTGATCTTCAAGGACCTTTACTATGCACTGGAAAAAATCCTCCCAATACCATGAGAGAATTAATTGCTAAGATTGGGAAGATTATGAATGAAGAGGAGGCAATGGATGCCAAATAAGCTCTAGAGGTGAAGTCTTAAATCCAGAATATTTCAACTAAGAAGGATCAAGAAGACAAGAATATTGAAAAATTCAAGAAGTATGATCAATATAACCCCCTCACCAAAGGCGTGCATCACTTATAGGAGGATATTATGGACAATAAAGAGTTCAACTAGACTTAGATACTGAAATTGCTTCCCAACAGGAGAGACAAATCTAAATATTGTGATTTTCACAAAGATCACGGGAACACCACTGACAGTTGCATCGCTCCGAAGACAAAGTGGAAACTTTTAATCGGCGGGGGAAATTAACTAAGTTTATTGATCAAGCTGGTGGTTGGGACACTAAAAGGAGGTCTGAGTCACCTTATAGAGGAAACAATTATAAAAAGGGCTCGCGATAATGATTGTGAGGATGATCCCAACTTGCTGAAGAAACCCAAGGAGCCAGAAGTTGAGATGGCAAGAAATAAGAGACTAAAAGAAGATTGGTTCTGAAAGCCTCTTGATTCCCTCCTTCTACTACAGTCACCGAGGTAGCTAGCATGGCTAATGTTTCGTCTCTTGCTCCTGATTTTCTGAAAAAGGCAATGCTCACTACTGACTGTGAGCGTTCTTCAAGGTTGGGATCATCGTAGCTAGACCTGAAAACTGCTCAGGGGATGGCCTTCGTAAGACTTCTCCATAGTTTATTTTCTTGTGCCCCTTTATTTTTTATCTCTATACTGACGTGTTGTTCTTGTTCTCTCTTTGTGCATCTATTATATAATTTCACTATTCTTTTGAACAATCATAATGATAGATTTAGAAGAGATCAAGAGATAAAAGCCGCTCTGAAGGCCAAAAAGGATACCTTTGCACAAGCTCGCCAGTTGTGGGATATAGAGAAGAAGAAGAAGAAGATGACCAAGGCCTATGATACACTTAAGGCAAACATTAAGGCGATGGTCGCTGAGAAGACCATGTTGGTGGAGTCAAATTGTGCCTTATTCAACATAGTTTTCAAGATGGAGAAGGAACTTCCTCAGGAGAAGGATGCGAGCTACCATAAGGGTTTTAACAAATCCTATAATGATGCCGACCAATAGTTAACCTACGAGTACAAGGTATCCTTCAAGAAGGGATGGGATCAGGATTTGAAGGGTATTGGGACTGCAACTAAATCTGAGTTTTTTAACCTTCACTATCCTTATCCTGATACTTTTGAGAAGGAAGATTAGGATGGAGACGAACCTACTGGCCATACCGAGATCTTTCATGCCGAGGTTGGTGTGGTCGATGGTATTAACAAGGAACAACTGGTCATTGATAAGGGAAAGACCAATGCTGATTATTATTAGGTAATTGATCAAGGGTCGTAGGCTAGATTTTTTTCTTCTCCTTGTATGATCTCCACTCTGCCAGTTTGTAAATGTTTTTGGAAACCTAATGTATTGGCCTTCGGCCATCCTTTTACAAGGATTGATAATGTAATTTATTCTTTTTGGTATGTATTCACTTGATTCTCCATGTTCTAATACTTTGCTTCCAGTCTAGTGTGTGTCATTCGTATTCTGTTGGTTTAGGTCGATTTATTTCTCCTAACTCGGAATAAGGGAAGATTCTTGGACCAAATATGAGCTTGAAAGTTCATAAATCCTTTGTAAACATTTGCATGTCCTTAAAGGAAAGGAATGAGCAATATAAGAACTAGAACAAGATGATTGAAAAGATGAAAGATGATCTTTATGAGATGGAGGAGATGGATGCCTCAGTACAAGATGAAGTAAATTGAGGGCCAAAACCCTAGAGAAAATTGAGGTTGACTAAGTGGGTGAAGTCTTTCAGACCGAGAATGATACCTTGAGGAATGAAGTCGCTAGTCTGGAAGCCTTTGTGGCGGTGCTGAAAGAGTATATCAAAAATTGAAGTATGCATTCAAAATGGGACCACGAGAAGCTTGGGGAGAGGGTTATAATGATGGTTGGGAAGATTACCCAGCAAGGCTTAAGGAGGCTAAAGAGTTTGCCTCTCCTCAAGGATGGCTCAGTGCCCCAAGGAGGTGGATGCTCCAAAATAATCCATGTTGTGGTATCAATACCAAATTGAGTGTGCGGCCTATCCCCATAACCCCTTCTCAAAGGATGATGACTGCATTTTGATTGACGCCATTCCTGCCCCACTTTTAGAGCCTAACCTCGATAAGGATGCAGAAGAACTTATCCCGAAACCAGATGATGGTCAGAGAGCGATTGTGGTAGAGTATCTTTCTCGCCGTCCTTGGACATCTTACGTCCTTATGTATTCTTCGGTTTTGATGTAAATGTAACTTTTCATTATGAATGAAAAAATGCCATTTACCATTTTTTTTATCTTTTGACCTCGTGCAAACTAAACATTCATACTGGTTCACAACGTAACACTTAATCGAACACTTATTAGTTTTTGGTTTTATCAATTTGAGCTTTCCACCTGACTAAATGGTATTGAAATATAGTTATTTTTTGTTTAGACATTATCCCAGTCCAACACATCTTAACAATGTAATTCTAACTAATTACCCTTTTAGGTTGTGTCTCACACTTCCTTAGGCCTAAGTAAGATGATGGCAAGAATGCACCTGGAAGTTGGACCGTCCTCTCAAATAGTTTGCGACCAAAAAAGTTGGTGCTCAACCTAAGTTGGCTTTATTGCCTAAGGAACCCCTATAGGGCTTTTACAGTCGTTGGGGCGACTCATGAGGTCCCTTGTGTTTATAACAAGCATTAGATGGATGTAGTAATTGAAATAAGTTTAATAACTCGTTGTAATTTCTACATACCCTATTCGGTAAGCTGAGTTCCTTGATTTGAAAATAAGTCGAACAACTTGTCGTAATCTCAGGAATCTATCTATGCATGAAGGAGATATCGTTTGAAAAGGGTGTAAATTAATGAGATGTTACCAATTGTAATACCCCGTACTTTTATTGATATTTATTTACAGGATTAATTAAATTAAATGTGAATTAATTGAGAATTAATCCGGATAAAATACTAATGAGATGTGAGTTGGTATTTGATCATAATGTGCATATATGGTAGTATATGAATATTGAAAATATTAAAATTTTTGCGAGACTGAAATACGGAAATTTGGGAAATTTTGTTGGGACGCGCATGACAGTCGCGTCAAGAATGTAATTATTTAAATAAAAAAGTGAATTTTATTTTTATCAACCGTATGGTCATTTTGAGTGCGCCAACGCGTCCGGAAGGGTCGAAATAGTCAGAAACCACTAGCCGGGGGTTTAGTTTGGGTCCCGGGGCATTATTGGGCCATACCGGTAACTAAAAAGGGTATTTTGGTAATTTTGGAATTTTGGGATTTATGACCAACGAATTTTGGGAGTTTAAAATAAGTAAATTAATGACCCACTAACCCATTACCAGCACTTAGGTGATTAGAGGGCAACGGGAGTTTTAGGAGAAGTTAGGAGAAGTTCCCAAAAGAAAAAACCCTAACCTTCATCTTCAACCTTCAACCTTGGGAGAAAAGGGGAGAGAAACCTTCATCAATTCAACACCAAATTCGGAGAATAATCCAAGGCAAGTGGTTTAATTATGTTAATTTCAAGAGAATGTTTCTCCCATGATTAGAAAATTATATAATCGCATTGTATTGGAAGATTGATAAAAACCCATGAGATTGGAGTTATAAATTCAAATTTTGATATAGGTTTGCATGTAGAATTGGAATTTGGGAGATTGAACTAAAAGAATTACTACTCTTTATGTTACAAAAATGGATTTATTTATGGAAATTTATGATTTTATATTCTAGGGTTCTTACTCATAAGATTTGGGGAAAAACTTTGGGAGATTTGATAATTAGGTGTTGTATAGGAAGATTTATCCCATGAATGTGTTAAAATACGACCTAAGTTTGTTTAAGAATGATTAGAAACCTTGAACTACTGTTGGAATGATGTTTAGATGAGATTAGAGGTGAAGAAAATTGGGAAAAATGAGATAGGAGAATTCTGGGCTCGAAACTGTCACCTCGTTAGAAGGCCTGCCCAGGTCGTTCGAACGAGCTCATTCGAACGAGCTTCTAACGAGTTGACAGTTTGACTTTAACGAGTGGGATGTTCGTTCGATGCCTTTCGTTCGAACGAGATCTCGTTAGATGACCACTTCGTTCGAACGACCTCGTTAGAACGAGACTTATAACGAGTTGACAGATTGGCCTTTTTGGCCTGATTTGATTTCTAATGTCCCGTAACCTGGTTTGATTGTAGAGATAACATTCCCTTGATGACTAATTGATATAGTTGGGATATTTGGGATATTTTGAGGAGTGAAACATAGAAGTGCGATTTAAACCCAATGATATTTGTGGATTAAGACGCTAGTGACTAAATACGATGTGAGGATTTTTGACGATTTAAATGTTAGTATTAACCGGGGATATGTGAATTGCATAACATTATAAGTTGGTATAAGAATGAGAAGTATACCACTAATAAATTACGGTAATTACTAGGATGTGTGCATGCTTAGTATATGTATATGATTTTATGTGTATGACATACCTACCATACTTGCTATCACGGGAGGTTTACGTTCGCTTAGGGCCATCTAATCTTTGTGTGCCCGGATTTAGATTGGTACCTCGAGGACATAGGTCAGAGAAGTACTTATTGGGAAGTTAATAAGACTGCTGATCGTGGGAGCGTAGGTATGTGCGTGACCCATGTGATGTGACTGTGTCCGCCTCCATTGATTGTGATTGTTGTTATCTGAGAACGATTCCTGAGAGATTCGGAATGCGTGATCCTTATGTACGTGATGTACCGGGATGGATAGCAGAGTATGTGTGCACCGTAGCTTAGTCTTAGGGTGCTTGCATTGTATATTTATGACATGATTGATATACGCTTAAATAATGAGAACTTTCATGTTGGTATTGTGAGTATAATTATGGTAACACTTTGAGAAAATAAAAATGGATAACCTGCAGTGAATTGTATTGCTAATAATTGAGAATCCGAGTTTAAGTAAAGGTATCTATTTAAGTGATAACATTAGGAATTCATATTGTGAATCGAGTAGAAAGGTTAGAACTTATGTCAGTTTAGTTAGACATGAGAATCACTTGAATGGGTACGGTACGTTAGTAGTGCACAATTAGTCGAGAGGTGAATATTTCATATGAGAGCACGTCCTAACATGTATTTTGCATTCATTGTTTTAATGTTATTAAAGCACTTGCTTTTTTAAAAATACTCTCCACTTTCGGGCTCTGACCCGTTTGCTTTCAAATCTATTTTTGTAAAAACCTTTTAGGTGCCCAGCCACAAGGACACCATGCATATGATTTCCATTCAGGTGACGAGCTGTAGCTGTTGTGGAAGTTACAGGGCCTTGCTAGTAGACGCTTATTTTGTCTTGACTCTATATTCAGTTTCATCATTTGTAGGGCATGTCGCCCATTTCTATTAGAGACATTTCTTATTTCAGTTATTCAGATCTTTGGCATGTAATTAATTCAGGATACACTGTTTTATTTATTTCAGTTGTGGGATTGTTGTGAGGAGTTTTCCTTCGGACTTACTATTATTTGTTCGTTACCTTATTGAGACTCTATGGTGTATGGTCATGTTACTCTTTCATTGTTCTTTCAATGCATGTTAATCAGACTTATTTTAAAATTTGACATCTTACTTTTTTAAATACTAGGTGGTTAGTAATTATAAAATTGTTTTCGACAGTGATGCTATTAACTGAACCAACTTGGCATTTTGTATTGATTTAATAAAGGAGTAGCTACCCGATATTTAATTAGTCGGGGGTGTCACAGGTGGTATCAGAACATCAGGTTCTTGTGTCCTTTAGGATCTGTACGACTTATTATGCTTCCAGCGTAATTCTCTTTAATGTAGAGCCCTATGCTTAGGATTGTTGATATCTTTGGTGAGATTTCGTTCTCCTGCTTTGATATATATGATAGTGAATATTATTTGTAATCAGGTGTGTTCGTGTGCCAAACGATGTAGTACGTCAGGCGAAGACAGTTGGACGAACAGCAGGAGGCAAGGATCAGTTGAGATTAATAAATTAACTAAGGTAAGACCGTAGTCGAGGTCACCCATATCAGGGTACGGAAGTCTTGGAGGGTCCAAACGGCCAAGGCGCGACTTGTGACTTCCAAGCACAACAATAGTTGAAGGTAGGGTCAATTGAGACTCACCCAACAAGGTTGGATTGAGAGAGAAAGAGTTGGGTGGGACATCGAGAAAAACCAGCGGTGGAAATACTTGAAAGGCGGAGATGGCGTGTGCTAGCCAAACAAACATAATACACCCGAAGGCTTGGACTTGTGTCAGAGTATGGCCAATCGAGAGTGAAAATTTAAGAAAAAAATTTCTTGTCTCGTGAGAGCGGAGTTTCAATGGGGAGAAACAATCACCACACTTATAAGTGGAATGTGACGTCGAGAGAAGGCGTACACGAATGGTTTGACCATAAGTTCCTTGATCAGATGTTTAGGATGAAAACCAAATGTCGTTCTGAACTCACACGAGAGGTCCGAACAGAAGTCACTTTGTGAGAAGAAATAAAATTATTTAGTGAACCCTACACCGGGTGAAGTAGGTGAAACGGAGAAGGGGATATTAAAGGGAGAATTTACATAGAAGAATTGCTAGTCCTTCTGGAAGAATTCTGCTTGGACGGTTAAAGCAAATGGTATTGTGGCATAGTGTTAATTTGGAGGTAAACATCCCCGGGTGGGGAGATACAAGAATCGAAGGCTTTATATAAAGTAAGACTGGGGAAAATAGTGTTGGTGAAGCACCACAATGGGAAGACCCAATGAAGAACCAGTTAAAAAGATTCGGATAGCTGAATTACTACCGGGCAAAGGTGATTTCAGTGAGAGATGTAGAAATTAGTAGCGTGTTCCTTAGGGCCGTCAAAACTAAGGGAACAATGAAGGTAGTCGTCTGAGTCGAGACTACCAACGTCCGAGAGATGGACCACCTTAACATGATTTGTGAGACAAAAGATAAGTGGAGTATGTGTAGAGGTATTTCTGTGGGGAGTGAAACCCGGGCGTTAAAATTTTTTCCCGATACAAGAGTAGGGATCAAGGTATTGTGCCTGGCGAGGGCAGCAGTTATTGAAATATTCGGTTTGGGACAGACATGTGTGGTAAGTCCAGGAACCATTTGAGCAGCCGGGACAATTATTAGAATAGAAGTATGAGTTATATCCTCAGATTATGATGCATGTTATTTGTGGCATGAATGAGTTACTACATTTGTTACAATTGTATTTTCACTTGAGAGTCGAGTTTAGTGAGTATATCAGTAAGTTTATTATATATAAGAAAATTTTCCCTGATAGTGTGGGGGTTACTTTTATTGTCATCCGCGGAGGATGAATGGGTATATTAATAGCGGTTTATGCTTTATCGAAATTACTCGTTTTAGTGTTGTGTTATACGAGTATGATATGATCTTAATTATTGTTTTATATATATGATTATACCGATAGTGTGCTGGTATTGCAAGTTTATTGGGATTACTACATCGGGGTAGCATGTTTTGTTCTAGCGAGGCCCCATCTGTTAGAGGGCCGGGATCGCAATTGTACTTTCGTGCATATATATATGTTGTGATTTCAAAGTATAATGGTCTCGAATATTTAATCCCAGTATGCTTGGGGATTTCATTATTATGAGTCATATGTAATTGATTTACTAGTCAACAAAGAGTTAGATGGTTTTTATAATTAACGATAGAGAAGTCGTAACAAAACGAGTGCATTGTTTTATCACCCATTAGAGATTTGGAAGTTTATACTCATAGTTGTGTGTCTGGGGACGGGAATTTGAGGGTCTCAAATATCTCGCATGTTGTATATGAAATGTGATTTCCATCACTGTAAAGAGAAAAGTGTCCTTCAGAAGGAGTTCTTTGTTAATGTATAATTGCGAATTGAGATGAAACTTTGTTGTAAAAAGATGAGAGTGTAGGGGTACATATTATGGACAGGGCTTAACGGATTTCGATGACCAAAAATGTTAGGTAGTAGTGTATCGGGGGGGGTTCCTTGTTTGGATTTCGCTTTGCGAGACACCCCACGCATGAAACTTAGCGTAAGGTTGGTAGTAAGGAAATGTGTGGCCCTTCGTTCATGATTTGGATACCTCTATCGTTATGGGAGTACGTAGTTATAATGGGAAGTTACAAGGAGTAAATTATGATGTACGACCATTAGAGCCAGTTGTTAGTAAATTACGATATAAGTACTAATAATGTTGGTTTTGTCACGGCGTATTGAAGGACGCATTGAGGATAAGGAGGATTTAGGATTTCTAATTCAGAAGCGATTGAGAACGCCCAAATGGTATAGCACCGTTGTATTTACAGTGACAATAAAGAGTTTGGGATTTGTATGAAGCGTATATAATGTTTAAAAACCGTATGGTTGGGTTATAAGGGGCGTAGACATCTTGATTTGCTAAAGTGTAAATCAAAGGAAGAGGGAACATAGACGGGTGAGATTATTACTTATGAGATTAAACGTCATAAGAAAAGGTGTAAATGAATATCATGTGTAGTAAGTGCAGCACGTTCAAACTTAAAAAAAAAAAAAAAAGAGGCAATAGAAAGCCATTTAATAAAGGGATATCTCTTGAGAAGGCGAATAAATTATTATGAGAAATTTGGAGTAGAGTTCCGATCAATCGAATGTTGAGGGTGACTCAAGAGTAAATAGAATGAGGATGTCAATCAGGTATAAAGTCCAGATATGCACAAAGTGGTGAAAAGTGTAAAGGTCCAAACTTTTGGTATTCGTCGGGAGAATAAGATCATTAAGTATCATTTAACGGGGAAAATTTTATGTGAATATCGACATTGAAAGAGGTATAGTAAGTAGTAGAACAGTTGGGGTTAGATGATTAACCAAATAATTTTGTATCAAGACGACGATTCCAAGAATGGGAGGGTCAAGTTGGAGAATTTTCTTGCGAGGTAGCCAACTTATTGATAAGTAATGAGTTCCTTCGATTATGTGGGACATGTTGTCCAGAAGGAGAGAAATTGTTATATACTTGGGGTGATTTACTTTATTAGATAGTGAACACGCCGGAACATGGTTCGATACAGTACTATTCAGAACTAAGAGGATATCCCCGAAATCCACATTCAGGTGGGGTGACAATAAATAGTGGGAAATAACGATTCAAATTGAGGGTTGTATCACCTATAACCCGAGGTGAAGGCGCAAGGTGACTAATGACTGATGGATTGTATGAAAGAAATTTTGGATTCATTGCTATATTTTCAATTCCAAATCGGGTATAACTAGTGAGGAATATTGTAGTCATGAGGAGGAAATATTACCTAATGGTAGAGTTGAGGGAAAAGCACCCGTATCTATTTATGGTGGACAAGGTGCTTACAAAGGTTTGTGTGACACCAACAGGCTGAAGTGGTTTTCTCTTGTGTAAAAGTCACAACATCGGGATATTTCAAGGAATGGACAAGCGTAGTCAGATGTGTTATTGATTCATCCCAGGATGGGAGTTTGGTGTTTTGATAAACGCGGGAGTTAGTAGTGAGGTGCAGACTCACAATACTAATAAAAATAATGCGGCTAATGATGTATAGGCTAATTTTATTCGAATGTTGTTTAATAAGAGCACAACCTGAGGTGCATTTATCGAAGATTATTCTGATAAGGTATCAAGTATGTTAAACAAGCTTGTTGTGAACAAGGGCTTTAGTGATTGGGATTTTCTTTCTATTTTGTTTCGAACATGGGAGGGTACCGAATTTTTCCAGGTATGCCTTATTTTTTTCCGAATTTCGGGACGAAATTCTGTTATTAGGGGGAAGTATGTAATACCCCGTACTTTTATTGATATTTATTTACGGGATTAATTAAATTAAATGTGAATTAATTGAGAATTAATCCGAATAAAATACTAACGAGATGTGAGTTGGTATTTGATCATAATGTGCATATATGGTAGTATATGAATATTGAAAATATTAAAATTGTCGCGAGACTGAAATACGACAATTTGGGAAATTTTGTTGGGACGCGCGTGACAGTCGCGTCAGGAATGTAATTATTTAAATTAAAAAGTGAATTTTATTTTTATCAACCGTATGGTCATTTTGAGTGTGCCAACGCGTCCGTAAGGGTCGAAATAGTCAGAAAACACTAGCCGGGGGTTTAGTTTGGGTCCCGGGGCATTATTGGGCCATACCGGTAACTAAAAAGGGTATTTTGGTAATTTTGGAATTTTGAGATTTATGACCAACGAATTTTGGGAGTTTAAAATAAGGAAATTAATGACCCACTAACCGATTACCAACACTTAGGTTATTAGAGGGCAACGGGAGTTTTAGGAGAAGTTAGGAGAAGTTCCCAAAAGAGAAAGCCCTAACCTTCATCTTCAACCTTCAACCTTGGGAGAAAAGGGGAGAGCAACCTTCATCAATTCAACACCAAATTCGGAGAATAATCCAAGGCAAGTGGTTTAATTACGTTAATTTCAAGCGAATGTTTCTTCCATGATTAGAAAATTATATAATCGCATTGTGTTGGAAGATTTATAAAAACCCATGAGATTGGAGTTATAAATTCAGATTTTGATATAGGTTTGCATGTAGAATTGTTATTGGGTGATTGAACTAAAAGAATTACTACTCTTTATGTTACAAAAATGGATTTATTTGTGGAAATTTATGATTTTATATTCTAGGGTTCTTACTCATAAGATTTGGGGAAAAACTTTGGGAGATTTGATAATTAGGTGTTGTATAGGAAGATTTATCCCATGAATGTGTTAAAATACGACCTAAGTTTGTTTAAGAATGATTAGAAACCTTGAACTACGGTTGGAATGATGTTTAGATGAGATTAGAGGTGAAGAAAATTAGGAAAAATGAGATAGGAGAATTATGGGCTCGAAACTGTCACCTCGTTAGAAGGCCTGCCCAGGTCGTTCGAACGAGCTTCTAACGAGTTGATAGTTTGACTTCTAACGAGTGGGATGTTCGTTCGATGCCTTTCGTTCGAATGAGATCTCGTTAGATGACCACTTCGTTCAAACGAACTCTCGTTCGAACGACCTCGTTCGAACGAGACTTCTAACGAGTTGACAGATTGGCCTTTTTGGCCTGATTTGATTTCTAATGTCCCGTAACCTGGTTTGATTGTAGAGATAACATTCCCTTGATGACTAATTGATATAGTTGGGATATTTGGGATATTTTGAGGAATGAAACATAGAAGTGCGATTTGAACCCAATGATATTTGTGGATTAGGACGCTAGTGACTAAATACGATGTGAGGATTTTTGACGATTTAAATGTTAGTATTAACCGGGGATATGTGAATTGCATAACATTATAAGTTGGTATAAGAATGAGAAGTATACCACTAATAAATTACGGTAATTACTAGGATGTGTGCATGCTTAGTATATGTATATGATTTTATGTGTATGACATACCTACCATACTTGCTATCACGGGAGGTTTACGTTCGCTTAGGGCCATCTAATCTTTGTGTGCCCAGATTTAGATTGGTACCTAGAGGACATAGGTCAGAGAAGGACTTATTGGTAAGTTAATACGACTGCTGATCGTGGGAGCGTAGGTATGTGAGTGACCCATGTGATGTGACTGTGTCCGCCTCCATTGATTGTGATTGTTGTTATCTGAGAACGATTCCTGAGAGATTCAGAATGCGTGATCCTTATGTACGTGATGTACCGGGATGGATAGCAGAGTATGTGTGCACCGTAGCTTTGTCACAGGGTGCTTGCATTGTATATTTATGACGTGATTAATATACGCTTAAATAATGAGAACTTTCATGTTGGTATTGTGAGTATAATTATGGTAACACTTTGAGAAAATAAAAAGGGATAACCTGCTGTGAATTGTATTGCTAATAATTGAGAATCCGAGTTTAAGTAAAGCTATCTATTTAAGTGATAACATTAGGAATTCATATTGTGAATCGAGTAGAAAGGTTAGAACTTATGTCAGTTTAGTTAGACATGAGAATCACTTGAATGGGTACGGTACGTTAGGAGTGCACAATTAGTCGAGAGGTGAGTATTTCATGTGAGAGCACGTCCTAACATGTATTTTGCATTCATTGTTTTAATGTTATTAAAGCACTTGCTGTTTTAAAAATACTCTCCACTTTCGGGCTCTGACCCGTTTGCTTTCAAATCTATTTTTGTAAAAACCTTTTAGGTGCCCAGCCACAAGGACACCATGCATAGGATTTCCATTCAGGTGACGAGCTGTAGCTGTTGTGGAAGTTACAGGGCCTTGCTAGTAGACGCTTCTTTTGTCTTGACTCCATATTCAGTTTCATCATTTGTAGGGCATGTCGCCCATTTCTATTAGAGACATTTCTTATTTCAGTTATTCAGATCTTTGGCATGTAATTAATTCAGGATACACTGTTTTATTTATTTCAGCTGTGGGATTGTTGTGAGGAGTTTTCCTCCGGACTTACTATTATTTGTTGGTTACCTTATTGAGTCTCTATGGTGTATGGTCATGTTACTCTTTCATTGTTCTTTCAATGCATGTTAATCAGACTTATTTCAAAATTTGACATCTTACTTTTTTAAATACTAGGTGGTTAGTAATTATAAAAATGTTTCCGACAGTGATGCTATTAACTGAACCAACTTGGCATTTTGTATTAATTTAATAAAGGAGTAGCTAACCGTTATTTAATTAGTCGGGGTGTCACACCAATACGAGTTAAGCAACTAAGAAATATGAATGTGCGGGGGCCAATTCAACCTTTATTCATTGAATACTGTCTCAAATGCTCTTGTAAACCATGGTATTAATCTTCATTCTCTTTCAGTTTTTCATCAATTTCTAAATCTTCCCACTATTGCTAGGGGGGATGTTAAGCTGGACAAACTGGGATGCCAATACATTAGGAGTATTGCAAAGTTTATTTAGGTTTTTTAATGGGGCTATCATAAAGCCCCATGTTTTTTAGCTTTTAATTTCATTTATCATGTGTAAGCTTTTTATTATCTTGGGGGAGATTCTCCTCTCTTTAATAAAATTTAATCTGGGGGTTTGGTCCCTCTTTATTTAAAAAAAAGCCATAAGTTTTGAAAATGAAAATGGGGTAAACAGTGGAAATGTATATTGACTACATGCTCATCAAGAGTAAAGACAAGAGAAATCACCTCCAAGACCTAGTTATAACCTTTAGAATCCTCAGGAAGTACCGAATGAAACTTAATGCAATAAAGTGTTCATTAGAAGTCCACTCAGGGAATTCCATAGTTATTTAGTCAGTAAGAGAGAGATAGAGGCCAATCCAGACCAGATCGATGCAATTACCAAGGTTCATCCGCCGAAGACATTATGAGATATTCATAAAAGCTTATAAGGATGCTCGTTGCCCACAATCGCTTCATCTTTAAGTCCTCAGAATGCTGCCGACCTTTCTTTCAACTACTAAGAAAAGATAAGGGCCTCACATTAAATGATGACTATTCAAAAGCTCTGTAGGAGATCAAGTCCTACCTCACTAAACCACCTTTATTGGTAATTCTCAAAGATGGAGATCCTCTTTAGCTCTACCTCGCCATATCGGGTCATGCCCTAAGCTCGGCCTTAGTGTGTGAGAATGAAGGAAAATAATACCCCATTTAATATGCCAGCAAAACACAGTTGGAAGCAGAGTAACGCAACCTCCCCCTAAAAACGTTAGCATACGCCCTTGTAGTTGCCTCAAGAAAGATGAAACAATATTTTGAAGAACATTCAATAACGATAATCGCTTCCTTTCCCCTCAAAATTATTTTTCAGAAAGTCGGCCTTTTTAGGCGCTTATCTAAGTAGTCGGTAGAATATGGAAGGTTCGATATTCATTTTCAGCCCAAAATAGCGATCAAGGGGTAAGTTCTCGCTGATTTCATCGTGGAATTCATGGGAGACGAGCCAACCAAATAACAATTACCGAAGCAATCAATAATTGAGGAAGGACACTCTTTTGATTGGACCCTTTATGTTGATGGAGCCTCCAACTCCAAAGGGGAAGGAGTGGGCATTGTGCTAGTTACACCAGAAAACACTCTCCTCGAGCAGGGGATAAGATTAGTATTCGAATCCTTCAAAAATTAAACTGAATACAAAACACTTGTTGCTGGTGTAGAAACCACATTCTAAGACCCACTAAGTCCCCTTTCTAATGGTCCACCCCGTGTGTAAAACATCATAACCTTTCGGACGAACGATCAACTTTTCCCTAAAAATTTATTCGGAGGTCACCGTGCGCTCCCGGGCTCTGTTTGACCCAAGTCAACTCTTCTGCTCGAAAGAGACTGGATGAATCTTCAAAGGTCATTGAATACCTTATCCAACGGTCCACCCCGTCCGCAATTTTGACTTATAGTGCAGACGAATGATCAATTTTACTCCGAGAGGTCACCAGACGCTTTCGGGCCTCGGTTGACCAAAGTTAACTCTACGAGCTAAGAAAATCTCTTTGGAAGGTCGAAGTAAATCTCCTAAACTATCCAAAGGTCCACCCCGAGTGTGATTATGACTTATAGTTTGGACAAATGACCCCTCATCGTCCGATGATCTCCCGTCTAAAGGATCGACGAGCGCTTCTGAACCACATTTGGCCAAAAGTTAACTCCCGAACCCGGGATCGGTCCAAAGGACTCATGAAGGTATCTGAATTATCTTTGTAACGGTATTACCCATGAACTATTTGGATAAATTGATTGCATTCTATGACTATTTTTCCAGAAAAATTTGTAGAGACTACCAATTAGGAGGTCCAAAACCCTGCCTATTGGCAGAGTACCTAAGCGAACCTGCCGATTGGTAGGTCTAGGAGGTTGTCAATGGGTAACCCCCTGGCCCTATAAAAGGAGGGCATGACCTCAGTTCCAAGCACACCTACACCTAAGATCCATCACCATCACTAATCTTAGCAACATTCTCCTGAAATCAACGCGATTTCCCTATCTAAATCCCTTTCCAACATTCCTTTTTCATCATCCTTTTACTAAACTTGGTAAACTAGCCATCGATCATCTTCATTCAAGTGCAAGGGCAGTCCTTCCACATCCAAGATCAAGCTCAAGATCTCCAAGAAGGTTTAAATCTTTTACTTTCACTCTAAATTCTCTTAATTTTGCATTAAACTACTTCATTACTTAGAATTTTATTCCTTTGAATCACATACCTTCAAATAATCTTCTATTAATATTATTTCACACACTTTATTTTTCATATAAAAACCCAAAACCCAAGAAAAAGAGGGTTTGCTCATAAATTCCAAACGGGAATTCTCATATACTTCTCACACTAAAACACTTTTTTCTACACACGCACATATAATAGAAATCCCCAGTTGGATTTATGGGATAAACCCCACCCTTCATACCGCATGCGAACTACGTGGAGTTTGATGCCTTTATAGGCTATGTAGACGTCTCGAATTAAAACCCTAGACTCGAGTCCTAATTTCCTAATTTCCACATAATCTAATTTCCAAATTTCATATATATATATATACATGTTAGGGTTTATACCAAACTTATTATCCTTCCATTATAACCATCAATATTATGATAAACACATAAGTCATATTTTTACACATAATTTTGGGAACATTCCTTTGAATGACCTCGCTCTCTCTCTTCCTTGGTATGAGTTGAGTGATTCCTATCTCCATTATATATACACGCACACACATTTCAAGGAGAAATAAAGGAAAATAATAACAAAAGCCCATGAGAGACCGAAAGGGCGTGATGGGTGCCTAACACCTTCCCATTCCGTAACTTAGCCCTGAACCCTCTAACTATTGGTTCCGTATGCATTAGTATGTCTTTGATGTCGTCTCTCGATGTGGATACATTTTCTTTTGTCTATTTTGAGTAAAATAGATTGGAAACTCGATCGCTTTACACTTACCCCACACCGACGACGACCGAAGCGCTCATGTGCAGGGTGAAAGACCTTTCGGATCCCCTCTTTTCTTATCGGGATGGCCAGAGTGGCGACTCCATTGGGGAAACTACTTTATAGGAGGGCTAGACTTTGTTACATGGGTGTTTTATTTTCTTGTATGCATATGCACTTGACTGTATGTTCCCTCCTTTTTTTGTCCTCTATAATTCCTTGTATATATATGCCTCATACTTATGTCACTATTCACTCACTTGTAGAAATTCTCCATGAACACTTCACACCATGTGAGCCTAGGATGACTCATATCCAAATGTTGCACACACCACTTAGAAAATCCATGCTTAGGTGTCACTTACACACACCTCACACTTGTCAGACTTGTATACATATCCATGCTTAGTATATATTTACTTCTCTTAAGTCATACTTATCCTGTGCTTAGCATGATGCTGATTAATAAAATACTCTCTCTCTATAAATACTAATCAAGATCATGCATTCTTAATACTAAATCACCAAAGAGCATTGCTATTGACCAAATATTATCTCGTAACTGGGGGGTCACATTATGATGGGCGCTGGTCCGGCTGGTCGCAGTTACCCTAGCGATATGACTCTCACCTTCCATTAGCCATGCACCTTAGACGTATATCGAACGGTTCCCCTGCATCATACCGCTTGATCGAAGTCATGACATGAGGTATATCGTAGAGAATTCATTCACATACGTCGAGTATATCTAATTCTCTCTCACACGTACTGTCCCCATGAGGTATATAGTGAGGCAAATCACGTACACTCAGATATATCAAATGGCTTGTCCCCACGTATTGATTTCCCTCAAAAGCAAGACGTATATCATGGCAGTCATCCCAAATGAAGGATCCTTTTCCAATTAACCAAACAAATGCATAACCTCATATAGGCGTCAAACCTAGGGAACTCATATTTAATCTGCCAGTTTCTACCCAAAACTTTCTTGAAATGACGGGTCGGCATGCCACCCAAATTCTCGTGTGATTTGGTCTTTTTCAAAACAAGACCCTGTCTATGAGCCTGGAAATAATTCAAACCATATTTTACATGTTTTATTTTATTTCAAACCCAATCTTTCCCAGTCTCAGGCCCCATCTGATGTTCCTTTTTGCATTTAGATAAACCTAATACAAGGGAGAACATAATAGTAATAAAATAATCATGCTAAGACCCATATCTCATTTTCCCCTTTTCTTTATGAAAAAAATGTCAACAACATTTCTCCCTCTTTTATAAAAAAAACATTTATTTTTACTTCATTCCTTTCAGTTATTTCCTCTCTGTTATAAAAAAACATTTTGTCCTCCCATTTAAAAAAAAAAAACAAATACAACGAAGTAAAAATTTGAATATATTTTTTTAAAAAGGAATGGAAATAAGGGAAAGGAATGAAGTAAACATTTTTTCCTCCCATTCCTTTTTAAAAAAATATATCCAAATTTTCTCCTTCTCAGGTCGATTGAATACCCTTGGCCTGGCTCCCTATTGGTTTCGATCTTCAGTCGGACCACCCCAAAACTCCATTATTTCCCTTGCTACTTCCTCTGAATCCAAAATTCACCCGTTTTCCATGGAGAACACAGATTAAGTAACGATTGTGCAACCCAATCTGATGGCAGTCCTAGCTCAACTCATTTCCAAGATTGATAACCTTCAAACTAAGGTCTACAAGATGCAATGAAACCAGGTCCCTATTCCCGAAGAGATCGAGATACTCTTCCCTCGCACTATGGGTCCGCCTACACTCGAGCCTATCTGGGTTCTTGAGGAATATCAGCACGCTCCACGTACCCCTACTGCTAATGGGATGCCTCTTTCCTAGCCAGGGGCTAATCTAACTGTAATTGTTAATTCGAAGGAGGAAGAATTAAACAAGGTCAAGGAAGATCTTAATATCGTGGCTAAGAAGTTCGACCAAGTGAGAATCTCTAGAAGTATTATGGACTACACCCACATGTCCCCGTATCCTAAAGTAAGGTTGTTTGAAAGGTTGAAGATTCCCAACATGGAGAAGTTCAAAGCAAGTGGACCCCCCGATTATTCATCTTCGTAGTTACCATCTTCCATGACTGTCCTAGG
The DNA here is from genome assembly GCA_949130495.1 of Sambucus nigra. Taxonomy (NCBI): domain Eukaryota; kingdom Viridiplantae; phylum Streptophyta; class Magnoliopsida; order Dipsacales; family Adoxaceae; genus Sambucus; species Sambucus nigra. The sequence continues at coordinate 66,362,863 of OX422217.1, read as the reverse complement.
GACTTTCCAAGAAATAATGGTCCAAATGTATTAACAAACTATGAAGGATAACACCCTCAATTGGTTTTTATCTCTCGAGGAGTCCAAAATCCATAGCTGGTGATAGTACAAGTATAGCACCCTGCCGTGGCAGTACTTCTACAATCGCATTCAGGCCACACAAGCCGCGGCAGGTACCTCACTCAAGGCGCGGCCAGAACACCAATAGGGCACGGTCAGAACTCCTATAGGGTGCGGCCCTCCCCATCAGAGGCCGCGACACCCCAGCTTAGGGTCCGCGGTCCCCCTCCAACAGCACAGCTCTGCCACTCTGGGCCGCACGCCCTCATCCACATCTATTACAGACTTGGTATACGCCACGTGCTCAGGGCACGTGACTCAACACACTTCCTCATAAATAGAGGATCACACCTGGAAGTAAAAGGAGGTTCGGAGACACCCGAGACACTACAACACAGATCCTCTCTACATCATCCCAACATAAGCTTTGGAGGCCTAGGATCTGCATCACAGCCACCTAACGGGCTTACTGGAATCTCAAATACTATCATGTAATCTCCTTTATTCTCATACTTGTATGCCTCTATAGGCACGATTATATTGTACAATGCAACGCACATAATGAGAGGGGAGCAACACAGTCGACGTAGGCCCATTTTAGGGGCTGAACCACTTTATATCTTGTCTTCTCTCTATTTACTTGCTTTATCTATTTATTCTACACTTCATACTTGACTTGTTGGCACGAGATCTACCTATGTACGATTTCTCGTATCATTAGTTTGGCGCCGTCTGTGGGAACGAGATACTTCAATCTTGTTTCTCTGCATATATGAGTTCTTCAAACACCTTATTCGATCCCTGAGGGTCCTTTGGATCATCTCCTCACGGGTCGGTTACTAGTTATTGGACTCTGCATCACATTCGCCCCCTTTAACGGGAATTTCATATTTTTGGATCTATCTTTGGATCTTCACTTAATGGCTTTGGATCTATTTTGCATACCCCTATGATATTATTCCATCTAGATAATGCTAAAAAGCATGACGGGCTTTTGCCTCAAAAAGAAGAATGATTAGGGAGGGATTGTATCTACCCCATTTTTGTTGTCATCTACCTATGATCTAGGGCTTCCATTGAAGTTGTGCCATATTGCGTGCCGCAAGGAAATTCTCTCATCAATGGACCCTAGTAGGTTTTCTTCACGTGTTGGGGGAGAAAATATCAGCTCCTGTCTTGGGATCTCTCCCCTGCCCAGACAGGGGTGCGGCCTGTAAGGTCAATAGTATCTCATGTCGCGACCCCTACTGGTGCGGACCTGCCATAACAGTTCAAAATCATCGTGGAAGGGATTTGAGTGGCCTTTGGATCGACCTTGGTGAATAACATTGAAAGGCTGCGGCAGTGCACTTATGTGCCATACTGGCCGCGGCCTCAGCAGCATAATCATGGAGCAATTCAAACCCTCCTTCCTGATACTTCTGTGATCACTCACCTCTATTAAGTTTTGTCTCAGATTCTGTATACTTTATAAAGACTAACAAAAGCAGAGATGGAAGGAGAATCTAGTTGGAGTGCAGAAGTCAGGGATGATATTGTGCAACTATACAATCACCTTAATCACCTCTATGATAGCCACGCCTCACTTCAGACCCAGGTCAATTTTCTAACTCAGAGGGTGTTAATGCTGGAGGCTGCGGCATCTAAAAACATAGGTACGAAAGTGGAGGAAACAACAAAGCCAACTTTGCCTGCCACGGCAGTAAATGAAACCACGGGATCAACTGTCGGAGGTCAAAAAAGGCAAAAAAAGTCGGGTGTCTATACTCAGTTGAGCCTCCCGATTGAAGAGATCTTTGAGTTCATCAAAGGGGACAAGATTTTGAGGTGGCCAGAAAAATTGAGAGCTCCACCTCACAAGAGGAACAAAGCTTCCTGGTGCAGATTCCATCAGGACCATGGCCACGACACAAAGTAATGCTATGCTCTGAAGGATGAAGTTGAAAGGCTAATCGGGCAAGGGATGCTGCAGTGATACCTGAAGAATGCATAAGGGATTCATCCAGACCTAGCAGAGGTTGCATACCGCATCTCATCCTTAGTCTTTCTAATTTCAACTATTTCTATTTATGTTTTATGAAGCTCACTCTAGCCTTAATACTCGAGACTTTATGTTTTGTTAACAAAGTCATTAGCTGCAGCATACATATATAAATATATGAACTAGCAAGTTTTGCTATATCTGATATTTCTCTTGGTTTCATAACCTGCTATCTCACAAAAAGACCTTTTGTCTCAAACAGATTCCAGTGGAAATATAACAAAATTATCTCGAAGGATTATTCTACTTCGGGATGCACTTATGGATGAGTTACGACCTTCATTAGCCCAGAAGTCCCCCTCGCAATGTGCAACTACATCTTATCATCTGATGACCGTATCTGCGAAGGCATCTGAGGATTCAAGGAACTTTTATTAGCCACGGGGGCTTATAATGCCCATTCTTAGCTTTTGGGACGCGTCATCGAGCCGGGAGGCTTACAATATCTAACCAGGGATGGCTTTATATATATCATTAGCTGTGGGTGGCTTAATAACTTAACCCAGCCTGGAGAGGCTTGATAGTGTCTCACATATTACCTGTGGGTGGCTTAATAACATAACCCAGCCTGGGGAGGCTTGATAGTGTCTCACATATTAGCTGTGGGTGGCTTAATAACATAACCCAGCCTGGAGAGGCTTGATAGTGTCTCGCATATTAGCCGTGGGTGGCTTAATAACATAACCCAGCCTGGAGAGGCTTGATAGTGTCTCACATATTAGCTGTGGGTGGCTTAATAACATAACCCAGCCTAGAGAGGCTTAATAGTGTCTCGCATATTAGCTGTGGGTGGCTCAATAACATAATCCAGCCTGGAAAGGCTTGATAGTGTCTCGCATATTAGCTGTGGGTGGCTTAATAACATAACCCAGCCTGGAGAGGCTTGATAGTGTCTCGCATATTAGCTGTGGGTGGCTTAATAACATAACCCAGCCTGGAGAGGCTTGATAGTGTCTCGCATATTAGCTGTGGGTGGCTTAATAACATAACCCAGCCTGGATAGGCTTGATACTGTCTTGCATATTAGCTGTGAGTGGATTAATAACATAACCCAACCTGAAGAGGCTTGATAGTGTCTCGCATATTAGCTGTGGGTGGCTTAATAACATAACCCAGCCCGGAGAGGCTTGATAGTGTCTCGCATATTAGCTGTGGGTGGCTTAATAACATAACCCAGCCTGGAGAAGCTTGATAGTGTCTCGCATATTAGGGCTTAGTGACACGGCCCAGCTCGAGAAGACTTGGAAACACCAATATATGTCTACGAAGGTACCATGTTCAGATGAACCTGAAGTGCACCGCAGACCACCGATACGGCTGCAGAGCTCCGGGAGCCATTCATTCATGAAAGTGCTAAGGCACTAATATCTTGAAGCTCGCTACATGTTCCACGTGGGTTTTGGGATGACAAAAGATAAACAGTTCAGATAACCGGGTGCGATGAAGGCATCCTGACCCAATCAATCTCTAACCCCATGCAATCAGGAAGTCCCAGCCTTGAAATCAAGGCCACGGCAATCAAGTGAAGATATTTGCATGACGCGGCATGATGAAGGTCCGCGGATTGTAAGCAGCTACCTTAGATGATTCCACACAATTTGTTTGGGCGCAGATATTGACAAAAAATCAGATGAAGTCGATCCTTTTCCGCGGACTTGAAATGAGATGTCATCGAGACGCGGACGCATTTTTAATAATGTGGCAGTAACGTGCAACCATTCATTATAGTAGGCAATGTAAAACATGCAATATAGAAAAGCAAGGAATATTAAGCAGTGATAAAAATATGGCCGCAGCCTTTGTATTAATAGCCTTGGATTACATAAAGGAGGGCCACAGCCACAACAGAGTTTAAGATTACAAAGTTGATGCAACATAAATTAAGAATTTAAGAGGTTGCATCATCATCATCATCAGCCTCTTCTCCTCCTGCGGCAGTCTCTGTCTCCCCGTCCTCGGTCGCTGCCTCTGCCTCTGCCTCTGCTTGGGCTATCAGCCTTGCTCTCTCTTCAGCCGCGTCCTTCAGCTCAGCAATGCACTCCTGATGTTCTGCATCACTTAATTTCTAAGCGAGGACCGTCTCCTTGGCATCAGGGAAGTTCTTAATAATTCTCTACCGCAACTCCTAGTAGCCGCGGAGGTATTCCCTGTTATTGGTGAGGAAGAAATCCTTGGATCCTTTGAATGACTCCAAGGCATGATCTATGGCTAGCTGGAAGGCGTCGCCATGATCAACTTCCATATTTTGTATGGCCGCGGCGTGGGCTTCATCCTTCTGAGTAGACTTGAATTCTAGCTCTTGATATTTTTATTGGAGGAGGCCGATCTTGGTATTTGCAATCTCTGCAACACGGGCGGCTTCGGCTGTCTGGGCCTGTGATGATTTCAGAGATTCCGCGGCTTGATTAAAATTCTCCTCCGCTTCCTCTCTGGCCTTGTTGGCCTTCTCCAAGTCCATATGGGCTGCCTGGAGGGCTGCGGCAGCAGACTCTTTCCCTGCCTCAAAAGAAGAGGTCCATGCAGGCTACAGGTCCGCGACATGAGCACTCTTCTCGGCCTCTTTCAGCCTGTACAAAGCCTCATACTTCCTCTTCTGGACCACAATCACATCGGCGGCCTGTATGAAATAAAGGACGTTAGCAAAAGTACAGAAAAATATGAGATGCAAAGATTAAATGACTAGTACGTACCCTCAGAAGGATGTGGAGGCCACAGTCCTCCAGATCTTCGTGATCCTCCCCAACCAGCCTATCGAGGTTCACGACATCCAAGGCTCGCTTCATTCTCCGCACAGCCTTTGCAGTAGTGTCCCAGGAGGAATTTGGGTCAGGCTGCCTTAATTGAGGACTTGGCCTACCGTCTGGCCCGTACTCTTCGCAGAATTGGGGAGGTGACAAATTCGCATTAACCGCCACTACAGTTGGCGGTGGTGGAGAGGACGATTGAAGGGGGACTTCGGCTGACATCAGGCCAACCGCGGCCAAATTTTCCCCTATGTCGTCATCAAAGTGTTCATGATGCGCAGGGTTTTCGTCATTAACCACCTGATCCGCAGCAGGATCAGTTGCCTTATCTCCAGAGGGGGCCGCGGCAGATCCCTTCGCCTTGGACCTCTTCCTCTTCCTGCTTCGCGCGGTATTATTGAGAACCACCTCGTCCTCGTCCATTTCCTCCAGTTGGGCAGCCAACAGCTCCCTATCAACTTCCTCCCCTAAAAAAAAGAGAAGCAACTGTAAACACAAGTATTTGAACAAAAATTGTAGAAACATTTTATACTCCGCGGACTATTAGTATTACCTTCCGCGGCAATTTGCTGGGGAATGGACTTGTTGGGGAAGAAACCTGCTTCAAATATGCTCGCTGATGTAACTAGTGTGCTGAACTTCTTGTGTTCAGCAGGTACCGCCGCTGCTTCAGCAACCCTCTTTTCTTGCCTTTTGTTTAAAGTCAAGTTAACAAGGACTAAAGAAAAATAAATCCAAAGGTTAGCAGGTATTTAACAAAATATGCGGAAGGGACGCAGACATTTAAAAATTACCTAGTTTGGAGGGAGTTCCCCATTGCCGCGGCATTTGAAATGAATTTTCCCTCTCATTCTCTTCAGGGTGGAACTCCCACCCTTCACCAGAAATATAGAAGTACTTTCCTTTCCAATTTTTTACACTGGTCGGCCTCCCAGTGTAAAGGGTTTCATTCCTGTCGTGGAGTGAAAAGTAGTAGTATCCTGCGAACTTTATGGAATTCTCTTTTGGGCGGTAAAAATGAAAGAACTCCGCGGGAGTATTGTCCTTTTTGAACAAGTTCTCCCAAAGCACGACCGCGGCAAGAACAGCTCTCCAACCGTTGGGATCTAACTGGGTTGGGGCCAGTTTCATTGTCTAGAAAAGACGACGGATAGGAACTGGGACAGGTAGCTGCAGCCCGTAAATGAACACGTGCAGGGGGAAGCAGATTCCGTCATCAGAAAGAACCGTTCACGGTCTTTGGTTTGCGGCAGGGTCTGAACACATCAAATTTTCTAGAAATTCGAAGGCCTCAGCCACCTGCTCAACCCAATTTTGGGTCATTAAGCTGCGGATACCAAGCGCGGCCAAGGGTCTCGCAGCCCTGCCTGATGTACCTCCAGGCTTATTTCTAGAAGCCGCGGCAATATCTCCTTCACCTATGGGATTGGTACTTGAGTTGGTTTCCTCTTCCATCAGCGGAGATCGGAAGGCTTTCCCAGATGAGGAGTCCATGGAGTCTGAGTCGAGTTTGATGCAGTTCGGGAAATCTTTTAATTTGCAAGGGCCTATTGACCTTAGAGGATGCACGGAAGAAATTTCAGGAGGAGAGGCCCCAAAATGCTTCGCCCAAAAGCCTCTCAAGAACTCGTCTGGGTCAAAGTTCATATGGCTGCAGCGGTACCTGAAAAGCAGAGTGTGTAGTTAGGCGTTGCAGCCAGTATGGTTTGGAAAAGACCAAGAAGCCGCGGAAAGATCATTTACATGAATTTCCTACTATTGATTGAACCTAAAAGGGTGACCATCTAACCCTCCATATCAAAGGGCGCGGCCCTCATCTAACCAAGGAGGATAAATCAGCCTAAGGGTCCTAAGCCAGCCTACTAAACGCTGCGATTTGGTTCCACTACGGAGTTTAACATTACTAGTATTTGTTAAGATATCTACAGTTATCTACTCTTGTTTTGCAAAGGGAAATCTCAGATTTTAAGAGACCGCGGCCGACGTCCACGGTATACCACGAGAACCAAAATGGGAATATATTAAAGTTGGGGCATCATGCCACGGCCTTACTCTTAAAACAGTTTATGAATATAACGTTTAATCATTTTAAAGATCAAAATTCGTGGAATATGAAGAACTTGGTGAAAAGCATCAAGACCAACAATAATAGTTATATGATTTTCATGGCATCTCAGTTCAGTTCAGCATATGAAGATTTATCCTAGCAATTATTGAGGTACTCAGCATTCATGTGTTCGATTCTGAGGGAATAAGCAGATTTTAAATTGAAGCCCTAGATTCCTATCAAATAGCTAGGGGTTGTTCATGAAAATTAGAAGTAGGTCTGGTGTACGATTCAGACGTTCGATTATTAAAAACTGGAAAGAAGTACAAACTACGAAGTCTATGGATCGAAAGATTACCTGGAAATGAAGAAATCAGCGATGCTCAGCCTCACACCACCTTGGAAACACCACACGCAGCTTCAAACCACCTTGGAAGGTTGCCGAAAAATGCTTGAGGAAGAAAGAACAAGGTTTTCTCTCGATTTGCTCTCAAAAGTTTTAGAAACGTAATGAAGTCCACAACCAGAAACAATTTATATAAGGGAACGCGGAAGACGAATCATCGCTTTGGAAGCACCGCGGCACCTAGGCTACTTAGCCGCAGTCCCAATATATCTCCATTGGCACTACGGCTTGGGGGCTTATTGATAGTACAAGTATAGCACCCTGCCGTGGCAGTACTTCTACAATCGCATTCAGGCCACACAGGCCGCGGCCGGTACCTCACTCAAGGCGTGGCCAGAACACCAATAGGGCGCGATCAGAACTCCTATAGGGTGCGGACCTCCCCATCAGTAGCCGCGACACCCCAGCTTAGGGTCCGCGGTCCCCCTCCAACAGCACAGCTCTGCCACTCTGGGTCACACGCCCTCATCCACATCTATTGCAGACTTGGTATACGCCACGTGCTCAGGGCACGTGACTCAACACACTTCCTCATAAATAGAGGATCACACCTGGAAGTAAAAGGAGGTTCGGAGACACCCGAGGCACTACAACACAGATCCTCTCTACATCGTCCCAACATAAGCTTTGGAGGCCTAGGATCTGCATCACAGCCACTTAACGAGCTTACCGGAATCTCAAATACTATCATGTACTCTCCTTTATTCTCATACTTGTATGCCTCTATAGGCACGATTATATTGTACAATGCAACGCACATAATGAGAGGGGAGCAACACAGTGGACGTAGGCCCATTTTAGGGGCTGAACCACTCTATATCTTGTCTTCTCTCTATTTACTTGCTTTATCTATTTATTCTACACTTCATACTTGACTTGTTGGCAAGAGATCTACCTATGTACGATTTCTCGTATCATCAGCTGGGAAGATGTGGCCCAAGAATTCATGTCATACTACAAATACAAAGAAGACTTGGAAGTAACCCACCGTGATTTAGAGTTTCTCAAACAAAATTATGGGGAATCAGTCAGCAACTTAATAGCCAGGTGGAAAGAGAAAGAAGCCACCATGACCAACCGTCCTTTCGAGGAAGAACAAGTCAACATCATAAAAAAGAACTTCTTACCCAATATCCGAGCGATGATGGGAGGATAGTACTACCCTAATTTTCGAGCTCTCTGATAAGTAGGAGTGGAGATTGAATAAGGCCTTGCCAAGACAGAGGTCGAACCGAAGAAAGTATCTGGAAAGTTCATTCCCATAAAATAAAAAAATCCTACTTGTATCATAGTGTCAACAATCAGCAACATCTCTCAGCCTACCACTTCATAGGCCCCAGAAAGCCACCCTTTCCCAGTCCGAAAGGAATACACCGAGCTTTATGCTCCCTTTCTAAGGTTTACCAGGCTCTTTTAAGACAAAACCTTATAAAACCATTGGACCCTCGTCCATTGGCAAACCCATTTCCCAAAAACTTCAAGCCAGATGCTCATTGCGACTTTTACTAAACTGTCGTCTAAACTACCAACTAGTGTTTCCACCTTTGAAATTTGATCCAAGGTCTGATCGAAGAGGGGACCATTGCCCCACCAATCAAACCTTAGCCAAACACTACCGACAATCCACATCCGAATCGAGAAAATTCCATCTTCCTAGAAGAAGACCCAGAATTTGATCCATCAACCCAAATCATATATAGAAAATCACCCATTATACCCATATATTCCCCCAAACCCCTACAGGTTTGCCCATATTTCCTCCTACACCCTACTAGACTTTTTGATTAGGAACTGTCACTCCTTACTAGAGCATGCATTGATGTCCGTACCCATTTTGAAAATGGAAGTATGGAATTATCAAAAGTGTTGAACCAACTTCTAGAGTTCGAGCTGAAATTGCCCATGCAGATGATCATTGATTGCTAGAGATTCAGTACACTATTCTTAAATTCACATAAATGGTCCCAAGAGTCAGACAATTAGTTAGCACCGACTGATGAAGTCAGCATAAAGGATGTTGTCCAGATCATGTTAGAGTTATTTTGATAGACCGGTGGTATTTATAGCATGTCTGAGTTACTTGGTACTTTGAAACTACAAGGGAGCCTGGTCCCTTCACTCTTACACCTCCCCGCCGAGTGGGAAGATCTATACTAAGAAGCCAGTGAAGTTGTAGAGTGTAATTACTTTTCATGGAAAGACAATATTATCGCCACCAGATGGGGGAAGAATTCGAAGATTCAGATGAAGAGCAAATTCCAGAAAGAACTAGCCCAGTTATCGACATATGTGGGATGATATCATTTGAAGAGCTACTAGGAGAGATCAATAAGGTGGCTGAACTTTCCCCGATAGATGAGGAAATATGGTTTATGTTTTCCCCTTCTTCTGTAAATCATATGGCCAGGTCAGGGAGACATTACTAAGTCCCAAACCTACCATCACCAAATGACAAAGGAAAAGGCTTTGAAAATCTTCCTATGCCAGAAATGGCCCTCGAGGAAAGAAAGATCCTCGATCAGTTGGAAAAGACCTAATCTAACATCACTCTGTGGGGACTCTACATGTCTTCCCAACTGCATAAAAATGCTTTGATCAAGCTACTTAAAAGGCCCACATTCCTTCCTTCTACCACACTAGAAGAAGTAGTGAATCTGGTCAGATCCTTGACCTCTACCAGAATGCTATCCTTTTTCGAAGAGGAAATACCCAAGATCCCACTTTCACTTATCGATAATAGATCATCTCTTAATGTTTGTCCATTGAGAACTTTCAATTTCTTGGGGCTAAAAGTGAGTGACCTTGCTCTAACCTTTGTCGCTGTACGCGCCTACGATAATACCCATCGAGAAGTGAAGGGGTCCATTAAACTTGAAATAGGGTCTGGCCTATAAATCCCGTTGTTGAGTTCTAAGTCATCGATATCACAGCTTATTTCAATCTATTGCTTGGACAACCATGGCTCCACAGTATCAAAGGTGTGTATTCCTCCCTCCATCATAAACTAAAGTTCTTTGCCAATAGGAGGGTCATCACCATCTTGGGTGACGATGACAATGCCAAGAACCAATAATCCACTACTTAAGATACAACATCAGGCTAATGATACACTTCAGTTAGGCTTCCGAGTTGATCCACTTCTACTCCTGACAGGGGATGCTTTTAAAGATAGAGGTTGTCTAGAAACAAAGACCTCATGTAACATCAATGTAATCTAAATGTTCAAAGACATGCACTTCATGCTTGAACTAGGGCTAGGACGATGACAACAAGGGATACTTAAGCCCATTGTGTTAAAGAAAGATTTTCCTCCTTGTGGTATGGTCTATCAACCATTAGCAAAACATCTCATAATAATCTGTCAGCCTCGACTGATGAGAATAATAGAATACATCTAGACTTTCTTTGAGACTCCTTGAATGGAAGATTCATTATAAAGGGAGAATATTTCCCCTTCTGCGGCTATCCCGAGTCATGGTATGATCATGTGGACAAGAAAATGAAACCAGGAATTGAGATATTTTTTCAAGACAGCTACCCATCGAAACCATAGCCGATACTAGAGACTCCGAGGATTCATTCAACTTGTAGACACTAGGCCTGACACTCTGCATGATCTAGTCAAGCACTACATCATTGGATATATCTCGCCTAATTAAAGTTGCTGATACACCCCTCTTTAACTGGCATGTTGTACCGGCTCTACCTGTTCAAATCCAACCCAACCCTAATGTTTATCCCATTTATTCTTCTGTTGTTTTTGCTTACTTTGATGTAATTAAGACCTCATTTAATGAGGTTCTCAATGTTGTTTTTCCTATCAATAAAATAAATGAAGATTTTTCAAATAAAATGAGGTCTTGATTCTAATCAAACTCTTGTGCGTTGACTACCGAGACTTGAACATAGCTTCCTAGAAGGATGATTACCCGCTACCCAATATTGACATAATTATGGATAACATAGCCAATCATGTTATTATTTAATTTGTCCATGAATTTGCTAGATACAATCAAGTAAAAATGCACCGGATCATCAAGAGAAAACCACATTCATCACCTCTTGGGGAACCTTTTGCTACACCGTTATGCCGTTTGGTCTAAAAACATAGGGGCTACCTACCAGAGTTCTGCCACAACCATCTTGAATGATCTGATGCACCAAGAAGTCAAAGTCAACGTGAATGATTTGATTATCAAATCCAATACTAGAGAAGGTCATATTCCCGCTCTTTGAAAGTTCTTCGAGAGACTGCGATAATACCAAAGGCGACTCAACCCACATATATGTGTCTTCGGTGTTACCAAAGGTAAACTCTTGGGATTTATGGTTAGTGATAAAGGGATATAAAAAGATCCTACCAAACTGAAAGCCATACTCGAGATTCCACCATTCCAAATGGAGAAGGAAGTCCAAGGATTCCTCAGGAAATTATAGTACATTAGTCGGTTCATCAGCCAGTTGACTTCCATCCGTGAGGCCATCTTCAAGCTCATCCAAAAGGGTTCCACCAAGATTTAGAATGAAGCTTGACAAGAAGGCTTTGACCGAATCAAGTAATATTTAACCAGACCTCCAATGCTCATGCCACCGCAGATTGGTTTTCCCCTACTCTTATACCTAACCGTAACAGATATTACAGTTGAGGATTTGCTAGCACATTATCTTGAAGAATCCCATAAGGATAAAACCATCTACTATGTCAGTCGTAAGTTGACCGAATACGAAGTTAATTACACAACTCTAGAAAAAGCAAGTGTCGACCTTATTTGGGTCACCCAAAAGTCACGGCACTACATGCTTACCTTTTCCATCAAACTTGTATCCTGAATGGACCCAATCAAATACTTGCTCAAAAAGCTCATTTTGTCCAGCTAAATGGCTTATTGGTTAATTCTCCTAGATGAGTTAGATATTGTGTATGTCATGTAGAAAGCCATGAAAGGAAGAGCCATCTTTGACTACCTCACCGACCATCTTATGGAAGAAACTGATGTCTGGATTTCTGAGTTCCCAGATGAGAATATCCTTTTTGCCTCCCAAGAGGAACTCAGGTGGAAAATGTTCTGTGACGGAGATGCCAACAAGAAAGGATACGAAATTGGGATAACCCTAATTGCCTTTGATGACTCTCACATTCCCATTGCCATCAAGCTAGATTTTCCTTGCACTAATACCTTGACTGAATACAAGTCGTGCACGGTAGGCCTCAAAGTTGCTCTGAAGAAAGAGGATTCGATATATAGATGTCTATGGGGATTCAACCCTCATAATCATCCAAGTACTCAGATAATGGAAAGTCAAGGACGAGAAACTCTTACCCTTCTATGCTGACCTAGAAGAACTAGCCTTATAATTTCAAGATATCCCCTTCCACTACCTACCCCGAGCAAAGAATAACCTAATCGATGCCCTTGCTACCTTAGCCTCCATGGTTGACATGTCTGAAGGAATAACAATCGCCCCCTTCCTAGTCCATAAGCAAGACAAAATAGCCTAGTGCTACCAGGTTGAGCTTATCACTGAAGAGGATCTTAATCTAGCCAATTATTGGTACTATTATATTTGACACCTCCTCAAACATTGTAGGTATCCCAAAGGTTCTAACAAGAAAGATCAAGAAACCCTTCACAAACTAGTTGCCCAATACATTGTCTGTGATAAAGAACGGTTCAAAAGGAACTTCGATGGAACCCATCTACACTACATCATAGGGGATGGCATTCAAGATATGATGCAAAAAATCCACAGTGGGTAATGCGAACCTCAGTTTAATGGACATATGCTCGCTAAGAAAATTATTTGATAGGGTTACTATTGGACTACAATAGTTCAGGATTGCACCGCCTACGTCCAGAGATGTCATAAATGCCAACAGTTCTCTAACCTCCAACACTTGCCTCCGTGAGATTTGTATAACATGACTTCTCCCTGGCCATTTTTTATATAGGGCATCGACATCATAGGGAAGGTTACACCCAAGGCATCCAACGGGCATGAATTCATCCTGGTTGCCATTGACTACTTCACTAAATGGGTCGAAGCTGAGTCACACGCGATTCGAAATGCCAAGAAGGTGTCCAAGTTCATAAAGAAAAATATCATTTATTGATATGGGGTTCTTCATGAGCTGGTATCAGACAACGGGTTACATTTCCAAGCAGAAGTCACAGAGTGGTCTACGAGTATGGGATTTAGAGGAACAAATCTTCTCCCTACCGACCTCAAACTAATGGTGTAGTTGAAGACACTAATAAAAACATCAAATCCATCATCAGTAAGATGATAAAAAGTTGTCTTGATTGGGCCGACCGAATCCCTCACGCCCTCTGGGGATTTCGCACTTCAGTTCAATCATATACTAGGGCTACCCCTTACTCTCATGTATACGGCATGAAAGCAGTTCTACCCGTTGATCTAGAAATACCTTTGTCGTGCATCATGCTTGAAATCTAAGTCAGTAAAGAAGACTGTCATCATAGTCATCTTGACGAGTTGTCACTCTTGCACGAAAGGAGACTGAAAGCTCTATATCACATACAAGAATACCACCGTCGAATAGCGCATTCATTTAGCAGGAAAGTCAAGGGTTGCGGTATCCGAGAAGGGTACTTAGCCTTTAAAGAGATAATAGATCCCATCTGGGACCCCAGAGGGAAATTCAATCCCAATTAGAGAAGCCCCTACATTATGAAGAAAATACTGTCCGGTGGCACCGCTATACTCTTTGAGGGAGAAGCTATGGACCGTTCAGTCAATCTGGATCGTCTCAAAATATTCTACCCCTAGTCCGAAATCTCAGGGCACTACAACTCTTCTCACTTACCTTGTATTCTAAATAAAAAAAATATTCATTTCCCTTCACCCAGTACTACGTGGGGTCTGATCCTCTAAGACCTTTTTACTTTTAATGAAACTCAGGAAATTTTCAATACCCTCAAAGGTACGTAGACAACTCATCCTATTTATATGATCACGACCCCTTTCTTTTTCACAAAAGGTTATTCTCTTCTTATCCCCGAGAACGACAGTTCAATTTAAACGTATACTTGAACAAAAGAATTATGTATGTCTTAGCGATGAGTATAAATATTTCAAATGCAAAACTCATCAAGAGGCACAATTTGATGATAAAAAAACTAATTTATTTCACTATTAGGAAATTTCGGTATGATTACATAGACATATGGAAACAAATAAATCCCCTTGCTAAACTCCTACTTTCTTAAACAACCAAGTAAAAACCAGTTAATCCTAAAAACAACCCGTCCAAATTTATTCCTACCACCTGATTCATAACCAAACACCCATTACAAAATCTTCACAAATAAATTTCCCAGTTGATCCTACCCACAGCTGCAAGAGGAACCAACTCCATCATCATTAACTACATCTTGAGGTCCCCAAACTTCCCTTGCCTTAATAGAGTGCCATAAATGCTCTATAGACCTGTAAGCCTGAACCAGGTTACGAAATACCACAACACCTCCCTCAATGGTGTCAAATATGGCAAACCACCTTTGCCCAGTCTCCACAGCAAGCATCTTGGTAACTACTCTTATCCATAACCGCTTCATTTAATCCCCAAAAATATGTCAGAATCTTCCAACAGACTCGAAAAGATGGTTTGATGGTCGCCAATTCCCCCACAAGGAGCTAAGTCGCATGTGCAGGAGCTCTATAAAGTCCTTTACCAGAAAGAAATCCAGTGTTCGAGGTGGCACAATCTGTTCCCAGCCATATTAGTATAGGATCCTCCAAAGAAAGTAGAAAGAGGTCTATCTGTGACCAACTAACTGAATATACTGGTATTCCCCTAGTTCCATAATAGGCAAAAACTCTCCCCACCAAGGAAGTTACAATCGCAGACCTTGAGCCCCGTGCTCCATAAACCTATTCTCCCAGTGATCAATGTATAGGCTCATACTAATGATGTAGCATTAAAAGAAGTTTCGCATACCTGCCAAAGGGTATTCGGGGGGAACCTCTAGAAAAAATCTCTCCAACAACCATATAAACAACATCACGGGGCTATCCCTCAAAAAGTCAGAACGGCCTTCCCTCCAGGAATCCAAACCTTTAGTGTCTCCTCCAGTATCACAAATGTAGGATTGCGACGGTACGACATCCAAGAATCAATGGATGCAAGTTGTGGGTCCACTAATAATTCCCCAATCACCAACATCAATTTTGAAATCCATCCCAGAATAACGACCCCAGCATACCCAACATCACCAACATCCTGTAAATGAACAAAATGCAACACCGCAAAAAGAGAAATCATTCCTCCCATAACCAATGATCTAGCCGCCAAGGGTGAGATATGGAGAAGTCTAACTAAAAGCTCCCTAAGGATCGAGAAAATTCAGGCATAGCTATCGTAACACTAGGATTTATCTCTACTATAACAAAAAACTCTTCATAAGTTGGAAAGACTTTTTTCAAGCCAAAGCAAAAAATATGGTCTTCAGGGTAGCAGAACTCTACTGATGCCATCAGTAGGTTCCACTCTATGGGCCGACTAGGCCATAGAGAGACTCGATGCATGTGGAAAGAGTCGTAGTCAACATTATAAGTGCACATCACCTCCAAGATCTCGAGATATTTAGAAAAATCAATGCTACCAAGGAGATCCATATCAAAGAAATAGGAGATGGTAACCAAGAGAAATAAAAAAGAAGAAAGAATGTGGAGATGATAATAAAATCTCCACTCACACCCCCTATTTATACTTGTGAAGCCATTAAGCAAAGATAAGGAATCTTTCAAAAATCGGAGGGCAGCCTGCTCAAACAAGTATCAAGAAATTAAAGAAAGTCCAATCAAAGCCTTAGAGTAATTTAACTAGACTAACATGCCAATAGGCAGGACAAGGGGCTTGGCACTCGACAACCCCCTATTTTTAGGAATTTCCTTTTTTCCTATTTGGTCAAACCAAAAAACTCAATAAAAATAATTCTTATTCCTAATAGAATTCCGAATTTTTCACTCCTTATGCTTTTACTTATCTTATTGTGAAATAAAATTCTCTCTCAAATCATTCCATCTCTTTTTACAGTCTCAGCAAAAAAGTAAAAAGTGCATGTGCATTAAGTCATTAAAAGAAAAAATTAACAAAAGAAATTCCATTTTATTACATTGCATAGATATTTTTCCTGTGTTACATCGGTTTTGCAGGAATAAAATAAAATACAATGGGACTCAGCCTAAACCCGCATTTCTTCTCTCTCTCTCTCACCTACATACAAACTCTCTTCTCCCCCTCTCTCTCTCTAGGAGCTTTCTTCCCTGCAGCGCGCTCTCTTCCCCCGATGGTGAGATGACGTACCACCACTCCCCGAGCCAGACCCGTCCTCAGACAAGGCAGACGACACCAAACAAGAAGGAACTAGAATTGCATCCCGAAATATGGGCAGTTGTTGAAGATATCTAGCCCCAAACATCCTTCAGCCAATTGGTCGACACCTGGATTTGCTGCAAAAAAGGAGCAAAAATAGTCTAAAGCAAAGATGAAAAAAGGAAATAAAAAAGATAAAGAAATAAAAAGTATACCTCTGGGAAAAGGACCTCCTCTACCAAGCCCAAGTCCTATGAATCCATCACATTGGATCGGTGCAACATACACACTGACCCTACATCATCCCGATGGTTATTGTAAGATAGAGGGACCAACCTCACAAAAGGAACATCTGAGGTCGTCACTGTTGCGGATGTCGACAGACCACCTACACTATGGGAAGACCCTATAGGATGACTCGAACTCACATAAGGGAGAGGCATCATGTCACATATGTTTAAAATCATCAAACAGCTCAACACAAAATCCAAATAATCATAGGCCGCCACCATATCGATATATGACGAGTAAGGCTCATCAATCATCATCTCCACTCTCGCATCTTCCGACATCATCCGCTCTTGCCTCAGATATATAGTGAGCCTCGCAGATGGCACCATTACCTCCTCCTCTATAATCTGTCGGACTAATCTCTCCCTGAGATACCAGGAGTAGCCAAACTAAATTGGAAGCAAGCGCCGTAGTTGTGCATTCCCCCCAGTCAACTCCGTATCCTGAATAGTCATCCCCCAGGGATCGAAGGTCACCTAAAGAATCCCCAGCAAATAAAGATTAATATTAGTAAGATCATCAAGAAGAAAGTGTTCAAAGAAGAAGGAAGAAGGATTTACCCACTCACTTGTCAGGCCATTCAAGACTTGACGCATCACCTCCAAAGAGAGAGGCTTCTTCGACTATCGATTAGACTTATTCTACCGGGACATCCGACAAAATTCCCAAACAGACTCATCTTTCAAAGCTATCAGGTGGGTGTTAAAACCCAATCAACTCATAGAATATAACGCATAAAGGAAAAATGCGAATGCATAATGGAAAATGGGCATAAAAAAGAGAATAACTCAAGAAGATACGTGGATCCAGTAAATGTTTCCCAACAGCACTGGCTAAATTAATCCAGAGAGAAATAAAGGTCCGCCAAAGTCAGGCAACCCAGTCATAAAGAGCGATGTTCGAAAATACCCTCAGAAATGGCAAAAAAATAAATGGATGACATCATCACTCGTCACCACCAAGAAGCCTCCCAACACCAGCAAAATAAATAACCCAGCCATATGTATCATCTGTTTCCAGTCCTCCTCCTCAGCAATACCTCCCTCAAAAGAGACAAACAGAGAGAGTCCCTAGAGACTACCCTCTCAACATCACCTAACACCGCCGTTACCACCTCTGATGTCACCCGCAAGGTCCTATACACCTCTATCTGCACTCCATCATAGTCTAGCCCCATAATCTACTTCACATATATAGGAGTCACAGTTATCTCCCCAAAGCCAAAATGTATGGTGTAGGTAGTTGTCGACGACAAAAAAGGAAAACCCTTGTCAAAATTCTAAAGAAAAAGGAATGTCACTAAGAAAGAAGAAAAGAATGTCAAAGGTCATCAATACTTACATAGCCACTAGGGTTCACCACCCTAGAAGAGTGATGACGTGATGGCTCACGTAGAAGGTCCCTCTTATCCGTCACTGGCTCGAATGAGTCAGAGGTATTCTCGTTGCCCAGTGCAAGGGATGCCCTAACCCTCCATTCCATGTTTACCCTGTCATCAACATCAAGCCACACCCTATACGTTGTGTTGCTTAAAAAAGTGGCCATATTTTGGTTTTGTAACGTTAGAACGATTCGCAGAAGGTAATTGCAGAACAAGGCAAGTTAGAAAGCTGTGAAAATGAGGGGAACCCGCCCCCTTTTTCATAAAAGGCTAAGGGGCATGCTGATCGATACTGTTTCCCTACCCACCGATCGACACTATCCCTCCACCTACTCGAGGTACCCTAAAAGACCGTGTCATTGTCGTTTGGTTCCTTTCCAACCATGCCGGTCCGCACACTCTCAGAAATTTCGTACAAAAATCCCAGAAAAACGCTAAAAAATCCCAAAAAATCCCCGAAAAATGTGACACCCCGCCTAATTAAATATTGGGTGATCAGTCCTTTCTTAAATTAAAAATCAAGGTGAACGGTTGGTTCATTCTTAGCATCACTGTCGTAAAATAATTAATTCCATTTTAAACACCCTAAATAATCAAGCAAAGTGTTAAAACAAATTAAAGTCTTATTTTCATTTTTATTTAAATCAAATATGAAAAACCTTTTTAATAAACAACAGTTTAAGAATCACATAAATGTTATGGATGACAATTAACATACAAGAATTAAACCATCTAGATAAACCAAACAAAGTTTAAGAACCATAAAAGAAATCATCCTCCCAAAAGTTAACTCCCACTAAGTACAGAATACTGGAAATATAAATAAACAAAAGTCTCTGACAAATCCAAATGGAATAGGAAAACGGGCGACAGATGCCCTAACTAAGCATAAATAAAAGAAAAACATAATCAATGAAGAGATCATCTAAAGAAAGGGCCTGCAACTCCCACATAAGTTGCAGCACGTGCAGTCCAAAGAATCTATGCATGATGCCCCTGGGCTGGGCACCTGTAATACATACATATATATACAAGAGAAAGAGAAATAACAGGAAATGGGTCAGAGCCCGAGTGTAAAACAGTTTTAAAATAGTTTAGCCGGTATTTAAAATGATTATTGGCTACTATGACAACCATGTTAGTATGCGACACTCTCTTGATAATTCTCACCTCTCATCTAGTGTGCATGCCTACCGTACTACTAAACTCATAAGTCTACCAAACTTATTTCCATAAAGTTTTATCCCAAGAAGTACTAAGGCTATGACATTTAGTTTTAAAAGAAAAAAATCTCTTGCAGATTTCTTACGTTACTTAGAACAACTCAGTACTGTTACAAAGTTCCCGAACACTTATTATGAAGCTGGAGCATTTATTCATTACTTAACTACTTATACGTACAGTAGAAAATTTCCATATATAAGTATATATATTTTAGTCACTCATAATATATATATATATATATATATATATATATATATATATATATATATATATATATATATATATATATATATATATATATATATATATATATACAGGGGCGGAGCTACACTATGCCGAGTGGGTGCGGGCGCACCCACTAGATTTCTAGATATTTTTTTTTTAAATTTTATATATACCTATGTGTGACTAGACTGATTTGCTTTTTCGAACAGATCTGTAAAATTTCGTCCATTGTTCGAGAAGATCTTGAAGGTTGAAGTTTGGTTTCGAACATATTTGTTGGTTACGATCTGAGAGAACTAAGATTCGATTTATTCTGGCTTTTTTTTTTCCTTTTGATCTCAGTTTTCAACCTGGTTCGAACATACCAGTTCTTGAAATTTTGACGTCAATACCTGCTATTTTTTTTTGCCAAAGACGTTTATATCTGCTGTTGGTTTACCATATATGAATTGTGTTCCTGCTTTGGAGTTTTTATTCTCTCTACATTCAAGAACAAAACAAAAGGTAAGTCCCCTTTCCCTCCTCCATTTACATATTTATTAGTCTACAGCATATTAACGGGTTCAAAATAAAAAAAATTCGAATGTGAACTGCCCTAGTTTACTGAAATTATTTCTGAAAATAATTACGGACCCTAGTTCAAGATAAAAATTATTATTAAAAATTTTCTCCTCCATTACATTGATTTTATTACTGAAATTATTACTGAATTTATTACTGAAATTTACAAAGTGATTAATCATACAAAGTGATTAAAATTTTATTGAATAAATTTATTAAATAAATTCAATAATAAATTTCAACATCAATGGGTTAATCTTTTTCCAACAAATTTTATGTTAGATTAATTCTGATTTTTATGTTAGATTAATCCTTTTCCGTTAATTCTATTAATTTTAAATATCTTATTTAAGTTAGATTAATTCTGTTTGATTAATATATCGAAAGAGACTTGTTGAATGATATTAACACTGAACATATCATTCAATTTTTTCAGAAAATGAAGTCTAGGAAAGTTGCATTGTAATAACTATTTTATTTCATTTTGATAATGGTTTTAAGTGTTGAAATTGAATATTAATGCATGTTTTTTTTTTGTTGAAATTTTCTTTAGTACTAGATTTATGCCCAAAATAGTACAAATAACAAAAAAAAAATCGCCTCGGGGGCTCCCGCCCCCGAACCCCCGGGGTACATCAAACAGTTTCGCACCCAATAACTCCAAATCTTGGCTTCGCCACTGTATATATATATATATATATATATATATATATATATATATATATATCGGCACCCCACATAAAAATCTATGGTTCTTGCATACTCTGCTATCAAGTCTCCCCGTATTATTCGTACTAAGGTAAATACTAGTTCATAATCATTCTCGAACTGTATTGACATAATACGCACAAAATGGAGCGAAGTTTAGTTCCAAGTCACTAAGAGGTCATCACATACCCCTCACGTCTCTTAGGACCATCTGACTATCATTCTCAGATAGCCTCTACCAAGGAATCCCATATTCTAGGGTACATGTCAATATCCCCCATAAAAGGTCCCATCAAGATAAGACTGTCCCCGCGCGGCAATCTCCGTGACAGTAAGTAGCGCGGGAATGATTATTCACAAATATAATACGTAATATATGTACATAGTCACACATCCATATATATAGATATCCACATCTTCCGAATTAGGTTTTCCCACGACCCATAATTCTTATTATCCGATCTTAGCACAATTTTACTCAATTATATAGCATAAAGGATTCATCTCTTTTACTCTCACTTATAATTATTATATACTTACTTCTCATCTTTCGAAGTACTCCTTCTTACTAAAATATAATTTCAGTAGGTACACCCTCTCTCACCGTCTGGTGTAAGTCTTTCACGAGTCTCTAAATCCTTTTTGGAACGTAACCTAATTTCCAATGTGTGGCTAAATTCCCCCGCTAACACAAAATTTCATCCCGTATTAAATTTCACTCAACAGAGTCTACTTAAACCCTACTGGTCCTCTTCATGACCCGTTATACTATTAAAATGATGTACAAGTTTTTCTACGTAATTTAAATGGATTAAACAAAAGGTGAAAAAACATGCATTTTTCCAGGAGGGGTCGATCGATCGAGGAACGGGGTCGATCGATCGATCAAGCAGATCTTGCCCAGAAACTACAAATTCAACATACGGGTTTCATCCAAAAAATTTCTCCAAAATGCCATTAATGATCCCCAAACTCCCAAAGAAGATTACTACTAGTTATATATACCTATATGCATGATTTCCTTCGTGAAACATGTGTAAATTCATCAAAGGTATTGAATTAATGGGGTAAATCATTATAATTATCAAGAACCCTATTTTTTTCATAAAACCTTCATTATCCTAATTCTTTTCCAGATTTCTTGCTTCTACACCAATATGATTTCATGGGTAATCCTCTACATATGATTGATATTTCCAGGATATATCTACTTCCTCTAAAACATGTGATTTAATTCTCTAAATCATTAAATTCTTCCATGAAACATGTGATTAACAATCTTATTCGAAAATGGGTGAAACATTAACTAAAAGAAAAGCAAGAAAGATACTTGCCTAGGATTCGAATGTCTGATTTGTTGGTGATGATGATATGGCTGCATTCTTCATCTTACGATCGACGTTTTGGTGGTGGTGGCGGTGTAATCGAGTGAGTTGTTGGCCCTGGATTTCTTGAAAACCTTTCTACCTTTTTATGTAATGGACGTTCTTATGTTCTGTGATTGTTAACCCTAAAAGCCTAACTCTAATGGCTGATATACCTTAGGGAAATTCGTGGGTTTAATTACCCAAAAATGCAAAATGACTATAATACCCTTCTGGGATGCCAATTAGGCCCAAAAACGCTCTGAGAGACAAGCTAAACCCCCGGGTACACTTTTCTGACTATCTCGACCCTTCCGGACATTATGGCTTACTCAAAATGACCACACGGGCGACTTATAATTTATTCACTTATAATAATAATAATAATTTAGTCACGATATGACACAAGCGCATCCCGACTTAATTTCCATAATTGTTAAACTATACACTCGTGACAATTTTAATAAATTCGATTATAAATATTACTTTACCCATTAAGTAATTTTCAACAATTTTCCAATAATTACTAACTCTCATCACGCTAGTAAATATTTAAAATAAATTTCCAGGTTTTTTAATTAAATATCTCAATTTAAATTTAATAAATTCCCAAATTTAAAATCCATAAAAATACGGGGTATTACATACTCCCCCTAATAACGGAATTTCGTCCCGAAATTCGAAAGTAAGGTATACTTGGTAAAAACATATCTGGATATCTTTCGTGCATATCTGCCTCGCGTTCCCAAGTGGACTCCTCCACATTATGATGCTCCCACTCAACCCGTACAAGTGGGACTACCTTTGACCTCAATTTTCTCTCGATATGGTCTAGGATAGCCACTGGTCTCTCCTCGTAAGAACTATCAGGTTGTAAGTTAATCTCCTCTATTAGGATGTGAGTATGGTCCATATCATCCCAAAGGTATCGTCTCAACGACGAGATGTGGAATACATCGTGAATGCAATGTAAGTTCTTAGGCAACCCCAATATGTATGCCACCAGCCCAATCCTCTCGATAATGGGAAATGTTCCCACGTACCTCGAAGCCAACTTCGCCTTCTTCCCGAACCTCATTACCACTTTCATAGGAGATACACGCAGTAATACTTAGTCCCCCACACTAAACTCTCGAAAGGATCGCTTCGCATCGGCGTAGCTCTTCTATCGGTCCTCGACTACCCGAATGTGACTCCTGATAATCTCAATCCTAGTTGAAGTCTCTTGAATCATCTCTGTCCCGAGAAATTTGTTGTCCCCCACCTCTAGCCAATAAGTGGGAGAACGACAAGGCCTACTATATAAAGCCTAAAATGGGGCCATATCAATCGTGAACTGATAAGAGTTATTATAAGAAAATTCCACGAGTGGAAGATACAACTCCCAACCTCCTCCAAAATCAAGGACACACATGCATAGCATATCTTCCTGTATCTGATTGGTACGCTCTGTCTGTCCATCCGTCTGTGGGTGGTAAGCTAAACTCAATCTCAACTCTGTAGCCATAGCCTCCTAAAATCTCTCCTAGAAGCGCGACACAAAAATGTTATCTCTATCAGACACAATATCCAGAGACACCCCATGTAGCCTAACGATCTCGACAATGAATAACTGTGCATACTTGGCCGTGGTGTAGTCTATCTGTACTGATAGAAAATGAACTACTTTGGTCAACCGATCCACTATAACCCATATGGAATCGTGATCCTGCTATGATGTAGGCAACCCAGTGATGAAGTCCATGGAAATACTTTCCCGTTTCCACGTAGCTATATCCAATGGCTGAAGTAACCCTGACGGTCTTTGGTGGTCCACCTTTACCATCTGACAGGTAGAACATTTGGACACGAACTTAGAAATATCATTCTTTATCCCACTCCACCAGTACTGCCGCATTATATCTTGGTACATCTTATCCCCTATGGGATGTACTGTAAATTTAAATCCATGCGTCTGTGTCATCACTTCATGTCGTAAGTCTTATCCCTCAGGGACTACCAATCTCCCATTAAATCTCAAACCCCCATAAGAACTCACTGAATAGGACTCAGCACCCTCAGCTAAGAGCCGTACAATTTGATCCTGGAAAAATGTATCTGCTGCTTGTGCCGGTATCACTCTCGTAATAATCTCGAGTGTGACTGGCATAATAAATATAAAGGAATGGGCTACCGTGTCCTGGTGACCCAATGCTTTCCACTTATCTCTCCATACTTCTGCTACGTCACCTACCGGTCTACGGCTTAATGCATCAGCAACCACGTTAGCCCTCCCTGGATGGTACTGTATCTCAAAATGGTAGTCTTTTACAAACTCCAACCACCTGTGTTGATTCATGTTCAACTCTTGTTGAGTGAACAAGTATTATAGTTATTTATGGTCTATGAATAAGCGAAACTTTTCCCCCAACAAGTAGTGTCTCCAAATCCATAATGTAAATACGACCGCTGCTAGCTCTAGGTCATGGTGGGGTAATTCCTTTCATGAGGCTTAAGATTGTGGGAGGCAAAAGTTATAGCCCGGTCCTCTTGCTGAAGTACTCCCCTGAGTCCTCGTAAAGAGGCGTCAGTGTACACTAGGTACTCCACTCCCGGCTTGGGCAAAGAAAGAACTGGCGCCGAAGTTAACTTATATTTCATCTCATCAAAAGCCAATTGACAAGTATCATCCCAAACAAACGGTACTCCTTTGCGAGTCAGATTCATCAACGGAACCACTATCTTCTAAAAGCCTTGCACGAACCTCCTATAGTGCACGGCTAACCCTAAGAAACTATGCACCTCTGTCGGTGTCATGGGTTATCCCCACTCCCTTACTGCCGAAACTTTGCTCGGGTCAATTAATATCCTCAATTCTAACGCAACATGCCCCAAAAACTGTACCTCTTGTAACCAAAATCTGCACTTATCATACTTAGCATATAGTTGATTCTCTCGTAGAGTCTAAAGAACCTGTCTCAAGTGCTCGGCATGCTCCTCCTTAGTGTGTAAATAAATCAGGATGTCATTTATGAAGACTATGACAAACTGATCCAAGAACTCTCTGAACACTTGGTTAATCAAATCCATGTATACGGCTGGAGCATTTGTAAGCCCAAACGGCATGACTCTGCACTCATAGGACCCATATCTCGTCAAGAAAGCAGTTTTTAACACATCCTGCTCCCTAATCCGTAGCTGATGGTATCCCGATATCAAATCTATCGTTGAAAATAAGGTTGTTCCTCTCAACTGGTAGAACAGGTCATCGATTCGGGGAACAGATATTTATTTCGTATCATGACCTTGTTGAGCTCTCTGTAATCCACACATAACCTCAGTGAACCGACTCTCTTCTTCACAAACAACACTAGAGCGCCACAAGGTGAGATGCTCCTACGAATGAAGCCTTGGCCTAACAACTGCTCTATCTGATCCCGTAACTCCCTTATCTTTGCAAGAGCCATACGGTACGGTGAACGTGCTATTGGCCGAGTGCCCGACATCAAGTCTATGAAAAAATCTATCTCTGGACTAGGGGTAGGCCTGGTATCTCTTGGAATACATCTCAATACTTAGAACAACTAGAATCGAATCTAAGGGAGTTATAATATCCTTATAGGTATCCTCCTCTATATAATACAGATGGGTGGAAGATCCCCCCTCTGGGCAAGGCATCGCCACCAAAAAAATGTCTTGCCCCGAAATGGCAAAGATAATACTCCTACCGAAATAATCAATCATGGATCTATACGCAGTGAGCCAATCCATGCCAATAATGGCATCATGCTCATGCATATCTAAAACTAGCATGTCCGCAGGTAAAATCAAACTACCAATCTCTATACCTACACCTCGGCATGTGAAGAAAATCAAAGACCCATTCCCCAGTGGTGAGTTTACACATGTCATTGTGATATCTACCGTGTCTAATAACCCTAAGGCCAGTGCAAAATGAGTAGCTATGAAATAATGCGATGCCCTAGTTTCAAATAAAACTCGACCCATAGTGCCATGTATAGGAATCGTACCATCAATCGCGGGTGGTGCCTGAGGTGTTGCTGCCTATTAGACGTTATATACACGTCCATATTGTAATTTCCCCTGCTGAACTGGGGCTGTTAAGCTGGCTGGTAGAGCTGGCATCTAAGCTGGCGCTGGAAGGGTGGCTGGAAAGAGTGGCCTATGCGGCTCATTATGGGCACCCTACTGCGATAGGGCCCTATTCCCCTCTGGGTAATCCTGACGCCTATGGCCATTCTTACCACATCCAAAACGTCCTCCCCTAAAGTTACCTCCCCTTTGCCCCTGCTGACCACGGTCTTGTTGGCCATTACCACCCCGCCACTGGCCCTATTAAAAATGTTATTGGCCCTGCTGACCCTGCTGCTGACGGTGTTAGCCCCGTTGGCCATGCTGACTGGACTATCCTTGTCTAAATCCCCCAAATCCCTGCCTGGAATCAGGTAATCGGAATCACTTGTCAGGTTCCCCCTGATGGGAACTCTGGTCACTATGACGGTTCTGCCCTTGGGCTAGTGATGCCCTACCGGTACTACTGCCCCTTGTCTGCCCTGATGGATTGACTCCCCTAATCGTTTGCTTCCCTATTGATGGAATCGGTGATACTGACAGTGCAACAGCATGACGTTGAGTATGTCAGTGTAATTACTCAATTATAGATTGCCTATGAGGTATTGACGGATCCTCCAGGCCAATCTATCTAAAAATATAAATTTCTTTTTCTCCTCAGTGGGTGCCTCATCCGATACTATAGTGAGAAGTCTGGTGAACTCCTCCTTGTACTCAACATCGGTCATACTCTCCTACTTAAGATTAAGAAACCTCCTCCTCATCTCAGTCTTCACGGAGGATGGGAAATACTTGAGGTCAAACCTCGCCTAAAATGACTAAATAGATATGTTGTCCCTCTCTTTCAAGGTGGTGGTGGACTCCCACCACTGCAAAGCAGCCCCCACTAGCTTGAAATAATCCAGTAACTCTCTCTGCACGTCGGTGCATTCATACATGCGCAGATGACTATGGATATCCCTCTTCTATTGGTTGGCGACTACGATGTCTGAACTACCCGAGAACTCTGGGGGATGCGTCTTCTGAAAGGCATCCCTGACCCGCTCCCATACAGTGGGAAGCTATGTTGGTACTGTCGCCACTGCCTGAACCTGGGGTGGAGACTACTGCACCACCGCTAATGCAGTATTCACCGCCTGAGCAATAATGGCGGCTACTTCAATTGCATTCATCATTCCCTGAGCCGGAGTTCCTGGCTGCTCGAGCTAGGTATTCCTGTCTCGAGGTGCGCATCTCGGAGGCATATGAAATGAGAAGGAAGTTTACTAGTCTATAGTTATTATCAAATCTCAAATAGATGAAGACGTAAGTGTAAACACAATAATACAACAGACCTAAAAATAGGGCTCTATATCAAAGACGCTAAGATGAAAGCGAAATAAGACATACAGATCCTAATGGACACAAGAACCAGATGCTCTGATACCACCTCTGATACCCCGCCTAATTAAATACCGGGTGATCAGTCCTTTATTAAATTAAAAATCAAGGTGAACGGTTGGTTCATTCTTAGCATCACTGTCATAAAATAATTAATTCCAATTTAAACACCCTAAATAATTAAGCTAAGTGTCAAAACAAATTAAAGTCTTATTTTCATTTTTATTTAATTCCAATATGAAAAATCTTTTTAATAAACAACAGTTTAAGAATCACATAAATGCTATGGATGGCAATTAACACACAAGAATTAAACTATCTAGATAAACCAAACCATGTTTAAGAACCATAACATAAATCATCCTAACAAAAGTTAACTCCTAATAATTACAGAATACTGTAAATATAAATAAACAAAAGTCTCTGAAAATCCAAACGGAATAGTAAAACGGGCGACACATGCCCTAACTAAGAAGAACTAAAACAAGAACAAAATTAATGAAGATATCATCTAAAGCAAGGGCCAGCAGCTCCCACATAAGCTGCAGCACGTCCAGTCCAAAGAATTTATACATGACGCTCCTGTGGTTGGGAACCTGTAATACATACATATATATATAAGAGAAAGAGAAATAACAGGAAATGGGTCAGAGCCAGAGTGTAAAACAGTCTTAAAATAGTTTAGCAAGTATTTAAAATGCTTACTGTCCACTGTGACAACCATGTTAGTATGCGACACTCTCTTGAGAATTCTCACCTCTCATCTAATGTGCACACCTACCATACTACTAAACTCATAAGTATACCTAACTTAT
The DNA here is from genome assembly GCA_949130495.1 of Sambucus nigra. Taxonomy (NCBI): domain Eukaryota; kingdom Viridiplantae; phylum Streptophyta; class Magnoliopsida; order Dipsacales; family Adoxaceae; genus Sambucus; species Sambucus nigra. Next base: position 66,334,208 of record OX422217.1, on the reverse strand, counting down.
TTCCATAAATTTTTATCCCAAGAAGTACCAAGGCTATGATATTTAGTTTTAAAAGAAAACAATCTCTTCCAGATTTCTTACGTTACTTAGAACAACTCAGAACCATTACAAAGTTCCCGAACACTTGTTATAAAGCTGGAGCATTTATTCATTACTTAACTAATTATACGCATAGTAGAAAGTTTCCATATATAAGTATATATATTTTAGTCACTCATAATATATATATATATATACACTATCGGCACCCCACATAAAAATCTATGGTGCTAGCAATATCTGCTCTCAAGTCCCTGTATTACTCATATTAAGGGAAATAATAGTTCATAATCACTCTCGAACTGTATTAACACAATACACACAAAATGAAGGCGAAGCATAGTTCCAAGTCACTAAGAGGTCATTACAGACCCCTCGTATCTCTTAGGACCATATGACTATCGTTCTCAGATAGCCTGTACTAAGGAATCCTATGTTCTAGGGTGCAAGTCAATATTCCCCGTAAAGGTCCCATCGAGATAAGAGTGTCCCGGTGCGGCAACCTCTATGATAGCAAGTAGCGTGGGTATGATTATTCACAAATATAATACATAATATATGTACACAGTCACACAATCATATATATAGATATCCACATCTTCCGAATTAGGTTTGCCCATGACCCATAATTATTATTATCCGATCTTAGAACAATTTTACTCAATTATATCGCATAAAGGATTCATCTATTTTATTCTCACTTATAATTATTATATACCTACTTCTCATATTTCGAAGTACGCCTTCTTACTAAAATATAATTTCAGTAGGTACACCCTCTCTCACCCTCTAGTCTAAGCCTTTCACAAGTCTCTAAATCCTTTAGGGAACGTACACCTAATTTTTAACGTGTGGCTAAATTCCCCCGTTAACCCCAAAAGGGGAAAAAACAAGTAGTTTTCTAGGATTAAACAAAGGGGGGGGGGGGGGGGGGGGAGGGGGGCATGCAGTTTTGTAGGAGGGGTCGATCGATCGAAGAAAGGGGTCGATCGATCGATCAAGAAGTTCTTTCCCAGAAACTGCAAATTCGACCTACGGGTTTCATCCAACAATTTTCTCCAAAACTCCATTAATAATCCCCAAATTCCCAAACAGGATTAATACTGGTTATATATACCTATAGGCATGATTTCCTATGTGAACCATGTGCAAATTCATCAAAGGTATTGAATTAATGGGGTAAATCATTATAATTATCAAGAACCCTAATTTTTCATAAAACCTTCGTTCTCCTAATTCTTTTCCAGATTTCTTGCTTCTACACCAATATGATTTTGTGGGTAATCCTCTACATATGATTGAGATTTCCAGGATATATCTACTTCCTCTAAAACATGTGATTTAATTCTCCAAATCATTAAATTCTTCCATGAAACATGTGATTAACAATCCTATTCTAACATGGGTGAAACATTAACTAAAAGAAAAGAAACATAGATACTTGCCTGAGATTCGAATGTCTGATTTGTTGGTGATAGGGATATGGATACGTTCCTCTTCTTAAGATCTACATTTTGGTGGTGGTGGCGGTGTAATCAAGTGAGTTCTTGGCCTTGGATTTCTTGGAAACCTTTCTACCTTCTTCCCCAATGGGCTTTCTTATGTTCTGTGATTGTTAACCCTAAAAGATTAACTCTAATGGCTAATATATGTTAGGTAAATTTATGGGTTTAATTACCAAAAATGAAAAATTACTATAATACCCTCCCGAGATGCCAATTAGGCCTAAAAACGCCCCGAGACCCAAACTAAACCCCCAGGTACACTTTTCTGACTATCTTGACCCTTACGGACACTTTGGAGCACTCGAAATGACCATAAGGGCGACTTATAATAATAATAATAATTTAGTTCCGACATGACACACGAGCTCCCGACTTAGTTTCCATAATTGTCAAATTATACACTCGTGACAATTTTAATAAATTCGGTTATACATATTACTTTACCCATTAAGTAATATTCAATAATTTTCCAATAATTACTAACTCTCATCACGCTAGTAAATATTTAAAATAAAGTTTCGGATAAATATTAAATTAATATCTCAATTTAAATTTAATAAATCCCCAAATTTAAAAGCCATAAAAATACGGGGTATTACAGAAAATTCTAAAAATTACAAATGAATTTTAGAACCTTTCGCACCAAGAAAAGAGTTTTTACCACACTCATTTCCCCAAGCGAAACCCTTACCTCCCCAATGGAATCTACAAAATCAATTTGAAATCTCTCCGGCAACGTCTCCACAAGACAAAAAAAATCTCAGCAAAGAAAGCATCCAAGCCTTGAATTATTTCCTCTTCCCTAGTGAAACTTAAAACACAAAATAGTCCCCATTGAAATCACAAGACAATTTCGCCATTGGAATCTCCGAATTTCCCTGAGAAAATTCCTACTTAAGCCCTCATAATTGGCTTCGACCCGCAGAATTAGTTGCTAGAACTTAAATCCATTAGAATTGGCTTCGACCCGCAAAATTGGTCGCTAAAAATTATGCCCTCAGATTTGGCTTCGACCCTTAGAATTGGTCATCTCTACTTTGACCCTTAGAATTGGTCACCTAAACATAAGCCCTCAGAATTGGCTTGGACCCTCAAAATAGGTCATCACTTCTTAAGCCCTCAAAATTGGCTCCGACCCTCAAAATTGGTCATTTCTACCTCAGCCCTCATAATTGACTTCAACCCGCAGAATTGGTCACTACAACTTAATCCCGCAGAATTGGTTACCATAGAATTGGTCATCCCTATTTAAGCCCTTAGAATTGGCTTCAACCCTCAGAATTGGTCATCCCTACTTAAGCCCTTAGTATTGAGTTCGACCCTCAGAATTGGTCATCCCTACGTAAGACCTCAGAATTGGCTTCGACTCGCAGAATTGGTCGCTACAACTTAAAGCCCTCAGAATTGGCTTCGACCAGCAGAATTGGTCGCTAAAATTTATGCCCTCTGAATTGGCCTTAACCCACAAAATTGGTTGCTATAACTTAAGTCCTCATAATCGGCTTTGACCATCAGAATTGGTAATCCCCAGCATTACCTTAAGTCCTTAGAAATGCCCTTGGCCCACGATTTTTACCTCTTTCACGTTAGAATTGACCTCGGATCCCGGTCGTCACCTCTTTCAAGTCAAAATTAACCTCGGCCTTGATCCTTACCTCTTTCAGGTCAGAATTGACCTCGACCCATGGTCGTCACCTCTTTCAGGTTAGAATTTACCTCGGGCCCCGGTCGTTACCTCTTTCTGGTCAGAATTGACCTTGGCCCCTATTTGCCACCTTTTTCAGGTCAGAATTGACCTCAGCCCTCGGACGCTACCTCATTTAGATCATAATTTTCCGCCCCCATCTTAGGTGCTCGGTATCGACCTCCTACACATCATGTGGTGTTTATTCGACGATTTTCACTTTTTCCAAGCTCACCCACCGATGGGCTCTATAAACACCACATTCTAGGACCCCCTAGCTCCCTACTTAGGTTCGTAGCACCTCCTCATTTCATTATAAAACAAAGATAATACTTTGAGTTCCGATCTAGAGGCCATCGAGCGCCGTTGGCAAGAGCCCAGTAAAATTAAAGGCAATAAAAATAAAAAAATTGCCAAAAAGGGGCCAACTTATTTTAGATTGATCATTCAAAAGAAATAACTTGAAAGGAATCAAGAAAAGAAGAGAAAAGAAAATATGAGTGTTTGTCTTTTAAGGGTGCTTTGTTGAAGATCAATGGTTTGCACAATGAATCCTATGTTTAATGGTCGTGTCAGGATGCTATTGATTCGTAGAATCATCAAAATCTAGACTTGTGTGCATTGAGTTTGTTTATTCATTAAGTTCTATTTAAAATTATCACTTGAGGCTAAATCATAGCTTAGATAAGATTTTTCACTCAATTAGAGCTTTTTGAACGTATGTAAGTGTGTGGTTCATAATTCATTTGTTTTAGTTCACGCCCATTCACTCCATTAGGCACATAGATACCATGATACCATGTTAAATTTACTTTTTTATCATATTTTCTTTGAGTTTTCGTCATATTTTTTGTGGCATTTAAGTTTACCCTAACTTGGGTTGTTGGTCCTTTTATTTAAGAGGAATTCGAATTTTTTGTTGTCGTTTGAACGAAATTTCGTATCGTTCTAGTGAGAAGTAGATCTCATTCGATCTCTATTTTAGACGAGCTTCCAATGATGGTCCACTGTTTGCCCTTGTTAGATGGTCATTCGAAGGATGATCAAACAACATCTCTTTGTAGTTTGAACAAATCTAGGTTTCGTTTGCTCGGGTGGCGCTTTTCGTTTGAACGAGTCCTTTTATTATTCGAATGAATAGTAAAATCACATTTTAAGTTTTTAAACCATTTTTTCAGCAGTACCTTACCACTTCATCCTCTCTTCATATTCCGAAAAGTTTAGGAGCCTTTCCGCTATAATTGACCATTCAAGCTTTTGGGAAGCTTTATTCATGGGATTTTCTTCCTAGATTTTCGTTCCTTTGCTTCCCTTTCAGGTATTATCCTAATTTTGCCCAATTTTTTATTCTGTTTTATTAGTTTTTGACACAAAATTCAAGGGCCATTTTATTTATACGCGTCCTCATTTTTCACCAATTACAGTTTACAGACATGCACGTTTCTTGGTTTCCCTTGCATTTCGAGTCAATTTTTTTTGAGGGTAGGAGGCTTCTTATATTTATTTACTTTTTTACTTTTTTTGTGAGTGTTATGTTGCCCCCTATTGTTTTGTGTCATAATATCCCATAAAATCATTTTTTAATCTATTTTTGGTATTTATGACATACACAGTCTATGCATTTTTTTGCGTATGTTTATGGTTCTGTTGAGTTTATATATCTTATTATATCTCTTATCTTCTGTTGTGGCTTGGTTTTTGAGGGGGTTTGGTTGGATGTTGTACGGATATAGGTTGTATCACTATACTGAGTGTCGGACTTAGGATTCTGTTCCCTTTTCCCTACATTTTTTTTCATGTATCTTGTCTATATCTGTTTTTAGTTAGATGGTTGGTGGTCGTCATAGACATTCTCTACATTTGTGTGCCGTTGAGGATCCCTCATTAACGTTGTGAGCCGAGATTGCTTGGGCTAATTGGCCCCGCTACACTATGGCGCGATGGGTTAGTCGCGTCGATTATGTGCTTTATTGAACACTAGGCTTTCACATTCATAGTCGTTAGAGAGAGAGTTTTTAGGGTCACCGAGTTTGGTCTATCTCATGTCCTTGAGTGGTTGGCTGGGAGAGGGTGGGACCCTCTATTATCTATGTATGACGCCATCCTCCCAGATGTTGTTCGAGAGTTCTTCTTCAGGGTGGTAGGTTCTTCTGCCAGTTTGCATTCCTTTGCTCATGGGGTTGAGGTCATTATCACCCCAGACACTATTGCTCACCTCTTGTTAATTCCCCGTGTTCCTGAGTCTGTCTTTCCAGGTCATTTTGTCGGTCACCCTGAGACCGATGATATTCTAAGAGAGGTTTTTTTAGAATTACCCACCACCACCCTGACATTGTTTCACCAGCTTCTACACGTTGATTACTGGATCCTTAATTGGGTCACATCCTTGTCCATTTACCCACGGCTAATCATACCCAGATCTCTATCAATATCATCATCTTTATATACGCAGTCAGTCATGGCTGGCATATTAATTTCCCTTCTCTTATGATACATGTTATGATTTTTATGCCTAGCACAAGGACTACACCAATTCGAACTGCACTACCTTATGGTGCACTTGTCTCTCATATGCATCGCTGCCAATGTCCCTCTTCTTCCGGATGAGGTGGAGTTTACCACTTTTTCTGTTATCGATGTGAACTATGTTCGCCGATTCAAGAGTCACCTTCCATCCACCGCTTGTGGTGATTATTCTTCTATTGCTTCATCTTTTTCGGGTCCAGGTCACACATCTCACTCTCCAGGTCCTCTACCTGCAGAGACTACTTCTGCAGAGATTGGTACTAGTGCCGACGTGACTCTTCATCTGCTGGAGGAGGAGCGTGCTAGAAGACATGTTTTGGAGGGGCAACTGGTTGATCATAGAGAATTTATGACAAGGTATAAGGCCGAGGTTGAGTAGAGAGCACTTCAGCAGTCACAACTGACATTACTAATTAATGAGATGCATAGGAGGGAGCAGTAGAGATGAGATGGGACATCTAAGAGATGCATGGATGATGGCACTATCGAGGATACTAATGATGATGATGCAGGTGGTGCTGATGAGAGCTGAGGATGTTGTTGGTTATTATTTTAAGATACTTTGATTCTGATGTATCTATATTTGTAGTCAGTTGGATGGATTTTGTACTTGGTGATTATGTATTTATTATGGTGCTACACTGTAGTTGATTATCTTGTATTATGTTGGATATATGGACATCTTGTTTTATTTATACAGTAATTTATTACTTCATTGAGGCTTATTTTTACATATATGGATGTATGGTTTCACATTGTTATCTTTTATCTATTCACTACTTGATTTATCTATTCACTGCTATCTTGATGATTATCCATAGCCTGATGGTTGATTTATTATGTGTATCACATCATGCTTATATAGTCTATCTTTATTGTGATGATTATCTAACTATTCTTTATATGTTATGCTCTTGTTAATATGGGTTTTATTATTTATCTGTCCCACTCTTTGTCCATTCAAGGCAAAAAGGGGGAGAGACATATGTGATGTAGGGGGAGTGATTTATACTCACATTGTTTGCTATATATTTTTTTATTCCTCCACAGTTCACACGGTATTTGTTGTTTCATGTGTGTAGGATGCTTTATGAATTTATTTATATGGCATTTCAGATATACTGCTAGGTATCTATATTTGGCTACACCGAGATGGCATTTTAGTGATGTTTCTAGGTCTCTATATTGTGTCCAATGTAATTTTCTTTATGGGATTTTTGGGTTGGGAATAGGATCGGCTTGATGGCCTGGCTAGTATAATTCACATTTTTTTAGTTTTGTCCCAGAATAGCCAAAGGGGGATATTTGTAAGGACAAATCTCCAATCGAGTTAATTTATTTGTAACTGGTATTATTCCGAACAAAACTATTGGAGTCATAGGTTAGTCATTGAGTTATGATCTCACAAAGCCTATAACGTATTATGTTGAAGATGTTGCGGAAAATATTCAAAGATGATATCATGTCATGTTTCATGCCAACTTTATATTCACACACTCTCTTTTATCAAAGACCTCTCACGTATGAATGCTAATGAATTGTGAGAGTTTGGATTTTATATAAGGATGTATTTTTACTCTTAAAAAGGTTTTTAGGAGTTTAAAAATTATTTTAAAACATCATTTTAATATTTTATCTGAGTTGTTTTCGTTCAAATAAATTTTAAGTTCGTTAGAATGAAATTTATATTTCATTCGAACGAACTTAAGACTCATTAGAACAACTGAGCCACTTAGATTGAAGTTGTTCAAAGCCTTTTTTTCAAACGAGCATATAACGGGGGCATTCAGTTAGGCCTCGTTTGGTAGTCGTTCGATACTAGTTCAAATGAGATGGTGATATCATTAGAACGAACTAGTGTTTCGTTTAAACGAGATGTCATTCTCGTTCGAGCAAGCCTGGTTTTCCTTCGAACGATCCGTGGCTTCAAAATTTGAGTTTTTCTTTTTAAGCGTGTTAGACTCAGAAAAGATAAGATCTTTTGATGAAAAACGTTTCTACATTTGTTTGCAAAAGTTTCCACATGTTCAAAACATCCTTTTTGGTTTTCAATATCCAAATCCTAAAATTCATATGCTATAGTGATCTTAATTTTGGCACTTGGTTTGGTTCTTCGTTATTGGGAACAACTATTGTTGTGTAGTAGACTTCGTACGTGCTGATTATGGTGAAAAAATGGTGGACTCCTGTTCCAAATCATAGACGGTTGCTGAGACTACATTGGTGGACACCGAGGTTCAGGTGGACTCGTGTATTGTGGACACTTGTGTGGGTGGATTACTGCGTTGCTGTTGTGGAGGAGTGGTAGAAGATAGAAGAGCGTCAAGGCTTGTGGGTGATCCAGTCGTTGAGTAAGTCTATTGTCTAGTGTTTTGTAAAACCGTATCATAGTGAATTTTTTTGCTTGGCTTTCCCATGTTTTTTCCCCTTAATGGTTTTCTAGTACATCGGCGTCTTGTGGTTTGCTGATTTATTTACTTTATCTTCTTAATCACTGTAGATGCATGATATAGGGTTAAAAAGGCAAAAATTGGTAAATCAAAGTTTTCCCACAAGATAAGTTTATTTGGTGGTAAGTTAAAATTGAGAAAATTTAAAATAAAATTATTGTTTTTGCCTAAATAATATTGCTTAGGGGCATTCTCGGGTGGGGGGCTCCCTCCCCCCTCGCTGAACGTTTTCAAGCTTGAGTGTTCTTATTCTAAAATTTGGGTCCCATTCTCAAATCGGGCATCCCGTGACTACACGGTCAATTGTTACATGTTATGTTGGAAAGGCATGAGGTGTCCGTGCCGCCGGCGGTGCCGTTCGGGGCTGTTAGTGGAGTCCTCCCCCTCGTGGCACATTGTGAAGCCTAAGTGTGCATATTTTAAAATTTGAGTCATACTCTTAAATCGATAGTCCCGCGACTATGCGGTCGGTAGCTATATAATACATAGCACATGCACTAGGTGTTAGCTCCACTCGCATTGCTACTTGGGGGGGGGGGGGGGGTGTCCTCCCCCTCGTGGCACTATTTCAAACCTAAGTGTTCCTACTCTCAAATTCGGGTCTTATTCTCAATCCGGGCATCCCGCGACTAAACGACAAGTTGCTACGTGCTATGTTGGACACACACAAGGTGTTCGTGCCACCCACGGTGTCGTTTGGGGACTGTTAGTTGTTTTCGCCCACTTGCGCCACGTTTTCTATCCTAAGTGTGCTTATTTTGAAATTCGGGTCCTATTCTCAAATTTGGAGTCCCGCGAATATGCGGCCAATAGCTACGTATTACCTTGGACATGCACAAGGTGTTCGTGCAGCCTGCGGTGCCGTTGGGGGAGGGGGGGGGGGGGGTATGGGGTTTGTGGAGTCTGCCCCCTCGTGACTCGTTTTCAAGCCTAAGTGTTCCCACTCTCAACTTCGAGACCTATTCTCAAATTGGGAGTCTCGTGAGTGTGCGATCGGTTGCTACGTATTACATTGGACACACATGGGGTGTTGCCATTTGGGGTCTTTTAGTGGTTTTCACTCCCTTGTGGCACATTTTCAAGCCTAAGTGTGCTTATTTTGAGATTCGGTTTATATTCTCAAACGGACAGTCTCGTGACTATGCGACTGATTGCCACGTGTTATGCTGGAAGTGCACGAGATGTTCGTGCTGCCCTCGGTGCCATTTTTTTTTGGGGAGGGGGGGGGGGGGGGGTCCTTGCCCACGCTACACGCCCAAACCTAAGTGTTCCTACAATCAAATCTGGTTCCTATTCTAAAATCGGGCATCAACCGACTGCGCGGGCTATTGTTACATGTTACATTGGACACGCCCGAGGTGTTCGTGCCGCCCGAGGTGCTGTTTGGGGGACGTTACTTGTTTTCGCCCCCTCGCGACATATTTTCAAGGCTAAGTCTGCCTATGTTGAAATGGGGATCCTATTTTCAGATCGGGAGTCCCACGACTATGCGGCCAGTTGCTACGTATTATGTTGAACACGGACGAGGTGTTCGTGCTGCCCGCGGTGCCGTTTAGAGGGGTTGGCGGCGTCCTCCCCCTCGCGGCACATTTTCAAGCCTAAGTGTTCCTACTCTAAAATTCAGGTCCTATTCTCAAATCGGCAATCCCGCAGATGCACGACCAAATTGATGTGTTACGTTGGACATGAACTATCAGTTCGTGCTGCCCATGGTGCTGTCTGGGGGATGTTAGTGGTTTTCAGCCCTTCGCGACACGTTTTTAACCCTAAGTGTGCCTATCTTTTGAACCACAGTTTCTTCTAGGAATTATTATTATTGTAGGATTGTTTTTTTACCACACTTTCTTCTTTATTTTCCTATCTTATAGATCGCGGCGGACATGTTCTCCATTTTTTGAATGAGATCCAACCAGAAATATTCCTATCAAATGTTCTGTAACATTCCTCTCTGTGTGCATCACATCAATTACATATCTTATACGATGATCTTTCCAATACGATAAGTAAAAACAATATTGATCACCTGGACCATGGCTTTGCTTAACTAGGGTTGTTCGGATCCTCCCTATATTTATGCTTCAAGTTTGCAAACTGAGGGTGTTTACCTACGTACCTATTCCCCTGAGTTTCAATTATTGTCATCTCCTCGATCTTCAGACCAGAAAGCCGAGCAGGTGGCATCCTGTGCTCACGACTGACAGGCAAAAAGTTAGATTTATCGTTCCTGAAAGGATGACTAGTCGGCAGAAATCTACGATGACCCGTATAACTGATCTTAGCACTATGATATAGCCAATTGGCTTCAATTTTCTCCCCACATATGGGACATCCATAATAACCATGAACATTACAAGTGAACAAGGTACCATAAGAAGGAAGGTCGTGGATCACCCACATCACCATTGCTGTAAATGTGAATTCTTCACCCTTATGAGAGTCAAACGTCGTCACGCCTTTATCCAATAATTCTTTAATTTATTAGATTAATGGTTCTAAGAATATATCAAAGTTAGATTTGGCACGAGACATCACAATCTTTGTCACTGATCTCTGTATGCATTTGTATCCATAACGGGTGAGTTTTTTTTTCTGCCTTCTCAAACAATGTAAGCAAGGTCAGGGCTACATCAGGATTATGTGTGTGAAATATATCCTCTATAGCATCATCCCAACTTTCTGGTATGAAAAATAGAATACGATCAAATAGGTACTCTTGCTAGAGATTAACTCCACGATTTTCAAGGTAGTTAAATTGTTCGATCTTCTTATTTCCATACATGTAAATAGAAAAACCCTCTATACGACTTGCACTAATAAACTAGGTATATGTGCGGTCCAGTTGCAACCTCTCGTAATCTTGTTGCCAGTGATTATCACCGTACCTCATTTTGCTTGAGAAAAATATACGAGGGCGTGAATATGTGTCATAAAAATAAGGGATCTAATTAATTAATAACTATTAATTCTAACATATGAGGTATAGGGTATATTAGTTTGATAAAGGTTTTGATTCATCAATACCCTTCTCCTAACCTAGTGCATGTTGGATCTCATTGATGTGAAATCCTAACAACAACCCGCCGTAAGTGTTAAGACACATTATGTTAGGTTTTATTATTTGAGAGTTTAAAAGTATATGTGTATTATCAATCCAAATAATTCAACATACTATCCAACAACCAATAATTATCCCGTACTCCTTCTATCACATGATAAAACACATTCCCGTAATATAAATATCTCACTAAAGTAAGGTCACTTCTCAGAAACATATACATGAAGATTAGGGTTTAAATAAATACACTAACACATACTTGAAGATTAGGGTTTCAATTTTAAATATACATGAAGATTAGGGACATATACATAAGCAAAAATATATACATGTGTGTGTGTGCTAAAATAAATATGAATGAATATTAGGGACGGAGACAGGAATCCTAATGAGAGGGGTTTGAGTTTGTAATGAACACCGGGGATTAGGGGGTGTAAGGACATAATTCTATAAATGTCCGTCACAATTAATTATGTCATATACCGCTACAAGTCGTCAAAGAAATTCAAGAATTATTCAAGCATCGACGAATCCTAATTACAAGAAGTCAACGTTCAAGCCCAACAAAGGTATTTTTGTAATAATATGTTTGAGTTCCATAAATATATCACATTAAGAGTGTTGGGATATTTTTTATAAAAGCTGGAATATTTTTCAAAAATATTAAAACGATTTCTGAAAAGCTTTTATAAATATTTTTATTAAAAAGATTTTATAAAAGAGTTTTGGTTTTACAAACATTTGGATCACTGGTGATGGATAAAAGGGAAAAAGGAGTTTTAGTCTTTGAAAACTATACATGGCTAAATCTGGCAGCATAAGAGTGAGAAAATGTAATGGCTCATTCGAACGACACGTATGTCATTCAAACGACATGCAATCTCGTGCGAAGCTCGTCCGAGCGACATGTGGATCATTCTAGCGACACTCACTTCATTCGAACGACACTGTTTTGCCAGCCACGTTGCTTTACTTATGACGCAAGCCACCGCCTTAGAATTTTCCTATATAAAGAAGGTTGTTGTGTAGATTTTGTGTGTGGAGAAAAGTTTTACAACTTTGAGAGTTTTATTGGTTTGGTTTATCTTCCCAGAAACAATTCGATAAATACCAATTGACAAAAATATTTTTTTCTCCAACAATTTAAGGGTTCAATGTTTTGTTTTGTTTTCAATTCACAAAAATCCCAATTACTTTTATGTTAATTGCTTTGTGGAACCCAATAACATATTTTTCTTTTGTTCATTCTCTGTGGGGAGAACTCTATAACCGAGGGCTGCGTGCTATTGTGGAGGGAGACTCTATGAAGATTTAAAGACTGCGTGTCTGGACTGCATGTTCGTGTGGTATACCTGCATGTGAACCACTGCAGATTTCTAGCCAACACTTTGAAGGTTTGACGAAGGCACCGTGCGTTACTCTTGTAGCCGATATCAAGGTGTATGTAAGTCAATGATCTTGTAAACTTGTCAAAGTTTTCGAAATAAAAAGGTTTTTTCCTTCGGGAATTTTTCCTAAATTATTGTGTTGCATGCTATATCTAATTTGTTTTGACACGTAGTTGCATGTTTAGGGGCCGAATTAATTTGGTTTAAAATAGACACCAATTAAATAAGGTTAAATTAGAAATTCGCGAATTAATTTAAATCGGTATCACACACCGCATTTATTCGTTTACATGGGGTTTCTTACTTTATAATTTAAAATTCCTTATATATTCAATAATAATGTTAACAGACATCAATTACTAATAATAAAAGAATCAGAATACATTAGTCTAAAATTTTACAACAAAAATTCAACCCTCAAATTTAACCACAAAATTCGAAGCCTAGAATCACCTTAAAATTTGAACTAGCACATGGGTAATTATTTTGAAGAAAAAATTGTGGGTATTATCATATATTCAATAATAATGTTAACACACACACACACTGCACACATAACACATAACACAATAACATAATAACACAATACACACACATACACACACACAGTACACACACACATACATTGATTATACACGCACATATATATACCCATATAAATGAAAAATAAACACATATATACAAATACATAAATACCCAAATACCAAATGTTCGGGTTTGAGAGTTACCTTTGGGATTGAGAGAGAGAGGGGACCCGAAAACTTGAGATTTAAATGGAGGGGAGCCAAAAATTGCTTAGGGTTTAAGATTGAGAGAGAGAGAGAGGGAAATTTCGGGTGAAAATGAAGAAATGTTTTTGGGTTTAATTATAAAGATACTAGTCACGGCTCTAGGTCGTGACCCTACTTGTGACCATATTTTTTTAAACGTCATCAACCGTGACCTGGGCATTGAAATAGTTGTGGTCACGCTCTAAGTCCTTCACCTACACATGAGACCATTGTCATCATTAATGGACACGATCATGGCTTAGGTCCGTATCCACACTTAGAGGGAATTTTGGCGCGAGTTTGACGCCAAGATGGTTACTTCGTGGTCAGGTAAAAGGGTCGTGACCCATATGGTGTGGGTTTAAGGTTGTGACTATCTCCAAGTACTTCCATGACCACACTTGGTCATGGATCTGGTCACGCCTATTTTGGACATGGTCACGGACCAAATCCCTGACCCCCCTTCCGTGATTATTCACAGGATTTTTTGTAAAGTTTGGACGAAGATCTGGTTGTCCATACCACCGGTGATATTCGAATGCTTCTGGTTTCCTTGGTGACCACACATAGGTACACTGGTGATGTGATTAATACGAGATTAGCCAGTTTAGAGGATGATATTCTTCATTTTCCTATTAGTGATGCTTAATCATGAAGAAATCATCAGGATTGTAACTACAAGGAGCAAGGCACATATCATGGAAATAATAAACTAGGAGATAAAGGAGCATTATTACAAGAGGAACAATGCCAGTGTTCATCATGCAGTTGCCAATGACATTTTAGAGGATTACAAGGCCTTCCTCCTCATTTTTCTTGGAAACGAAGATTAAATAACATTATTGAAGGAGTTACTCTAGATTAAGTAATATGATTGGATGATTTTGGTGGTTTGAAAACCTTTATTAGTTTTTCTCTAGTTTTCAGACTTTTAATATTATGGTGACTATTGTTTTGTTTTAGTGACAAGTTTGTGAATAGTTGATGAAATTGTTTAATGGAATACTATCAATTTAGCAAAAAAAAAATTCAAGTCTTGATCATGGAGATGCTTGATTATTTTTTATTACAAGCATGATATTCCTGTACCAATTTACACATTTATATATAAACTTGATTATGGAGATGCTTGAGCTTCCTCATGTGCTGAGCATATAAGATTTTTGAAGGATCCTTTATGGTGTGTAACATCTTTTAGCAATGACCGTCATTGTATGACATAAATTTAGCCACTAATGAACTAAACCCTATAAATTCATTCACAAAATACTGGTAGAAAGGGCTTGATTTCTAGTTTGTATCATAACATGAAATTATGTTATTTTTTGCATACTTCCCATTTGTATCACATCATGAAGTTATCTTGACCATCCAGGGAACAATATTCAAATTGTGAACATTGAGAGACTAAACTTTTTTTAATTTTTTCATCATACTTATATATACAGAGAGAAGCCTTCCATTTTCGATAAACATGATACTCTTTATGCATTGGTGTTATTAGGTGTTTATTGGCATTCCATTTTTCGTAAACGGAATGATAAAGGCATTTAATGTGATGTCATCTTACATGTTAAGGAATGATAATTGGCATTTCACATGCTACCCGCAGATAAATTGATAAATATGATGTAGTACTTCGTTATTTCAACTTTATAGGTTTGAATTGTTGTGTTTAGTTTGCTATCTTAATTCTTAAATTCAGGTGTTAAATTTTTGGGTTATATTATTATTTTAATTTAGTTTGCTATTGATTTTTCTGAATTGATGTATTAATTTGTTTAGAAACATCACGTTTGTCATTATTAGGTATTATGAAGCAACTTAATAGATGTACAAGATCTTGAAGAATTAAAGATTCGCCACCAACAAATGCTACTACAACTAAAAACTGACATAAGATGAAAAATTCAAACTTTTCTTAAGAGTATTACCCCTCATCATAATTTCAGTACCTCAATGACCCATACTGACTAAGTAATAACACATCTTTATTTTATTTCAATATATGTATGTAATGTAGTGTTAGGTAGGATATATGTATTGAGATTTTTCGGCCATAGTTGTTTACAGTGTTGTGACTATTGTTGTAGTTCTTTTTGAGTTAATTTTTATGTTCAAATGTGTTGGTTTTCATGAATACACAAAGGAGACTGTCAATTTTTTTTTTAAAAATATTAATTGTTTTTAAAAACAATTAATATGAAGGTATAAAAATTTGATAATGTTTTTAAAGATTGTCATCTATAGGAACTATTAAAAAATATTTCTTCTTTATTTAAAGTAATTGACACTCAATAAATCTTATTGGAGGTGGAAATCTTTTGTGGACAAGGCAAGTTATTGAAGTCATTTTGTTGGAGGTCGTATGCTTCAAGATCGTGGGTTTGCTTTGCTTACATCATTTTTTGTTAGGAGTAAATGGATTTTTATGTATTTTTTCTAATGAGACGAGTGAAATTGTGTAGAGAGATATAGGTTGGTGGACACGATGTTAGAATTGTTGATTCCGTAGAGAGATTTTACTTATACGAACTCTAATTATAGTTGAATGGGAAATTGTATGTTACATATGTTGAAATGGGATGCCAAAGATGTCATATATGATTTTAAAGAGGTTTTTGTTTATAATTATATAGAATATATTCCAGAATGGATGAAATTCTAATTTTGGTGCCAAAATTATTAAAGACCGCTTTTTCCCGTCTCAAAAAGGTCGCATAAACGATGATCTTTTGAGACGGCTTAGTTACAGTCTCAAAAAACCCTTTTGGGATTGTTGTTGTCGTCTCAAAAACCAGTTTTAAAAGGCGACTTTTTCGCCGTCTCAAAAGACTCCTATAAACGATGAACTTTTGAGATGGCTTATGTTCTGTCTCAAAAACCTCTTTTGGGACAGCTATTGCCAAAGTATTTAAAACGGGGGTCTAATATGACCCCTTGAGCCATCCCAAATGTCGTCCCGAAAGGTATTTGGGATGGCTAGAGTACCTTTTGTGACGGCTAGAGCACCGTCTCTACAAAAAGTTTTTTTTTTGGTAGCGATGAAAGAAGGACAATGTTATAATGATTATGAGTAAATTAGGTGAAGTTTGTGCATCATGGGGATAATTACGGAAAACTTTAAGTAAGGTAATATACTTGGTAATATAGATGATTTTGGAAAAAAGGAGGACGGGTATATATGAGACAAGTTAGTTCTCTATGTAAATGAAGAGAGGTGTTTAGACGCATTTATAGGCGTTAGTGAGACTTATTACAATTTAAAACTATATGAGATGAATATTCACTAAAACTTTAGAAGTGGAATAAAATCCTATAAAACGATAATTATCAAAACTTGAAGGAGAAGTTGAAAAATTGTAATTATCAAAATGCAAAAATATAGCACATAATAAAGTCATATAAATATTATATGTATCATTAGAGATAAAAAAATTTGCAAATGAATGTCATTTTATAATAATTGGTTTACGAATACTTTTGAGATGCGCTCGTGTATGCTAATATAGCATACGATCATGGATCATCCATCCACTATCAATTTATTTTTGGTAGATTCTCTAATATTTAACACAATTTAACACAGTTCATTAAACCATATTACATTAACATTTTCTTTCAACAAGCATCTTCAGCAAATTTGGGAGGAGTGCAGAACATCGACTGAGCATTTTTCAAGACTATATATATATATATATATGGACGGAGCCAGCCTTTGGCTGGGTGGGGCAACTGCCCTAGCCAGAAACTTTGAAAAAAAAATTTAGTAAATTTGTAAAACTAAAAAAAAATAAGGTAGAAAGTAAAATAAAAAAACACCAAAAGTGTGCGTTGTTAAAACCAACTAAAAAAACAAAACTGAGATTTACTCTTATATCAAATCAGTCCTCTTTTGTCCCATTTCTTCCACTTGTGTGACCTCACTTTTGTTCTTCTTCTGAATACCGAAGCTCCAAAGATCAGTGGTGGTGCCGTGTCATCCCTCTTTTCCATTCAAGGTAATCACCAAAACACCCAAATGGGTTTTGCCCATATACTGTTTTGTATCTTAATCTTTAGTTATATGCCAAAAGACTCTGTTATATGCTCTTTTGTATTTTTATGCCCAAATGGGTTATATGTTGTTTTTTCTTTTAGGGTTGATTGCTAATGCTTTTGCCTTATTGTGAATTGATGGATTTAATTATCTTCATATCTTTTTTTTAGTCTCATAATATTGTGGTTATTTATATTATTGAGGAGTTAAAATTAATTGTTGTTTAAAGTTTTGCAATAAGTTTAATTTTACAATATGCCTAATTTTAATTAATATCAAATATGAAAAAATGTTTTAAAAGAACTAATGAAAAAAATTCCGATGATGTGATACGAGAGCTTATTACGTGTGACCTACACAAATTATCAATGAAATTTTTGTAAAAACGGAAAAATAACCCTAATTTTTTTTTCGGGGGCTACCGCCCCCAAACCCCTGTCACTAATTTCTGCCCCACCCAGGATCAATTCCTGGCTCCGCCACTATATATATATATAACAAATTGGGTAAATATATTGTTTGTTCGTTTCAGGGAGCCAATAAATGAGTTGACGCTCTTGCTAAAAAAATTTAAACACAAGTTTCTATATTTTGATGTTCTACACTTTCAAAAGGAGACCTCCTTTTTATCCAAATAAATCTAGTACTTTGTGATCATCTAGCTTAATGTCCTCATGTACTTTCAGAGTAAAGTAGTAATATATCGTTTTTTGTGAAAAAAGATCTACTAAACTAATTGAACTTTTTCTACCCTTTCACTTTTTAAATGTACAGATAATAATGTTATTACTAAGAATTATCCTGGAACCTAAAAATACGTGAGAAAGTTTATAAATATTAATGTCAGTCACAAATTAACTTACAATTTTCTCCACAAATATTAATGCATGTGGGACATACATACCATATGAGGTTTGGTTTTGTGTGTTGTATATATATTCCGTAATTGTTAAATACATACCATGACACTGAAATTATAATTTGAGTTATGTTCTGACATGTAATATATTAACGTCAATACACTCTTAAATACCAACACCGTGATCTTTCTAAAAATATATCAAATTACCCATAACTCTAACCATGTTGTGTTCCAGATAGAAAATTAGTCATGTGCGTTATACATGGGGATGTTTTCGCACAAAAATATCTTTTATGTGTCGCATTGATAACCATTTTTGCATCTAGAATATGCCACCGTTAGGATTTGTGGGTAGTCTGACCCATTTAAAAAGTTTAGACGTTTTAGTACTGAAAATGAATACCGGAGTAATAAAAGTGAAAATGAAAATAAAGTTGGAGAATTCAAAATCTAAATAACTTATAATATAATTGTATTTAACACTGCAATAATATATGTATAAACGTGGGGGGGCCACATGGAAATTTTTAATTAATAATATTTTATAAAACCTTCGGTAGTCGTAATTACTTGCAATATGTAGCTGTAAAAGTAACATTGCATGCATTTACGATCACATATCCCTTACCCTCTTTCTTCTATATAAAGAGAGCCAAGTTGTAACAAGTTCCATACCAAGCCTTAATTCAAACTCTCTATACGAGTAGAGAAGTAAGAAAATTAACAAAGCCACAATGCTGTCAGGTCAGGTTACCCACAACCACTCAAACACCACCCGACAAGTTCTGTTTCCATGGCACAAGCCCTTTAGCTCGGGCGGCGGAGTTCCATTTTCCCTCCCCCACAAGCGCGCGTTGCTCCGCCAAAAATGCAAGTCGTTGGGTGCTCGCATAATAAAAGCGGCAGTGACAGTAGATGATACTATCCTAATAAAAGCGGCGGTGAATGGTATCGCCAGAACATCCACCACCGTTAATGCGGTAGTGACCGTTCAGAAAACCAATGGTGGGATCCTCTCAGATATCGGGTTGACCCGAGGGTTGAAGGATGAGGAGGTTGATAGGTCTATAAGTTCTAGTAAATCACTCTTGTTGGAGCTCGTTGCCGCTGAGCTTGACCCTAGTAAGAACCTAAACTTGTTAACTTTCGATAACATGGCACGAAACTGGTAGGATAAATCGTACACGTGTCGATTATGTGTCCTAAATTTCCAATACCAAGTCGTGTCGTATAACGCTAACTACTATTAAACTTATGACTCATGTCATGTCGTGTATAATAAAACAACGTTAGGTCCACAAATACAATTGTCCCTATGTGATTGGAGAAAAGTTAGGTCCACCTATAACTATTTCAACTTTATCCGCTGAAACAATGATAAAACTGCTTGGGAATTACATTTTCTCGACAATTAAGTTATTAGTGTAGCATTATTATATTTTAAAGGGGTGGTATTTTGTAACGTAAAAGGCACAAACTCATATTTTATCCTGATCGTATTTAAATCAGCCTTGTTTCATGTACTTTCAAAACACAACTAAAAACAGGATCCGGCTCCACTGATATAAGAGAGAGAGAGAGAGAGAGAGAGAGAGAGAGAGAGGCCTTCTCTCCATGGTACCAAAAAAAAAGATTGAGTTAAAGGATTGATTTTTAAAAAATAGTAAAATACATGATTTTGAGTTGAGTAAAAATATATACACATCCATGGACACTCCTCAACTTAAAAACTAACATTTATTAATGAATTTTTTAAAAATAACTCCGTCATCTCATTCCGTTTCTTTGGTATGTTGGAGAGAAAACTCATATATATATATATATATAGTCCTGTTCTTGTACGGATCAGTCCGCATTTTAAGAGTGCGGACTTGACATGTGTCACCTGACGGTGAGCCCAAAAAAAAAGAGAGTGTGCCTATAATTTAGACGATAATTTATAGGGGCAACTTTAGGTGACACATATCCGGTCCGCATTCTTAAAATGCAGACTAGTCCGCACAAGAGCATTATTATATATATATATATATATATATATATATATATATATGAAGGATGAGGATTTCTTTGTCTTGAGTATCTCTAGTTACTCCTATTTTGTGGGCTGCAAATTACAATACAACAAAATGGTATTGTGACAATCACATTCTAGTTTTGGCACCCCTAAAGAGATAACATGGTGGTGAAAAAGATTTCGTATCTCTTTCATTTTTACAACTCTATGATTTTTTTTCTTTTGAAATACTAACATTCATTGATAATATCTAACATCTTTTTCATTTGGCATTTCTAAAGAGACTGGACAGGAGAAGCCAACAGTCAATGCTACTGCCTACTTGGATAGCGAAGATGATAACGTGATCAAGTACGACGCACAATTTTCAGTACCTGAAGGTTTTGGAGAGATTGGTGCAGTTATTGTAGAGAATGATAACCCAAAGGAGATGTACCTCAATACCATAGCCCTTGATGGCAGGCCCAGTGGCACCATTAATATCACATGTAATTCATGGGTTCATAAAAAGTCTGATAATCCCGAGAACAGAGTTTTTTTCACTAACAAGGTCAGCCATTCAAACTCTCTCTAAATACATACAGGGTTAATACTAAATAAGCGTATGAGTTGTTAGGTTAACTGGGGTTAAATTCTCAATAATTAATTTTGCAAAAATATAGATTGGTGAGTAAATGTAAGGGATTATAATCTTATATCTATAAAAGCAATGATATTCCTACATTACTTTTAATACTTTTTCTTAGCACACGCTTTAAATGTTTAAAAGATTGATAAAAAATATCTACAATCAAACTAAATAACAAGATTTTTGTGGTTCCAGTCATATCTACCATCCCAAACACCAAGTGGGGTGAAGAAGCTAAGAGAGAAAGAGCTCATAGTTCTTCGAGGTGATGGAGAAGGAGAGCGTAAGAAATTTGAAAGGATTTACGATTACGATGTGTATAATGACCTTGGTGACCCTGATAAAAGTGTTGACTTAAAGCGACCAGTACTAGGTGGGAAAGAGTACCCATATCCAAGACGTTGTAGAACAGGTCGCCCAAAGACCAAGACAGGTACGAATAAAAATCTTCTACCCCCCGCGCCACTCCTGCTCAATAAGCCAAAATCAAAGGAAAACCCAAACATAAGAAATGTTATCTTCAATATATTATGTTGCTGCTGCCTAAAAAAAAAACGAGGATTGCTTTAAAAAAAAAAAAAACAGCTTTAACAAAAACAGAAAAAAATTAATGAATATTTTTTTTTAGCACAATAAATTTTTTAAACTTGCTTAACACACAAAAAAGATTAAAAAATAGTTTTAATAATTAATAGTTTTACAAAAAAAATAGTTTTATCGAAAAAAACATAAAAAACCGTTTCTATCAAAATAAAAAAAAGTTTTAATAATTGTTAGTGCCGCTGACGCGGAGTCGCATCCATTAAATGATGCGGATCCGTACCAACGACAATAACCAATCGCTGACCATTTTTTGTAATATGTTGGTCCGCGTCAGCCGTATGTATAGGTGGTCGGACTGCCTATACTTTTTTATTTGAATCATGAATATGTTTTTAAAAAAATAAAAGATTCATAATCGCATTGTGTAATTGTTTAATTGATTTGTATTAAATAAAAAAAATGATTTCGTGTCTTGTTTTGTTGTATTCTAACACATATAATATTAATATGGTGTGACTATTCCTACACCCTAAAATGCCTCCCCCGCACCCTTTTAACAAATTCAATATATAAGGACCAAAACAACCTCTCCTCTTTTATTAAAACATAACAACATTTTAAGTATTTAACTATAATAAAATTTTAAGACATAAATAAATAGTTTTAAGAATTGTTTTTAATGAACAAAAAATAGTTTTTAAAAATAATCACAAAATAACTGATAATGACAAAAAACAGGTTTTTAATGAACAAAAAATAGTTTTTAACAAAATAAAAACAGTTTAAATGATTTTTTTTAACAAAATAAAAATTGTTTTTTAAATAAAATAAAAACTGTTTTTAACAAATTGTAATAAAAACTGTTTTTAACAAAACAAAAATGGTTTATAACGACAACAAAAAAACAGTTTAAAAAATTCTAGCAAAATAAAACTGATTTTTTTTGTCATAAACAGTTTTCATTTTGTTTAAAAAAAAGTTTATATTACAAATTAGTCAGTTTATTTTATTTAAAAAACAGTTTAAAAAAACAGTTTTTATTTAAATATAAAAAAACCTGTTTTTATTTTGTTAAAAAAAAAGAAACACTTTAACTATTTTTTTAGACTTTATTACAAATTAGTCAGTTCATTATACTTTTATATATTTTCCATTGCTAAATATGAAAAGTTCTCTACAAAAAGTTTTTAGTATTAATACTGTTTTTTACTTTATTATTTTTTTTTTTGAAAAATTATTTTTATTCTTCTAAAAATGATTTTTTGTTTAAAACTCTTTTTTTTCACTGAAGTGTTTTTATTTTTCTAAAAACTGTTTTTTTCATATTTTTATTCTTTATAAACTGAGTTTCTTTAAAGATATTGTTTGTTATAAATTGGTTTTATTTGTTAATTTTTTTTTTGGTAGTAAATGTTTTTTTTTAATTTTTTATGTAGTTTTTATTTTGTTAAAATAAAGTGTGTTCATTAAAACGGTTTTTTATTTTGTTAAAAACTATTTATTTTTAAAAAACTATTTTTGTTCATTATAAAGCTGTTTTTTTTTGTGATCACCAGTTTTTTGTCATTATTTTTAAAGACTATTTTTTTTCATTAAAAACTATTCTTATAAACTATTTTTTTATGTTTTAAAATTTTATTATTTTTAAATACTTAAAATGATGTTATGCTTTAATGAAAGAGGAGAGGGTATTTTGGTCCTTATATATTGAATTTGTTAAAATGGTATGGGAGAGGCATTTTAGGATGTGGGGATAGCCACACCCTTTTAATATACATTTGCTTACATATATTTATATATAGCTTGTATTTATGTTTTTAATGGATCAAATACCAAAACGTCCATCAAATATTTTTTAATACACCTTTAGTTTAAGCCTTTTATTTTGTACCAAAAAAATTCTTATTATCTTACTTTTAAAGGTCTGCGCCAGCGGTAAGAAGGACTTTTTGGAGAAAAATAAAAAAGCTTTAACTAAACGTGTATTAAAAAATATTTGAAGGAATACTTTTTTTAATTTTAATTTGAAAGTTTTATTTTGTAAAAAAAAAAAAAAAGGAATTATAGGGTGAGCTGACATGTGAATAGAGGTAATGGTTATTTTATGGCTTGTGTGGGTGGCTGCCAACTCAGATGGCATGTCAGCCGGTTGATAAAAGCGGTTGCTTTACCCGGTACCAAAAGCATTTCTCCTATACGAATTGTTGTACTCAGATTACGCAAATTGACGAATATATAGCCTAGATGCTAAGTAAGTATACCTCGGAATTTTTACTGTTGAAACTAATAGTAGAGTTGAATTTAAACTACAATTGACTCGTAACAATCACTAAAAATATCAAATAAAAAGTAATTACTTGACAATTTATTCATTCCACCACCATCCATTTAGACCTCCATCTTTCCCGTTGCGGAATCTCCGAGTTTCCAATCACCAATGTTCCGACCGACGGGTTGTAATTTTTTTAACAATAAATTAAATTAATGATGTCAATATTACTAAGAAATATATTATATAATTTTAATGTTTATCAGTGCACAATATTCTGTTAACGTGAACTTATTTAATGCATCATATGCAATTATATCATTTTTTAAACAATTAAGGTACCCTTAAACAACATTGATAACAAATTTAAAGTTTTTTACTTTACGCCATCAGATAATGTTGTGTTTATAGATACCACTTAGGTCTTGAACAATTAGACTTACCTCCGGTATGCATATGGTACAAGCGAAATGAAACCCATGTGAGGGTTAAGTCGGATTTTTTGGAAAGCGGAGGTTGCGAGGTGAAAAATAAAAAGATTTAAAAATAGGATTGTTTTTGGTATTGGAGCCGCTAATATTGTCTTCAAAAAGGGTGATCTTATACCCAAATCGATAAAAAAAAAATAGTGCCAACTTGAAGAAGGGTGAAATCCCAACTAGTACACCTCACACTTTGCTAACAACCCTAATAACTAAAACAAATTAGGGACTCTTAACTTTATCAAGCCCATAATATGTACTTCAAGTAAAAAGTTCAATATTTAACTTTTGTTAAAAAAGTTACTTTCGTTAAATGGTGTGTTCGATTGACATGAATTTATTTTATGGAAAATAGTTGTTTTGACTAATGTTTTGTCTTTGTAGTATCTTGATTGTGAATATTTTATATAAGAATCAGTCATTCACATAACAAGTGCTCCATCTAAAATCTCATTTTTAGTGAAAAATATTTTTTATCCACCCACCAAATAATTGATTTTCATGAAAAATAGAAAACTTAAGACAAAATTATTGTATTTTTCATATTTTCATCCAAATGAATTATTTTCAACGCATTTTCTTTGTTTGCAATCAAACGTACCTGAATGATTTCTTATGATCATATAGTTATAAAATTGCGCCAACTAGGATACGATCCGTTTACACTTATTTACAATTTTTGTTAGAATTTGTGAATACATAAAATACTTTTCATCACAATAGTAGCTATCGGGATTAGCGAATTCACATTAATTTTTTCAGTTGAATGAAAAGTTAAATCTTGAAGATCATTTCCACTTATTTGGAGTAATTTTCTTATCGTGTGATGCAGATCCATCGTCGGAGTCAAAACCTAGCCTTTTACGTGTAGATTATGTCCCTAGAGATGAAACATTCTCAGAGGTGAAAGGGAAAACATTTGCATTGGACGCACTATTAAATATTGTGTTACCATCGCTTGAGACTATAATGCTTGACCCGGAACAAGGGTTTGATTATTTCACAAAAATAGACCAACTCTTTAACGAGGGAGTGGAGCTTAAAATGAATGTCTCAACCGCTCTTGAGGGTCTCCTCCCTAGACTTATCAAATATATCAGGGAAATTGCAAAGCATTTTTTGCGTTTTGAAGAACCTCAATTGATGGCTAGTATGTTTTCTCTCTCTCTCTCTCTCTCTCTCTCTCTCTCTCAAAAATAGTGACTGAAATATCAAATATGTTTATTTCATGTTTGAATTCACTTGTAAGAGCAACCCTTATGGGTATGCTAAAAGAGCAAAAATGCAATTTTTGTGTATGTTATGGGTACCGTATATATTCATATATAGCATTTGACAGTGTAAAATTTAACAAATATAGAATTGCACTAGTTGGTTTTAAATGGGGCCCACCTAAAATGGAACATCATGTTCCGCGAAAGAAAAAAAAAAAGTCCTAAAACGGAACATCATGTTCCGCTTAGGCTTTTCCCAACTTTTGCTAAACTCCACTTTCAACCCCTAAATGTTTAGTTCCTAAAAACAGCACTGATTTTTTGCCAATAAATATATTATTTTTAATACTTGGCTAAAAAAATCATGTCTATATAATAATAAATTTACTGGCTATATTAAAATATATAGAAAAATTTCAAAGTCACTTCTCATTAAAAATAATACTAACTACATACATGAAAATTGCACTGATTTTTGGCCAATAAATATATTATTTATAATACTTGGCTAAAAAACTCAAGTCTATATAATAATAATTATTCTGGCTTTTTTTCTTTCTAAATAATGATTTTTTATAACTAATAACTAAATATAAAATTAACATTACTAAATACCTATTAAATACCTCAATAACATTAACAGAAAATAAAAGAATATAGATATTTTATAACTAATATATTAATAAAACTTTAATAGAACATAGATTTTTTTATAACTAATGGATGAGGTTCTAGTGTGAAAAAAATATTTACAGTGTGGGGGAGATAAATAGGCTCAAAAACATTAAATTGGTGATTGAATAGTTGGTAAGGTAGTTGGGATATTAAATTTTGGGGGCTAAACATAATAAGATAACAATTTTGGGGGAGGAAAAATAAATTTTGAACAACCCTTAAGCGGAACATGATGTTCCGCCCAAGGGAGTCCTTGCCAAGTCCAAACGCCGTCGTTTTATATGCATATAGGGTATATTTGGTAAAATGCTGTTTTACCCACAGCAGTTTCGTGGTATGCACCAGTGTATATTTGGACTAGTTTTTATCAAATACACCCTATGCACAAGGGATGCTCTAAATGATTAAATTTTTGTAAAGTTTGATGTGAAAGATTCAGAGACACTTTACCTCTTCCCATTATGAACATAGAGCTATAGCCTTTTAGTATTACGTTTTCAAGAAAGAACATAAAAAGGAAAGAAAACTATTTGGTAGTTTTGAAGCCTACGTGCTTGTCATGTCTGCTTAAGAATTAAAAACAAATCACTGGTAGGTGTAGTCATGTTATAGTATGTCCGTGCATTGTAGGCTTATCCCATTGCCATTTTATTTGATTTGTAGCACTTAGATGTCTTCACTACATTACCCGCATCTATGTTTATCCTAGATGATTAGTGAAATTTATAGTAAAATTATATCTACTTACAATGTTATTGGTACTTACGATAATATTTGTATTTCCAATAAATTATCCATGTCTTAAGCTATCTCAAAGTCATGACTATTTTGCTTGATGCTTTTGGTGGGGAACATAGATAAAAATAAAATATTTTTTACCAAATTTGGAAATGTGGGAGCAAAATGCTTTCAGATTTGCCTGTCTATAAGTGTTAAAGAAACTCTCGCGCTTCATTTAGATTGTCACGTAAGAGGTTTTTACCACTCTTTCTCTATTTAATATATATTTATTTTTCTCTCTTCAAGAGCGAGTTGAAATGCAAATGCCAATGAACAATTTTGATTATATATTCATTCATTTTCTTAATTCTCTTTAGTTCCACGATGGTCTTATACACTACTTTATTGGTACAAATTTGACCTACGATTTATAGAGCCCGACCCCACATGATATATCCCCCTAGTATTAAACCTATGGTTCACAGAGCCCGACCCCACATGATGTGAACAATGTAACTCAGAAGCGACCGAGGGGGGTGAGAATCGATCCTTCAACCTATGGCCATTTAGGACCCCCTACCACTTGCTGCGTGCAATCCCTTGGGGTTTGTCTCATATGCTTTTAGAACATCGGATATTAGTATTAAATGTAGAACCCAATAGGAAAGATAAAGAGTGTGAGAGGTTGGCCCAGCGTGGCACAGTCCTGGTACATGGTCAGATTAGGTTGAGTCTCTAGTATCATTTAGCTCCCACGTAAACACATATACGGGCACGCACCCCTGCGCACGCGCGCACACACACACACATATGTGTGTGGGCGCGCAAAAGTATCTTACAACTTCCATGTTTGGACAAATAACGAATTGCATATTGTATTTATTAATAATTCATTTAACGGTCAAGTTTATTGTAAGTAACCTTCTTAAGGAATTTATAAAGGTGTTTTTTAGTGACTGTGGTATGTACAACAAAAATGCATATTTTGGTGCATTAGATATAGTTTAGGGTTATTCCCATTTGAAAAATAGACAAGTGTTGGTTGGAAAATCAATATAGTTCTGGATCTTTCCCTTTATTCATTCATAATTCACACATACACGTGTGTGATTGTGTGTTAGTGTATTGATTTATCTAAGTATAGATATATGATACCTTCTGATTTTATATTTGCAGGAGATAAATTTGCTTGGTTTAGAGACGAGGAATTTTGTCGACAAACACTTGCTGGTATCAACCCATATAGTATACAGTTGGTCAAGGTATGTTCTACAACAATATTTTGGTACATAGATTTCAATATTTTCATAGGCTTAAAATATTGCAATTGTTGCTCTGAATCCTTTTTATCCATTGAGGAATGAGATTACTATTTCGGTGTGGCTTAAGGAGGCAACTGAAGCCCCCACAACAGGTTTTCCAAAATTTAAACGTCACTTTAGTCCAAATCCATAACTTGATTCAAATTTCTAACTACTGAATTTTTTCACTTGATAACATTTCATCAAAAAAATATTAAAAATTTCAACAAATTTGTATCATTTGTGGAGTGTTTTGGAGAGCATTTAACAATAATGCTGAACTTGCTTTTATATATAGATAGATATATTACCCAAATAAACAAAATTGCATCACGTGACATTAATCAGCATATGATTTCAATTAATATTGTGTAAAACTTAAGCTACTTCAATTTTTTTTGTCCAATATCTCCCCAAACCCTGTCCTAAATTGTAATAAATCTGTTAATTTCTTGACTAAAATGGATAAAACATGAGAAACTTTTAATCTTAATAACTAGAAGGGGATTTTTGATTCTCACTTTTATACAGATGAACAAAGTGAAACTGGATTATAATTTTGAAGGCCCTATTTAAGCTTTTGGCTATAATCCCTCAAATATGAAGGGTTAGTAGAAAGACAACGGTAGCTTCATGCTACAAACACTGTAATATATGTGCAGGAATGGCCGTTGAAAAGTAAACTGGACCCTAAAATATATGGACCACCTGAATCAGCAATCACCAAACAAATGGTTGAGGAAGAGATGAAAGAAAACCTGACCCTTGAGCAGGTAAAGAACAAACCATTACAATATCATTCCATCGCATATAAAATCATTTATATATATTATGTTGATTTGCTTAAAAAAAATATCTTACATTAATGATGCAGGCCTTAGAACAAAAAAGACTATTTATGTTAGACTATAATGACCTGTTGTTGCCTTACGTGAACAAAGTTAGAGTGTTAAAAGGAAGAACTCTGTATGGGTCTAGGGCATTAATGTTCTTAACCCAAGATGGATTGTTGCAACCATTAGCCATTGAATTAACTCGACCACCTATCGATGGGAAGCCTCAGTGGAAGGAAGTTTTTAGGCCCTGTTTGGATGGCACTAATGCTTGGCTTTGGAAGTTGGCTAAGGCTCACGTCCTTGCTCATGACTCTTGTCATCACGAACTAGTCAGCCACTGGTAGGTCTCCTAGACTCTCTCTCTCTCACACACACACACACCACCCACAACAAATTCAATGCGACAATAATGAACAAGTGTGGATCTTGGCCGTTAATTGAGCAAATCATTAAAAAATGTAATTTTCAAATACCGATTATTAATTTGTGACAAAGTGACTAATTTTCGAAACTTTCTCGCGTTTAGTATACATTTTCCTCACAAATCCATGAAATTAATAATCATTTTTTACAAACTAACAAGATAGTCTAGGAAAAATGATTTAGATATGTGACAAACATGGCTTTGATTTTCGAGTTACTTGTTTACTCTACAGGTTAAGGACTCATTGTGCCACCGAACCTTATATAATTGCGAGCAATCGGCAACTTAGTGCAATGCACCCAGTTTATAGACTACTACACCCTTATTTTCGATACACAATGGAGATCAATGGTTTGGCTCGATTAGCCCTCATATCTGCAGATGGTGGAATTGAGAGTACTTTTTCACCGGGCAGGTATTCTATGGAGATAAGCTCTGTTGCTTACGACTTGCAGTGGCGTTTTGACCGCGAGGCATTGCCAGCAGACCTCATTAGCAGGTAATTTACCTAATTAACCAACATTAGAATATTAAATCTATACAATTTAATAACACATCTCACTATATTTTGACAATACACTTTCGTTGCAATGCCCCTTCACCACTTTCAAAATATTATATCTCAAATTGTCCTATTAATTTATTTTTTAAAGTATTACATTTTAATTAAAATGTGGTTCACAATGGTATCATTGTTATTTCAAAATTAAATTGTAATATCTAATCATTTACTTGATATTTAACCTCTTGATCGTTAGTTAACAATATTTCTATTTGCTATATCATCCCATCTTAAGAGACAAATTTTATTTAAATAATCTTTCTTCTTCGATTGCTAGTTTAATTGAAGCTAGTGTTTTATCCAAAGTTTGAGTCTTGATATGCCAGAATTGGGTTAGTATTAACGAGTATTTGATAAAAATCAGGAAAATTTCTTTGTATTTCACAAAACATATGAATTTTGTTGTAAGAGAATCTCGTCTTCCTAATTTTTCTTACTATATGGATGTATAACAAGACACTGTGAAACTTATACATAAAATGATATCATTTACGCATTGTTTACAAAAGGAATTTTCAAAAATGCAAATGTTAGTACTTTATCTTCTATATTATGTGGAATAAATTGACAAATTCAAAATAGTATTGAGGGAGTATTTCAATTTTATTATATATGGATACTAATAGACCATTACTTCCCAATGTCTAGGAAACGCACCATATGATGTCTTTCCTTCTTATTTATATTCTATATTATATCTCTAATACCATAATATTAGAGGTGTTAATGATAATTAATGCTCCCTACCTAGTTACGTTTCCTTTCTCCTAAAATTAATACTCCCTTTCGCCTAAATGAATTAATCAAAAAATATCTTTGAAACCAAAAAAAAAAAGAATAAATCAAAATGTCTCTTGAAAACTAGAAAGATGATCTATTCTAGATTCCATTAATTAATCTCTCGATCCAACACAATCTAGATTCAATTAATCAATTTTCATCATTTTCCACTCAAATCACATTACACTATGCTACTACTACTACTACTACTACTACTACTACTACTACTACTACATCTATATAACTTTTTATTTCTAGAAAAAAAGTTAAAAAAAGTTTTCAAAATTTAAAAATTATTTTTATATAAATAAAAAAGGTTTTTGGTTATAAAAATATTTTTTATCGTTGTATTTATAGCAAATCTTTAAGCTTTTATTTATAAATGACATAAAGTTTTTTAAACTAAAGATAAATACAAATATGTATACTTTTTTTTTATATAAAATATGTAAATTTTTTTTGAAGTTTTAATTTATAAAGAATAGTTTTTAAGTTAAAAAAGTTTTCAAAATTTTCAAATTGTTTTCAATGTAAATAAAAAAGTTTTTGGTTATAAAAATATTTTTAACATTCTATTGTTTATAGAAAAAACATTAAGTTCGTATTTATAAATGACATAATATTTTTTAAACTAGAAACATATAAAAATACGTATAATTTTTTTATAAATAAAATACGTACAGTTGTTTTGAAGTTTTTATTTATAAAAAATAATTTTTATATAATAAAAATATTTAAAAATAATAGACAAGTTTTATTTTTCAAAAAATTAATATTTTATAATGATTTTAAACTAAAATATTATATATATATATATAGGGAGAGGTTCACAAGTGGACCAAAAGAATGGACTTTTTAATGAACCTTAACAAAAAACACATAATAACACATTAATTTTAATTCATATAGTGTAATTGGTCCGCGCCAGCGGCACCCGAGACCACACCTTCACCCCACTAAACCCCCACCGCCCCCCCACCCCCCCACCCACCACCATCACCATAGCAGCCCTTCTGGCAACGCTTATGACAGCAGGGTTGCCATGGGGGTGGGGGTGGGGGGTGGGGTGCGGTGGGTGGGGGATCGATCGACATGCGTATTTGGTGCCGCTGGCGAGGACCAATTACACAATAGGAATTAAAATTAATGTGTTATTATGTGTTTTTTGTTGAACTCCATTAAAAAGTCCATTATTTTGATCCACTTATTCTCATAATATTCCTGATGAGTGATATTTGTGTTTGAAATTTATTTCTTCTTACATTTCCCCGCAATTCATGATAGCATTGGGAATAGTCTAATAATTGAAGAATTCACTTTTTTAATTTTAAGAGGAATGGCTGTGGAAGACCCAACAGCTCCACATGGCATCAAGCTAGCCATTGAAGACTATCCTTTCGCAAATGATGGTCTAATTCTATGGGACGCGATCAAGCAATGGGTTACAGATTATGTCAATTACTACTACCCCACTGCAAACTTGGTTGAATCTGACACAGAGCTCCAATCATGGTGGACTGAGATACGAACCGTTGGCCACGGTGATAAAAAAGACGAACCATGGTGGCCCGAGCTTAATACCCCAGATGACCTCATTGGGATCCTCACTACTATCATATGGGTCACCGCTGGTCAACACTCTGCTGTGAACTTCGGCCAATATGATTTCGCGGGATATTTCCCAAACCGACCCACCATTGCGAGAACCAACATGCCATGCGAAGACCCATCAGATAAAGAGTGGGATGACTTCATTAACAGTCCAGAGGATGCAATTTTATCGTGTTTTCCGTCACAAATCCAAGCGATTAAAGTGATGGGTATTTTAGATGTGTTGTCCACTCACTCTTCGGACGAGGAGTATATTGGTGGGGGAAAAGATGGTACGGGGATAGAGCCGTCATGGGGAGAAAATCAACACATAAAGTTAGCATTTGATATATTTCATGGGAGGATAAAGTTGCTTGAGGCGATTATAAATGCAAGAAATGCAGATAGCAATTTGAAGAACCGAACCGGAGCTGGAGTTGTGTCGTATCAACTTTTGAAACCGTATTCGGAACCTGGGGTTACGGCGATGGGAGTTCCCAATAGCATTTCCATTTGATAGTACTAAGATGTTACGTGTCTACAACTCTTGGTGCTTAGTGTCTACTGTTAAGAGTCTTAGTTGCTGAATAAGTCAAGCTAGAGCTAGTAATAAGGGAAGACCTATTCTTCACCTATTTTGCTGGGATTTAGTTTTTGTAACTTCTTTTCTGCAGAACGTTGGATGTTATTGTAATCAAGTGGCTATATAAGCCAAGTACGGTCATGAATAAAAGGCTATCTGTTATCTTCAAACTTCTTCCACTCTTGTGTTAGTTGGGAGCTCAAAGTTTTTTCAATTAACGTTTAACTCATTCTCAATTCATACTTTTCCATTTAGTTCATCACAGGGAAAAAGGGAAACAACCAGTACATCCCACAGTGGTATCAGAGCATAGGGATGGATTCACTAGTGGAGAAGCTGGAGAATGATGTAAACTCTCTCATTCAAAAAAAAAAAAAAACTCTCACTCCCGGTCAACAACAAATTCTGAATAATCTGACTGAACTTTGAACAAACACACCAGCAACAAATCTTCAATAAGATCACGAAGGAGAAAATTCAATGGCCCCGCTCCACAATCCCGGTACGCGACATGGAAACATTCTTGGGACACATTAGAATGGATCATTTCACGTAGCAAAGTTCGTTAAACTCAATTTTCCTTGATTCAATGGCGAAGAGGATAATGTATATACATTTAATAACTAGGTTGATCAAGACTATTTATTAAAATTACACATATTTCCTAAACAAATGAATATCGTCCTTAGTATGTAAAAAGAACCAATGATAAATGATAAATCACGTTAAAAATCGACATAGGAAATCCTCAAATACTAATATATAACGGATACGAGTTAATTACAACACCAATTACAAAATAACAATATATACAACTCTCTCAAATCCATACTATCGCCATAATCGAGTACAGTTAATATGAGCAAAAGAAACTTCACATCTCTCAACACGAAGTAAATACAAAGTAAGTGTAACTCCTACATATTCAAAGCTTCATGTTGATTGGAGAGGAAAATTATGTTCTTGGGTAAGAAAACTACATCGCGTACTCTCAACCACCTAAAGCGACGCGATGGGTGAGGCTCATCATAATAAGATAATAGACTAGCACTCAAGTTGTAAAACTATCAATCATGAGTATAAATAATAAAACCTACCGTTATTAGGTTAACTAACATAGGAATCTTCATAATTAAACATATATTGTTATTGAAGTCTATATACTTAAGCACATACAGGTACAACTCCCGACTGGTCTATATTGAGTATAATAAACTCGTGGCTCGGAGTCAAGCCCCACCACAATACTTGTGAATTCAAATTAGGCCCATAATATTTAGCCTAAAAAGTATCCAAATGGTACTTTCATCCGTTCACCATTACCCTTATCCCTTATGCATAAGGTCAATAAAATGTGTACTAAAAGTGTCACAACATTTGTGTTATATATTTATAATAACCAGATGTTAGAACTCCCACAATTTCCCATATCCGATGCGTTAATTAAGTAAAAGTGTATATATGAAATTTCCATACCGTCTCTTAACATTAAAGTAAAACTACGCAACTTTAGTGGGACCATGCGAATGATACCAAATATCCGTCGTGCGCATAGAGGCGTTCACACAGATACTAAATAAGGTTGTGCGCACGGCATACGAAACTTAACTTCCCCGGATCGATTCTGTAGTCCACCTGTTACAACCCAGAACTGGAAAAAAATATTTCTCTACTGAAAAAGAAATCCCAATCCATAATAGTCCCCAAATATGGCCTTAATTGATTTTAAGGGTCCATTTTTACTAAAAACTATTATCTTATCATAGGTATTTCGAGGATTAGGACACACAATTTCAATCTTAGAATTTGGGAGGGAGATAATCAAGAACATTCAAAGATAGTTTACCATATAATTTATGTATATAAGTCATGCTAATGAAAAAATATAATTCTCTTAACACAATTCAATTAGTCAAAACCGATTTCAATAGGAAAGAAATTAACATAAAATTTAATAGCTCAATCCAATTCAACTCGTTCAGCCCAATTTGAATAGAACATACAATTTCCTAATTCAATTCAAATAAACTACTTAACTAAAACATATTCTTTCAAGAATCAAATTTATTCATTTATTTAACAAAAAACTCAATATTTTCAATACATGAGATAAACCCTAATTATCTCTACATTTTTTTTTTATAATTCATGAAAATATTATTTAGGTAGAAATAATTATTTACACTCCAGAGAGAAAATAGTAGAATTATCTTGTCGTGTATAAAGAATATAAAGCCCAATTTATGTAGATAAATCCCCAAATGTGTAAAATGAGACTTCATTAAACAATAATTGAACTATTCTTTAACAATATCCCCAAAAGTGTTGTGAAGTGAAAATATGATTTGGTTTGAAGTTTTGGTGGATTTTGTTGTGAGTTTGTGAGTTTAGAATAGGAATTATAGTTTCATTATGGATTCCTAATGTTTTTATACTAATTCCTCATAATTACGCCTTTCCTATTATGCCCGTAACCCTAGCTTTCTCCCCAAGTATGCAATAGTTACCATTGTATCCATGTTCTTAAGTAGAATTCTTTCTCTTGTTTAATTTTTATTTTACTACAATTCTAAATTATTATTTACTTTAATAAATTCCAAATCACAATTAAACCCCATATAATTGTTCCAACTTCATAGTTTATTATAAAACTTTAATTCTCACTCAAATAATAATAAAATTTAAGATTTCACTTAAAATAATTATTTCAAATTTACAGATTTCCAAAAGTAATTAATTATCTAATTAATTAAAAATCCTTTAAATTACAAGAAAATCTTTTAAAATTATGGGGTATTATAATATTATCCCATAACAAAAGGAATTTCGTTCATGAAATTCATAATAAATCTCTTACTTCAGTCAATTTATATTTCTCAATAATTTATTTTACCTAATGTAGAGTGATTCAAAACCATCTCATCATATAAAATGAGTCAAA
This sequence comes from Sambucus nigra, assembly GCA_949130495.1. Taxonomy (NCBI): domain Eukaryota; kingdom Viridiplantae; phylum Streptophyta; class Magnoliopsida; order Dipsacales; family Adoxaceae; genus Sambucus; species Sambucus nigra. Next base: position 66,298,328 of record OX422217.1, on the reverse strand, counting down.
ACTCCCTCCTTATATAAAAAATAAGTCCAAAAGTATCTCCTCATATAAAATGAGTCAAACTATATCTTCGTATAAAATGAGTCAATAACAATATCCTCATATAAAATGAGTCAAACTATATCGTCATAGAGAATGAGTCAAAATAATATCTTCATATAAGAATGAGTCAAAATTATCTTCTCATATAAAATGAGTCAAAATAATCTCCTCAGATAAGAATGAGTTAAAAACCATCTCCTCATATAAAATGAGTCAAAATATTCACCTTTTCGTTCACACCAATATCAATTACGAACAATATCCCAACCCAAATCCCCTTGTAAACCAAGGTATGATAAAAATCACTACAGGTGAACAGTTATTCTTAAATTATAAAATTACTGCAAGTGCACGTGCAATTGTAATATAGCGAGTGTAAGTATGAGTCGACCCCCTAAAGATTTGATCAATTCGTATAAATTATTCGCTGTCCAACTAGACAATATTGGTGTGAATATATCATTACGTTCTAAATTAAAACATGAGACGAAAGAATAGTATGACCATGAAATATATAAAATATAGGAGAAAACTAGGACGTTGGATCCGTTTGTAACTTTTATTTAACATCACATATTAATTAAATTTTTTATTCCCTAACTTATAGCTCAAAATGCACCCACTCCCGTAACTTACATTTGGAAAATATAACAATAAAGAAATATTTCAACATCTTTTAATTTAGACGTATTAAATCCATATTTCCTTAAAGTTATCAATTTTATGTTTTGACGTTTGTATTTAAGCATGAGATATCAAACAATTAAATGTAAATATAACTCATAAAAAAATACACACTTAAATTCTTAAAATATGAATTATAAAATAATTTCGAAGGTTTAAAACACACTCTCGTGTCGTTTTAAGTGAATATCAAAATTTTATGTTAATCAACACATGTCGAAAATTAATATGGAATTAAACTAACGCGCGATGTTAATTAATCGTGATAAACTTCACCTAGTCCTAGTAATAAAACTACTCTAACAACATAATTGAAACAAAGTATTGCAAGATGAAATAATAATATTCATTAATAAAATTCAACTTACAAAATTTTGAGTCCAAAACTTGAGTACCAATACACAAAGACCCTCCCAAACTTTCACACAAATTATCTCACAAATACTCAAAAATAAAATATAAGGTATAATATTTTTGGTGCTCTAAAATTATAACTTTCTAAAATTTTTCTCTGCCCTCACTAAGAATTCTATTGTGTCCCAAAACTTCTTCTCCCTTTTCCCCTTGGGTTCTCTCCTATATTTAATGAGGACCCCCACCCCCTCAATAATGACACTCTCTTAGAATATATTTTGTTGACAAAAATTTAATTCATTTTTTCCCTTCGACTTTTCTGCTTCTCTGTCTACGCCGAATGTGTATGAGACAAGAGAAGTTAGGGGCAACATATTTTGGGTTCCCTTTAGAGACATACACACACACACACACACACACACACACACACACACACACATATATATATATATATATATATATATATAGAGAGAGAGAGAGAGAGAGAGAGAGAGGGCTTCTCTTAAACGGACGTCCGTTTTTGGAATTAAAAACGAACCAAAATGGTCTGATTTTTAAAAAATAGCAAAATGAATTTTTTTGAGTTGATTTTTTTTCTGAGATATATAGACATACATGGGTACCCCTACAAAAAAATCAGATCAAAATGATTTTTTTTGCTATTTTAAAAAAATCTTTCAAAATCTGTCAGATTTTGCTGACGCAAGCCCAAACATATATTGAAAGATTTTTTTAAAATAGCAAAAAAATTCATTTTGAGCTGATTTTTTTAAGAGTACCCATGCATGTCTATATCTCTCAGAAAAAACATCAAATCAAAAAAATGCATTTTACTATTTTTTTAAAATCGGACCATTTTGGTCCGTTTTTAGTTTAAAAAATGCACATCCATTTTTTAGAATTCCTGTGTATATATATGGGGGGGGGGGGGGGGGTATAAGATAGTGGGGGCCAAAGTGGAGATGGGTTTAGAAAAGTTGGGTAGAAAAAATGTGGAGATGGGTTTAGAAAAATCGGGTTAATATTTTGGGGGTGATAGTTTTGGTGGGTCTTGCTTGTGTGTGAGGGATTTTGCATTTGTATATGGTGAGGGAGATAGTGTAAGTGATCTAGTTTAGTTTGCTTGTGCGTGTGTGTGTGTGTGTGTGTGTGTGTCTCTCTCTCTATCTATCTATCTATATATATATATATATATGTGTGTGTGTGTGTGTGTGTGTGTGTGTGTGTGTAATAAAATTGTGTAAATGTGTAATAAACTATATATACATATATATAAAATACTCAAGAGTAATGTTTTGAGTCTCAATTACAGCCCCCAAATAAATTGACATATCCTTAAAATATTGTACTATGTCATTACTAAAGTAGAAATGTGAAACATTTTAATGTTATCTTAACTCATTTGGGAGATGACTTATGACATTTTATTAAGAGTCAAATCATTATTCTTGAACATAAAAATAAAATAAAGTAAAATACTAACTAATAAAATAAAAAAGACATACCTCTAATAATAAACATAGGCGCCTATATACTACTATATATAAAAATGACACATGGCATAATACAAATAACACTAATACTACTAATGATAAAAAATATGACAAATATAAAAATAATAATATATATAGATACATATATTTATACAAAATAAAATGCATACACACAACACACAAAAGGTTAGCGAAGGCTAGGGACATGGTTTATGACTGGGTTTAATGGGTAGTTGGCTGTCTTGGGTCACATACAATCTGAGTTTAGTGCTTTGGACCACATATTTGCCGCAATTGACATGAATTATGCATTTTAAAATCGCAACTGCGTATTGACCTACATGATAAAAAATACATAAATATGGCTAATATTAATAAGAACTAATAATTAAAATGAATTTATTTATTTGGGGTATAAATATACCACCGGGGTTACTAAAATTGCATTATCAACTCAAATTATTTCAAACTTGCATTTTTATTTTAAATAACAAAAACGACACTACAACTATTTATTTATGGTACAACGGGCCTAATAAGGCCTAGATTTGGGTATAAATAATGAAAAATAATGCACTAATCAAATACCCCAAAATTAAACTTCGCTAGTGCTCCAGCAAAGTTAAAATTATATATATAAAAAATTTTCGTTAGAATCACGATTGCCCTTAACACGTACAATAGGACATTAAAATCTCAGGTTGCCATAGTGGACGAGTTTTGTCTCGTGAGGATTTGCAATGAATATTTTTACAAAATTCCAAAACTTGACTCAGTTTACAAAAGATACAAAAGTAATATAACCAAGTCTTAAATATAACTTTGATAAATATAGTAAAAATTCATTTTTCAATCTCAACTTGTTATGCGTGCGTGCATATCCAATGCAACCATCCATTTCAAGATATTAAATCGTTAAGTTTCTAATTCGAAAGTTCGTTTTAATTTAAAAAATCACAGGATGCACTCAAAATCGAATACTTAGAAATCGGTTATTTTTCTCTCGCCATATATGAATAAAAGAGTAAATTTAGATAAGCGAATTTCACATATACATCATGAAAGATGAACTTCCTATACATGATGAATATGATCTCGTGAACGAAAAATTGATTACTTTTTGAAAATATTAAATTAGTTCATTGATCCTATTTATATTCTATCCACGCTACAATTAACTTCACTTGAGGCTCGAGTTTTGTCTAGAAATAACGGCTTTTGAAGTTTCAAAATTTTATTAGAATATAGATGTTTTTCGCTGTTTTGACTTTTTAGGCACTTTTTCTAACCTCCATTTTTTTTCTTTTTCGACTTACACACTCTTTTTTCTCTTTTTCATTTCATTTTCTCATTCTTTCTTTCTTCCTTTTTATACGCATTATTTATGCGAACACTTGTCTTTTGGCGTTTTTCTTACCGTAATTTTACTATTATATTCTCAAAAAATGGGTATGAAATTTTGTGTTTTTAATAAAAGGCTTATTTTTCTTTTTGGCACAAATAGGTTTGCAATGGAATAATGTAAAAAGATTGGTTTTGGCTTAATATTGGGATTTCAAAACGATAGCCTAATCTCATTTCTCAAATTTCGTTAAGTTAATTTGTGTCTTAAGTCAACCTACTAAGACATCTAGTGTTTAAGATTCACAATTTGACTTTTTATTTTCAGTAAACAAAGAGCTTTATATCATTGACGAATTAATCGTGGAAGGAAAGTTTAAGTTATTTTAACTCGGATTGATTTAAATCTCTCAAAAATGATAAATGACATAATTTATCACCGGGTTAAAAATCTCCGCATATATTCGTTAAGTATATTAACGTTTCACCTAAATATCCATATTTATCATATTATATGGCTAAGTGCCAAAATTTTATAAGTTGAGAGATTTCTGAATTAATTCTGTATTAAGAAATCATTTCAAAACTCAATTATATTGAAAAATCTTTTTGGATTTTTGAATTTTTGAACTTTTTTAAATGGAGAAAATGACCTCAATACCACCGAACCTAATTTCTACATTGTCCTTAATGTAATGGGAAATTGAAAAAGGGTAGAAAGTTATGATATTATCACAATAAGATAATTTCTCCAACACACATTTTCTGAATAAAACACACAAAAAGCAAAACTATGATACAACAAAAATGACCTAATTTCATGTTCACTCGTGGTAAACCAGGTCGTGGAGGAAATGTCCCCCACTTTCCAGTCTCGCAATTCCGGATATGGCTTCAACCTTTGACCATTGACTTTGAAAATTTCACCATTTTTAGAATTCTTTATCTCAACAGCTCCATGTGAGTAGACTGTCCAAACGACAAAGGTACCGGACCAACTAGACCTCAACCTACCAGAAAAGAGATGCAACCTAAAATAATATAAGAGACCATTTTGTCCAGGTTCGAATGACTTTCTTTGGGTGGACTGATCGTGGAACATTTTCATTTTCACTTTGTATAATTTTGCATTCTCGCATACATCACTCCTAATATCTTCCAAGCCATTGATTTTGAGCTTTTGGACCTCTCCCGCAGCAAGTAAGTCAACATTAGAGGTCTTAATGGCTCAATAGGAAGTGAAGTTTTCATCTAATAATCATATGAATTAACCCTTTTGATTTGGATTCACTATTTTCTCGATGATTTACTTGATTTTCATGTTGGAAAATTCTACTTGACCATTGGATTAAGGGTGATCAGAACAACCTACTTTGTGGGTGATTGAATACTTTTTCATGAGACTCTCGAAGTAATGGTTACAGAAATGGGTTCCCTGATTGCTAATGATGGCTCGAGGCATACCGAAATGGGAGAAATGTTTTTTCGAATGAATTTGACTACCACATGGTGATCATCCGTCCTACTCAGTATTGTTTTTACCCACTTGGACATATAATCAACCGCTAAAAGGATGTAAAGATTATCGTAGGAGTTCGGGAATGGACCCATGGAATCAATGCCCCAACATTAAAAAACTTTGATAATCAAAAGGTGATTTAAGGGCATCATGTTCCTACGTATGATCTTTCCTTACCACTGGCCTCGGTCACAACTCCAACAATAATCATTCGAGTTATAAAAAATGGTGGGCTAATGAAATCCACCCTACAAAATCTTCGTAGTAGTTTTCTTGGCACTGAAATGACCTCCACAGGCTTGGTTATGTCAGAAAGAGATTATGCTTTGAATCTTGTGATTGGGAACATACTTTTGAATGATTTCATTGGGACAATAGTCGAAGAGGTATGGGTCATCTCAAAAGAAATGTTTGGCTTTATTTAGAAATTTTGAACGATCTTGTTTAAGCTAATACGGGGGCATCTCACACGTCACAAGATAATTCACAATATCAACAAACCAAAAAAGTTAGGAGATAAGCATTAGTTTCTCATCGGGGAAGGACTTATTGAGTGGAAACAAGTTATAACATGATTCAAAGGTTAACTTAAACAGGTGATCTGCCACTGCATTCTCACGTCCTTTCTTATCTCGAATTTCAAGGTCAAAATCCTATAGTAATAGGATACACCTAATATGTCGGGACTTAGCATCCCTCTTCGATAAAAGGGATCGTAGGGCCGGCTGAATGGTAATATTGACAACTTTGGATCCTATCAACTAAGACCTAAACTTCTCTAGCGCAAAGATAATAACGAGGAACTCTTTTTCGATCATGGAATAGTTCAATTGTGAGTCATTAAGAGTCCTAATGGCATATTATATAACGTGATGAAGTTTCTCATCACGTTGACCAAAAATCGCGCCTAGGGTATTGTCGGAAGCATCACACATGATCTCAAAGGGATGACTCCAGTCGGGAGGTCGCATAGTGGTTGGTGAGCTAAATTCCTTCTTTAGACTTTCAAAGGCTTGAAGGCAATCCTCGGTGAAATCAAAGGGTGTGTCCGTGGTAAGAACAAGATATTTTGCTAAAATACTTAATAAATCTCTAGTAGAAACTAGCGTGCCCTAAGAATGATCAAACTTCACACACGTTTTTGGGGGTGGGAGATCAATAATTAAATCAATTTTAGCTTTATCAACATCAATACCTCTTTTAGAAATTATGTGACCTAGTAGCATGACTTCTTTGACCATGAAATGACACTTTTTCTAATTAAGCACGAGGTTCTTTTCCTTACACCTCTTTAGAATTAGGGTGAGGTGTTGAAGTCACTCATCAAACACTTAAAAATCATCCATAAAGCCTTCGAGAAACCGTTCTAACATATCCAAAAAGATACTCATCATACATTGCCGGAAGGTAGCGGGTGGATTGCATAACCCAAAGGGCATGCGTGTATAAGAAAAAGTACCAAAGGGAGAAGTGAATGTGGCTTTATCTTGATCCTGAGGAGTGATGGTAATTTGATTATAACCGGAATAACCGTGAAGGAAAGAGTAATAGGGATGACCAGCTAATCTCTTAAGAATTTGGTCCATAAAAGGAAGAGAAAAGTGATCATTCCTTGACACGACGTTCAACTTCCTTTAATCGATACACACGCACTAACCAATTTGAATCCTAGTAGGTACTAACTCATCTTTATCGTTTTGCATCACTGTAACACCAGATTTCATTAGAACAACTTGAATAGGGATGACCCATTGCTATCAGAGATGGAATAGATAATACATGCATCCAGAAAATTGAGCACCTCGACTTGGACGACCTATTTTATATTAGGATTAATCCTACATTGTGTTTCACGATAATTTTTGTCATTATCTTCTAAGTGTATCCTATGCATGCACACCGATGAACTTATCCCCTTAATTTCAGTTATGGTCCATCCAATGGCTTCTTTGTATTTATGAGAACAAGTAACTACTTACCTTCCTGTTCTTTGTCCAAGTCAGATGCAATGATAATAGTCAAGGTTCCAGAAGATACTAAGAACCTATATTCGAGCGTTTTAGGCAGTGGTATCAGTTAAATCTCTGGAGCTTTCTCAATTGAGGGAGGAATAGGTGACGTAGAGAGAGAGAGTGTCTCAAGCTTATATTTTCAATTTCCTACTTCAATGACAGGGGCGAAATCGAGGAGTGCGTTGAATTCTTCAATTTAGTTTTTGATATCAAATTCAAACCCAAAAAAAGTGAGACACACCGCTAAAGGATCGTCTTTATTAGTTTGTTCGAAATTCTCTGGGATTATGCTATCAATCATGTCGATGTCCACTGGTTCATCATCATCAGGTCGCTGTTTAGTAAAATTGAACACGTTAAGGTCCATTGTCATGTTCCCAAAGGATAGGTTTAATTGTCCTTTACGACACCTAATGATGATGTCATACGTTGCGAGGAATGGATGACCCCAAATAACTAAAATTTATGCAATATGATTATGCACGTGTTGGGTATCTAAAACCATAAAATTGACGATGATGAAAAAATCGTCCACTTTAACTAAGATATCCTCAACGACACCTCTTAGGATAGGGTAATCCTAGTCAGACTCAACTCCTTTAGGCGTAGTTTCTTTTACATGGTGTACGATAGAAGGTTCACGCTAGCTCCTAAATCTAGATGGGCTTTCTCAATTATGTGATGCCCTATCTTGATAGAGATCGTTGAAATCTCGGGATCCTTATACTTGATGCGAATTCTATAGGAAATGATTGAGCTTTCTTACTCGGTGAGAAAAGATTTCTTGGCCATGTTGGTGTTTCTCTTGAAGGTACAAAGGTCCTTTAGAAATTTGGTGTAGGCCGAAACTTTTTGTATAATATCAAGTAGTGAGATAGTGATTTGTACTTGCTCGAATACTTCCAACATCTTATCAACTTATGACTTTTTATTTTGTGGAACTAAACATTGGGTAAACGAAGATTTTGGGACATAGATCTCTATAGAAGGTTCAGAAGACGAGGGTGGGGAGGAAGTTGGACCCATGGATGGATCTTCCTTCTCTTTACATTTATCAGATTCACTCTCGGTGGGTGGTGAGATGTTATTCTCAACTTCCTTACCAGACTTACGCATGGTTATGGCTTTCGTATGCTCTTGGTTGTGAGATGTGCTCGTGTTGTCTTAAACAACATATTTTCCCGGGGCATGTTATCTTTTGGATTGGTCTTGGGTTGACTCGGGAATGTTCCCTTGTTTCTCTTGATCAATGCATTGCTAGTTGGATTACTTGAACCTTTAGTTTGGAAATCGATTGAGTATTCATGTATAGGCTTTGATAGGTGGATTTTAGGACATTTGGATGATTTTATAGAACTTACGGGTACTTTGGGGAAGCATGTTCATCATTTTCTCAAAAGATTGGATCTTTTGGGGCGAAGGATACGACGACGTGGGGGCATTATTTTAGAAACCCTTGGGTGGGTTACCTAAAGATTGACCTCAACCTCCCTGGTTTTGACTTTAGACCATAAAAAGTTAGGGTGATCTTGCCATACTGGATTCCACGTATTGGAGTACGGGTCATATTTTAACATATTTTGATAGAGGGCATTTTCTTTCTCGGTGGGTGCTTTATAGGTCAAAAGGGTGGTGAAATTTTTGACTAATTGGTCAAAACTACCGCAAAGCAAGCACATATATGACCTACATGTTTCACCATCAAAGGTATAACTCGATTACCCTCTTTACCCATTTCTATTGCTTCTTAATGTCAGGCCAGTGTAACACTTCTACATTTAAACAAAAACTCTATTCTTCTTGGTAAGAGGTTACCTCATTGAATGTGATGGGCCTGAATTCCCAATGGGGTGCCCATCATTGGGACTTTTTTCCCACGGATTCTAGGAATGTCCACGCGACGGATTCACTTTTGTTAGTAAAGTCACTGTTACACATTGACTCAAGCATCAATTGAGAAGTAAAATCAAATCCATCTCACAAAATTTGGACTTGACATCCCAATTAAATCCCGCGATGAGGATATTGCAATATTAAGTCCTTGAATCTCTCCAAATATATCCACAAAGCATCTCCCTCTTTTTTTGTCTAAATATGTTGATGGCATGAAGTATCGTCGTCATCTCTTGGTTGGAGATTTTTTATTTGCAAAAACTCAATGCTCAATTGATTCCACATAGTGACGAAATTCGGTGCAAGTGAGAGTAACAAAAATTTGGCTTTATCTTTCAACTAAAATGGGAAAAATTTCAGTTTAACAATCTGACTAAGCATAAATTCTTTTGAATTTAGCTCCTTAATTTAGTAATTTTAATATCTCAAACAACGTAATTGATTTGCTTTTATCCTATATTATTGCTAATGACTTCTTCTAACAAGTTGTAACAACCCTCACGTTCGAGAGCCTATTTTATATTTATTTACTATGTGTAGTAATTAATTGTAAAATGATGAATTGTGGAGTAAATATTACTTTAATATGAAAAAGGTTAATATTTACTAAATTGTTGTATGATTACCTAGTGAATAGGTAAAAATGTCCATGTGGTGATTTATGGTGTCATAAGATATAAAATGACATTTTGGCTTAAAATGAAACCGGAAGTAAAATGAGTTATAAAATTCCCAAATGATAATTTGGAGGGTGTAGTTAGTCCCGGTAGGTACGAGACAGTCAAAATAAGTGCCATATTGCATTTTGGTATTTCGGGCACTTTTGACTGGTTATAGCTTAAATGTGTAGTTGCGATTTATTATATCGCGTATTAGTCATTCAAGTTGAGCTTTTTAGACTTAAGCCATGTTTAAGTCCCCTATCCTATTTCTATTCTTCCATTACACACAATTGAGCCTTAGAGAGAAAGATAGAGGAAGAGAACTTTGAAGAAATTGAGAGATTTGGAGATTCAAGCTTGGATCATTGCCTACACCAAATCAAATATGCATTTGCATGATCAAGGCAAGTTACCTACTTGCTATTATATGATTTAAGGAGAATAATTAGTTGTGATAGTTATGAATTTGTTGTGTTTAATCATTTTAGGGTTTTGTTAGATTAATTGGATATTAACCCTTGGAGATTGATTTGGATGATAATTATTGTAAATAATGGTAGTTGGGTGGATTTATGGAGTTTTAGTTTCATTAAATGATTCTGGTTTGGTTGATTTTGGGTTTAGGAAGAAAATTGGACTTTAAAACTCCATAGCCAAAACTAGGAATTTTTGCAGAACCGAATCGATTCGGCTGGCCGAATCGATTCGCTGAGAGACAGTTTGCAAGCCTGGGTCGTCTGAATCGGTTCGGCTAGTCCGAATCGATTCGGCAATTATGCAGAAAGTCATTTTTCCTGACCGAATAGATTTGGCTAGTCTGAATCGATTCGCTTCTCTTAACCCAAATCGATTCGGCTAGGCCGAATCGATTCGGAAACCCTGTATTTTTTCCTTTTTTTTGTTTTCCTTTTCTAATTTTAACCAAATTTTTAGGATTAGGTCCTAGGAACCTTCTTGGAAGAAGTAAACTTAGAATCCTAGAGTTGTAGTTGAGTTTGGTCGCCACCCAAGACTAGAATGGGGTCATTTGGGGTTTATTCCGGGGAGGTTTAAAGTGATGTTAAGGCATTACTTATTTTAATTCAAACTTTTTGAAGTTTGGAAGTTAAATGCCCATGTTTGGAGACTTAGGGGCTTATCAAAATTATCTAAACTTTGGGAATTATAGGATCATAATGTCTATTTGGAGACTAAACCGGAACTTGTGATTTGAGGAATATCAATGTCAATATTCGATGGGAATTAAGTTCACATAAAATGAACCCAAATGGTTTAAAGATGATAGTTTCCACTAAAGTGAACCCAAATGTTGTTTAATGATGCTAGGTTCGAATGAAATGAACCAAGCTATTTAATAATGATAGGTTCGAATAAAATGAACCAAACATATGGATAATGGAAATGAAATTTGGGAAATTGGTAATGAATATTGAATATGAAAATGAGATTTAGAAATGGTAAATGTTAATTTACTGATACACACCTCTCTAAATACAATCATAAGGAAAGTCCGCGCGCGAGGTGATGCCCCCTGACAAATTAACACAGGGTGGATATAGTCCTAGGCCATATGAGCGCTGTTTTGTATATATGTATTTTCTGCGATGGGTAGTAGATTCTGGGTGTGGTCTTTACTACCCCGCAGGCATATGGCCGCTTCCCGACGTTGCGTTATGATCCCGGGTTGTCTTATATGTGATAGGCCCTGGAAGATGATAGTTATTTAGGGGCGCGCCCAGTGGGGAAACTCGGAGGGGTGGTCTTAGAATCGTTATATGTATAAGAATATAACTTTTCTGCATCAAGTGGGACTTGATGGATATATATATGCCATAAATAGCATGGATACGTGCCATAAAGTGCATGTGAATAAGGTATGTGCCATAAAGAGAACTTGATATTAATGGTATTCCTATTAAGGAATGGAAAGATGAAATGGTAAGATAATTTACTATGAACGTTAATAACTGGTTTTTATTCCTATTAAGGAATATAAAAGATAATGGAAATTTAATAAATGAGGAAAGGCTTTAAATTTAAGTTATTTACTTTTCTTTCTTTTATGTAAAGGCCATATTATCATCATTATCATTCATGCATAACTATTCAATTCTATCATGCTTTTTATATCTTCTAGTGATCATATAGAACCCGGCCCTGACCGGTTTACTTTCCTTGTTGCATATATGATTGTATCTGCTCAGGTGCTCCCCCGCAAGGACGCCCGTCTTGATGTTCCCATTCCTTTGCTTTCGACGAGCTGTAAGATTTTGCGGGTTATTACAGGATATTGTATTATATGCTTTCATCTTCTTGTTTTAGATATGATCGGGTCTTATATTCGGGCATGTGGCCCAAACTTTTGTATTTGATTAATGAATGTATTACATAAGATATTTAAATTGTTGTACTTCGTTGTATGTTGCTGTGGACTGACAGCCTATTCGATCCTTTTGTATACATTCGTCTTAGTTGTATTATATATATTCCTGTGGAATTCCACTTGCTTATTAGAAGGGGTTGTTTTAATTTAAATTTCTTAACTGCATTTTAAATTTCTAAACTTTTTGGCAACCCGTTTTCTGATTTATTGGGTGGTTTCCCGTATACTCAGTTTATATTTTGTGATGCTGAGGATGATATCCATCCATGATTCCTGTTACATTTGAGTATCGGGCTGGCCACCCCTTATCTCGGATCGCGGGTTGTCACAGATGGTATCATAGCCTCTGGTTCTAGAGTCTTTAGGATCTATGCGGACTTGTCACGTTCTACCGTAGCGTTCTTTAATATAGAGCCTAATGTTAGGACTGCTTTGCCGCTTATGTTTACGATCTTCTGTAAAATAGATTGTTTTATATAGCATTCTAACTAACGTTTCTTCATCTTAGATGTCGCCTAAGAGAGGTCGCCCAGCGAGACGTAATAGGGTTGTAGAAGAAGAGGTAGGTCCTCCACCGCCGCCACAAGGGACCGTTAATGCTGTGGATGTAGCAAACATAGTGGCTCAAGCAGTTAACGCCGCCATGACCATAGTGGTCCAACAATTACCGCAGGCTCAACAATGGATTCACTATGTCCAAGCTCCTACGGGACTTACTTCGTGGGAAAGGGTCAGAGAATCCTTTCTAAAGGGCAATCCCCCGGAATTCGAGGGAGGTGTTGATGTTATTAAAGCCAATCAATGGAAGAAAGACATGGAACGCCACCTTCGAATGATAGAGTGTAGCAAGGAGAAGAAACAAATCCTTGCCACTTTTAAGCTTGTTGGATCTGCGTTACACTGGTGGGAGATGATGACCACACCAGAGCAGAGAGATACAATGTTGATTTCTGAATTCTGGGTTTTGTTCGATCAAAAATATTTTCCTCCCGCAATACAAGGGGAGATGACAAGGAGGCTGCAAGACCTTGTACAAGGAGCAAAATCGGTGGCAGAATATGAAGAGGAGTTTACCAGGTTGGCGAGTTTTATACCGGATGAGGTGACTCCGGAAGATAGAAAGATCTCGAAGTTCATGGGAGGTATAAACTGGATAATCCGACAACATTTGATGGGTAATCCATCTTTACAAACTTTTGGTGAGATTATGAATGCAACATTGCTCCATTGCCAGGAGCATCGGTTGTATACTCAAGGTAGCAAGAAAACTATTGTTGTGGGGCAAACAGGAAAGCCTGGAGGGCATGGGGTTAGAGGAGGAGCATTTCCCTCATTCCAATCCTCGGGTAGTAAGCAGAAAGAGAGGGACCCTCAGCAAGGGGATTCGTCTAAGAGACATTGCTTTGGAGGATTTATTGCGAAGGGCAACAATAATAGGCACGGACAGGGTGCTTCGCAACGTGCAGATCGGGGTGGTCATAGAGGTAGAGGTCATCCAGGCCAAGGCATTACCTAGTTTAGAAATAACAGGGGTCGTGGTCAAGAGGATATGAAGGGACGGTGCTTTCGTTGTGGGGAGGCGGGTCATTATAAGATGGAGTGTCCTCAGATGATTGGGGGCCAGTTTCATAGGACTCCGCAGTAGCCATATGTTCAGTTTCCACCTCCGGTACCTATTATGGTTATTCCTCCGCAGTAAGGACAACTGCAGTATGGGCGTAATTGTCAAATTCAGGAGGCTATGCTTCCTCCAGTTCTGTCGGCACCGCCCGCTATTGAGGGTAAGTTTTAATATAGGGGTGTTTGAGTTGTGTGCCATTTGATATGGGTACTACACACTCATTCATTTCTAGGAGCTTTTCTCAGACTACAGATTTGATAAAACCTGCTGAGAGTATTTTTATTAGCGTTGAGTTTTCTATGGGTGATGGTTCGCTCATTTTCTTCCTTATTTGTAACCTTATAGGAATTATTCTTGGTAATTTATGCTTTGAGGCCGATTTACTCTTCGTTGACATGGTCGAGTATGATGTGATATTGAGTATGTGATTGGTATGCCATATCTCCACGACCAACAAAGTTGAGTAGTAGCGTATAGGAGGGGTTCCTTGTTTGGATTCCGCTTTTGCGGGACGCTCCACGCGTGAACCTCTACAACGTTGGAAGTGGGGAGATATTATTCTTTCTTCTTTCAGTTCATTTCATTTTATTTTATTTTATTTCATTTTGTTGGTTAAGAGATGGGTTGAAAGGTTTAGCCGAATCACGTAGAAGAATGATTAAGGGCTATTAAAGTGCGAAATAGAAGCACTGCATATAGTTCTCTCCTTTGATTGTTGTGAGGGAGACTGAGATACGAAGTCGAATTAAGACTTCGGGTTATGCCTTGATAAGGAGGCTATTTAATAAGATGTATATATGTTATGGGGTAAATAATTGTAAGTTATAGAAGTAGAATCTTATTAGTAGGGTTGAGAGTTAGAATCTTTTCGGTCCCGAACATGTGTCTTAGACCTTTATATCTCAATGACCGATAATGCGAGGTAGTATTGTAATCGGAGGGTTCCTTGTTTGGATTTCGCTTCGGCGAGACATCCCACGCATGAAAGCGAGCAAATTTCGGGAGTTGAGAAGGGTCTTGGGCACTAGGGATATACTTAGTATTAGGTATATAGGACTTAGATAGGATATAGGTAGGTAGACCTTAGGATTATTTGTACTTAAGGCCTTTAGGGCATGTGACGTTAGTTAGGAGGGTTGTCAGGAGTTGACCACAAATAGGTTGTGTGTTAACTCTATAAGGGATTGGTTCCCTAGTAACGAGAAGTGGGGGGATTTCGAGAGGTTTTCTAGGTTAGGCCGAAGGAGATGAGGCCTCTCATAGTTAGAGTGTTACGGAGAGAATAAAAGGGTGAATTGACTCGCACTTCTGGGCCTATGTTGCTAAGATCGAGGGTGAATTCAATTGACAAGCCTCTACCAGGATTGGGAGTAATAATACTGGAGCATAGACCTAATGTTTATGCACCTCATAAGCTAAGAATTGTGAGAAGTATTATCCCATGCTTGAATTAAAATTCAGCGTGGGGGTGACCGCTGTGTAGGAAAGGGAAGTGCTTCTTCCTGGGAAGAATTTAATCCTTCGTGCGAGCAACATTTTGTTGCAAGATGTCGTAGGAGTGACAAGGGTGGTTAAAGCCACATACACAAGCTGTTGATTGAGGGAACAGAACCCTGCCCTATTGATTTTGGAGGGAGGGGTGCGTTTCCATAAGAGAATTTTTATCCCGAATGAGAAGGACTTAAGAAAGGCAGAAATGGTGGAATCTAGCGGTTCTAAGGTTGCGTTACATCCGGGTAACGACATCATGTGTCAAGTTATGCGCCGCCAGTAGTAGTGGCCGAGCATGGAGAGGTTGTTGTATTGCGTGGGGTGCCTTTGATTACAGTTTCTGACTGAAACAGGATTTTTGTTTCTCACTTGTGGCAGGTTTCCAAGAAGCCATGGGAACCGAATGGAGGTTAAGCACTCCTTATCATCCTCAAATGGATGGCCAGACCAAAAAGGGTAAACCTTAGGTTGGGGGATATATTACTTATGTCTGTGCCTGACTTCAAGAGTAGTTGGGAATAGTGTCTTCCATCAGTTGAATGGGCTTAAAAATGATTCGTATCGATTCACTATCGGGATGACGCTTTAAAAAGCCTTGTATGGTAGGCCTTGTGGATCTCCCGCTTGTTGGTTAGTGGTGCGAGATGATAAGTCTCTCGGACCTGGAATGATCCGAGATACTTCTTCGAAAAATTGAGCTCATTCAAAATCGCATTCGCATAACCAAGATAGACAAAAGAGCTATGTCGATGCGGGGAGAAGGTATATGTAGATGGAGGTCGAGGACCAAGTGTTGGTGCGAGTGTCGCCTATTAAGGGCATTAAGCGTTTTGGGAAGAAGGGGCAACTTGTGCCACGTTATGTTGGACCTTTCCTATAAATCTTAAGGTGGGTCCGATTGCCTATTAACTTGCTTTACCGAAATAATTGCAGCAAATTCATGACGTGTTCCATAACTCCTCTGTAAAAGTAGTACAAGATATGTGATGGTGCCTTTAGGCACATTCCTTTCGACGTAGATGCAACTTGACGTTTCTTATGAAATGTAGTCGGTTGCTATTTTAGAAGCATAAAGAGTGGCGATTGAAAGCGCAGGTTGTACCTTTGGTTTTGGTGCAATGTAGTCACCATGGTGTCGAGAAATCGACACGTGATCGTGGAGATGACATGCGGGAAAAGTATCCGCATTTCTTCTCGTGAGGTATACCTGAATTTTGGGGGTAAAATTCCCTCATAAGGGGGGGAGTATGTAACAACCCTCACGTTCGAGAGCCTATTTTATATTTATTTACTATGTGTAGTAATTAATTGTAAAATGATGAATTATGGAGTAAATATTACTTTAATATGAAAAAGGTTAATATTTACTAAATTCTTGTATGATTACCTAGTGAATAGGTAAAAATATCCATGTGGTGATTTATGGTGTCATAAGATATAAAATGACATTTTGGCTTAATATGAAACCGGAAGTAAAATGAGTTATAAAATTCCCAAATGATAATTTGGAGGGTGTAGTTAGTCCCGGTAGGTACGAGACAGTCAAAATAAGTGCCATATTGCATTTTGGTATTTCGGGCACTTTTGACTGGTTATAGCTTAAATGTGTAGTTGCGATTTATTATATCGCGTATTAGTCATTAAAGTTGAGCTTTTTAGACTTAAGCCATGTTTAAGTCCCCTATCCTATTTCTATTCTTCCATTACACACAATTGAGCCTTAGAGAGAAAGATAGAGGAAGAGAACTTTGGGAGAAATTGAGATATTTGGAGATTCAAGCTTGGATCATTGCCTACACCAAATAAAATCTGCATTTGCATGATCAAGGCAAGTTACCTACTTGCTATTATATAATTTAAGTAGAATAATTAGTTGTGGTAGTTATGAATTTGTTGTGTTTAATAATTTTAGGGTTTTGTTAGATTAATTGGGTATTAACCCTTGGAGATTTATTTGGATGATAATTATTGTAAATAATGGTAGTTGGGTGGATTTATGGAGTTTTAGTTTCATTAAATGATTCTGGTTTGGTTGATTTTGGGTTTAGGAAGAAAATTGGAGTTTAAAACTCCATAGCCAAAACTAGGAATTTCTGCAGAACCGAATCGATTCGGCCTGGCCGAATCGATTCGCTGAGAGACAGTTTGCAAGCCTGGGTCGTCCGAATCGGTTCGGCTAGTCCGAATCGATTCGACAATTATGAAGAAAGTCATTTTTCCTGACCGAATCGATTCGGCTAGTCCGAATCGATTCGCTTCTCTTAAGCAGAATCGATTCGGCTCAGCCGAATCGATTCGGAAACCCTGTATTTTTTCCTTTTTTTTTGTTTTCCTTTTCTAATTTTAACCAAATTTTTAGGATTAGGTCCTAGGAACCTTCTTGAAAGAAGTAAACTTAGAATCCTAGAGTTGTAGTTGAGTTTGGTCGCCACCCAAGACTAGAATGGGATCATCTGGGGTTTATTCCGAGGAGGTTTAAAGTGATGTTAAGGCATTACTTATTTTAATTCAAACTTTTTGAATTTTAGAAGCTAAATGCCCATATTTGGAGACTTAGGGGCTTATCAAAATTATCCAAACTTTGGGAATTATAGGATCATAATGTCTATTTGGAGACTAAACCGAAACTTGTGATTTGAGGAATATCAATGTATATATTCGATGGGAATTAGGTTCGTATAAAATGAACCCAAATGGTTTAAAAATGATAGTTTCCACTAAAGTGATCCCAAATGTTGTTTAATGATGTTAGGTTCGAATGAAATGAACCAAACTATTTAATAATGATAGGTTCGAATAAAATGAACCAAACATATGGATAATGGAAATGAAATTTGGGAAATTGGTAATGAATATTGAATATGAAAATGAGATTTAAAAGTGGTAAATGTTAATTTACTGATACACACCTCTCTAAATACTATCATAAGGGAAGTCCGCGCGCGAGGTGATGCCCCCTGACAAATTGACGCAGGGTGGATATAGTCCTAGGCCATATGAGCGCTGATTTGTATATATGTATTTTCTGCGATGGGTAGGAGATTTCGGGTGTGGTCTTGACTACCCCGCAGGCATATGGCCGCTTCCCGACGTTGCGTTATGATCCCGAGTTGTCTTATATGTGATAGGCCCTAGAAAATGATAGTTATTTAGGGGCGCGCCCAGTGGGGAAACTCGGAGGGGCGGTCTTAGAATCGTTATATGTATAAGAATATAACTTTTCTGCATCAAGTGGGACTTGATGGATATATATATATGCCATAAAGAGCATGGATACGTGCATAAAGTGCATGTGAATAAGGTATGTGCCATAAAGAGCACTTGATATTAATGGTATTCCTATTAAGGAATGGAACGATGAAATGGTAAGATAATTAACTATGAATGTTAATAACTGGTTTTTATTCCTATTAAGGAGTATAAAAGATAATGGAAATTTAATAAATGAGGAAAGGCTTTAAATTTAAGTTATTTACTTTTCCTTCTTTTATGTAAATGCCATATTATCATCCTTATCATTCATGCATAACTATTCAATTCTATCATGCTTTTTATATCTTCTGGTGATCATATAGAACCCGGCCCTGACCGGTTTACTTTCCTTGTTGCATATATGATTGTATCCGCTCAGGTGCTCCCCCGCAAGGACGCCCGTCTTGATGTTCCCATTCCTTTGCTTTCGACGAGCTGTAAGATTTTGCGGGTTATTACAGGATATTGTATTAGACGCTTTCATCTTCGTGTTCTAGATATGATCGGGTCTTATATTCGGGCGTGTGGCCCAAACTTTTGTATTTGATTAATGAATGTATTACATAAGTCATTAAATTGTTGTACTTCGTTGTATGTTTCTGTGGACCGACAACCTATTCGGTCCTTTTGTATACATTCGTCTTAGTTGTATTATATATATTCCTGTGGAATTCCACTTGCTTATCAGACGGGATTGTTTTAATTTAAATTTCTAAACTTTTTGGCAACCCGTTTTCTGATTTATTGGGTGGTTTCCCGTATACTCAGTTTATATTTTGCGATGCTGAGGATGATATCCGTCCATGATTCTTGTTACAATTGAGTATCAGGCTGGCCACCCCTTATCTCGGATCGCGGGTTGTCACACAAGTACCCCGAGTTTCTTGTATTTCTTGCTGATTTTACAGGTATTTAGTGCAAGAAAAGAAAGAAAGAAACTGAAAGAAAGGAAGAGAACAAAGTAAGAGAAGTAAAAGGGCAAAAGCGTAAATTTACACCCGGAGTTCGGATTTGAAGCCTAAATGAAAGTTGAATTTCATCATTTCACAAGAGCTTAGGAAGAAACGACAATCAAATCGGAGCTCTAGATCAAAAAATATGGCAAGTCAAAGTTGGAAAGAAAAAGTCAAAATTGAAGAATTCTAGACCAATCCGGCAGATATTGGACCGATTCAAAATCCATTCCAGTAGACCCCTGATCCATTCCAGTAGACCCTGGATGCATAAATAAAAGATCGGATCGGTCCGGTCTCAATCCGGAACTGTCCGGATTGTTGCAGGCCCCTTCCCGAGGTTAAAACCTCTTCAGCCTCCACACCCCCATTCATTCCCCAATCTTTCCTCTCCCCAAAAATTCCGTACAACCCCCTCACCCTTCTTTCCCTCCCTTATTTCCCACCAAATTCTTTCCCCCCTCTCACCTATCACACTTGTAAATACCAACCTATCCTCCCCATTTTTTTTTACACCTCCATATCCATTTTCTACTCTCTCTTTCTGTCCAGTTCTTCATTTCCAATGGCTACTCCCCATAAATATAATTCCATTGAAGTGCTGTCCGATGGCAATGGAGAATATCGTTCCCG
This sequence comes from Sambucus nigra, assembly GCA_949130495.1. NCBI lineage: Eukaryota > Viridiplantae > Streptophyta > Magnoliopsida > Dipsacales > Adoxaceae > Sambucus > Sambucus nigra. The sequence goes on along the minus strand of OX422217.1, from coordinate 66,277,998 downwards.
CCATGAGGGAATTTGGTTCCACCGTTTCTTCGGTCCTACGCGAAAAATACACATTGAGCGTCAAGTGTTTTGGGATCAACTTCCTAATTCTGTCACCAACCTGTTCATGTCCAGAGGCTGGTGCAGATTCTTCAATGAGCTGCACGAGGCGATATGGGATAATGAAGTACGTTCGTTTTATGGTTCACTCACCCGTACAATAGATTTCGAATCTCAAGCATTTGTCGACTTAACACCGATACCATTCTCGCTGGAAATTCTAGCCCAAAAACTCGAGTCCAAGGGTGTGATCACTCCAGCCCAATTTTCCTATCCCATTCACGATCCAACCGTTTCCAAAGATGTTTGCATGTCTCGCATTGCTCCGGGTTCAGTTTGGAATACCGAGACTTTTCCGGTGGGTCATTTATCCGACAAGGCCCGAATCACTTTTCACATAATTTGTGCTAACATTTTGCAAACTTCAAATGATGGCTATGTGACCGCGTCAGGCTACTATGGTGTATCATTTTTTTCCCATGACACTGTTATCAATCTGGCCCGGGCATTTTACAATGATATCATTTGCGCGGCGCTGGACAAGAAGGGCAAGGCACCTCTTCCTTATGGTCATCTCATTACCTCCATTCTTAAGGATATCGGGATTGTACCCCCGCAAGATCTTATTCTCCTACCAAAGCCACTTGGGCAAGAATCCCGTACTCATAGTGACAAATAAATACAGCTGATTCGAGCGCGCCGGGGTGATAATGATAACTCGGATGATGAGTCCCCCGATGAGGACGAGGGTGTTGGTGCGACCGATGTTGAGATGGGAGAAGGTGGTGAGGAAGAATATGATGAAGCTGCTGATCTCGATTATGTTCTTGATGGTGCGGCACTCACCGAGCGAGTTGTTTCTCTTGAGACACGTTTCGACATGTTTATGTCTTCATATCATCGCGACACGAGTATGATGCTACGCATGCAGGCTGATCTTTATCGCCTCTAGTTGGGTCTCAATGCCTCACTTCCTACGTATTTTTATGATCCTTATGACCCCAATGCGCTTGGTAGTTCCCACCACCCACCAGCACAGTAGGCAACACATGTTGGATCCTTTCATAGTCCCCCTCTGGTTTTACCTTATGTTGCTATTTTCATGTTTTTATCTCTTGTGTACACATTTATGTTGTAATGAACAGTTTCTGTTGTAGTTATTTGCTTGTTTTGTTTCTCGCACTCATTATTTCGTCTTATTTATCTTTTCGTCATTTTGATTGTGAACAATGCAAAAGCCTAAGTTAGGAGGGATGATAAGTGCATATTCATAAAACTTCGCATTTAAAAAAAATAAAAAATATATATTTTTGTTCAAAATAAATAAAAATTGGAATTTAAAATTTTTAAAAATATCACCTTTATTCTATTTAAAGTCTCAAATTGTTAAATCTCAATTGCACTAAGCCAAAATTGACCAAAGATGGAAATTGAAAGAAAATTGACGACTTAACAAATAAGTGTGGAGATTGATCAAACCCGATGAGATTTTGAGCCTTTCAATTTTTATGAGTTTTTAAATCAATCTGAGTTTATGATTAACTCAAAGTTCTTTTCAGCGTTTTAATAAGTCGTTGATGATCTCAATCCTTTGTTTTGATCAGTTATGAGAAATGTGTGAAATGTGTCTCGAAATTCGTGCTAAATATATCTCTAAACTTAATTAATCTCGAGATGCATATGGTAATGTGAATAGAAATTTGGACAATGAAGTAGGTCCTCTTTTGTTTAACCCAAATATATTAGCCATAATAAATTTGTGAAAAAAATTATCCCTTTGCAACCCACTTTGAGCCCAATAAAATATTTCCCTTTCGTTTGATAACCCGAAAAACCCAAATAGCCCGGAATTGTGAAAAATTGGAAATTCATCAAGTAAAGTCCAAAGTGTGCCAAAAAAAAGGGGAAAGAAAAGAAAATTAGGAAGAAAAAAAAAATAGAAAAAGAAAGAGAAAAATGAGCAAATGCCCAAAAAAGCACTAATGGATGTCATACGGACATTTTCGAATTCCGAACATTCCGTCCATTCCCATTTTTACCCTTTACACTTTTTAACCTTGAAAAGTCCGAACTGAGTTCGAATTGCGAAATTGATTACCGCATGGAGAGCTAGGACATGAAAAGATAATAAAAGAGATTAAAATGATGTGGTTAAGAGAGATGTTCCCGTTTCCTAATAATTGTATTCCGATGATGAGATCTTTTTACCATATATTTCCTTCTTTTCAATTTTGTATGGGTGAATTTGTATCCATTATATTTACTCTTTATATCATGCATACCGAGAGAAAACAACCACAATCTGAGTGATTCGTTTGTGAGTGCATCTGTAAGAATTTGAATCAAAATGAATTTTCGAAAAGTAACGTAATGCTCAATTGGTGGAAATTTGAGGTTTAATTTCTGGCTTTGCACACACACACACACACATTATGGTTTGAGACATTTGAATATGAATTTATGGTGATTATTTTTTGAAAAGTTTAAATTGTATAATTTTTAAGGATTTTGATATTTATTTGAGTCAATAAAGAATTTTGTGGGTGTATTCACTGCAAACCCTCACTAGACAAAACTCGTCCTACTAGGGTAACCTAGGGGTTTAAAGGCTTGTGGCATATGCTCAATGCAATCGCTTGCCTGCGAAAGTGGAATTTCAGTTTAATAAAAGAATTCTCAAGAGTGGAATTTTGGTTCGCTTCATTTACATTGCCTGGGACGTGCAAAGTTCTAAGTTAGGGGGATTTGACTAAGCATAAATTCTTTTGAATTTAGCTCCTTAATTTAGTAATTTTAATATTTCGAACAACGTAATTAATTTTCTTTTATCCTGTATCATTGCTAATGACTTCTTCTAACAAGTACCCCGAGTTTCGTGTATTTCTTACTGATTTTACAGGTACTTAGTGCAAGAAAAGAAAGAAAGAAACCGAAAGAAAGGAAGAGAACAAAGGAAGACAAGTAAAAGGGCAAAAGCGTAAATTTACACCCGAAGTTCGGATATGAAGCCTAAAGGAAAGTTGGAGATCATCATTTCACAAGAGCATAGGAAGAAACGACAATCAAATCGGAGATCTAGATCAAAAGATATGGCAAGTCAAAGTTGGAAAGAAAAAGTCAAAATTGAAGAATTCCAGATCGATCCGGTTGATATCGGACCAATCCGAAATGCATCCATTCCAGTAGACCCTGGATCTGGACTGGTGCGCTTGAAAAAAAGAATCGATCCGGCTAAAAGAAAAAGAACCTATCCGACCGTTCAAAATTCTGGCATTTATTATGGAGGCTGAAGAGTTTCATATCTTGGAAATCCTTGTATAATTAATTTTTATTAGCTGTAAAAACGATACTTGGGTATTATAAAAGGCCAAGATCTAGAGGAAAGGAGGAGAGTTCTTTTTAGCAGACATTTTTCATATTTTAGAAACACTAGTTGTAATTTGGAGAAAAAGGAGGATCTCAAATTCAAGTTCAATTCTCTTTTCAAGTATTGGTTACAGATTTCAATCTTCAATCAAGTATCAAATTGCATTCTCTTATTTGTTCTTTATTTTTTTTTCAATTCGATTCTCAATTGTTTTGCAATTCTCTTTTAAAGCAATGTTTCTTAGATACAAGATTCCATGCGTAGTTATAATTCTATTTTCATCTAAACAAAACCATGTCTAGCTAAATTTTCAAGGGCTGGGATATATGAACCCATCCTGATGTAAATTATCCATGAAGGAAATAGAATTTAAATTAAAAATTGACCGAATCGTGTAGGGAAATTATACGAACATAGAAGATATTTTAATCTCTCTTGTCCTAGGTATTTGGGATGTTTAAGAATACTATGCAAGTGTAATTGTTCTACACCGCTTTATATTTACCTTTGATTTCATATGATGCGGGCTAGTTCCATCATATATGTAATGCTTAGGATCTATAAAGAATGGATTCAGTTAAGATTTCAATTTACAATTCTAGTATTCTATACGGTAAACTACTAGGGATTGTATTCCAACCTATTTCCTCTCATACTCAGATCTATTCTCTTTACAATTCTTAGTTGTTTTTGTGCATATAGTTCATTCTAAAAATTTTATTCCATCACCATTTGGAAATTTCAAACCATCAATCACAATCTTTTCTTTTCTTTTGGGGAATCATTTGAAGGTTAAATAAGCTTTTACTACGTTATTCAGAATTGCCAATTTTCATTCCCTGTGGAGACGATCCCGACTTATCGGATTATTACTAACGCGACAGGCTTGCACTTGAGCTTATAAAGCACGCACTTTAGACACATTTGTGGTCGCATCATAATCTCATTGACGAGTTGTTGTAACTTAATCGTCCCACAAATTTCTTTGAATTTGCACACATGAATGTAGGGGTTCTATTTTTCTATTCACCAAAAGATGGGCAACAATTGAATTGTTACTAACTTAAATGCATAGTTGTTTGCGTTATTTGGGGGAAGAAATAAGCACGAGGGTTGACTCAACCTATTGGGATATATATAATCTTTAAGGGTACGAGTTGCCAACTCGTCTCCCATATCAACAAATATCAAAATTTGACCTACAGAAGTATCGGGAGTTCTAAACTCCACACTAGATAAACAACCAATAGGATCTCGAAACCAACTTCGCATATGCCATGCTCACTCATTTTTTTTATAATTTTTATTTTCGTATTTTTTTAAAGGAAAGCAAAAGAAAACACTTTGACTCAAAATCACATAATTTCTAAAGTAACACAAATCAATTTGAATAATCTAATTTAGGTGATGGAAAATTTATTTTTAAAATCTTGTTTTCTCAAGATTACTCGATGTAAGATCCCGTCCCGATGATTTAATTAAATTATACCCAAATTATATATTAATGATAATTAAGGAGGAGTTAACTATAAAATATGGAGAGTTTGTGGGTGAAAAGATGGAGAAAAATAGAAAGAAAAGAAATAGGTCGTTCAAATGATAAGGGATGTCATTCGAATGACAGCCCACAGGTTGTTAGAAGAGTCGTTAGAAGGGTCGTTAGAAGCGGGGTTTCTAACGACATGCTTCTGGTTTACAGTAGCAGGTCACGGGAAGGGTCATTAGAAGCATGTTTTGAAAGACGTAGCTTAAGTCGCTCAAACGACCTATGTTAAGCCGTTCGAACGACACTGGTCCTGTTTTTAGATCTGATTGCCCATGTGCACTATCACATTTTTGAACGTTGATTTGCTGTGTTGTCAAGCCCAAATCATTTCATTAATGGTAAAATGGGATTTTAGGGCTTAAGGGATGTTTTATAAGTGTTTTTGGGGGGTTATTATTATTGGGAGAAGATGGAGTAATGAGAGAGAGGGTGAGAGGGAGAGGGAGAGGGGGGTGGTCTTCCACCACCAAACCACCACTTCTCCACCATAGACCACCAAAAAACCACCACTTTCAAGATGTATTTCTCCATATTTGAACCAAAAACACCCATTTCCACCGTGAACAAGGAAGATCTATGAAATTCCGCAGTTATATTTTGGGGTTTTCTTGGAGAAGATGAAGTGAGTCTCAGCTTGGAGCTTTGGAGGAAGCATTTGGTAACCCCATGAGGCCACCTTTGGAGGTGGGAGTTGCTCCTCCTACACTGACACCACTATTGTAGCCATTAGAATGGGTAACCTTACTCTTAGTGTAAAAAATTTATTTTTGCTTTGTAGTATTGTGTTTAGGTTTTTTGAGTAGGGTGTAATTAGTTAAATGGTATATTTATTGTGTAGAAGAAAATAAATATTTTTATGGAATAAAAAAGTTGGAAAATCTTATTTTGTTAAAAATAAAGCATGAATAATTATTTAAGGGTTTTGAAATAAGGAAAGTTGATTAGTAATCAAAATTGTGCATTTTCTAGTAATTTTGATGAAAAATATTTTTGAAATAAAATATTTGCAAATAAGGTGATTTTCGTTGGAAATGATATTTTTTTGAAATTAAAAAATAAGTAAATATTTCAAGGTTTTGGAATATTGAAAGATGATATTTTATGAAATGGGCATTTCTAGCAATATTGGTGTTAAACATTTTATGAAAAAAAAATGTTTGGAAATGATGATTTATTTGGTAAATATTTGGGGAAAATATGTTTAAAGCATGTAGAAGGATTTGGGGTTTAAAATCCACCTTCTCATGTACATATACACTTGTAGTATTTTGACATAGAATGTATAATAAAGTTAAAGAAGATTTCGTTGGGTATAAATAAGAAATAATAAAAGTTGAAATTTTAGTCTTCAAAGTATGCATAATTGGGACTAAAGGACATAATGTGTATGAAGTTAAAATATTTTCTTATAAAAGTAGTCTTAAGGAGGAACGTATTTCTTAAATAAATAAGTAAAGGAATGTGTACTTGAGAAATGGTAACAAGAAGTGTTAACTAAGTATTAATGGGTAAACATGGAATGGTTTGTGACTGTAACTCACCAAAATTGTGAAATATTAATACTTATGGAATTAAGAAGGGTTTAAAGGTGTAATAGTGTTTTCAATTAAGAAAGATATTACTCAAAGTGTAAAAAGGTGTTAAAGGGTTAAAAACACTTAAGAAGTTAGTGTGGATGACTTAATTGTATTTTGGGGAAATTAACACTTAAGAAGTGGAGTAAGAAGTGATTTGGAAACAAATAGGTAAAATGGTAATTTTACTTAAAGTGGAACATTATTATGAAATAAAAATAGTGGAAATGGTGTTACACAAAGTGGTCCTAATCGAATATGATTTTTTGAATAAAAATCAAGGTTAAAGTATAAATGACATGAAATGGTTTCAAAGTGTAACACAAGTTGGGGCAGTAAAGTCCCGCGTTTTGGCTTCGACTGGATAAAAAGGATAAGTGAAATAATGTGAAAATTTGTAAAAAATTAACACACATTAAAAGGAACTTCGATGACACCAGGATAAAGAAAGAAGGGCCCGTAGCCCTTGGGTGAAAAACGCTAAATCACTGGCCAAAACATATAGCGCGCGTCGTCGACGGTGTGGATCCCGTGAAAGTATGTGGTATCGGAAGATTCCAAGAAAAGATGAAGAAAATATGGAACATATCAAGAAATGAGTTGTGTGGTGAAATGTGTTAATACAACCTAGCTTCGACGAATGTAATAAATGTTCCGGTAAGGGTGAAATGGACAAGTAAATGCGTTAATCTATTACTGTCCATGAGATAAGGTAAAAAGGATAAAGTAAGTGGGTGAATGGGTAATTAAGCAACTAAGTTGTTAAACCCAAAATTTGCATGAGTATGTATGGAAAAAGGTTTTCAAATGACAAATAAGTATTTTCTAACACACTGAATGCGTGTGTTGAAATGATGATTTTCAATGAAAATGATAAAGTGTAATGAAATGAATGAAAGGGGATAAATTATGGTAAATGAATGGGTTTGGATAAATCAAATGTAATGGTTTCAAGTGTTGAACCGAGTTAAATAAAATGAAAATGCTAAGTATTAATAAAGGAAGTCTTTACTAGATTGAGGTAAATTAATCTGGATAAGTAAGAATTTTCGAAAGTAAAACGGTTAATACATTGGCATGTGTATATACCAAAAGTATATGTATGTAGATATATACATATTTCTGCATGCATATGGTTGTAGCATGTGGGTATTCTATTTTTCCGTTCGTTTATATATTATTTGTATAAATCCCACTGGGCATAGGCTCATATCCCCACTTTGTTACGGCAGGTTGGGAGCGGTTTCATATTTTTAGGGCGTTATACAGGCAAGTATGTTTTATTTATGTTTACGTTAGTAACTTTGTTAACTTGGACTTCGGGGTGATCCCCACGGGTCCCTCACGTAGTCTGCCTTGAAATTAGAATCGTATGCTAAACAAGTGGAACGTTAATTAAAATAAAATTGGATTAGCAACATTATATAGGCTGTTCGATTGCACTTCACACCTAATGCTTGGGTCGGACCGGATTAACCTATGGGTAACTCATAAATCCGGGTCGGGGCATTACAAATGGTATCAGATTTCTACATTCAAGGTTCCTTTCGGGTGTGACGTGGTGAGGTCGGTATTGAATAATTCGGCATCATTGTGATTTGGTACGGTTATTCTAGTTTGATGACAGTTTAGTTCATGCCCTCGACGGTAGAGTATAAGAGGTTATCACAACAAGTTAGATTAGTGTCAAGTGGCATACAATTGAATTTATGGTTATTAGTTGCTTCTACGTCCCTGATTTGAATTGCAATAATTTATGGGTCTCCGTCCAAGCCTATAAGGGTGACATTGTGGTTGTTAGTGTGAGGTGCTGATGTTGAAATTTGATGACATAGGATCAATTAGGATGTCAACACTACACCAAAATGGTCAAATTGTCACCTTTCAATTGGCCACCCTTGTCAAGGTCATTGACCGTGACAACAAACACGCGTTTTGTGTCACGGTCATTGACCATGATAAGACCGTGATAAAGAATTATCACGGTCAATAACCGTGACAAGTCCGTGAAAAATATAGTTGTCACGGTCATTGACCGTGACAATACCTAAAATAATTATCTCGGTTAAGGACCTTGACACAACCGTGACAATCTCTTCAGTAAAAAAAGTCCTAGGCTTTTTTTCCCACCGATTTCTCTCTCTCTCTAAGCGATTTCAGCTCCTCTCTCTCTCTCTCTCTCTCTCTCTCTCTCTCTCTCTCTCTCTCTCTCTCAGGTATGTTTTTTCCTCTCTTTCTCTTTCATTTCTATATGTGTGTGTATGTGTGTATATATATGTGTGTATATATAAGTGTATATATATATGTGTATATATGTGTGTGGTGGTGTGTGGTGGGGCAGGGGGTGGGCTGTGTGTGTACGTGTGTGTGTGCAGGTGTGGTGGGGGTGGGGTGAGGGGGACAGGGGATGTGGTGGTGGGAGGGGGTGTGGTGGTGGGGGTGTGGTGTGTGTGTGTGTGTGTGTGTGCATGTGTATGTGCATGTGTGTGAGTGTGTGTGGTGGGGGGAGGGGGGAAGGGGGTGGGGTGGTGTGGGTGGGGGTGTGGGGGTGTGTGTGTGTGTGGTGGGGCAATCTTAACAATTGTATAACTTTAATTAATAAATTGTATAGCTTTAATTAATAAATTGTATAGCTTTAATTGTAATTTTAATTGTATAGTTTTATATGAAAGTAAATTAATAATTAGTGCCCATTTCATATGAAAGTAGGATTGCCCCTCATTGTAAATTAGTAAATTAATAATAGTATACTTTAATTGTTAGTTTAATTGATGAAATGAATTAATTGAGTAGATGAATTAGAAGGAGTACGGGATACACATTTGTTGTTGACATTGCTGTTGGATTATTTGGTTTAGTAAATGTTGGGTTGGTTAGTTTTAAAAGTGGCATGACCACTGGATTATTGTCCATATGGGAGTGAGATTTTTCAACTTTTTTTGAAAATTACTTTGTATATCGAACAATATATATATAGTATGATAATTAAATGAAACATACTTGAAATTAAATATAGTGCGCATAGATACTAGCCTTCTAATTCTTATGCGTACGCATTCAATAGCCATTAGACCCGTTCGAGAGTCATTACCCCTGTAATGAGATCTCTCAAATTGTCCCGTTTGGACAGTTTGAGACTATATAATTTTCGTATAATATTCATAGTGGCTTAAAGTTGTTACTTTTGGAGGACGTTCAACAGTCGTATCTTAATGTTCTCTGGGTACATACTAGATTGACAAGTGTGACTGTTATTTCAACTGATCAATTGAAATAATACTCACACTTGTCAATCTACGTCGTGTACTTAAAGAACTACGGGGATATGCTGTCGAATTTTTTTCAAATCGTAAAAATGTGCATGAGTTGTTAAGTATATTACAGAAAAATGCGGTCTTGAATGGGATAGGACCGCTCACCCTTTAGAGGAGATGGAGGAAATATAAATTTCTATTATAAATTGAATTTGAATATATATAAGACATAATTAAATAAAACATACTATAAATCTAAGTTTTGTTTACCTTTAATAGGTGATTAGTTGTGGTTGTTGTGATGGGATATGCGAAATACAAAGAGTGGATGGGTGAGACAAATAGAATGGGGGATGTGTTTCGCAGAGGTGCTAACGAATTTGTGAAATATGCAAAGAGATGTCATAATGATGAAGAGTTTTCGTGTCCGTGTGCTAGGTGTAAGAATGGTAAGTGTTTGAGTGGAAAAAAGTTGAACTACATTTGTTAAGATCGGGTATGCAAGATAGTTATCGATTTTGGAGTTTTCACGATGAATTGAAAGTTCTTTTTGTCCTCGACCAACCTTCACAACAACCTTCAACAAGTAGAATAGATGTAGAAGGGGACGACGTAGATCATAATATGTTAGAGGATTTAGTTGATGATGCGTACGGAGTTTATGAAGCAGAGGAGAATGAGGTTACTGATGATGTAGAAGATTCAAGTGCTCATGAAGATAATGATAAAACTTGACGATGACTACCAAAGTTTAAAATTTAAGGCGACCCAACCATTATACTCTGGCTGTGAGAAAGATCAAACAAATTTACATGCCATGGTTGGTTTGCACAGTTTGAAGACGCAGTACGGTTTGTTTGGCAATAGCGTGACGGGAATTCTGAAATGGGTGAAAGGCTTATTACCCAAGGTGAATACACTTCCAAATAGCTATCCTGTAATGAAGAACAATTTGAAAGGTTTGGGAATGAAGTATAAATTGATTCATGCTTGTGTGTATGGCTGCATACTATACCGAAAGGAGTATAAAAACCTTGATCGTTATTCGGTATGTGATGAACCTAGATATGTCCAATCTACTACTAAGGAAGGCACAAGCTCAAAAGTGCCTCAAAAAGTAGTGAAATATTTTCCCGTTGGGCCTATATTAAAGAGATTTTTCACAGTACCATGGATTTCAGAGGCAATGACTTAGCATGCTAGGGCAGAAGTAGGGGGTAATATCATGCGTCATCCTATTGATTCTACTGCCTGGAGGAGGATGAATTTTGAGTATCCTGATTTTGCTCGAGCACAACGCAACATTCGTTATGTTATATCAATAGATGGTTTCAATCCATTTGAAAATCTAAGCACCAATCAGAGTGTATGGCCATTGATCCTATCCCCACTCGACCTCCCTCCTTCACAGTGTATGAGACCTGAATTTTTTATGATGGCTTTGTTTATACCTGGGCCAAAGGCACCAAGTGATGACATCGATGTCTACCTGGCTCCTTTGGTAGAAGAATTAAATGAGTTGTGGGAAGAGGGTGTGCAATCATTTGACTCTTTTTAAAAAGAAGAGTTTACACTGAAAGTTATGTTGATGTGGCCAATTCATGATTTTCCTGCTTATGGGACATTATCCGGTTGTGTAATACATGGTTATTTAGGGTGTCCTATTTGTGGAGAGGAGACTGAATATCTTCGTCTATCCTCTAGCTTAAAAAATGTATACCATTGCCACATGAGGTTTTGACCCCCAGTTCATAGTTTCAGATCTGAGAAAGGTTCCAATTTTTTATTGGGCGAGGTTGACGCGACACAGAATGTGTCTCTAAAGTGCGTACTCTCTAGGCTCAAGTGCAAGCCTATCGCTCAAGTAATAATCCGACAAGTCGGGTATCGATCCTCAGGGAAAAAGGACAACGGAGTTGTGACGACGGGACAAGACGGAGGAATCCTAACTTCGACTCTAAGAAGAAAAGGAAAAATTGATTTGGTTTTTGGGATTGACTAAGCTAACTGCAATTATGAAATTATGATGAAAAATGCAACTAACTAAAGTACCTAAATTATGAATGAAAAATTGAATCAAAACTTTTTAAACTTAAATGATGAGAAAACAGGACGGGAATGCAATCCCCCAACCCTAGTGTAGTGCAGTAACAACGTTAATCATAAATTTATCCGATTAATCAGACCCGGAATTTAGGACTCCCAAGCATTATGTATACGAGGTTCAAGCCCGCGTCATACCTAATATAAGGATGAGTAAATCGGAATCGCGGTAATTGCACTCAAATTGTACTCTAAATCATCACGAGTACCCAAAGGTAAACGAGATATAAAGATACAAAATTATTATGTAATTACGCGATACAATCAAAATCAATCGTTAAATTCATCGGATGAACGTTATGCACATGCACTAACACATCAGGTTGGGTTCATGCATCCCAACCTTTAAACCCTAGCCGGACATGTTAAACTGACTAACGCATGAAATAATAACATTGCATGTGGAAGAATTCATGATGAAACTAGATTGAAGCATGTAAATACGTATTATGAATGCAGCAATAAGTTGAATCGAATACATAAAATAAACATGCAAGAATAATGACAAGAATTCTGAACTTTGAATTAAAACTTGAAAAACAAACCCGTAATGATTAAATCTTGAAGAAATTAATTCCCTTGATGTTCCTAGATGTTCTTCTCTTTTTCTATCTATCAAAAACTGACTAAAACTATCCCTAATGGCTGCCCCTAGGTTGTTGCCTCCGTTCCCTGCTATTTTTGAGAGTTTTAACCTAAAAGGAGTCTTGGGAACCAATCAGATTTGGGGAGAAAATTTGCGCATCAGGGACACCGAACCGGTTCGCATGTACCCCGAACCGTTTCGCCCCCCAAACCGGTTCGGCCTGGGTTCGCGAATGTGTGCTGGCTTGGAGTGCTACACTTAGATTTTTTTCTTGCTTTCTTTTCTTCCTTTCTTACATTTTTCTTCAACTTCAACTGGGCATAACTCATCAACCGTAGCTCGGATTTGGGTACCGTTTCTTCCAGTGTTTTTGTTGTTCTGAGCTCTTCAACTTTCCAGTTGACTTTTCTTTCCGGATCGAGCTAAAAAATTACTAAATTGCCCTTGAACTTGCCTTCTTAGCTTTTCTAGCATTGTCTTGCTTCCTCTTTTGCACTGTTTGCATAATTAACCTGTAAAACCAATAAGAGAAGCACAAAACATGAAATACTCACCAACGAAGGTTAGTAGCATAATTGTGAATCAAATCTATATATGTTACATCACTGGGGTTCACAAATATACTGAAATTAGGGGACTAAATATACAATATTTATGCCCAATCAAACCCCCCTAACTTAGACCTTTGCGCGTCCCGAGCAATGTAAAAGAATGAAAGTACGAGTTAAGGATCCTTCAAAGACTTTATTGGGATAGAGTACCTCTTTCGCGGGCAAGAGATTTTATTTAGCGCATGCAACAAGCCTTTAAACCTCTAGGTTACCCTAGTAGGACGAGTTGTGTCTCATGAGGGTTTGCAGTGAATATACCCACAAAATTCGACTCAAAGAAAATTCAAAATACGCAAAAATTGTGCAATTCAAACTTTTTCGGAAAATAGTCATCATCAAGTCATATTTACGAGTCTCAAACCGTAGTGTGTGTGCAAAGACGAAAATATAACCGCCAATTTCCACCGATTGATCATTACGTTACTTATCCAAAAATTCATTTTGATTTCAATTTCTCACGGAACGCTCTCACAAACGAATCTCTCAGATTATGGATATTCTCTCGGTATGCGTGATATAAAGAGTAAATGTAAGGGAAACAAATTCACGCATACAATAGAAAGATGGAAATTTCATGGTGATAGGATCTCATCAATGGATTACGGTTTTAAAAACGGGAACATTGCCTCTATTTTGCGCACTTAGCCTCTTATATTATCTTTTGGTGTCTTAACTCTCCACGAGGTAATCAATTTCGCAATTTGGACTCGGTTAGGACTTTTTTGGGTTGAAGGTTGCATTGGGTAAAATGAAGGAGGTATGGAAGGTTGGAATTGGAAAAGTCATTAATGATGTCCAATTGTGCTTTTTTCGGGCTATTGCTCATTTTTTTCTTCTTGTTCTATTTTTTTCTATTTTTTTTTTCATTTCTTTTCTTGTTGTTTTTGTTGAGCATACTATTTTGTTTCTTGCCCCTTTTTATGCACTTTTTGGACTTAAAATCTGAATTTTTCATTTTTCACAATTCCGGCTATTTTGGGTTTTTCGGGTTGTCAAACGAAAGGGAAAATTATTCGGCTCGATTTGGGTTGCAAAGGGTGATTTTTCGCTACTTTTTTCTGGCCAAAATTTTGGGTGACAAACGAGGGCCTACTTCATTGTCCAAAATGCCAATTGCGTTACCATATGCATTTCGAGGTGAATTTAAGTTTAGAGGCTAATTTGGCACGGTTTTCAAGGCAATATTGCACACATTTTTTTTTAAAACCGATCAAAATGAAAGGATTGAGATCCTTGACAACTTATTAAGCGCTAAAAAGAACTTTGAGTTAACAATTAACTCGGATTGATTTAAAAACTCGCAAAACGTGATAGGCTCGAATCTCACCGGGTTTGTTAATCTCCACATTTATTCGTTAAGTCGTCAATTTTCGCTCAATTTCCATCTTTGGTCAATTTCGGCTTTGTGTATGTTGGATGTTTACAATCTGAGACTCAAATTCGACTTTTAATGATATTTTTGAAAAATTTGAATTCCAATTTTGATTTATTTGAACAAAAATATTTTTGGATTTTGCAAAATTTTATGATTTTTTTGGAAATTTTTGGGCATTTTGAAGATTTGTGAAGTTTTAGAAATGTGCACTTGTGACCCCCCCTAACTTAGACTTTTGCATTGTCCTCAAGCAAAAAGGACAAAAATCTAACTCAAGGCGAATGAAAAGTGCGGAAAAATAAAACAAACAAATATTAAAATGCAACAAGACACTATATGACACTCATGCATGACTTAAAAATACAACAATAATCACCCCATACGCGTCGGGGGTGTGACGACCTCTCATCTCTCCACAAACTCACCCGACCCCACTCACGGGGTTTGATGTTCTCCTTGTCTCTCCCGTCCTAGGATTATAAGCTAACAATCGGAACAAGTTGGGACCACACCCATAGATAAAGGATAAACCGGGAGACACATCGTGACTAACTGGAAAGGGATCCTCGTGATGCTGGCTCAAAGTGTGATCTGCGTAAATTGACTCGGAGGGAACACCTAGGTTTCATTCAATTTTTAAGATGCAGGGGTTGGGCTCTAAGTCAGATGAACCACAACTTTTCTCCTCACTTGCCTTCGAGGCCTCTAGTGTTGTGGGTGGATTGTCACAACGAAGGAATTCATCAATTTTTGCTTTCAATTCACTTTCGTCTAAGTGACTACATGAATCCAATAGGGATTGGCCTTCAATAGTAATACTTTCATCCACTTGCCCGAATTCTCTTTCAAAATCTTCCATGCTCATGTCTCATAGTTCTCTCTCTCGAGTAGTGCCTACGTCTTCTCTTACTTGCTTGATCTCCAACTCCACCAGTTTTCTCTCTTCTAACCCCTCTCTCTCTCTTTCAATTGCGGTCACTACACACCTCTCCCCCACTTTTCTCTCATTGTCACAACTACCACTATTACTTGATGAAATGGGGCACACCCCTAACGGCTCTCTCTTGTGGGACCCCTCCTTCTCATGGCTCGACACTAAGCAGGACCCTAGGGCATCTCTACAATCATTTTCCTCAAAATAGTCCCCTACGATCTCGTCTATGAAGCTCACCGCGTGAAGGTCATCTTCTTCCCCCGTATGTTGGGCGACATGGAAGATGTTGGTCTCTAAGGTCATGTTCCCAAAGGTGAGTTGCATTCGCCCATTCCGGGTATTTATGATTGCGTTATCCGTAGCTAAGAAAGGGCGTCCAAGGATGATGGGCACATGGTTGCTCGAGTTAAAGGAGGGCTCCGTGTCCCAAATGACAAAGTCTACCGGGAAATAAAAAGTGTCAATTTGGACGATCACGTCCTTGACTATGCCTCTTGGGATCTTCACGGTTCGATCCGCTAATTAGAGAGTGACCTTTGTGGGCTTGAGGTCGCCCAAGTCAAGTTGCCTATAGATGGAGTAAGGGAGGATATTGACACTTGCTCCTAAATCAAGTAAGGTTTTTTCGATTTTGTTTTCTCCAATGATGCAGGAAATGGTGGGTGCACTGGGATCTTTGAATTTAGGTGGGAGATCATTGAGTAGAATGGAGCTCACATTCTGTGCTAGAAAGACCTTTTTCTTTACCTTTATCTTTCTCTTTACCGTCAACAAGTCTTTAATGACTTTTCCATAAGCTGGAATTTTCTTAATGGCATCGAGGAAAGGTAAATTCAGCTTAACTTGTTTTAGCACGTCTAGCACGTCATCACGTGGGTTTCCTTTATGGGAAGGAATTACCCTTTGAGGAAACGGTGCCGCGGAGGGTGGTTTCACTACTACCTCGGCCTCACTAGCATCTTCTTTGTCACTCTCATTCAATGGGACATCTTCGACCTCTTTCGTGCTGGGCGAAATATCCTTGTCTTTAAGTACGTCTCATGGGGGAGGTGACAAGTCAACTACTCTCCCACTACGTAGAGTGGTAATTGCGCTACATTGCTCAGGATGGTCATAGGGTGTCGAGCTAACACTAGTTTGACCTTGGAGAGGTCTTTGGCCCTGGGCAGGAAACTTGCCCTTCTCTTGGACACTCAACGAGGATTGTATTTTAGACAAATTCGCATTTATGTCGCCAATCAGACGATCATATTTGGCATTGGTTGCGGTCTGGTTTGCAATGAATTAAATTCATGGTATCCTCGAGAGTTCTCCGCTGTGGCGGGATATAATTTCCGTGAGGCGGTGGTTCTTGCACATGTCCTTGCATGTGTGGAGCTTGTTGAAATTGTTGTGGTGGAGGAGGGGCAACATGCGAAGGAGGGTTCATTGCGGCATGTTGTTGCCCGTAGCTAAAATCGGGATGATTTTTCCACGAAGGGTTGTATGAATTCCCGTGCGGGGCACCGAAATTACCCTTAAAGCCTCCTATACCAATAACTTGCTCCTGCAACATTACTTTGTAGGCGGGTATCGTCGGGCATTCCTCAGTTGAATGTCCCGCCTCACAAATCGCACACACCTTCACGACTTCTGAATGGGTCCAGCTGGTCCTTTTCCATATATCTCGCATAGGTCTCAAATTCCTATCTCAAGAGTCTCCAATCGGCTATTCGTCATAGAATTCTTATCTACATGGAATAGATCGGATGCTGATGGAGTAGTGGTCGCTTGTCGATTTCGATTTTGAGCGTTTGGGTCGGAGGTATCCCAGGATTGGGTAGTCTCGGCGACATACCTCATGTGAAGATCAGCATCATGGGCATCTAGATCGACAAACGGACCGCTTCCCATAGTTTCAACAAGTTGTTTGGAGTTAAGATTCAACCCATTATAGATAAAGGAGATGATTTGCGATGGATCAAATCCATGATGGGGGAATGAAGCAACTAACTCGTTGAAACGTTCATAACATCGATGGAATGGCTCATTTTCGTGTTGCCCGAATGCTTGAATTTGAGCCTTTATAGAGATTGTTCGATGTGGTGGGAAGAATTTCTTGAGAAATTTCGACTGTAGCTCGTTCCAAGATGGAATCGAGCTTGGAGGTAAAGACCATAGCCAGTCCTTAGATTTATCTTTGAGCGAGAAAGGGAAGAGTTTGAGACGGATTACCTCTTGTGTGCAGGTTTGATCATTTAGAGTATCACACACGTCCTCAAATTCCCTAATATGGAGGTATGGCTTTTCAGAATCCATACCGTGGTAATGCGGTAGCATATGGATCATTCCATTTTTGAAACGGAATTGCCCGGCATTATACGGGAGTATAATGCATCCCGGAGTGACAGTGCGCTCGGGATATAAGAATTCTCTCAACGGGCGATACGGAGGCTCTTCCTCACCGGCGGGTGCATTACTATGCTGCGACATCTCTCTCACTTAACGACTCGGCGCTCTCACTGGGTGTGCTTGAAATGTGCTCGGAGGTGTGTCCTATGAATGAGAATGGAGTGTTACTAGAGACTGAGTGCGACGGTGTGGGCGATGGGATCCAAAACTGTGGGGCGTTTGGAGTGTGGGGACTATCAGGATTATACTCAACAAGTGGATTTTCGTGAATGTTGGTTGGAGTATTATGGGGTGTGGGAGTGGTTTCAGAATTTTTCATTAAAGTTTAGAAGAGATGATGGTGAATATTTTTTTTTTGTGCTTTTCGAATTTTTTTATGTTTTTTTTTTGGATTTGTTTTTTTTTTTGGTCAAAGCTTTGGATTGACTCAATCTAATCCTAAGTCCACCTAATTCCCCGGTAACGGTGCCAAAAACTTGACGCGACTCAGAATGTGTCTCTAAAGTGCGTACTCTTTAGGCTCAAGTGCAAGCCTGTCGCTCAAGTAATAATTTGACAAGTCGGGTATCGATCCTCAGGGAAAAAGGACAACGGAGTTGTGACGACGGGACAAGACGGAGGAATCCTAACTTCGACTCTAAGAAGAAAAGGAAAAATTGATTTGGTTTTTGGGATTGACTAAGCTAACTGCAATTATGAAATTATGATGAAAAATGCAACTAACTAAAGTACCTAAATTATGAATGAAAAATTGAATCAAAACTTTTTAAACTTAAATGATGAGAAAACAGGACGGGAATGCAATCCCCCAACCCTAGTGTAGTGAAGTAGCAACGTCAATCATAAATTTATCCGATTAATCAGACCCGAAATTTAGGACTCCTAAGCATTATGTATACGAGGTTCAACCCCGCGTCATACCTAATCTGAGGATGAGTAAATCGGTATCGCGGTAATTGCACTCAAATTGTACTTTAAATCATCACGAGTACTCAAAGGTAAACGAGATATAAAGATCCACAATTATTATGTAATTACGCGATACGATCAAAATCAATCGTTAAATTCATCGGATGAACGTTATGCACATGCACTAACACATCAGGTTGGGTTCATGCATCCCAACCTTTAAACCCTAGCCGGACATGTTAAACTGACTAACGCATGAAATAGTAACGTTGCATGTGGAAGAATTCATGATGAAACTAGATTGAAGCATGTAAATACGTATTATGAACGCAGCAATAAGTTGAATCGAATACAGAAAATAAACATGCAAGAATAATGACAAGAATTCTGAACTTTGAATTAAAACTTGAAAAACAAACCCGTAATGATTAAATCTTGAAGAAATTAATTCCCTAGATGTTCTTCTCTTTTTCTCTCTATCAAAAACTGACTAAAACTATCCCTAATGGCTGCCCCTAGGTTGTTGCCTCCGTTCCCTGCTATTTTTGAGAGTTTTAACCTAAAAGGAGTCTTGGGAACCAATCAGATTTGGGGAGCAAATTCGCGCATCAGGGACACCGAACCGGTTTGCATGTACCCCGAACCGGTTCACCCCCCAAACCGGTTCGGCCTGGGTTCGCGAATGTGTGCTGGCCTGGAGTGCTACACTTAGATTTTTTTCTTGCTTTCTTTTCTTCCTTTCTTCGATTTTTCTTCAAATTCAACAGGGCATAACTCATCAATCGTAGGTCGGATTTGGGTACCGTTTCTTCCAGTGTTCTCGTTGTTCCGAGCTCTTCAACTTTCCAGTTGACTTCTCCTTCCGGATCGAGCTATAAAATTACTAAATTGCCCTTGAACTTGCCTTCTTAGCTTTTCTAGCATTGTCTTGCTTCCTCTTTTGCACTGTTTGCATAATTAACCTGTAAAACCAATAAGAGAAGCACGAAACATGAAATACTCACCAACGAAGGTTAGTAGCATAATTGTGCATCAAATCTATATATGTTACATCACTCGGGTTCACAAATATACTGAAATTAGGGGACTAAATATACAATATTTATGCCCAATCAGGGGTTGAACATAAGCTACCGCTGAGACAACTTTCGGGTTCAAATATTGAAAGTAAATCTTTTAAATGTGGACCCAATATGCCAGGTAAGAGTCCCAAATTTGAGAACGTCAAGCATAAGAAGACCCCAACTGGGAATGAAACTGAGACAAGAAAGGTCTGATCTCGGAGGTCAATTTTATTTGACTTGCCTTATTGGAAGAATAACCCGGTGCGCTATGTATTGGATGTGATGCATGTAGAGAAGAACTTCGCTGAACATATTGTGGGCACTTGCCTTGGGGGTAGTCATTCGAAGGATGGGGAAAATGCACGAAAAGACCTTAAAACTTAAGCCACAACTATGGTTGAAAGAAGATAGTAGGGGAAGGGCAATAATTCCCCCTAGTGCATTTACTTTGACGAGTGGGGAAAGAAAGGTGCTTCTAGACACAATATATAATTTGAAAGGCCCATCTACTTTTTCATCCAACTTGCAAAGGATTGTGAATTATGCTACTCATGATTTACATAAGTGTAACTCCCACGATTGGCATGTGATCATGCAATTGGTTCCTCTATTGTTTAAACACTTTTTCTCCAAGCACAAGGATTTACATAGGCTATTATGCAAATTAGTATTACCTTCTCCCTCTTGTGTGAGAAGGTAGTCAATCGAGAACACATAGTGGCCTCAAAATTGGCGGTGACCGAAGCGATTTGTGTATTGGAGACGTATTTTCCCCCAGCATTCTTTGACATAAGTGTTCACTTGTTGGTACACCTATGTGAAGATGCACTTCTTTGTGGTCCAATTATATATCGGTGGATGTATCCGTTTGAAAGACTGATGAAAGTTTTTAAAGATTACGTCAAGAATACGCGATACATTGCAGGATCAATTGCAGAGGAATACATCACCGTGGAGTCATCAATATATACTTGGGAATATATGCCTGACTCGACCAACGTTGATGAAACTGATGAGTTCGTCAATGATGGTGGTCATGTGATGGGAAAATGAGTGAAATTAACGAGTTTGAAACATGAACAAGTAGCTAGTTATATATTTGACACACATAAAGATGTCGAAGAATGGAAAAAGTAAGTTTCGATTATTATAATGTTTAACATTATTTTAGATTATTTTATACATGATTAATTTTGTAATATGCAAAAAATATGAAGCCTGTGAGAACAATAAAAGACGAAAAATAATGGTACAATCAGACAACGAATTTAGGCTGTGGTTTACACAAGAGGTAATTATAATGAAAATAGTCGTTATATAACGTTACATTACACTCAAATTTTACCACTAGTATAATTAATTTATCTATATTCTCAGCTCCTAAAGACGGGTGGTGCGACATCAAGGCTTGCTTGTCTAGCCACTGGACCCTTGTTCGTGGCACAAGAGTACACAAAGTATCGATTGAACGGTTACATTTTTGGCACTAAAGTGTACAAGGAAAGTACAAATGTACAGAACTCAGGAATTTCATACAAGGCTCTTACTTTCTTTCGAGCGAGCGCAAAAGATAAAAACCTCGTTGAGGCTGAAATGACTTACTATGGTGTAATCCAAAATATATTTGAATTGGATTATATAAGCTTCAAAGAGGTTGTATTTTACTGTGACTGGGTAAGAGTTGAGGATAAAAATGCTTGTAAAGTTGATCCTGTCACCAATTTGAACATGGTTGACTTGTCCAAGTTGAAGAGCAATGACCACGTGAGCGATGAGCCGTATGTTTGTGCATTTCAAAAGGTTAACCAAGTATTTTACTCGGATTATATCAACAACGAGCCGTGGCCAATTTTCCAACACGCGCCAAAGCGTCTAAATAGTAGTGTGGATGACTTGGCTGCTCCTACCGAATATCAATCCATTTTTTATGATAACCCGAATTTGAAGCAATTTTTCAATTTGTAATAAATATTCCAATTTGTATCGAAACATCCATTTTTAATGCTTTTAATTGATTTTCACTTTATCATTTTCACTCTTGTGTAGTGTGCGTGTGTGGAGAGGAGATTAATAGGTGATTTTCAATAATCCATGAGTATACGCTTCTTACCTTTAATAGGTGATTAGTACATAGTTATTTGGGGCGTCCTATTTGTGGAGAGGAGACTAAATCTCTTCGTCTATCCGAACACTAAGAAACTCCATAATCCTATGGAGTGATGCTCTGTAAATTCCTCCCAACCGTTGTGTAGCCAAACATCACCAGATGAAGTTGTCAATTCCACCACTTGGAACCTCTAGCAAAACATGGGAAAATATGGAAGGTGGAATTGACAACTTCAACTAGTGATTTTTGGATACACAACGGTTAGAAGGAATTTGTAGAGCATAACTCCATAGGATTATGTCATTTCTTAATGTTCAGATATGAAGGGAATTATATTTGACATGATTGCCCAGGGTACATTAGTTGGAAGGAGGTGCCATATGAGCTCAAGTTAGCTGTTTGGGTGGCACTACAGGTAATGTATTTATATTTATATTTATATGAATATTTCAATTTCAAGTTAGCGGATACTAATTTTACTTTATTTTATTTCAGGGGATAGGGAGTGGCCTTGGGGGTAGGCCACATAGGCTCGATACTTATGTGGCTCTTCGGACGAGAAGGGAAGGATAAGGAGGTGTCCCCGAGCGTCGCGGTACGAAATCTCTTTTCCAGCTAATTAGTTTGTACATTTGAGATAATTGATGGTGATGTTGTTTCTTCTTAAATAGTTTCTATTTTGAATGTATATTTGCATTATCGCTAGTTTATTTGGATATATGATGTTTGAACAGGTACAACGTTACTATAACAGGTATAAATATACTGATGGGCAGTGGCAGTGGCCATACTGCCCAACAGATTTTTTTTCAATTCTGCCCAGAATTGTCACGGTCAATGACAGTGATAATTTTTTTAAAAAGGGTCAAGACTTTGTCACGGTCATAAACCGCGACTAAACTTGTCACGGTCATGGCCCGTGTCACGACCGTGACAATTCTAACGAACTTGTCATGGTTAATGATCGTGACACGTCCATGATAAAAAAAGTTATCTCGCCCCGAATTGTCACGGTCATTGACCTTGACAAGTTGAATTTGTCAAGGTCAATGACCGTGATAATTAGGCAGATTTGGTGTAGTGCAATAGAATGATATGACTCCCAATGGGCAAGTGGCATAATTTGTACATAGTCAAGGGTAGAGGTTGGAAGTTAGGGTGTCTCTATTAGGCACAAATGATTGGTAATAGAAGCGGTTATGTATAACCCTTAGGTATAACACTTAGGGGTAGTTAACACCGATGATGGAATTAGGCAAGTTCGGTGCTTGGGGTGATATCTCAATTGATGGTCATTAGGAAAACACATACGGTCATGTAGACTAATGGTGGAAGTGCCGTAATCTTTGTGTAAGAGTTATTATGAGATGATGTTGGTAATGAGGATAGTCTTATTAGTGGCAACAGTGTGCAGTGTTCACTATGACCTAGTTGTGAAGGTTGTTTACCACATGTATGGAGACTAGATAATTGAATAACATTCACAAGTATTTATTTTTGTGGTGAAGCGTATTACCCCTTTAGTTGAGGACTTAGTTTTGGTTTACTTTGGTTATGATATGATATTGAGGAATAGGATATCATGTGGTGTCCGTGGTTAGGGCCTTGGTGTTTATAGGCATTACCCGACACCCATATCCTACCAAGATTTGTATAGTCGTGTTAACTCGTAGGTTGTCACTTGATATGATATTAGCATAGCAAGGGAATTTAGTTTTCAGAGTTGAACATTCATTTGTGGATTAGGTTAGGTAGAATTGGAGGTCTATAGATTTCAGGAGACGTCCTATATCCCGCCATGGCTCATAGTTGCTCAAATTATAGTTTATACGTGACTTATAGTCACAACCATTTGAAAGAAAAGTGATATTAGTATCTAAGTGTTGAGGCTCGTTTTAGACGCCGAGTTAATGGAAAGGTGATAGGAAATCCCAGTGTGGGAATAGTTCATAGGCACTTTTGGGGTCCCCATAGAAAATTTTGTGTGTGGCATCATTGAGGATGAATATCGAATATCGTGGTGTCTTGAGGTATTTGCTGATTAAGATGCATGATAAGACAGAAGCTCATAAACTTGTGTCCTCGCGAGCACTAAGTAATATCTATGTGGGTATCGAAAGGTTTGAAGAATGCACCTAAGATGATAAAAACATAGATGATGAAATCTCGTCAAATTTGGAGCTTTCATATGAGATATGTTTGGTGTTCTTAGGGTACCAATTAAGTTTGGTAAGAAGAGGCAATATCATTATAGTAATGGGTGAGTTAAAGATCTGATGATGATCCCAGATTGCTAGTTGTGTGGAATGCGTACTGAGTATGACTCCCAATCGGCACAGATGTGTGGTGACCTCACGTTGTTAGTCATATGGTATACATGCCGGTATAGCTTCCCTATCGACACAAATGGGTGGTGTAATCCATAAGTAAAGAGGTAGACATGTCTTTATGGCAGGCTTCTAGAAAATGTGGGGCGTGAACGAGGAGTCGAGGCCAAGCCTTAAGCCTTACAAGCCTAGGCGGACTTTAGGCGTAAAAAGGCGTTTAGGCCTTTTTAATATATTTTAATATTTTTAACTATATCAAGACTATTAAAAATTACTAAAATGGTACATATCTTAAAATATGTCTGAATATATGCAAACTAAAATACTATTTTTTTTAAATACTAAGGAAAAACAAAAGGAAAAAACCCGCGGCTTTTTGGACGAGAAACGGCGAGGTTTGGGATACCATTTGTCTTTTGATTGTTTTGAATGAGATATTGGTCCAATTTTTTAAAAACATTATTTAAAAGAATATATCGTTTCACTAAAGTATTTTTATTTAAAAAAAAAGTGCGCCCCAAGCCTTTTAACAGGAATAAGACATAAAAGGCTTATGGCGGGGTGTTTTTCCCAAGCCTCAAGCCTAGGCGAGCTTTTTAGAACACTGCCTTATGGAGATGATTCCCAAATGTCATAACATGACTAGTATTGGTATCGTAATACTCAGTTTCGGGATGTGTTAGAAAATTTATCCGAGGTTAGAGCTATAACGATCCGTTGAAATTTGAAAATGGTTGTTGAGGTGGAGTAGCATTGAGACATAATTGTCACGTCGAGGTGTTGACATGCACGCTAGATTAGCCTTAGTAATGCAATGATTAGTTATGGGCACGATATGTCATGCTAGTAAGGATTAGCGGATGTAGCCCAGTGTGATACTAATTAACTTTAGGGTACCAATGACGGTGGTGTGGTCGTCACAAAGACTCCGCATTCATTTGTGTGGGTGAAAACCTACAGTGAGTTTGGTGGTAACCGAGTGTGGTCAAAGAATACAGTTAGGTGAGTGCTCCACTTAAGCCAAGTAATGTCTGTGGAATTTGGGATTTAATCACTATATGTTATCGCAGACAATGACCTAGGTGTAATAGGTGGGTGGCATTGTCGCATGTTCTTTGATAAGGTCTATATAGACAAGGCGTGAGGTACCCACCAATTGAAATGATTCGTTTACACCAAGGGTGTGAAAGGTAGGTCCTTGCTCCCAAGGAGAGTAGTCAAGAATTGATATCATCAAGGAATACTGATTGAAATTGTGTCCGCACTCGTATTATGAGAATTAATAAGTGAGATTCGATTTGTCACGGCTAGTGATCCAGACCATGATATATGGCCAAAAATGGTACTTGGTGAGAATTTTGTATGACTTCTAGTATACGATATAAGTTCATTTCCATAAGTTAAGAAGGGTTGCCTGTGGGCGAAACTCCTCGGGACGATTTCTTATCCCTCAGACTCAAGTGTGTTCCTTTCGGTTTTAAAAATTGAGAATCGTTATCCTCACATATTTGGTTACTCAGATTGGTATCAAATCATGGTACGACGTGGTTAAGCCCGGGAGAGCTCGATGGACATGATTTGGTCAATGCAACTCTGTAAATGGGTGCGCTCATCTGAGGTATACTTGATATTGTAGAAAGTTTTGAGTACAGATGGCTATGCTTCCGATCACTAGGTTTATTCGTAGTATCAATTTTTCCCTTTAGACGAGTATACTCTTGACTGGTTGTCTTGGCGGTCAGTGTGTCGGGTTGTGATGAGGGGGTTAATGGTTTGAGAATAAAATATAGTGTTGGAAATCGAGGGAGAAACTTATCACATGATGTTTCTTTGTCAGGGTGAGTGGATAAGAGTTAGACTCTAGTGAGTATTCAAGGATGAGATAACTAAGGTAGTATTAGGTTCATCACAGTGATGTAGTAGAAGGTGTAAATCGAGCGTACAATAATGATTTGATGGATTTATTCCTCCGGGGAGCGAGAGAATGACATGGTATGGTTATTGAAAAATTCATGCGAGTTATATAGTTAGGATAACTAGGGAATTTGTGGAACAAATGATGTATGGTCCTAAGATAGAAATTGATTTTGGGTGGGATGTACGACTGATGGTTGTATCATGATTTACTTTTGGTGAACGATGATCGCTAAAAATGGTTTAATCATAAACGGACTGGTGTTCTTTAAGTACTAGCGTGAGTAGTGCTAGGTATGATGTGGACTTGGTCAAAAGGCAAGTTAATAATTAGAGTCGAGTATGTAGTGTCATTATTGGCAAAATGATGAGCATAAGAGCATGCTTTATGTTAAACATTTGGCAACCTTAGTTCTAAGCTCTTAGATTAAGTGTCTTGGAGGATTTCAACGACTTAGGATGGACGTTGGCGGACCCCATGAGTTTGGGGATTGAT
The DNA here is from genome assembly GCA_949130495.1 of Sambucus nigra. NCBI lineage: Eukaryota > Viridiplantae > Streptophyta > Magnoliopsida > Dipsacales > Adoxaceae > Sambucus > Sambucus nigra. The sequence continues at coordinate 66,251,401 of OX422217.1, read as the reverse complement.
GGATCGAGACTTTCGGGGATAAAATTCCCCAAAGTGAGAAGTTTGTAATATCTCATTCCGGTGATTTAATTAAATTATACTCGAATTATATATTAATGATAATTAAGGAGAGGTTAATTATAAATATGGAGGAATCGAGGGTGAAAAGTTGGAGAAAAATAAAAAGAAAATAAATAGGTCCGTTCAAACGACAAGGGATGTCGATCGAACGACAGTTCCCAAGTCGTTAGACACAAGTCTTTTAACGACTTGCTACTGGTTTACAGTAGCAGGTCACGGGAAGGGCCGTTAGAAGAATGTTTCGAAAGACGTAGCTTAAGTCGTTCAAATGACTTAGGTTAAGCCATTCGAACGACATTAGACGTGTTTATAGATCAAATTACCCCTATGCACTATCACATTTTGGAGCATTGATTTGCTGTGTTGTTAAGACCAGCTCAGTTCAGCAAGGGAAAAAAGGGATTTTAGGGATTAAGGGATGTATTATAAGGGTTGTTTGGGGGTTATTTGGGATTATTATTGTTGGATAATATGGAAGAATGAGAGAGCAGGTGAGAGAGAGGGGTGGGTGGTCTTCCACACCAACAAAAAATCACCACTTTCAAGATGTCTTTCTCCACACTTGAACCAAAACACCCATTTCCACAATGAACAAGGAAGAGCTACGAAATTTGGGAGATATATTTGGGGGTTTTCTTGGATAAGATGAAGTGGGTCTTACCTTGGAGCTTTGGAGGAAGCATTTGGTAACCCTATGAGGCCACCGTTGGAGGTGGGGTTGCTCCTCCTACAACGACACCACCATTGTAGCCATTAGAGGGGATAACCTTACTTTTAGTGTAAAAATATTATTTTTGCATTGTAGTCTTGTGTTTAGGCTATTTGAGTAAGGTGTAATTAGTTAAATGGTATATTTATTGTGTAGAAGGCAATAAACATTTTTATGGAATAAAATTGTTATTTTGTTAAAAAGAAAGAATGAATAATTATTTCAAAATTTTGAAATAAAGAAAGTTGATGTTTTACGAAAATGGTGTATTCTCTAGTAATTTTGATGAAAAATATTTTTGAAATAAAATGTTTGCAAATACGGTTATTTTCTTTAGAAAATGATATTTTGTTGAAATTAAAGAATAAGTAAAAACTTCAAGGTTTTAGAATATTGAAAGATGGTATTTTATGAAATTGGCATTTCTAGCAATATCGGTGTTAAACATTTTATGAAATAAAATGTTGGAAATGATGATTTACTTGGTAAATATTTAGTGAAAATATGTATAATACCCCACCCCGTAAAAATTAAAAATTTAATTAAATTATGTATGGATTCTATATGAGGACGAATCAACTATACGTATAGGAATTGGCGTGTAACAAATTAAATTAAATAGAGAGTATTAGTGGGCGTTGGACTATTAAGAAAATTATTAAATTAAAGATTTTAAGAAAAAATCACGTATGCCTTAGTAAAAATCTGAAATTGTTGGGACAAATATGTTATATGGAACTATTGACTTAGGGGGGGGGGGGCTGTCTCTCTCTCTCTCTCTCTTTCTATGTATATGTATATATATATAAACGCGTACAACTGGGATGAATGGCACATAACAGGGACGAATGCGAGGAACCAATGAAAAGGCGACGAAATCTAAGCAGGTCGCTCAAACGACCACCACTGTTGTTTGAGTGACACCTCACCCCATTTGGGCGACGATCAAATCATTCGAACGACCGTATGACAAAATTAGATCTGCAGTTTATGCTATCTCTTTGTGGACCTTGGATCAAATCCAGACGGCTGAGATTTAGTCGAGCAAAGAGGTTAGAGGGTTTAGGGTTTGCCTTGGTTGGGTATTTTATGAGAGGAACAAGCGTGGGGTGCAATCCCCACACCTCGAAGCTCACGAAATTCCTCCCCCCTTCTTAAGCCTATTATTTCCTCTCCTTCTTCTAGTATACCTCCTGCATCCACACAACTAAAAGTTTATTCTTCCCAAATGTTAAAATATAAGCTACGACATATGTGTGTAGGGTGTGATAACCCGCAATCCGAAATAGGGGTGGACAGCCCGATACTCCAATAAAACAGGAATTAAGGATGGAATCATTCTCAACATCACAACAAAATAAAAAGTATACAGGATAACCACTCCTTATTTCAGAAAAACGGGTTGTCAAAATATTTGGTTTTAATGTTAAAGAAAAGAATTTAAACAACCCAATTTAAAAAGAAAGTGGAAACCCCATGTATATAATATTACATTCACCTCAAATATACAATAAGGTACCGAATATACTGTCGGTCAACAGTCTCATACAATGAATATTAAACAAGTTCAATAAATTACAATATACATTACAATAGACAATTACAAAAGCTTGGGCCTCACGCTCGAGTAAAAGACCCGATCTTAACTAGGGTACAAGAATGACGGCGTATATTGCAATATGTCCCGCAATACCCGCAAATCATCACGGCTTGCCAAAACACCGGGATAGGAAGTCAGATCAGGCTACCTTGCGGCGGAGTACCTGAGTGTATACAAGATGCATGCACAATAAGAAATATGAATGGGTCAGGGCCCGGTTCTATATGATTACCAGATGAATAAAGAGTATGACAGTTATGAATGATAAATCATGATGAACAGAAATAAGAATCTACCTACACAATTTTAAAACATAAGCTAAGACAATTTAATTAATCATGAATCTAAATTTAATTATGCAGGAGAATAAGAATGATTCACATTAAATTAAAAGCTTACATAAAAAAAAAACATTAATCCTTTTTATAGTTCCATTCCTTAACAGGAAAATATAATCAAAACTTTTAAGCTCTTTGTGGCTTTTATCTCAATTACATGCCCTACATGGCTTTCCATTCCTTATCAGGAATATAATCATCAACAAATGTTCTTTGTGGCATTTCATTGTGCTCTTCATGGCACTTCACCACGCTCTTTAAGGCATATCACATACATCAAGTCCCACTTGATTATGAATAGTTATATTTATATACATATAACGATTCTAAGACCGCCCCTCCGAGTTTCCCCACTGGGCGCGCCCCTAAATAACCATCATCTTCTAGGAGCCTATCAAACAAGGCAGCCTGGGAACCTATTGCAACGCCGGGAAGCGGCCATATGCCTGCAGGAGTGTCAAGACCACACCCGGAATCTCTTTACGAGCGCAGAAAATATACAACAACGCTCATATGGTCAGGGACTATATCCACCCTGCATTCACTAGCCAGGGGGCATCACCTCACGCACGAAACTTCCCTTATGATGGCATTTTGAGAGGTGTGTTTAAGTAAATTAGCATTTACCATATTTATGATTAAGTAAATTATCATTTACCATCATCATTACCATTTCCATTTCATTTTCAATCCCAATTTACGTTGTATGTTTCTTTTTATCTGAAACCATATTCATTTACATTTTTGTGAATAATTCACCTTAATATCCGGAGCCATACGATAAATTATATCATCATTATAACCTCAAAGAATAAGGTAACTCCCAATTTAATTCACCCAACACCCTTTTTTGGTGTTATACTATTAACCATTAAGTCCAACATAGCTCAATTGAGCTCCTAAAGTCTCCCAAACATAACACTACAACTCCTAGTTTCATAATAATCAACTAGAAGAAAGAATGCCCTAACATTAATTGGCATATCCCAGGAAAATCCCCACATAAACCATTCCTAATGTAGGGTAATTAACTAACTCATCTAAAAATCTAGGACGCTAAGTTTACTTCATTCAAGAAGGTCACTAGGCCCTAAACTTAAAGAAAATGATTTGAAGTTGAGTTATAAAATTTACTCAAAAACAGCAGGAAAACGAATCGATTCGCCCTAGGTCCGAATCGATTTGCCCCAGCGAATCGATTCGCCCAAAAAGGGAATCAGTTAGAACATAAAGACCTGGGATTCTGTAACCTGCCGAATCGATTTGGCTTGGACCCTAATCGATTCGGTCCAAGCAGACCTAGAAACTGGTCCTATGCGAATCGATTCGCCCAAGGGCCGAATCGATTCCCCCCTGCGGATTTGCCAAGAATGGCTTTAAGGATCATGAACCCTAGATTTTTCCCAAACTCAAATCTCTTCAAATTTTTGCACACATCCAACATCACTAATCTACCCAAAATCATCCTACATGATTATTCACAACTATAACCCACAATTTCATCATCAAAACCAAAATCTAGGTTTAAATACCACAATTTCCATTTTTTATACCCAAATGCAAATACTTAAATATCACACAAATTATTCATCTTAAATCACATATTAGCAAGTAGAAAACTTGCCTTAGAGTTGAAATATCAGATTTCTTTTGGGTAGAAGCCATCACAATCTTCAATCTCCAAATCTCTCTTCTTTCTCCTCTTTTTCTCCCAAGCTCTCTTCCTCTCTCTATCTCTCAATGTTAAATAAATGCACTTAAGAGAAAATAAAAGAAAGGCAAGACATAAATCGTACCTTTAGTCCATAATTCCGAACTTAAGTGGTTAATACCACACTAAAATGACTCGTAAATGCGCATTTAAGTTAAAACCAGGTAAAAGTGCCCGAAACCCAAAAATATAATATGGCACTTAATTTGACTATCTCGGGCATTCTGGGACTAACTACACCCTCTAAACTGTCATCCGATAATTTTATAAATTATTTCCAGTTCCGGTTTCATTTAAACCAAAATGTCATTTTAAACACATGACACTATAAAACATACAAAATGAGGATATATTTACCTACACATACGGTAAATATGCAACATTCCAGTAAATATTAACTTCCAACTCATTCAATTAATGTTTACTCTAGTTCCAACATTTTATATAATTGCCTTATGCGGTAAAATTAATATAAAATTAGCCTCCTAAAAGCGAGTGTTGTTACATACTCCCTCCTTATGAGGGAATTTTTCCCTCAAAATTCGGGCATACCCTATACGCATAAAGGATATACTATCTTAAACTATCATTCTATCGCCCTTAACAAATCCTCGTTATTACGGCGTCCCAAAATGGACTTGGACTAAGGTCGTCTCTAGCAATCTCGATCTACAATCTTTGTACTCTGGCATAGCATAAAGCGTTCATCACAAACTATCAATTATAACTTCCTACGATGGAAGATGATAACCACGCGACTCGGCGTAAATAGTCTTACATCTTGAATTGCGTTACATCCCACTTCAGGGGTACTAACACCAACGCTAAATGGCTTAACCCCAACACTACTCAACTTCTCCTCGCATGGACATAGCCCTTCAAGGCATATGGCTCAAAAGCCCAATCCTTAAAGAAATGTTCTAAAACCATTCCAAGTCCAATAAACATATTATCCGTTGGTTCCATCCAACAAGTATGCGAATTACTTACCTGGCTACAAAAGGCCACTCACGGTGCCATACCATAGAAAATGATTTGAATTATTTTACGAAATTTCCATTTCCTCCATATAGCCTAAGGCGCACATTCGAGGTATGCCTTTTGGCCATACGTTAACTTCCTCCATTCATCCATCCACTTTAGGGTGGTAAGATATATGCCATTTCCATACGGTTCCCATTACTTCCTGGAAACTTTACCAAACCATCGACATGAAAAATATACCCTCGGTCCACCACTATTGTTAGGCACTTCAGACGGTTTTACCACCCCTCCATAAAAAGCGGGGCATACTCCTCTACATATCATCCGCCCGCAATGTCCGGAAAAGCAACTGTTTGGAGAAACGATCAACAATTTTCTCAGATAGGATCAGGACCAATTTAGTGTCGGTAATTCAAAGAAGACGTTTATGAATATACTCTTCTTCATTCCACCACTACTCTCTTCACGCGAGTAGGTGAAATGGTCAATCATAGACCGAAATGTTGTTGCTGCAAAGTCTTCTTAGTCATGCTCGTTTCATTTGGCTTTCCATGCCATCATAAATACCTCCGTCTAGTTTTCCTACTCGACGCATCTACTACCCCAATCGCATTCCCTTAGAGAATGAGAAAATCCAATCAATAGTCCGTTATGAACTTCATACACCAACTCGATTTCTCACACGACATACTGCAACAACTTGTTGCTCGCGAGAAATACTAAATTTCCTGCCCAGGAAGTAGTGCCTCCAACACTTTAAGGCGATTTTTACCGCAATGAATCCTAAATCAATCATGGAATAATACTTCCCAAAAGTTTAAGTTTGTGAGATGCATAAACAACGGGTCTATGCTCCAGTATTATTACTTCCCGTTGCTGGCAGAGACTTGTTCATTAAATCCACCCCCGAACTTAACAAAATGGCCTCAGGAGTGAAAATAAACTCACCCTTTTAACTCCCCCGGAAGTTAGGTTACTAATGTAACCTTTAACTAGGAGAGGTCTCGTCTCCATCGGCCTAACCTTCGAAATCTCTTGAGATTCCATACTCCTCGTTCCTAGGGACCTACTCCCCCTAAGGTTTAATCCACAACATATTTGTGGTCAACTCCCTATAACATTCCTAAATCAACATCACATGCCCTAATGGCCTTACATCCTAATAAATCAAAGGTCGATCTATATATATCCTATCTAAGTCGTATACGTATAATACTAAGTAAATCCCTGGTGTCCAAGACCTTTCTCAACTTTTGACATTCGCTCGGTTTCATGAGTGGGACGTCTCGTTGAAGCAAAATCTGGGCAAGGAACCCTCCCGTTACACTACTAACTCGCATCGTCGGTCATCAAGATATAACGGTCTAAGACACATGATTGGAACCGGTAAAAGTCTAGCTCGCAACCCTACTAACAAGATTCTACTTCTATGTATTACCATTGAAATTAATTAAGGATTTCAACTAATCGGACATTTACTTTCCGTAAAGTCTTAAAAACATTTATCCAATACATAATTACATTATTTTAAATAGCCTTCTTATCAAGGCATAACCCGAAGTCTTAATTTGACTTCATATCTCAGTCTCCCTCACATCGATCAGAGAAAAGAACTATATTCAGTGATTCTATCTCGCACTTTAATAGCCCTTAATCACTCTACTACGTGATTCTCGGCTAAACCTTTCAACCCAACTCTCAAAAAACAAAATAAAATAAAATAAAAGAAGAAATAATAACACCTCTCCACTCCCAACGTTCTTGAAGTTCACGCGTGGAGCATCCCGCAAAAGCGAAATCCAAACAAGGAACCCCTCCTATGCATTATTACTCAACCTTGTTGGTCGTGGAGATAAAGCATACCAATCACATACAATGCAAACAAACAACCAAACACTCAAACAAGATAACACAACAAGTAATAAAAACCTCATACTTACCTCAACCACCCCTATAAAGTCTCAACCTGTATCCAGGAGAGATATTATTGGACAACTAGTTCCATCCTGAAACTAGAAGTAGGATAGCCTCGCAATCTATTTGCTTACTATCACCCCAATCAAAACAAAATATCTTTACTTGTATAGTACACATCATACAAGTAGCACATAATGCACATAGTACTTAAAAAAGAAAATATATCATCACTCGCTTTATAACGAGTGAAGGAAAACATAACAATTTCCTACCACGGAAGTCATATAATTACTCTATTTCGTAGCGTCGATACTACTACAAACTCAATATGCACATCCGAATCTAGAGTAAACATAATACTACCAAATCTTATCCTGAGGAATGCACCACCCACTAATAAGGTGGAATTCCCGCCAACATTTTTGCTAATCACTCCGGGTTATTACTAATGGTTCTCAGACATGGTATTCGAGTCTTATATGAACCAATATTAATTCCATAAACGCCCCAACAAGGCACCTTATCCTCCCCCTTGTTCTCCGAATCAATAGAATCAAAATGCGTGGTTCTACATTCCACGTCATAGTCCTTGTTCCACCCCTAACTGCCAAATAATTATCCACGCCACTCCCTTTCACCCTCTCAATAAAAGGGAACACGCTACCGGCCTCCCCTTCCTTAGTTCAATGAAACCTCCCCAGGCGGATGTCCACCAATGGGGTTTCATGATCACTGCTCCATCAGAATTGTTAACGACACTTATTCTGGAGCCTATTATTCCATTGGAGGGCTCTTTCTTCCTTATTTTGGTGCACGGTCTCCCTAACCGTACAACTCTTTATTCACAATCAACCTCTGACCGAGCCTCGCGTGAAAAATTTGAGAATTTTACCTTCTCATCATCCAGGCAGACTAACCCGTTGTTGAAAATGTCCACTGGTTCTTTCCATGGGCAAAACTTCCAGCACCCACAAATAAGGTGACTACGTTCCCACCATTGTAACACTTCTCCAACGGGTGAAGGATTTTCCTCCATCCTTTTTATCTGGGCACTTCTCCACTTCAATTTAACGTTGCTTGAAATTCCAAGCCTAGTACCACTCTCTACTTCTAGAGGTACTTGGAAAACTATGTCTACTGTAATCAGTGGTCGCAGTAGCACCACAAGAACATGCTACAAAAAGAGAGCGACCTCCAAAACGGTTCTCATCCTCGACCACATCTTACAGTTCCTAAATATCCCATCTCGTGACGCCTTCACCATAGCCTTCCCTGGCGCCCTTCTTCAATCGACCTACTAATCTCACACGAATTCGCAAAAGATTCTATAGGTTCTACCTCATGGCAGAAGAACGAGATCTCACTAAAGAAATCAACGATCTTATTCCGAAGGCTCTATATCCAATCAAAAGCAACGCTGAAAGCGTAAAGCGTTGACACAGATTCCTAAGGACTCTAGAACCTGATGCTCTGATACCATCTGTGACAACTCGCAATCCGAAATAGGGGGTGGCCAGCCCGATACTCCAATAAAATAGGAATCAAGGATGGAATCACTCTCAGCATCACAACAAAATAAAAAGTATACAGGATAACCACTCCTTATTTCATAAAAACGGGTTGTCAAAATTTTTGGTTTTAAAGTTAAAGAAAATAATTTAAACAACCCAATTTAAAAAGAAAGTGGAAACCCCAGGTATATAATATTACATACACCTCAAATATACAACAAGGAACCGAATATACTGTCGGCCAAAAATCTCATACAATGAATATTAAACGAGTTCAATAAATTACAATATACATTACATTAGACAATTACAAAAGCTTGGGAGTCACGCCCAAGTAAAAGCCCGATCTTAACTAGGGTACAAGAATGACGGCGTCTATTGCAATATGTCCCGTAATACCCGCAAAGCATCACGCCTCTCCAAAAACACCGGGATAGGAAGTCAGATCAGGCATCCTTGCGACGGAGTTCCTGAGCGGATATAAGATGCATGCACAACAAGAAATATAAACGGGTCAGGGCTCGGTTCTATATGATTACCAGATGAATAAAGAGTATGACAGTTATGAATGATAAATCATGATGAACAGAACTAAGAATATACCTACACAATTTTAAAACATAAGCTAAGACAATTTAATTAATCATGAATCCAAATTTAATTATGCAGGAGAATAAGAATGATTAACATTAAATTAAAAGCTTACATAAAAAAAAAACATGAATCCTTTTTATAGTTCCATTCCTTAACAGGAAAATATAATCAAAACGTTTAAGCTCTTTGTGGCTTTTATCTCAATTACATGCCCTACATGGCATTCCATTCCTTATCAGGAATATAATCATCAACAAATGTTCTTTGTGGCATTTCATTGTGCTCTTTATGGCACTTCATCATGCTCTTTATGGCATATCACATACATCAAGTCCCACTTGATTATGAATAGTTATATTTATATACATATAACAATTCTAAGACCGCCCTCCGAGTTTCCCCACTGGGCGCCCCCCTAAATAACCATCATCTTCCAGGGACCTATCAAACAAGGCAGCCTGGGCACCTATCGCAACGTCGAGAAGAGGCCATATGCCTGCGGGAGAGTCAAGACCACACCCAGACTCTCCTCACCAGCGCAGAAAATATACAACAATGCTCATATGGCCTGGGACTATATCCACCCTGCATTCACTAGCCAGGGGGCATCACCTCACGCACGAAACTTCCCTTATGATGGAATTTAGAGAGGTGTGTTTAAGTAAATTAGCATTTACCATATTTATGATTAAGTAAATTATCATTTACCATCATCATTACCATTTCCATTTCATTTTCAATCCCAATTTACGTTGTATGTTTCTTTTTATCCGAAACCATATTCATTTACATTTTTGTAAATAATTCACCTTATTATCCGGAGCCATACGATAAATTATATCGTCATTATAACCTCAAAGAATAAGGGAATTCCCAATTTAATTCACCCAACACCCTTTTGTGGTGTTATATTATTAACCATTAAGGCCAACATAGCCCAATTGAGCTAAAGTCTCCCAAACATAACACTACAACTCCTAGTTTCATAATAATCAACTAGAAGAAAGAATGCCCTAACATCAATTGGCATATCCCCGAAAAATCCCCACATAACCCATTCCTAATGTAGGGTAATTAACTAACTCGTCTAAAACTCTAGGTCGCTAAGTTTACTTCATTCAAGAAGGTTCCTAGGCCCTAAACTTAAAGAAAATGATTTGAAGTTGAGTTATTAAATTTACTCAAAAACAACAGGAAAACGAATCGATTCGCCCAAAAAGCGAATCGGTTCGAACATAAAGACCTGGAATTCTTTAACCGACCGAATCGATTCGTCTTGGACCCGAATCAATTCGGTCCAAGCAGACCTGGAAACTGGTCCTATGCGAATCGACTCGCCCAAGGGCCGAATCGATTCGCCCCTGAGGATTTGCCAAGAATGGCTTTAAGGGTCATGGACCCTAGATTTTTCCCAAACTCAAATCTCTTCAAATTTTTGCACACATCCAACATCACTAATCTACCCAAAACCATCCTACATGATTATTCACAACTATAACCCACAATTTCATCATCAAAACCAAAATCTAGGTTTAAATACCATAATTTCCATTTTTTATACCCAAATGCAAATACATAAATATCACACAAATTATTCATCTTAAATCACATATTAGCAAGTAGAAAACTTGCCTTTGAGTTGAAATCTCACTTTTCTTTTGGATAGAAGAAATCCCAATCTTCAATCTCCAAATCTCCCTTCTTTCTCCTCTTTTTCTCCCAAGCTCTCTTCCTCTCTCTATCTCTCAATGTTAAATAAATGCACTTAAGAGAAAGTAAAAGAAAGGCAAGACATAAATCGTGCCTTTAGTCCATAATTCCGAACTTAAGTGGTTAATACCACATTAAAATGACTCGCAAATACGCATTTAAGTTAAAACCAGGTAAACGTTCCCGAAACCCAAAAATACAATGTGGCACTTAATTTGACTGTCTCGGACATTCTGAGACTAACTACACCCTCTAAATTAACATCCGATAATTTTATAAATTATTTCCAGTTCTGGTTTCATTTAAACCAAAATGTCATTTTAAACACATGACACTATAAAACATACAACATGAGGATATATTTACCTACACATACGGTAAATATGCAACATTCCAGTAAATATTAACTTCCAACTCATTCAATTAATATTTACTCCAGTTCCAATATTTTATATAATTACCTTATGCGGTAAAATTAATATAAAATTAGCCTCCTAAAAGCGAGGGTTGTTACCTACTCCCCCCCTTATGAGGGAATTTTGCCCTCAAAATTCGGGCATACCCTTTACGCATAAAGGGTATACTATCTTAAACTATCATTCTATTGCCCTTAATAAATCCTCGTTATTACGGCGTCCCAAAATGGACTTGGACTAAGGTCGTCTCTAGCGATCTCGATCTACAATCTTTGTACTCTGGCATAGCACAAAGCGTTCCTCACAAACTATCAATTCTAACTTCCTACGGCGGAAGATGATAACCACGCGACTCGGCGTAAATAGTCTTACATCTTGAAGCGCGTTACATCCCACCTCAAGGGTACTCACACCAATGCTAAATGGCTTAACCCCAACACTACTCAACTTCTCCTCGCATGGACGTAGCCCTTTAAGGCATATGGCTCAAAAGCCCAATCCTTAAAGAAATGTTCCGGAATCATTCCAAGTCCAAGGAACATATTATCCGTTGGTTCCATCCAACGAGTATGCGAATTACTAACCTGGCTACAAAAGGCCACTCACGGTGCCATACCATAGAAATTGATTTGAATTATTGTACGGAAATTTCCATTTCCTCCATATAGCCTAAGGCGCACATTCGAGGTATGCCTTTTGGCCATACGTTAACTTCCTCCATTAATCCATCCACTTTAGGGTGGTAAGATATACTCCATTTCCATACGGTTCCCATTACTTCCTGGAAACTTTACCAAACCATCGACATAAAAAATCTATCCTCGGTCCACCACTATTGTTTGGCACTTCACACGGTTTTACCACCCCTCCATAAGAAGCGGGGCGTACTCCTCTACATATCGTCCGCCCGCAATATCCAAAAAAGCAACGGTTTGGTGAAACGATCAACAATTTTCTCAGATAGGATCATGACCAGTTTAGTGCCGGTAATTCAAAGAAGACGTCAATAAATATACCCTTCCTCATTCCACCACTACTCTCTTCATGCGAGTAGGTGAAATGGTTAATCATACACCGGAATGCTGTTGTTACAAAGTCTTCCTAGTCATGCTCGTTTCATTTGGATTTCCATGCCATCACAAATACCTCCGACTGGTTTTCCTACTCGATGCATCTACTACCCCAATCGCATTCCCTTAGAGAATGAGAAAATCCAATCAATAGTCCGTTATGAACTTCATACACCAACTCGATTTCTCCCACGACATACTGCAACAACTTGTTGCTCGCGAGAAATACTAAATTTCCTATCCAGGAAGTAGTGCCTCTAACACTTTAGGGGGATTGCTACCGCAATGAATCCTAAATCAAGCGTGGAATAATACTTCCCACAAAGTTTAAGTTTGTGAGACGCATAAACAATGGGTCCATGCTCCAGTATTATTACTTCCCGTTGCTGGCAGAGACTTGTTCATTAAATCCACCCCGAACTTAACAAAATGGGCTCAGGAGTGAAAATCAACTCACCCTTTTAACTCTCCTGGAAGTTAGGTTACCAATGCAACCTTTAACTAGGAGAGGTCTCCTCTCCATCGGCCTAACCTTCGAAATCTCTTGAGATTCCATACTGCTCGTTCCTTGGGACCTACTACCCCTAAGGTTTAACCCACAACATATTTGTGGTCAACTCCCTATAACCTTCCTAAATCAACATCACATGCCCTAATGGCCTTACATCCTAATAAATCTAGGGTTGATCTATATATATCCTATCTAAGTCGTATACGTATAATACTAAGTATATCCCTGGTGCCCAAGACCTTTCTCAACTTCCAACATTTGCTCGGTTTCATGCGTGGGACATCTCGTCAAAGCAAAATCTAGACAAGGAACCCTCCCGTTACACTACTACCTCGCATCGTCGATCATCAAGATATAACGGTCTAAGACACATGATCGGGACCGGTAAAAGTCTTGCTCGCAACCCTACTAACAAGATTCTACTTCTATGTACTACCATTCAAATTAATTAAGGATTTCAACTAATCGGACATTTACTTTTCGTAAAGTCTTAAAAATACTTATCCAATACATAATTACATCATTTTAAATAGCCTTCTTATCATGGCATAACCCGAACTCTCAATTCGAGTTCATATCTCAGTCTCCCTCACATTGATCAGATGAAAGAACTATATTCAGTGATTCCATCTCGCACTTTAATCGCCCTTAATCACTCTACTACGTGATTCTCGGCTAAACCTTTCAACCCAACTCTCAAACAACAAAATAAAATAAAATCAAAGAAGAAATAATAGCACCTCTCCACTCCCAACATTGTTGAGGTTCACGCGTGGAACGTCCCGCAAAAGCGGAGTCAAAAAAAGGAACCCCTCCTATGCATCACTACTTAACCTTGTTGGTCGTGGAGATAAAGCATACCAATCACATACAATGCAATCAAACAACCAAACACTCAAACAAGATAACACAACAAGTAATAAAAACCTCCTACTTACCTCAACCACCCCTATAAAGTCTCAACCTGTATCCTGGAGAGATATTATAGGACAGCTAGTTCCATCCTGAAACTAGAAGTAGGATAGCCCCACAATCTATTTGCTTGCTATCACCCCAATCAAACCAAAATATCTTTACTTGTATAGTACACATCATACAAGTATCACATAACGCATATAGTACTTAAAAAAGAAAATATATCATCACTCGCTTTATAACGAGTGAAGGAAAACAAAAAACTTCCCTACCACGGAAGTCATATAATTACTCTATTTAGTAGCGTCGATACTACTACAAACTCAATATGCACACCTGAATCTAGAGTAAACATAATACTACCAAATCATATCCTGAGGAATGCACCACCCACTAATAAGGTGGAATTCCCGCCAAAATTTTTTCTAATCACTCCGGGTTATTACTAATGGTTCTCAGACACGGTATTCGAGTCTTATATGAACCAATATTAATTCCATCAACGCCCCAACAAGGCACCTTATCCTCCCCCTTGTTCTCCGAATCAATAGAATCAAAATGCGTTGTTCTACATTCCACGTCATAGTCCTCGTTCCACCCCTAACTGCCAAATAATTATCCACGCCACTCCCTTATACCATCTCAACAAAAGGGAACACTCTACCGGCCTCCCCTTCCTTAGTTCAATGAAACCTCCCCAGGAGGATGTCCACCAATGGGGTTTCATGATCACTGATCCATCAGAAGTGTTAACGACACTTATTCTAGAGCCTATCATTCCAATGGAGGGCTCTTTCTTCCTTATTTTGGTGCACGGTCTCCCTAATCGTACAACTCTTTATTCACAATCGGCCTCTGACCAAGCCTCGCGTGAAAAATTTGAGAATTTTACCTTCTCATCATCCAGGCAGACTAACCCGTTGTTGAAAATATCCACCGGTTCTTTCCATGGGCAAAACTTCCAGCACCCACAAATAAGGTGACTACGTTCCCACCATTGTAACACTTCTCCAACGGGTGAAGGATTTTCCTCCATCCTTTTTATCTGGGCACTTCTCCACTTTAATTTAACGTTTCTTGAAATTCCAAGCCTAGTACCACTCTCTACTTCTAGAGGTACTCTGAAAACTATGTCTACTGTAATCAGTGGTCACAGTAGCACGACAAGAACATGCTACAAAAAGAGAGCGACCTCCAAAATGGTCCTCATCCTCGACCACATCTTACAGTTCCTAAATATCCCATCTCGTGATGCCTTCACCATAGCCTTCCCTGGCGCCCTTCTTCAATCGACCTACTAATCTCACACGAATGCGCAAAAGATTCTATAGGTTCTACCTCATGGCAGAAGAACGAGATCTCACTAAAGAAATCAACGATCATAATCCTAAGGCTCTATATCCAATCAAAAGCAACGCTGAAAGCATAAAGAGTTCACACAGATTCCTAAGGACTCTAGAACTTGATGCTCTGATACCATCTGTGACAACCCGTAATCCAAAATAGCGGGTGGCCAGCCCGATACTCCCATAAAACTAGAATTAAGGATGGAATCATTCTCAGCATCACAACAAAATAAAAAGTATACAGGATAACCACTCCTTATTTCATAAAAAAGGGTTGTCAAAATTTTTGGTTTTAAAGTTAAAGAAAATAATTTAAACAACCCAATTTAAAAAGAAAGTGGAAACTCTAGGTATATAATATTACATACACCTCAAATATACAACAAGGAACCGAATATACTGTCGGCCAAAAATCTCATACAATGAATATTAAACGAGTTCAATAAATTACAATATACATTACATTAGACAATTACAAAAGCTTGGGAGTCACGCCCAAGTAAAAGACCGATCTTAACTAGGGTACAAGAATGACGGCGTCTATTGCAATATGTCCCGTAATACCCACAAAGCATCACGACTAGCCAAAAACACCGGGATAGGAAGTCAGATCAGGCATCCTTACGACGGAGTACCTGAGCGGATACAAGATGCATGCACAACAAGAAATATAAACGGGTCAGGGCTCGGTTCTATATGATTACCAGATGAATAAAGAGTATGACAGTTATGAATGATAAATCATGATGAACAGAACTAAGAATATACCTACACAATTTTAAAACATAAGCTAAGACAATTTAATTAATCATGAATCTAAATTTAATTATGCAGGAGAATAAGAATGATTAACATTAAATTAAAAGCTTACATAAAAAAACATTAATCCTTTTTCTAGTTCCATTCCTTAACAGGAAAATATACTCAAAACGTTTAAGCTCTTTGTGGCTTTTATCTCAATTACATGCCCTACATGGGATTCCATTCCTTATCAGGAATATAATCATCAACAAATGCTCTTTGTGGCATTTCATTGTGCTCTTTATGGCACTTCATCATGCTCTTTATGGCATATCACATACATCAAGTCCCACTTGATTATGAATAGTTATATTTATATACATATAACGATTCTAAGACCGCCCCTCCGAGTTTCCCCACTGGGCGCGCCCCTAAATAACCATCATCTTCCAGGGACCTATCAAACAAGGCAGCCTGGGCACCTATCGCAACGTCGAGAAGCGGCCATATGCCTGCGGGAGAGTCAAGACCACACCCGGACTCTCCTCACGAGGGCAGAAAATATACAACAATGCTCATATGGCCTGGGACTATATCCACCCTGCATTCACTAGCCAGGGGGCATCACCTCACGCACGAAACTTCCCTTATGATGGCATTTAGAGAGGTGTGTTTAAGTAAATTAGCATTTACCATATTTATGATTAAGTAAATTATCATTTACCATCATCATTACCATTTCCATTTCATCTTCAATCCCAATTTACGTTGTATGTTTCTTTTTATCCGAAACCATATTCATTTACATTTTTGTAAATAATTCACCTTATTATCCGGAGCCATACGATAAATTATAGCGTCATTATAACCTCAAAGAATAAGGGAACTCCCAATTTAATTCACCCAATACCCTTTTGTGGTGTTATACTATTAACCATTAAGGCCAACATAGCTCAATTGAGCTCCTAAAATCTCCCAAACATAACACTACAACTCCTAGTTTCATGTTAATCAACTAGAAGAAAGAATGCCCTAACATCAATTGGCATATCCCCGGAAAATCCCCACATAACCCATTCCTAATGTAGGGTAATTAACTAACTCATCTAAAACTCTAGGACGCTAAGTTTACTTCATTCAAGAAGGTTCCTAGGCCCTAAACTTAAAGAAAATGATTTGAAGTTGAGTTATTAAATTTACTCAAAAACAACAGGAAAACGAATCGATTCGCCCAAAAAGCGAATCGGTTTGAACATAAAAACCTGGGATTCTTTAACCGACCGAATCGATTCGTCTTGGACCCGAATCAATTCGGTCCAAGCAGACCTGGAAACTGGTCCTATGCGAATCGACTCGCCCAAGGGCCGAATCGATTCGCCCCTGAGGATTTGCCAAGAATGGCTTTAAGGGTCATGAACCCTAGATTTTTCCCAAACTCAAATATCTTCAAATTTTTGCACACATCCAACATCACTAATCTACCCAAAATCATCCTACATGATTATTCACAACTATAACCCACAATTTCATCATCAAAACCAAAATCTAGGTTTAAATACCACAATTTCCATTTTTTATACCCAAATGCAAATACTTAAATATCACACAAATTATTCATCTTAAATCACATATTAGCAAGTAGAAAACTTGCCTTAGAGTTGAAATATCAGATTTCTTTTGGGTAGAAGCCATCACAATCTTCAATCTCCAAATCTCTCTTCTTTCTCCTCTTTTTCTCCCAAGCTCTCTTCCTCTCTCTATCTCTCAATGTTAAATAAATGCACTTAAGAGAAAATAAAAGAAAGGCAAGACATAAATCGTACCTTTAGTCCATAATTCCGAACTTAAGTGGTTAATACCACACTAAAATGACTCGTAAATGCGCATTTAAGTTAAAACCAGGTAAAAGTGCCCGAAACCCAAAAATACAATATGGCACTTAATTTGACTATCTCGGGCATTCTGGGACTAACTACACCCTCTAAACTGTCATCCGATAATTTTATAAATTATTTCCATTTCCGATTTCATTTAAACCAAAATGTCATTTTAAACACATGACACTATAAAACATACAACATGAGGATATATTTACCTACACATACGGTAAATATGCAACATTCCAGTAAATATTAACTTCCAACTCATTCAATTAATATTTACTCCAGTTCCAACATTTTATATAATTACCTTATGCGATAAAATCAATATAAAATTATTATGCTAGTGTGTTTTCCAATAAATATAAACATGGAAATTGTTATGGAAATAAAAATGTAAGAAGATATTGTTTGTGAATATTTTATAATAAGACTGAAATCGGGCATTTTTATGGAATAAAAATACAAGAAATGCCATTTTGGGATAATCCTAGTGGAAAAGCAATAATAAATACTTTATGGAATAAAAATGTAAGAAATGTCATTTTGCTATATTACTAGTGAAAAAAAAATAGTAAACATTTTTGTGGAATGACATTAATGTTGTTAAAATATTTATGAAATAAATATTTGCTAAGTTCGTGTGAAATGGAGACTTTACGAATAAAAGTAAAATTTGGGGGTTATTTGTGTGTTAAGTGTTAAGGTGAAGAACATAAATGTTGGGCAATAGTGTGATATTAAACAAGTATTAAAATGGCTAAAGTTTTTTAAATGTTAAGTTGAAACTTATCAACCATTTTGAGAAAATAACACTTGTTAAAGGACTAAATTACAAGTTTGGCAAATAACTGGTAGATTGGTACTTCACTTAAAGTCGAACATTTTTACGGAATAAAAATGTTAAGGAATGTCTTTACACTAATGTGTGTGTGAAAATGAATTAAGCACTAAACGTGAATGAATTTATTATAAAGCACGCGTGTGTGGATAAAGAACATAAAGGAGAAAAGGAACAAAATTTTCAAGTACTAATGGAAAAACGGATGGTTAAGTTCGGGTTTTGGCTTCGGCCGGGTAAGAATAAGAAAGTGAAAAACTTAGACATTGTAAAATATTAAAACATATGAAAAGAACTCGGATGACAACCGGATAAATAAAGAAGGGCTCGAAGCCCTTCGATGAAAAGATCTAAATCACTGGCAAGAGTATATGGTGCGCATAGCCGTCGGTGTGAAGCCCGTATAAGTATACGGTTAATTGGAAGATTTTGAGGAAAATATAAAGAAAATATGGAATGTATCAAGAAATGGGTTGTGTGGTAATGTGTCAATACAACCTAACTTGAATGGATGACCAAATATTCCAGTAAAAGGTAAATGGGCAAGTAAACGTGTAAATCTATTAATGTCCATAAGATAAGCTAAAATGGGATAATATAAGTTGATAAATGGGTGAATAAGCAACCAAGTTGTTAAACCCATAATTGGCACGAGTACTTGTTAGAAGGTTTTCAAGTGACAAATAAGTATTTTCTAATACGGTTAATGCGTGAGTTGAAATGTCCATTTTCATTGAAAGTACTAAAGTATATATAAATGAGTTTAAAGGAGTAGTTCTGGTAAAGGAATGTATTTGGGCAAGTTAAGTATAATGGTGGCAAGTGGTTAAAGGGGTATGTCAAATAGCATGAAAAACACTAAGTGTAATGCAAGAAACTATTTTACAAGATTAAGGTAAATTAATTTGGGCAAATATGGTTTTCGAAAGTAAAATGATTAATGCACTGAATATGAATTTTCAAAGGTATATATATATATATATATATATATATATATATATGTGTGTGTGTGTGTGTGTGTGTGTGTGTGTGTGTGTGTGTGTGTGTGTGTAGATATATACATACTTTCGCATGCATGTAATTGTAGCGTGTGAGTATTCCTTACTGTCGCTCATTTCTATACTGCTTTTATATTTCCCCACTGGGTATAGGCTCACACCCTCGCTTTGTTACGGCAAGGGTGTTATACAGGTAAGTGTGCCTATTTTATTTTGCGTTAGTGGCTCTGTTTACCGAGACTCGGGGTGCTCCCCATGGGTTCCACACGTAGCTTATCTTGAAATTGAATTCGCATGCTAAACAAGTGAAACGTTAACTAAAATAGAACTGTACTATCAACATTTTTAGGTTATTTCATTTCACTTCACACCTAACGTCCAATTCGGATCAGGTTACTCAAGGGTAACCCATAAATCTGGGTCAGGTCGTTACATTATGTTTAAACCATATAATAGGATTTTGGGGTTTAAAATTCACCTTCTCATGTACATATAAACATGTTGTATTTTGACATAAAATATATAAACAAGTTAATGAGGATTTTGTTGGGTTTAAACAAGAAATAATAAAAGTTAAAATTTTATTCTTTCAAAGTATGCATAATTGGGACTAAAGGACATAATGTGTATGAACTTACAAGATTACATGTTAAATAAAAGAAATAGAATTTTTTTTATAAAAGTAGTATTAGGTATGAATGTTTTTCTTGAATGAAGAAGTAAGGGAATGTGTACTTGGGAAATGTTGATAAGAAGTGTTAATTAAGTTATAATGGGTAAACATGAAAGGGTTAGTGAGTGTAACTCACTAAAATTGTGAAATATTAACACTTTTGGAATTAAGAATGGTTTAAAGGTGTAAAAGTGTTTTTAATTAAGAAAGATATTACTCCAGGTGTAAAAAGGGTTAAAAACACTTAAGAAGTTAGTGTAAATCACTTAATTGTATTTTTGGGAAATTAACACTTGAGAAATGGAGTAAAAGGTGATTTGGAAACAAATTGCTAAAATGGTAATTTTATTTAAAGTGAAACATTTTTATGAAAAAGAAATGTTGGAAAGGCTGTTACATAAAGTGGTCCTAATCGAATATGAATTTTGAAATAAAAATCAAGGTTAAAGTATAAAGGACATGAAATGATAAATTTTCAAAGTGGGAATGTGAGCCTATGCCCAGTGGGATATCTAACATCCTCAAAATAGGAAACTGCTCCCAACCTGTTGTAACAAAGTGGGAATGTTAGCCTATGCCCAGTGGGATTTATACAAGCTGTATAGAAAAGAACGGCAGCAAGGAATACTCACACGCTGCAACCACATTCATGCGAAAATATGTACATATCTACATATGTATACCTTTGAAAACTACATATTCCAATGCATTAACCGTTTTATATTCCGAAACCATTACTTGTCGAGATTAACTTACCTTAATCTTATTAAAGTCTTTCTTTATTCATACTTAGCATTCTCACTTTATTAAACACACCCAGTTCAACACTTGAAACCAGTAAACCTGATTTATCCAAACCTATTCCTTTATCGAAATCTAACAATTTCATTCATTTCAATACACTCAGTATTTTCATTGAAAATCACCATTTCAACATACAAATTCACCATGTTAGAAAAAAATTATTTAATCTTTAAAAACCTTTGTACAACACATTCTTGTGAATATGGGTTTAACCCTTTGGGTTGCATAACCACATATTTATTCACTTTCTTTACCCTTTTTTCTTATCTTATGGACATTAGTAGATTTACACATTAACTTGTCCATTTCACCTTTACCAAAACATTTATTATATTCATTCAAGTTAGGATGTATGAACTTATTTTGCCACCCAACCATTTCTTGACATGTTCCATATTTCATTTACCTTTTCTCGAAATCTTACTATACCGCATACTTCCAAGGGCTCCACACTGTCGGTTATTCGCACCATATGCTTTGGACACTGATTTATGACTTTTCACCCAAGGGCTCCAGGACCTTATTTCTTTATCCCGGTACCATCCGTGTTCCTTTTAATGTGTTTTAACAATTTATACATGTCCACATTATTCCACTTCTTTACTGATATCTGGCTGAAGCCAAACCCCGGACTTAAACATTTGTTTTTCCATTAATACTCATAAAATTATTTCTTTCACCTTAAAGTCCCTTATTGACACTCACATGATTTATACTAAAATTATTCACGCTTTAGTAATTAATTCAATTTCACCCATACTAGTGTAAAGATGTTGTTTAATAGTTTTACTCCATAAAAATGTTCCACTTTAAGTAAATTACCAATTTTGCCCTTTATTTACCAAACTTGCAATTTGGTCCTTTAACCGGTGTTATTTCTAAAAAATGGTTATTAAGTTTTCAACTTAATATTTAAAATACTTTAGCCATTTTAACACTTGTTTAATATCACACCTTTGCCCAACTTTCACATTTGTCACTTTAACACCTTTGATACATAAAATAACACCCTTTACATAAGACTAATTTTTCTTCATTAGAAATTACCATTTATTTTATTTAGCACATGTAGTCTTATACCCTACATTATTCGTAGTCTCAATGTCCTTTTTTCACACAAATTGAAGACTAAAATTTCCCTTTTGTCTTATTTAATGTTAAAACCCAACAAGACTTTCTATAAACTCGCTCACATATTTATTAGCAAAATACCACAAGTTTATATGCGTAGAAAGTGGACTTTAAATACTAAAATCCTATCAAGAGGACTAAACATACATTTTCTTCTAGGATTTTATACCATTTTAGACAAATATATTTTTCATGTAATATTTATTAATTTCTTTAAACTCAACAAATGTCCATTTGTTCCCAAAGTCTTTATTTTTCAAGAAACTTAGAAATATTTATTTCATAAATATTTGGAAGAAATTCAAATCATTATTACATTTTCATTCCGTAAAAACATTCATTATTCTCTTTTACTAGAAATACACAAAAAATGATATTTTATTGAATATTTTATTCCATAAAATGGTCCATTATTTTTTACTAGAAATACACAAAAATAGCTACATTTTTATTCCATAAAAATTTCCATGATTTCCCTTTACATCATTAGAACACATTTTATTGCATAAAATGTGAATAATCACAATCTAAAATTATCTTTATCTTCAAGACCCATTTAAATCATCTTTTTGTAGCTCATTTTCATAAGAGCCTTACGATGATTACTAACCAACACAAAGATACATACAAACATCTATTCTGCATGTATTTTAATCTAGTATATGTAAATAACATTCTAAACTTATACGACACTAAAAATTATATCAAAGTCATCTTTTCCCACCTTAATGAAGCTCTAAACATGGTGGAGATGGTAATGAAGATGGAGGACCCCCCACCTCCAAAGGTGGCCTCAAGTGGGTCTCTGAAAGACCTTCACAAACTTTAACTCCATTTTTATTCCAAGAGTGTTCCAAGGACTTCTTCTTCACCCTCAAAGTGCCCTCCACAAACTCCATGAACACTCATATTCATTACACTCAAATACCCATCAAAACTCCAATTTTAACTCCACAATTCGTAACTCTATTTTTACATTGGGGAATAATAGATATTTTTAGTTTGGGTCTAACTATTGCACCATAGATATCAGATGTCTACTGAGAGAAATGGTGAGAGTGTTTGAGAAAATGGGAGAAGACATTAATGGCAGTGGATTTTACGTCACACATCTCTCCCTTATATATAAAACAAAACCAAACATAAAAACCCTCAAGGAAATGACCCATCTGCTCTATATATAAAACTCCAGGCTCCAAAAGTTGGCATCAAATTATCAATGGCTCACAAAGGGACATTGAAAATGACAGACCAGACGTCGTTCGAATAACATTCATGGTTGTTCGAATGACCAACTTTAATACTTCGCAGATTTTCCCCAAACGGCTTCCAAATTCTAAGAAGAGGCCTAACTAATTTAATTACTTTATAAACAATAATCCCATATCTAGTCCACAATATAGAAATTCCCCTTATTTATTCCCATTTGTTTTCCACAATTTCCTATAATTATAATTTGTTCCTCGTCCTAAAAAATCTATACATAATTTAATTAATTTTTCGGGGGGGTATTATATAATGATTGCTTAATTTAGTCAATAAGTCTTAACATAACTATCCAATGATACTAAAACCAGATGAGTTCTCATTTATTTATGTATCGAAATAAGGTTCGAGAAAAAGTATATAAAATTGGGATTCATATGAATTTACCACAATTAACCTTTTCCCAACATCATTATAAGTAATTTGCATTAAAGTTTCAAGGTACTAATCATAATAGTATTTCACATTTTAATTATCAAAAGAATTATAAGGCAAATGTTTTAAATTAATGCCAATTCATGTACTACTCATCTTGTCATTACTACCTTTAAACAATTTACTTTATATGCCCATTTCGTTTGCATTATTACTTTCTAGGGATCTCAAGTTTCCGTATAAACAAATACTATTAGGGGGATAATTAGGTTCATCTTTTCATAATTTTATCTCTAATTTCTTTTAGATCAATTGTTATGTAGGCTTAAATAATATCTAAATCATTTATGTCCCAACATAATGTATTCTTAACTTTAATTTACTTCTCAAGTGAATTTACTTTTCATACATTTGCTAGATTGATTCTCAAAAGTTTTCCCACTAAAAAGTGCTCGAAGGCCACAACCGGAGTGCCTATACACTCAAAACAAAATCTTATAAGTTACAATACATGTAATCAGAAGTAAGTATCTCACCCATACAAAATATAATGATAACCCCCGAGCGTCCTACATAAATATACATTTGGGATCTTAGAGAAACGGTTTCTTTTCAATCTTCAAATGATACAACATCCTCCGATATTTCCTCAACTATAAATGTCTGCTCATAATGAGACTTATTTCTAGGACATCTCGTAACCCGATGTCCTTCTCTCCACATGTATAACAAGCACCTCTAAAATAGCCTCGTCGCCTAACGAACATTAACTCTCCCCATTGATATCCATGACCTCGAACATGAGTAAACTGTTGGTCTCTATTATCGTGCCTCTGATCATACTCTACTGAGGCCTTTCCATAATGTTCCTCGTGATGTCCTTCTCATCCTCTAATCTTAGCATCACATATCCACCTTTTGGTTGAATATATACCATTCGCTTATTTTATCTTGGATAAACTCTTATGAAAATTTACCCGATCTTGCCAAAGTATTAAAGTGCATTGATTTCTTGAGTATAAGTTATAAAAGATGGGATTCCTAATATAAAAGTACTAATCGACCGATTCAAACCTCAAATGGCATAATCATTCTTCATTTCCTCAGTGTCCACTTTTTCGCGGATAATTGTAGATATATATGCAAATCCTTGTTGATATTCGATCACATTAAATGAGCCTCGCTCTAGAGTGAGTAATAAATATAATATTATACGGGAAATATTTTTCATCAAATCCCGACATAAATTCTCCACAAGTCAATCGATCCCTCTCCTCAGGTGTGGTCATACCCTCTCACCATTTCAAAGCATTATCAATTTCCTTCATTGTAGCCAATTTTTGTTTCTTCACCTTCGTGCATTCCACTAGGTGCATCTCCAATTCTCACCTTCATTGATGATCCACCATTGTGTAAAATATCCCTTAGAATGTGGGTGGATTACCCTTGTGAAAACTTTCCATCACCTCTTCCCAAGATGATATGAGAACTTATGGTGTTGCCCTAGATGAGTTATATCTCTCTGGATTCCTAACATAACTCCGATTAAGGTGGCCTCACAAATGATCTCTATAAAATTTTCATCTCTCACATTAAACTTACATTGTCCGGTCTATTCTACCAAACCTCTCGTTGCATAATCGCTAGGGCTCTCCTAGATTCTTTCATCATAGTGTTCCTTATCTGGATCTATAGGAACAAAACGTATATTAGGCTCAAATTATGAAGAGAGTATAAATTAACAAAGTGTATCAAATAATGGTACGCGGAAAACTAGCCTAAATCTATAACCCTCGAGACCTACGAACATGCTCAAATACCAATCATCACACGTCGTATATTTTTAATAATTGGGTTGATCAAGTATATTTATTAAAATTATGCAGGTTGTCTAAACAAATGAATATAATCCTCATCATGTAAAAAGAACCAATGAGAAATGATAAATCGCAATAAATATAGATAGGAGAAATGCTCAAATACTGATATATTACGGATATGAGTAAATTACATAATTAATTACAACATATAATGCGAGAAAATAACAATACATACAACTCTCTGAAATCCATACTATATCCACAATCGGGTATAGTTAATATAGGAAAATGGAACCTCAGATCTCTCAACATGAAGTAACTCTATAGGTAGGTGAAACTCTTACATCTTCAAAGCTTCGCGAAGACTAGAAAGGGAAACAATGTGCTTGAGTAAAAAAACTACATCGGGTACTCTGAAGCACCAGTAACAATGTGATGGGACATGCCCAACACAACAAGATAATAACTACACACTCAAGTAATAAGACAAATAATCATGAATATAAATAATAAAGCCTACAGTTACTAGGTTAATTATTATAGGAATCTTCACAATTAAACACATATTGTTATAGAAGTCTATAAACTTAAACATATATCGAAACAACTCCTTACTTTTCTATATCGAGTATAATAAACCCGTGGCTCAGAGTTGAGCCCCACCACATTACTTGTGAATTTACATTAGGCCCATTGTGTTTTGCCTAAAAGTATCTTAACGTTCTTCTCATCCGTTAACCATAACCTTCTCCCTTATGCATAAGGTCAATAAACCATGTACTAACAGTGCCACACCCTCCGTGTTATATATTTCTAATAACTAGATGTTAGAAATCATCACCATTTCCCATATCAGAGGAGATCATTAAGTAAAAGTATATATCTGAAATTTCCACATTGGCCTCTAAAATTTATCTAAAATTATGCAATTTTGATGGGACCGTGCGAACGGTAACAAATATTCTCCGTGCTCATAGAGGCATTTTCACGGGTAATAAATAAGTCCGTGCGCATGGGGTACGGAACTGAATTTCCCTATATCAATTCTGTAGTCAACCTGTTAAAACTAGAATTTCAAAACAACACCATTTCTCTTCTAAAAATACATTCCCAACCCACAATAGTCCCCAAATATGGCCTAAGGTGATTTTAAGGGTCCATCTTTACTAAAAACTATCATTTTATCATTGTTATTTGGAGGATTACAACATATAATTTCATATCAACTTTATATATTAGAAAGTAGGAGGGAGATAATCAAGAACATTCAAAGAGTAGTCTACCGTTTAATTTATGTAAATAAGTCATGCTAATGGAAAACTATAATTCTCTTAATAGAATTCAATTAGTCTAAACCAATTTCAATAGGAATATAATAATGACATAAAATTCCCCACAAATTCCAATTCAACTAGTTTAACCCAATTCGAATTGAACATTCAATTTCCCATTTTAATTCAATCAAACTAGTTAATTAAAATATATTTTTTCAAGAATTGGATTTATTCATTCATTTACCAAATATCTCAATTTTTCGAATACATGAGATAAACCATAATTATCTCTACATATTGTTTTTATAATTAATGAAAACTTTATTTAGGTAGAAATCATTTTTTACAATCATGAGAGGAGAGAGTAGAATTATATTGTCATAAATAAAGAATATAAATTCCAATTTGTATAGTGTGTAGAAGGAGACCTCCTTAAACCAATAATTTAAATATTATTCAAGAATATCCCAAAAGACATGTGAATTGAAATTCAGTGTGATGTTTTGGTGGATTTTATTGTGAGTTTAGAATAAGAATTAGGGTTTCATTTGGATTTTCTTATGTTTTTATACTAACTCCTCCTTATTTTTCCTTTCATATTATGCCATTAACCCTAGATTTCTCCCCAAATACGCTATAGTTACCATTATACCCATCTTCTTAAGTAGAATTCTGTTTTTTATTTAATTGTTATTTTACTACAATTCTAAATTATTATTTCCTTTAATAAAATTTCAAATTATAATTAAACCCCATATAATTCTTCCAACTTCGAAGTTTATTATAAAACTTAATTTCTCACTCAAATAATTATAAATTTTGAGTTTTCACTTAAAATAATTATTTGAAATTCATCGATTTTCAAATGTAATTAATTATTTAATTAATTAAAAATCCTTTAAAATTACAAGAAAAATACTTTAAAGTTAGGAGGTGTTACAAATATTACAAGTTGTTTTTGTACGGTGTAATAATTTATCGAGTTCAATCGCACTACGAAAGAAGATCACGTGGCTATTGGATCCTTTCATTTGAAAGGGGACGCTTAGTTATGGTTTTAGTTACTTAAGCAAGAAAAAAAGGTATTGACTTGGCAAGAGGTTCATAATGGCTTACACCATCAGTATATCGCTACTAAATTTCAATGTTTCTTCGGAGATTTAACCAAACTTCATCAACCTAGATCGATGCACTATTAGAATTATTTTAAAGAATAATTTTACATAATATGACCCATAATTAGATTAATACTAAAAGTCACTTTAGTTAATGAAAGGGTACTCAAAATACCAAGAGTCAAAATGATCCATTATGTAATATGTGTGTGCATGTATGTTCCATGAAATTAAAAGTTTTTCACACTATATGAATTAAATATTGAAGCGCAAGTAATGATAAATCAATTTAAGATATCTCTGAATGCAACCAACTGAATTAATTAGTATATCTGTATAATCACATAAAAGAAAATTACATAAGATGAAATTTTGGGTACCAAATTTTTATGACCAAATTAGAATTGGTTTTGGTTCCCTTATTGTGATTTTCTTTTGCGACAATTTTAATTATGTCTTTAAAGATGCTTATTTTATAAAACTGTAAATCTGAATATTTTGAGACATTTCAGTAACTATTTTCTTATGCCTCTAATAAGCAAAAATTGAGATTAAAATTTTCGACTTACCTAATATTAATGATTTTTTTATGTCAATCGGAAAGTATTTAATGATTAAAAATCACTATTTTATAGTGATGAACATTGTTTCGACTATTTAAGCACTTTTAAGCTTTCAAAACCTTAAATTTGTTGTATTTGGTAATAAAGTTGACAACTATTTATTCCTCCATTTTTTTTAATTTATCTTATTTGGGAGATTATTTTTAAGAGTTTTCTTATAGTGGTTACTCAAAATTTTCATTATGGGAAATTATGAATTTCTCCATTTTTGTGTTTTAATAAATACATCAGTTGTCTTATCTTATTTGATTGTCATAATATTTTCGGTACATACCAAATATTGTTATGAATATTATAGTTATGGTTAAGGTTTTGATATTAATATTTATATTATATTAGGATAATGTGTCCATTAAAGTGTCCTATTCTATAATTATAAATATTAAATTATTGTGTATAAATTTTGCTGCCAGCGAGTCCAAATATAGTGATGAATGTTAGATAGTTGATGCAATGATGATGTAGCTTATTCACTGTACCAAAGGATAATTTCGATTATCAAATGAACATTAATTAGCAAAAATTTTTTCACATCAACTTAACCTCGAAGGATTTAAATATTTCATTGAAACTAATATTTACATAAATTTTTATTCGGTGTTCAAAATTGTAAATATTAGATTAATGTGTATACGATTATTATGCCCAATATGTGTTAAACAATATTAGAAGCATTCCCTAAAGTTTTATTCTCAACATTTATATCACGATTAGATTACGATTAGGTTACGATTCCTCCAAACTTGCAATACAATATTTAGGCATGCCTTGAGGTTTTCATCTCAGTATTTATATCATGATTAGGTTACGATTCCTCCAAACTTGTCTAATGCAATAAATTATAAATGTTGAATTTTGTGATAACATTCAAATAATATGTTTTGGTTATCCCAAAGAGTCCAAATATGGTTTTGAGTGTTTGGATTATTAATGATTTCATTGTGATTTAGTTTCTCCAAAGAGTTCGGTTACAATGGTGATGTTAATATTAAGGGAACTATGTTTATTTATTAAGGTTGGTATCGGTTTCTCCAAAGAGTCCATAACCTTCCTTAATTTATAATATGTTGAAAACATTAGTGATTTTTGAAATTATTATACAATCCATAAAATAATTTAATATTCATATAATGGATAGTTTGGTAGCCACCAAAGTGACCCAACAAGAATGCTTGTAAATATTATGTTTAAAGATAAAAGTTGTAGTAATAACTTATTATGCTTATATATGTGAAGACATTAATGGGGTATATTTGATTTATTTCGTCAAGCAACATAATTTCCCAAAGGAAATTTATTTTGAGTGCATGAAATAAATATTAAGAGATTATGTAATTAGGTGGTAAAAAGTGAAAAATTATCCTAGATATCATGTTCATCTAAATTACATAACATGGTACCCAATAAAGTCATATATATATATATATATATATATATATATATATATATATATATATATATATATATATATATATATATATAAATATTCAAAGTTATTACGAAAGAATTTACACATTTATAAAATGTTATTAATGTACGTGTTGTCAAATCATAGCATTAAAGTAGTGAGCTATTTATTTCATTAATTTTATATTACTTTATTTCTCAAAAACTACATGTTTTCCCCCTTTAATGTTCTTGAGACTAACTTCTTAGAATGAAATAAAGAAGCTAAGTTTCACTTAAGATTGCTAAATCATTATAATTCAGTTTTTCTTGAGGATCCCACTATTAATGAATTAGTGCGTGAAACTCTTTTAAAACCTCGAAGAATTATTAAACGGATTAAGCATAGAGTTTATACAAAATCTCATAATGTTAGAGATTAAAATTAGTACCCTTAATATACATACTTCAAGGTTTATTATGTGAATTATAATATATCATTCAATAAGAATGAAATAATTTGTTTTATTTCTCAAAAACTAGAGTGCTACGAAAAATAGTTTTAAATCGTTATGAGGATGCTAATAAGACAAACCATAAAACAAACGATAAATTCTTGGATACTTTTCTTATGTTATTTTGGAATCATTTCAAAACCCCTCAGTGACCTTTCAAAATATTTTTCTCGAGTATATAAAACATCTTTATGTTTATATGAAAATATATTTTCCTTAATTATGGTATTCTCTTTTGTGGTTTGTATAATTATTTTTATGAAACTTTTCCAAGAAAAATGATTATGTTCCTATATCATAATGTTGAACTTCAAAGTAGTTTTTCGATGCTATGGATCTTTTGAATCTAGACTTACTTTGATTATTTAATATATTAGATTGTCTATGGATTGTCACTTATAAATCTTGACACACACGTTTGAGCAGATTATAGTCTTTCGATGGTGGACCTACATAGACCATATCATTATAAAATAATAAATCAAAAAATCAAACGCAACAAGCCGATATTTCCACAAGATTTATTCACACAAAAATGAATGTATATAGTTGAAAGTGTATTATATAAATTCCACTTTACTTACCCAATTTGACACACCCGCGTGATTGGGAATTTCTTGTACATGCACAGTATATGCATGGATTTAGAATCACGTAAAGGAATTGGAATTTATAATTATGTCTACACTCAAAAGAGGGTACATTAATTACTTTCGAAATCGAAAATATTAAATGTTAAATTCTTTAAAGAATGGTGAAAGTAATGGGAGTATCAAACCACCTAATGTCGTTATAAAAGAAGTTAAGATACTCAAGTCATTCCTTAATAATTCAAAGTAATTGTTGGTTAGTGGATATGGATAGTTTTAAGAAACTCTTAAATGAGTTTGCTATTTTGACTGATTGTGAGATTTATCACAAGGATGAGAATTTGACATAGGAGTAAGAAAATATTCGATTTTGATAATCAACGATATAAAGCTAGACTTATGGTCAAAGTTTTCATTACGAATAGACAAAGGGGCGTAAATAAATATTTTCACTTATATTTTAGAATATTAAAATTTAATAGCTTTATTAGCTCCTTTTGAGTAAGAGTTACATTTAATGTGAAAACTTATGAGAGTTTAAGAAAAAAACTGTAGAAGTTGAGAAATCATTATATAAACTTATGCCAGTTTTCCATTAATGGTATTTTAAGAATACTTTATGTGTTTTGATTAAGTATACATATACCTTGACGTCAGTGGGAGTAAATTTATATATTTCTTGAATTTTTCTTAATAGTGAATGATAGATTAGAGAAATAAAATAGTTTAAGAATATGAAGTAATGAGATGCTTAAAATATTATATGCTCACATTTATGATAATTGTTCTCTCTTGATTAAGTATGTTTGTGATCAATATTATGGAAAATTGAAAACATTTAAATATTGTATGTATCATGCTTTAGAGCTACAAATTATGGATTATGGCTGTAATTTTTTTATTTTGGGACTTAAAGTTGTCGACACTAATACCAAGTTGCTGAAATATTATGATAACGTCGTTGCAATTTTTATCATGAAGAACAGATAGGTGTTTTAAAGAACATATGCACATTAGGATATAATACCTATATATAAAAGAATAAGTTCAAAACAAAAAAGTCAATTGAACACACTAATATAAGTGTTAACATAGCATATCCGCTAATAAACGGGCTATCACCAAAGAACATTTATGAAACATGCTTAAGATATGAGTCTTGCGTGTAGCCAATTAAGTATGAGTGTTAGTGGATTGTTTGGTGCTTAAAGTGTATTCTAAACATTTCGATTTTTGTCTTGCAATATAGGTTTAAATGCATCTGAATTGATGAATGTGACATAAATAGTCTTTTATATAAGATATTATTGGACCATTATTAAATAACCCGATTATAGACCATATTAGATGAATTATTACTGTTGTGGTACATAGAAGACCAGCATTAATAGTTTGTTTGATAAAGCTATTTATGAAAAACCATTTAAGGATGACTCAAAGATTTTTCTGTGCCTTATGATAAATATGGGTCAAGTGGGAGAATGTTAGAATTATTTTAAAGAATAATTCTGCATAATATGATCGATAATTAGATTAATACTAAGAGTCACTTTGGTTAATGAAAGGGTACTCCAAATACCAAGAGTCAAAATGACTCTTGGTTATCTACCTTGATGGATGGTTAAGATTAAGTGACTGTTGGAGATTTGGGTCCTGTCTCTGCCTATAAATAAGTGACTAATTTCCATCATTGAGACACATGAAAAGACAACATAATGTAATTATAGGATAACGGAGAGAAATCCAAGACTCAAATTTGTATTTATTTTGGAATACTATTTTCGCTATAGAAAAATATCCAACTGTTGGAACATGCTAAAATTGGAGTATATTTTTACCGTATACAAGATGAAGTGTTGTTCCGAAATTCAGTCCCATCGGACATGTCTAAGGTCGACTGCTCCGTCAATATTTTCGTTTGTGATACGATGGAGGTATGTCATTATAATATAATTTTGTATTCCTCGTAATATAATTTGTGCAAAAATTTATATTACTCTTATTTGATGATATTCTTGTATATAGTAATTCTTTGAATGACCCACTTTAACGTTTAAGAACCACACTTCATATTCCAAGGTCTTACAAGTTATTTATTAAAAAAAGCAAAGTGTCAATTTGACCAAAGAGAGGTCCACTACCTTTACAGATATGATGCACTGGCCTAAGCCCAATAGACTGAAGGTTATGACTAGAGTTTTTGGGTTAAGAGGATACTACCAAAAGTTCATCCGGAACTTCAGTAAAATAGCCCAACCATTAACCTGAATGTTGAAGAAGGATTTAGATTGATGCCCACTCCTAGAGGTGCATTTTAGATTTTAAAGTAGGATTTGGCTAAAGCTCTTATGCTAGCATTGCTTGATTTTTCATGTAAATTTTTTATGGAATGTGATGCTAGTGGATCAGGCGTGAGGGTTGTCTTAATGCATGCTAGACCAATAGAATTTTATAGTCAGTTGTTGCAAAGAAATAACTTATTATTATAGACTTATGGGAAGGAAATTTTGGCATTAGTATTGGTTGTGCAAAAATAGCATTTGTATTTATTGGGTCAATAATTTGTGGTAAAAAAAAAATCATCAAAACTTGAAGTATTTATGGGTACAACCTATTGTTGGATATTTTAATAAAATGACATCTCATTTTGGTCGAACTTTGGAGTCAATTTTAAATGGGACACATATGTTAAAAGTGACGTGTCTTAGTATCAATGTGTTCCTTATCGCAAGGAGATTAATTTGGTATACTCATTTGTTCAAAATAGAGAAGTACTGAATTAGAAATTTGGACTCAAAGTGACCCACTTGAGCTTAAGTTAGTTGGTGTAAATCTGGATAAGTGAGTTTGTCCCACATTAGAAAAGTGGTAGAAAAGTTTGGAATTGATATACCCAAGTTACGGGACTAAGGCTTGGATGTATTTGGGGTATCCCAACTCTTTGAAGGGGAGAGGACCTACATTATGCAGGTTTGGGCTTTGGGCCAAAAGCCCACACGCGCGCGTCGTCGGCGCCACCGTCCGTTTGGCCTGGGTCGTGGGTCTTTCTTGAATACGTATTAATTAATTGCTTAATTATTCACGTGCTAATTAAAATGTCATCATTTTAATTTATTAATTAAAAATGTTATTATAAAACACTGCTAAAGAAAGATGTGACTGTTTAAACAGTCATATCTTTTCCAGGGAAAATCCAATAGTCATAAACTTGCAACCCTTCACAACTTGTATAAAGGACCATATGCAGTCCATTTTAACACCAGAAAAATCTACTTGAATTCCCTACAACCTGTCCTTCTTCCTTTCTTCTTACTTGAGAGAAATTTGCCATTGTTGGTTCGTGGGACTGTTTCACTAAAGTGCTTCTTGTAACAGTCGTTGACCGTTTCATCCTGGGAGGCAGACGCCCATTGAATTTGTCGTCACCACCATAGCGGGGGCATATTCTGTCTTAAGGAGAGATAGTTTAGCTTTCAACTCGGTCAAATTTCTGCCAGTGATTGTGTCAATCATAAAATGTATGTTCTTCTTTACTTTCTTTACTGTGATTGTTCTTCAGAGTAATTACTTAATTTTAATCACTTCTTATTTATTTGGTGAAATACTATTTTCGTAATCCGAAAAACAAAAATCTTA
This sequence comes from Sambucus nigra, assembly GCA_949130495.1. NCBI lineage: Eukaryota > Viridiplantae > Streptophyta > Magnoliopsida > Dipsacales > Adoxaceae > Sambucus > Sambucus nigra. The sequence goes on along the minus strand of OX422217.1, from coordinate 66,216,341 downwards.
AGACAATTTTTTTTTTGTATTGTTTTTCACCAAATAAATAATTTTCAAATCTGAAATTTTTTGATTTTTTTTTTGTAATTTACATAGTAAACATGTTTACGTTGTAGTATTTTTTGTTTGTAATATTTAATTCTCTACATTCATTAGTCGGTTCTGTTTATTTTTATAACAGAATAATGGCCACTGAATCCTCTGAAAATGTGGTGTCCGTTCCCCATACCAATGTGTTGGTTAGTGTTACTACTGCCGTTAACCCATGGAGAAAACTCCAAAATGTTTAATGGTACTAATTTCAAACGTTGGCAACCAAAGATGCTATTATATTTAACTACCATTAGTCTTGCAAAGTTTATTAATGAAGATTCTCCCGTGGTTAATGAAAATGAAACGGATAAGACAATGTTGTTAGCTGTAGAAGCATGGAAACATTATGATTTTATTTGTAAAAATTATATCCTTAAAGGATCGGAAAATACACTTTATAATGTGTATAGTCCAATCAAAACTGCTAAACTGTTGTGGGAGTATTTGGACAAAGAATATAAAATCAAGGATGCCGATAGGAAAAAATTAATGGTTAGTAGAGTTCTCGAGTATAAAATGGTTTATTCAAAGACTGTCATAAGTCAAGTCCAAGAGCTTCAATTAATTTTTCATGAAATTATTGCTGAAAATATGGTTATAAGTGAAAATTTTCAAGTTGCTGCGGTAATTGAAAAATTACCCCCTTCTTGGAAAGATTTCAAATATTATTTGAAGCATAAATGAAAAGAAATGGGACTTAAAGACTTAATTATTCAGTTAAGGATATAAGAAGATAATCGTAAATCTGAAAAGAAAAATGGTAACCATGCTATGTCTTCAAAAGCAGATATTGTTGAAGATGGATACAATTCAACAAAAAGAGAAGGCACGAGTCAACAAGGCAGTGCTAAGAAGTTCAGAGGAAAATGTTTTAGTTGCAATAAAGAAGTTAAGAGGGCCAACGATTGTAGCAAGATGAAAAATTCAGATAACTTCAAGAACAAAGCACCATAAGCCAACATGATAAAAGGTGATGCTTTGTCTGACGATGTTTCCAACGTGTGTCTCTCCGTAGTTGTATCTGAAGTAAATTTGGTGGTTAACACCAAAGAGTGGTGGCTTGATACCAGCGCCACACGCCATGTGTATTTCAAAAAAATAATGTTCACAACCTACCAACCAATTGCAAATCGAGAATGTAAGACCCCGTATTTCTACGTATTTAGAATTTAATTAATTGGGTAATTAAATAAAAAATACGTTTTAATTTAAACTACGGGAGTATAGTAATTTAATATGATTGAATGATAATTATGATTATTAAGCGTAAATAATAATTGTGATTATTAAATATTAATCGAGAGATAGATACTGATTAATATTATGATTCAAATTTACTAGGTGTGAATAGTAAATGTTGATAGTTAATTTGTACGACATAGCGAGAGATTTAGACGTGCTTGATTATACCTCAATCGAGTGTCGTGTGTAGACTAAGTTGAAGATGAGATAGAAAAAATATTTTGGTGACTCAAATGATAATTTAGAGGTCACAGATGATTCTGAAAGGTCTGAATTATTCAAAATAGTATACCCGGGGGTACTAGTCGGGTACTGGGGCATTTTTGAGCTATACTGGGACCATACGGGGGCTTTTTAGTCTTTTGGCATATGGGGGTGAGGAGACCTACGATTTTTGGAGTGTTTTATCAGCTAATTAAAAGTGGGGTTAGGTTTAGAAATCTCATAACACAAAGGAGAGCCATTAAAGAGAGAATAGAGATCATTCTCAAAGCCTAAGGAAGAATTGGTGAAGGTTTCAAAGAGTTCTTGCACTACAAACTAGTTGTGCTGGAAGATTGTAGGAGAAAGACAATCAATCACCAATAATAATCATGAAATGAAATCATCTCTGAACAAGGCAAGTGGTTATTTGCAAATTATTTTGAGTTATAATATTCATGCGTAGGATTTATGAATAATTGATTTTGATTAATATTCTTGGAGAAAAAGAATTGATTAATTGCATGTTTGGGTAGAAATAACATGTAGTTAGATTTATATATGTAGAGGAATGATAATCATAGGAACCATGGTTGTTAATATGGGAAAAACGTATTTTTAGGGTTCTTGAATAATTAGAGGATTTAAATTATTCTGGGCTAAATTTGTGAAGATTTATGATGTTTAAATTGTTGGAAATCATCCTAGAGTATGTAGGAATGGTTAGAAATTATTGGTTTCAAGTTTGATGTGTTATAATGTAAGTTGGATAATTGTGAATTGTGAGAAAACTCATAAAGAAGACGACCTGCACCTGCTCGATTGATCGGTAAACCCTTGAATGTCGGTCGATTGATGGAGTCGATCGATCGACCCAGGCTGATTCTGGGTTCTTTTGTTGGTTGAGTTCTAATCATTTTCCAATGCTTGGAGGGAACCTTAGGGATGATATTGTACCTATGTAGGGATTAAAGGAAGACCAGTAGGTGCATAGTGGGTGTCCTTTATAATCATTGAGTGCAAGATTCGAAGAGATGGACCGACTAGGATAAACCGATCGAATAGTGCATCAAGAATTTGGGATTTGGGTTATGGAAAGAGTAAACATCATCCCAAGGAGTATACAAGTAGGTTAGAGATAACTTAACTACTGAAATGAATGGAGGGGTAATTAGGGCCCTTAGAGTTGTGTGAATACTCAAATTAAAATACGATAGTGAAATAAATCGTAAATAAATAAGTACGGTGAATATCAAAGAGAAAATTTACGTACAAACACTATTATTTGGTTGTGTGTATACCTACTGAATTATATAAATACTTAGGTGGAGAGAATACCTAAAGTATAATTGTATATATTAGGGTCGAGGTAGGATTCCGAACTAGGACAAAAGAGTTTCAAACCAATATATGTATGAAGTTTCATTACTGGGGTCGAGGCGATTTTCTGAACCACTACCTGAAATGCATTGGGGTCGAGGTGACATTTCGAACCAAACTTGTTACTTGGTGTCGATGGACTATTCCGAACCAAGAGTCCTTGATGTGTGTTAATAGGACATATTAGTAATGATTGAATTTATAAGTATATGGTGTCTGTGAAATATATAATGTATTAATAATCTACTTGTGCGAGTTAGTAGATAATGACATGCCGCAGATACATCTAAAAGCAAATTAAGTAGGAAGACTTAATTATAAAACGATGAAAGATAACAAGGCGTGAATAGTTATTGTAGGGACATAATTTTGTAAATGTCCGGGGTAGAATCTAGGAATTTTCTATTTATCCTAGATCACAGTATGTATGTCTGATACCGCTACATTCGGCACGTCAACACGATCATCCGTGATGACTTTGATCCGAATCCATTCATCCACCATCTTCACACGTGAATCATGCTACATATGACGTGGTGCTCAGCTGTTACCACTAATCCACTTCACGTTATTGGTAAAACAGTTTATTGGAGTTGTTAATATTCACATAAATATTTGGGAATTTTTTAGAAAATATTTTTCGAAGTCTGATTTACTTTTAATACAAATGCAGTAATTTGTCTAAGTGTAGAAGCGGACTTGTTTGGTCGTTGAGATCGTTCGAACGGCATCGCTCTATCATTCAAACGACATGAGCATGTCGCCCAATCTCGTTCGAGCGACACGTGGTATCGTTCGAGAGACATGTCTATGTCGTTCGAGCGACGACACTGCCTCAATTTTTGTATAAATATATGGACCCATTCTACATGTTTTTCCAAGTCTTTTTCGTACACATTTCTGCGATTTACAGCCCAGAAAACAGACTTCATGTTTTTAAGGTTTAATGCCTTTTGATTCACAAAGCCATTCCTAAATATGTATGTGAATCTTTAAACCTTTAAAGGATCGTTTTTACTCATCTGGAGTCACTTGTGGAGAAGCCGAATCTTTTCTATTATTGCCCATCTGGAGTTCTTGCGGGAGATTCCAGTCGACGACATCGGAATCGACACCTGAGGGTATTTCATATGTCACTCTTGTTTTCAGTATAATCCGTGTAAATCGTTCTTTACAAATTATAGTGAAAATAAAAAGGTATTTCCCCTATGGGGGATTTTTCTTCATTTGTGTGTTTGTTAGTGATTGAATGTTCTTGCATGATCATATTGTATTCAATCACACCTAGATGCATGTTTAAGGATATAATTGAAAAAGACGAGTTTAGTTAATAATTTCTTTGTTTGAACAAAAGCGCACTCTCAGTTATCTAAGTATATAAATCATTAGATATGGTTACTATTGTATACTAAGTGGGCGGACTGGGAATGTATTCGCATATATGAGTTCAGTTGAATACTATAGTTCAATTAACTCGAGTAGTATAGATAGGTGGGATTGGTACAGGACGTTAGGCGTGCACGATAGATGAGGGCTGAGGTAGCTCAAGAGAGTGTACGCGAAATATATACATATGTAATCAATAACTCATTTTATTGTGATAATCACTTGAAAAATATTTTCAAAACGTTTTGAGTACTAACTCTAGCTATAAAAATATTTTCAAAACCTTTTAGTTGTCTAGCCACAGGGACGCCAGACTTGAAGATTCTGTCTAGGGACTAGTAGGTGCAGCTTTGTGGAGGCTGGCATGACTTTTCATAGACGCTTCATCTATTCAAATCTAGTGTAGGATCTCATTATAGTACTCTCCATTGCTACATGTTATCCAGAGTCTTTATTTCAGATTTCAGTATATTGTTGACTCGACACGCTTTTTTATCCTTTATATATTGCTACATGGTTTGATTCATAGTTTATTGTGAATTATTATCTATTATTTTATCATGAGTAAATTGTCTTAGGTTAATGAAAGATAAAATTTAACACCGGTCTAATTTCACTTAGGTGATTAGTAATTAAAAAGTTTTTGACAGTGATCGTAAGAATTAAGCAACTGAGAAACTTGTTTTAATTTAATTTAGGACTGATCACCCATAATTTAATTAGGAAGGGTGTCACAGATGGTATCAGAGCATCAGGTTCTAGTGTCCTTAGCATCTGAGCGGCTTACTACGATTTCAACGTTACACCCACTGATATAGAGCCATATTTTAGGACTGTTTCTTTTATATTTGTGTTCTTAAGATATCGTACTTATGCTATTATATTTTGTATAAACTATGTCCTGATACAATTCGATCAGTTTTTAGATTCCACCGAGGAGACAACGAGCGGAGAGGGATGAAGCCAGGGATGAGGTGGGAGACCCATCAGGAGCCATAGGTACCACCATACCCACCCCCACACGAGATGATTTCTACTATTCAGGTGGTAGTGATAGAGGCTCAGGTAGTTGAGACATCCATGAGGGTTATGCCAGCTTATTTTTCTCAGCCCGAGGCACAACCTCCAGTGGCACCAGTAGTTCAGCCCCCGACAGGGCCACCTTCTTAGCAGCGAGTTAGGGAGACCTTTCAAAAGGGCCATCCGCCCGAGTTTCTGGGTAGTAATGATGTGGTGAAGGCTTGCAACTGGAAGAAGAACATTCAGCACCACTTACGCATGCTTGAGTGTATCGATACGCAGAAGCAGATGCTTGCTACTTTTCGTCTGTCGGAGCAGCTTTACAGTGGTGGGAGTCAGTTACCACTGCAGAGGAGAGGGACTAGATGACGATTTTTGAGTTTTGGGTGCGGTTTGATCGCAAGTACTTCCCGCCTATAGTAGAGTCAGAAATGAGGAAGAAATTTAGTAAGGTGGTTCAGGGTGATCGATCAGTGGCTGACTATGAGGAGGAGTTCACCCTCCTGGCTAATTTTGTTCCACACGAGGTGAGCAAGGATGAGCGAAAAAAGTTCAACTTTATGGATTGTTTGACCTGGAAGATCATACAATATTTGATCGATAACCGAGCACTGTTGATTTATATAGACGTCTTAAATGCCGCACTAGTGCACTGTCAGGATCATCGCTTTCAAGTGAAGGTAAGTAAGAGAGGTGAGCCCAGCCAGTCAGGAAGGGAAAATGGGGGTAGTGACAGCAGCACACCATAACGTCATACATCGGGTCAACAAGGTTAGGATTCTTGATATGGGAACTCTACCAAAAGATTTAGGTATGGGCAACATCGATCTGACAGGTAGGGATAACAGGGTTCCCAACAGTAGGTTCCTCAGGGTCGTCAGAGCCAAGGGAACCAAGGGGGAGGCTAGCTTCCTCAGGGCCGTCAGGGCCAATGGAACCAAGGGGGTGGCCAGCAGGGCCAAGGCCATCAGGGACAGTAGGGCCAAGGGTAGAGACAAATCCAGGGGGAGTGTTTCACATGTGTCTAGTAGGGTCACAAGAGTAGGACTTATCCATAGGGAGATAGGACACGACAGCAGGGTGCCCAATAGGGGAAGTAGGCTCCATTAACCTCAGCACCAGCATAGGCCCCATAGCAGCAGCCGGGCCAGATGCACTACGAACATGTGTACATTTTTTAGGACATCCTTTTCAACCAGCACCTCCGGCACCGCCGGTAGTCGTGGGTACATTTCCTATCTATGGGCATGAGGGTAGTATTTTATTTGACACGAGTGCGACACACTCTTTTATTGCCACTAGATTTGCACGAGTAACCGGCCTTTTAGAGACACCTGACACTTATCTTATGTGTGTTGAGTCACCGATGGGTAGTGGGTCCCATATACACTCGATCTCTAAGGGTATGGACATTATGATCGGGAGGTTGAGTCTAGTGGCAGACTTTCTAGTGTTAGATATGGCGTGTTATTGCGTCATACTAGGCATGGATTGGTTGGCGAGTTCTAGGGCAATGGTAGATTACTATGAGAGGACTATCATGTTCTCCATTTCGGGACATGATATGTTCCTAGTGGAGATGCCTCTTCCTGAGCGAGGATCACACACTCATTTCTATTACATTAAGGAGGAGACCTCACAGGAGGTGGTTGTTTCTCTAGACTCAATCCAAGTCGTGAGGGATTTCAAGAACGTCTTCCAGGAGATACCAAGGTTTCCTCCCTGCAGGCAGATTGAGTTCGTTATTGACTTAGCATTAGGGATGAGATTGATTACTAGAGCACTGTATCGCGTGGACCGTTCAGAAATGCGAGACTTGAGAGAACAAATTCAGCAGCTCTTAGGACAGGGTTTCATTCAGTGGAGTACATCGTCGTGGGGTGCATTGGTGTTATTTGTGAAAAAAAGGGATGGTTCTCTCCATTTGTGTGTAGATTACAAGGAGCTGAAAAAGGTGACAATATATAACAAGAATCCATTACCTAGGATTGATGACTTGTTTGATCAGTTGAGAGGGATGTATACTTCTCAAAAATTGATTTGAGGCTAGGTTACCACCAGTTGCGTATTCGAGAGGAGGATGTACCTAAGACCTATTTCTTATCGCGGTAAGGGTCATACGAGTTTAGAGTGATGCCGTTTGGGCTCACTAATGCCCCTGCAATATTTATGGACCTCACAAACGGGGTATTCAGGGCGTTTTTGGACCAGTTTATGATCGTATTCATCGACGATATTCTTGTTTACTCTCACACGGAGGAGGAGCAAGTCGAGCATTTACGCATGGTTCTTCAGACATTACGGGACTATCTGTTGTACGCCAAATTCAGGAAGTGTGGATTTTAGCTTCGGGAGGTTTAGTTTCTTGGCCACATTGTATTTGACACAGGCATTACTGTTGATCCGAGTAAGGTATCAACGGTGAGGTAGTGGGGACAACTCACGACTCCGATGGAGGTTCAGAGCTTTTTTGGGATTGGTCGATTACTATTGTCGCTTCATCAATAGGTTCTCAAAGATTTCTAGTCCTTTAATGAACTTGACTCAGAAGGGAGTACCATTCATGTAGAATGATTACTGTCAATTAGTGTTTGATGAGCTAAAGGGCAGGTTGGCATCAACACCCATACTTGCATTATCTAGGCATGGAGTGGAGTACCAGGTCTATACTGATGCGTCCTTGAAGGGCATTTGGGGTGTGTTACAGAAGGAGGATAGGGATATAGCTTATATGTCTCAAAAGTGAAAGACACATGAGAAGAATTACCCCACTCACGACCTCAAGTTGGCAGCGGTCGTCTTTGCTTTGGGGATATGGAGACATTATCTTCTGGGAGAGCAGTCTTATCTATTTACGGATCATAAGTCACTTCAGTATCTCTTCACCCAGAAGGATCTGAACATGAGGCAGAGGAGATGGATCGAATTCGTGAAGGATTACCAGTTTGATATTCAGTATCATCTTGATAAGGCTAACATTGTGGAAGACGCATTTAGCCGATGACATACAGGAGAGTTGGCAGAGGTTTAGAAAGCAAAGTGGAGCAAAATTCAACACGAGGATGAGGTAGCCCGAGAATACATGGTGGTTTTAGCCATCACCCCTGAGAGTGTTATGCAGGTGGTGAGGGCACAGGCAGAGGACCCATTTTATCAGGACGAAGTACGATAATTACTAGCCGAGGGGGAAAAGTCCTACTCCATCATCTCAAAGGGAGGAATTCGGTTTAATAGGAGACTGGTAGTACCCGAGGATGAGGATTTGATACATACAGTCATGACAGAGTTGCACGGGTCGAAGTTTGCGGTAAATCCCAATGGGGATAAGATGTACCAGGATATGCGACGACAGTATTGGTGGTCGGGTATGAAGCGAGACATAGCAGAGTTTGTCTCGAAGTGCTCTACATGTCAACTTGTGAAAGTTCACCATCAGAGACCTTCAGGGATGCTACAGCCAGTGGAGATTCCCGTGTGGAACTGGGAGAGCATTTCTATGGATTTTATTACTGGACTACCAAAATCGCAGAGAGGTCACGATTCCATGTGAGTGATAGTGGATCGACCGACCAAAGTAGCCCAATTCTTGTCGGTTTGTACTGATTTTGATACTACGCACAGCTATTCATTTCATAGATCGTTAAGCTGCATGGGGTTCCTATTAATATTGTGTCAAACAGAGAAAAAATATTTGTGTCGCGTTTCTGGCAGAGTTTTCAGGAGGCCATGGGCACAGACTTGCGGTTGAGTACAACGTATCACCTGCAGAAAAATGGGTAGACTGAGAGGGTAAATCAGATGCTTGAAGATATTTTGAGGATGTGTATCCTAGATTTTAGTGGAGGATGGGAGCGATATCTCCCATTAGTAGAGTTTGCATATAATAACTAGTACCAATTCACTATCGGTATGGCTCCATTTGAGGCACTTTATGGGAGGCCTTGTCGTTTGCCAACTTACTGGTTAGAGGTGGGGGATAATAAGTTATTGGGGTCGTAGATGATACAGGGGACTTCTAACAATATAGATTTGATTCGAGGACGTATTCGAATAGCTCAGGATAGGCAGGAGAGTTATGCTGATGCCAGTAAGAGACACGTCGAGCTAGAGTTGGGCGACCAGGTGTTGATTCGAGTATCTCATATGAAGGGGATTATGAGGTTCGACAAGAAAGGGAAGTTAGCACCGAGATATGTGGGAACGTTCCCTATTATTAACGGGGTGGGACCGGTAGCATACATATTATGACTCCCAAAGCATCTTCAGCGGATACACGACGTGTTCCACATGGCGTCACTGAAGAAATACATGAGTGAGAGAGCCTTCTGGAATGTACCACTTGAGGAGATTGATTTGCAGCCAGGTGTCTCATATGAGGAGAGACCCATGGCTGTTCTGGATCATAGCGAGCATAAGCTTCGATTCAAGGTAGTACCATTAGTGCGAGTACAATGGGAACACCACAATGTTGACGAGTCGACATGGGAGCAGGAGGATATGTGAGAGCAGTATCCATAGTTATTTAGCACATGTATATCCAAATTTTGAGGACAAAATTCCTTTGTAAGGGGGAAGTATGTAATACCCCGTATTTTTGCGTATTTAGAATTTAATTAATTGGGTAATTAAATAGAAAATATGTTTTAATTTAAATTACGTGAGTAGAGTAATTTAATATGATTTAATGATAATTATGATTATTAAGCATAAATAATAATTTTGATTATTAAATATTAATCGAGATATAGATACTGATTAATATTATGATTCAAATTTACTAGGTGTGAATAGTAAATGTTGATAGTTAATTTGTATGACATGGCTAGAGATATGGACGTGCTTGATTATACCTCCACCAAGTGTCACGTGCAGACTAAATTGAGGATAATATAGGAAAAATATTTTTGGTGACTCAAATGATAATTTAGAGGTCACAGATGATTTCGAAAGGGCCGAATTAGTCAAAATAGTATACTTGGGGTACTAGTCGTGTACTGGGGCATTTTTTGACTACACCGGGACCATACGGGGGCAATTTAGTCTTTTGGCATATGGGAGTGAGGAAACCTATGAATTTTGGAGTGTTTTGTTAGCTGATTAAAAGTGGGGTTAGGGTTAGAAACCTCATAAAACAAAGGAGAGCCATTAGAGAGAGAAGATAGATCATTCTCAAAGCCTAAGAAAGAATTGGTGAAGAATTAAAAGAGTTCTTGCACCACAAACTAGTTGGGAAGGAAGAATGTAGGAGAAAGATAATCAATCATAAGAAACAATCAAAAAATCAGATCATCTCTGAAGAAGGAAAGTGGTTATTTGCAAATTATTTTGAGTTATAATATCCATGCATAGGATTTATGAATAATTGATTTTGATTAATATTCTTGGAGAAAAAGAATTGATTAATTGCATGTTGGGGTATAAATAACATATAGTTAGATTTATATTTGTAGAGGATTGAAAATTAGAAGAGCCATGATTGTTGATACGAATTAAAATCAAGGTTTATGATTAAAAATATGGGAAGAACATATTTTTAAGGTTCTTGAATAATTAGAGGATTTGAATTATTCTGGGCTAAATTTGTGATGATTTATGATGTTTAAATCGTTGGAAATCATCCTGGAGTATGTAGGAATGGTTTCAAATCATTGGTTTCAAGTTCGGTGTGTTATCATGTAAGTTGGATAATTGCGAATGGTGAGAAAATGCATGAAGGAGACGACCTGCACCTGCACCTGCTCGATTGATCGATCGACCCTTGAATGTCGATCGAATGATGGAGTCGATCAATCAACCAAGGATCATTCTGGTTTTTTTTATTTTTTGAGTTCTAATCATTTTTCAATGCTTGGAGGGAACCTTAGCGATGATATTGTACCTATGTAGGGATTAAGGGAAGACCAATAGGTGCATAGTGGGGGTCCGTTACAATCATTGATTCAAAGAGATGGACCGACGAGGATAAACCGATCAAATAGTGCATCGGGAATTTGGGATTTGGATTATGGAGAGACGAAACGTAATCCCATGGAATATCCCAGTAGGTTAGAGATAGCTTAACTACGGAAATGAATGGGGGGGGGGGGGGGGGGGAGTAATTAGGGCCCTTAGAGTTGTATGAATACTCAAAGTACAATGAATATCAAAGCGAAAATATTACATACGAACACTATTATTAAGTTATATGTATACCTACTGAATTATGTAGATACTTAGGTGGAGAGAATACCTAAAGTATAATTGCCTATATTAGGGTCAAGGTAGGAATCTGAACTAATATATGGAAATAGTAAGTTGGGGTCATGACGAAAGAGTTTCGAACCAATCTATGTATAAAGTTTCATTAGTGAGGTCGTGGTGATTTTTCGAACCACTACCTAAAATGCATTTGGGGTCGAGGTTATATTCCGAACCAGACTCTTACTTGGTGTCGATGGACCATTCTGAACCAAGAGTCATTGATGTGTGTTAATAGGATATATTAATAATGAATGAATTTATAAGTATATGTTGTGTGTGAAATATATACTGTATTAATAATCTACTTGTGCGAGTTAGTAGATAATGAGATGCCACGAATACATCTAAAAGAAAATTAAGTAGGAATACTTGATTGAAAAACGGTGAAAGATAACAAGGCGTGAACAGCTATCTAAGTATATAAATCATGAGATATGGTTACTATTATATACTAAGTGGGCAGAATGGGAACTTAGTCGCATAGATGAGTTCAGTTGAATACTATAGTTCAGTTAGCTTGAGTAGTATAGCTAGGTGGGATAAGTACGAGATATTAGGCGTGCACAATAGATGAGGGGTGAGGTAACTCAAGAGAGTAAACACAAAATCTTAACATGTGTAATCAATAACTCATTTTATTATGATAATCCCTTACAAAATATTTTCAAAACATTTTGACTAATAACTCTTGCTATAAAAATATTTTCAAAACCTTTTAGGTGTCCAACCAGAGGGACGCTAGACTAGAAGATTCTATCCAGGGACTCGTAGATGCAGCTTGGTGGAGGTTGGAAGAACTATGCATAGATGCTTCATCTATTCAGATCTAGTGTAGGGTATCATTATAGTACTCTCCGTTGGGACATGTTGTCCACAGTCTTTATTTCAGATTTCAGTTTTGGATTATGTTGGTTTTATTTATAAGTTTTGGATTTTTAGCTGAATGTTGACTCGGCCAACTCTTTTATCCTTTATGTAGGGAAATGATATATTTTTGATGGGATGTTCAAATTGAACGTCATGACCGTTGTACCTAAAAGTAACAATGATAGTAATATGATATCTTCCTCTTATATGCTTGAGTCTATGGATATGTGGCATGGTAGACTAGGACATGTTAATTACAATACTTTAAGCAAATTAATTCACTTAGAATTTACTCCAAAATTTAGTATTGATACAAGTCACAAATGTGAAACATGGGTAAAAGCTAAATTAACTAAAACACCTTTCCATTAAATTGAAAGGAGTAATGAACCTTTAGATTTAATTCACACTGATATATGTGATTTAAAATTTGTTCAAACTAGAGGTGGGAAAAAGTACTTTATTACATTTGTGGATGATTACAATTGAAGCTTTTACGTAATACAATAATCAACTTGGTAAAAAGATTAAAGAATTAAGAAGAGATAGAGGGGGTGAATACGAGTATCATTTTAAGGAAATATGTTTAGAAAATGGAATTATTCACTAAACTACCGCTCCTTATTCTCCTCAATCCAATGGAATTGCGGAATGAAAAAACCGAACTTTAAAAGAAATGATGAATGCAATGTTAATAAGTTCCGGATTACCCCAAAACACGTGGGGGGAAGCAATGCTTTCAGCTAGTTACATTCTCAACAAGTTGATTCATAATAAAACAAATAATATACCTTATGAATTGTGGAAAGTACGCAGGCCTTCCTATAAATACTTAAAAGTGTGGGGGTGTCTTGCAAAAGTACTTGTTCCTAAACCTAAAAAGGTGAAAATTGGTCCAAAGACTATTGACTGCATATTAATTGGTTATGCACATAATAGTAGTGCATATGGATTCCTTGTGCATAAGTCTGACATTCCTGAAATTCATGAGAATACTGTAATAGAATCTAGGAATGCATCATTCTTTGAAAATATCTTTCCTTGTGAGAATGAACAAGTAACAAATTCTAACAAAAGAATGCTTGAAGTTACAAGTGGTGAACCTCAAAATATTATTGAGGAAGAACCTAGACGTAGCAAAAGATCTATGATTTCAAAATCTTTTAGTCCAGATTTTCTAACATATATGTTGGAAAGTGAACCTCAAACAGTAAATTAAGCCCTATCCACTCCGAAAGCCTCATATTGGAAAGAAGCTATTAATAGTGAAATTGAATCCATTATGCAAAATCATATATGGGAAGTGGTGGACTTATCACCAGGGACAAAACCGTTAGGGTGTAAATGGATATTTAAATGACCAATGAAAGCTGATGGAACCATTGATAAATATAAGGCTAGACTTGTAGCTAAAGGATACAAGCAAAAGGACGGAATAGACAATTTCGACACTTATTCACCTGTAACAAGGATTACATCCATTAGAATGTTAATTGCAACTGCGACAATACATAATTTGAAAATACACCAAATGGATGTCAAAACAACATTTCTAAATGCTGAATTAGATGAAGAAATATATATTGAACGACCAGAAGGTTTTAAGTCTTTTGGAAATGAAAGGGAAGTATGTAAACTTGTGAAGTCATTATGTAGGTTGAAACAAGCACCTAAATAATGGCACAAAAAATTTGACAATGTCATGAAGTCAAATGGTTTCAAAATAATTGAGTGTGACAAATGTATCTATGTCAAAAGAACTCAAGCGGGACATGTGATTGCATGTTTATATGTAGATGATATGCTAATAATTGGTAATAAAAATAATAATGTTATCAATTCTACTAAACAAATGTTGAGTAGTAGATTTGAAATGAAGGACTTGGGACTAGCCGATGTAATTCTAGGAATTAAAATTACTAGAACCCCTCAAGGAATTAGCTTATCTCAATCACATTACGTGGAAAATATACTTCAAAAGTATAGTAAATATGATCAAAGTCCAGTGAGAAGACCAATAGATCCAAATCATCACCTCTTTAAAAATAAAGGTGAAGGTATTTCTCAATTAAAGTGTTCTCGTATTCTTGGAAGTTTGATGTATTTATCAAACTGTACTCGGTTAAATATATTATACTCAATTAGTAAGCTCATTCGATATAAGATCAATCCCAGAAAAGATCATTGAGAAGCCTTGATAAGGGTTCTTCGATATCTTCGATACTCTTTAAATAATGGGTTGCACTATGAATGATATTCAACTGTACTTGAAGGCTATAGCGATGCAAATTGGATATCTGATTCAAATGACTCGAAATCCACAACTGGATATGTATTTACTCTTAGAGGTGCTGCTGTATCTTTAAAATCCTCGAAACAAACGTTGCAAGATCCACTATGGCATCTGAATTTATTGCTTTAGACAAAGCTGGGGAGGAAGCCAAATGTCTTAGAAACTTCTTAAAGGATATTCCTAAAAAGTCAAAGCCCATGCCACCTATCATAATACATTGTGATAGTCAATCGGCGATTGCTAGGGGATAAAATAATAACTATAATGATAATTCACGACATATACGTCCTGACACCAAACCGTTAAACAATTTTTCTCAAATTGAATTACTTATGTTGACTATGTAAAGTCAAAAGAAAATATAACAGATGACTAAAGGTATACCTAGAGAGCAAGTTGTAAGTTCATCACGTGGAATGGGACTAAATCCTGTGAATTTATAAAGAGTTGTCTTAATGGAAACCCAACCTAAATGATTGGAGATCCCAAGAAATATGTTCAAAGGGTCAACCTAGTTATGATGACTCGGTTAGCACTGAGAAGTAATACTTTAATTACTTCATCCCATTCCGAAGACGAGTCAGTTCACAAAGTGTCATGTGTATAAGGATAAACTATGTTTTTAATGATTTCTATATTTTCAATGTATAGGTCAAGTTGGGTATTAGCAGGATACTCTTTATAGAAATCACCTATGTGAGTGAGAAGGGACCTATTCTATGAGAATGAAAAAAGATAATTCTCTAACACACTCATGAAGCCAGGAGGTGCCCAAGACCAAAATTGACACAATAATGAGAACTGATATGCACATTTTAAGTGGATTTCATAAATGGTGTGCGGAAAGAAAAATTTGTAGTTGCGGATAGGTTATAGAAATATGCACATTTCATTCCATCGATTAACAGCTACTGATGTTGCACAGAGTTTCTTCGATAACATCTTCGAGTTGCATAGAATGCCAAGAACAATTGTTTGTGATCGCGCTCCTACTTTCATAAGCTTATTTTGGTTAGAGTTATTAAAGATGAATCTACGAAATTCAACTATAGATCGACATATAATCTTCAAAGATATGGTGAAAGTGGAGGGGTGAATCATACTTTGGAGATGTATTTGCAATGTTTTACAAGTTCACAAACGAGAGAGTAGAGTAAGTGGTTATCTTGGGTAGAGTATTAATACAATACTAGCTGGAATTCTTCCATCAAAACCACTCCTTTTGAAGTTGTTTATGGAAGAAACCCACTGACATTATTATCTTACATTCTAGGCGTGACTAATGTTGAGTTCATGGATCGATAGTTCTTATGACTGGAGGGACAGACTTCAGGAAGCACAAGCACGTAGGACCAACATTATTCTTCATTGAAATTGAAGTTGGTGGCTGGGTTTATATGAAACTTCGATCATATCATCAGACTTCAATTTTAATGAGGAAGAATGTCGAGTTATCTCCTAAATATTATAGACCATTCAAGGTTTTCAAAAAAATAAGAGTCGTGCCTTATATGTTGGAATTTCCATCCATGTGGAGAATTCATCAAGTGTTCCATGTCACTTTGTCGAAGAAAAAGATTGATGAAAAGTATACTATTCAAAGTGAGCTTGATGCTGCAGAAACCTTACTTACATCCTAAACCTCAAGTAGTTCTACATCGTCATCAACAGAAGAACAAATAAGAAATTCTCATATATTGGCAAGGACTTTCACATGCTAAAGCTGCCTGGAAGGGTTTGTCCACAATGAAAAATCAAGTTTCTGATCATAGCCTTAAGGACCAGACATATTTTTCAGGGAGAGGGAGTTGTTACATGTCTAAAAATCTTGTTGCTTAGTGTTTAATGTTAAGAGTCTTAGTTAGTGTCAAGAGTCATAGTTGCTGAATAAGTCAAGCTAGAGCTAGTATTAAGGGAAAACATATTCTCGGATTTAGTTTCCCTAACTTCTTTTCTGGAACGTTATATGCTATTGTAATAAAAATGCTATATAAGCCAAGTAGGGGTTATGAATAAAAGGGAAGTTCATTAGTTTCAAATTTCTTCAACTCTTTTATTTGTTGGGAGATCAAGGGTTCCTCAATTAACCTTAACTCATTCTCAATCAGTGGCGGAATCAGGATTTCACGTCGAGGCTGGCAACCTTAACGGTGATTTCCGGGGGTTCGAGGGGGGATCCCCCGACCCGAATTTTTTTGGGGTTATTTTTTAGTATTCACCAAATAATTACTTAAATATAATTAAATATTTTTTAGTATTCACCAAATTAGGGGTGACAATTCGGGTTAGTCATGTCATTTTCGGGTCGCATTGATTTTTATTTGAGTATAAGTTTTTTGCACTCTTAAATCTATACAAGATAATCGTGTCATGTTTGGGTCATTTCGGGTTATTACTGTAAACATGTTACCTTGTCAAAAATTTCCATCCCTACACCAAATATTCAACGAATCCCTAATTAAAAATTACCTTAATAAAAGCCCTAATTAAAAATTACCAAATATGTTTTTATTCTTTCTTGATAAAATCCCTGATTAAAAATTACCTTGATAAAAAGCCATTAAAAATTACCAAGTGAGATAATGAAACAATATTATATTTCAACATTTGGAGATATTGAATAGAATAGAAGTATGAAAAATTACCAACCAAGTGAAGTCTTCATTCACTGTGAAGATGTGGGCATTAGAGGAGATAAGAGAAGATGAGTCGGTACCAGATTTCGTTTGAGATGCGGCCGGCGGTACGACGGCGGTGAGAGGGGTGGACGACTAGCTAGAGGTTAGAGGAGAGATGAGAAAAATGTTAAGGTTTGAAATATTTTGAAAGGACTTAGGGGGTAGGCACCTATTTTGAGTTTTGAGAAAATCACGTGTGGGTTGATGAGTGATATGTTTTAAGTTTATTTTAATCTTCAGGGTATTTACATGGACAACCCCTTAATTTAAAACTTTAGTAAAATATTACCTAATACTTTAAAAGTTTGGGCAGGGATGAGCTGAATAAAAAATTAACACTATTTTTTTTTCTTTTGCTGAGGCGGGCTGGGACTCCCCAGCCCTCTCCTGGTACCGCCCCTGTTCTCAATTCATACTTTTATTTGATGGGAGGTCAAAGGTCAAAGGCAACAAGGGAATAACTGGTACTTCCTACTAATGCATTGAAGACACCTTATGGTGTCATTAGTTTTGTGTCAATAAACCATGTCTCCACATAATTACTCTAAGGAAATTGAGAACCAATGTTATAAGCCGAGAATAAAGAGGGAACTTTTAAAGATAAAAAATTTTCAAATAGTATTATTCAAGTAATTAAACGAGGCTTCAACCAATGACATATACAGCAACCTATATTTTTTTTCCAATCTATAAATCTGGTAGCTTCAATTTTGTTATAGTTTTTTGGAGTTATTTATTACTGTAAATTTCCTTAAACTCCATATTTTTTTTATGCGTTAGCAAGTGCCCTTGAACTATTTTTTCAATAGTTTCATTCCCAAATAAACTAAATCCATTGCACCCTGTTTTACATTGTTAATTCACTGTGTAAAAACAAACATACAAACACACATGTGTGTGTGTGTGTGTGCATGTGTGTGTGTGTGTGTGTGTGTGTGTGTGTGTATATATATATATATATATATATATATGAACTACTAGTCCATGCACACGCAATTCGTGTGTGGCGTGTACTTAATAGTAAAATAAAAATGTACATAATAAATTAACATGTGTATATTATTTTATTATTATAATTTATCTATTTAAATATTGATAGATAAGCATTATTAGTCATGGTGTGTGTTCGGAAAAAAATACAAAGTTTGACAATAGTTTAATAAGTAAATAGACATACTAACATTTCAACATTATGAATAAGTCTAAGTCAAAGTAATATGTATCCTAATGATTATATGGGTTTGTACAAATAAATGTCTTGAATGTTTCTATGACACAATTAAATATTAAATATTTCCTTGACTACAACATGGCAATTTCTAAACTATTAATCATGCTCTTTCATAAAAGCACTTCGTTAATTTTTTTCTTTTTTATACTCTAAAATGCAAGTAAATTTCGAGTTTTAGTGAGATAAGTATAAATAAGAGTAATTACAAAGGAGTGGGTATTCCATCGATGCATCCAAATCTGACATGCTTCGCAAAAGGGGTGGGATGAACTGTGGGAATCATTCCTTCTTATTTTTTTATAAGCCAGAAATCACTGTAATTGAGAAATGGGTGAAAATGCAAATATTTACGTATGCAAAATTTCACATCATCTTGGAGTAAAAAAAATGAAGGCCATGTCAGTTACGTATAGAAAATGTAAAAGACAAAACCCCCAAAGTCCATTAAAATATGACAAATGCTTCGAGTACCAAAAATATCTCTCAAATCATCCCTCAAGCATCAATAAATGTTGTACTTCGTTGTATGGGTCCCGTCCGGGCGCAACACTTTATTATTTCTAGCATGTAACCCACGCAATGCGCCGGCGCATATAATATTTTTCCCCTATCATATTTCGATTTTCCGAACTTAATATGATAAATCATGTTATTTTCATTTAGTTCAGTTCGATCAATAATATTCATGTTTAAATCATCATTGGTTTTATGATGTGTTTTCGTGTTTCTGTTATATTTAATATCAATTTAAACAAATAATTCCAACTTAATATCTTATATAACACATGAATGAAGCAAAACCCCTTATTTAAGTCCAACAATAAATTTTGATTGGCAAAAATATATTCAAAATAACTTACATAAATAAAACCTACATATTATATTATCTCAAATATCATTAACTTCTTAACTAAAACATACCCCATTTAGACGTCATCCTAATATATGAACCAGCTAAATGTATGTATTGACTAAATACATGAACCTGCATTTAAACTTATATACATGAATTTCATAATACATGAACCAACTAAATTCATGTATTGTCCAAATATAAGAGAAATTATAATGGGCGAAGAAACGTAAAGAGGCAATCTCAAGAGACACCTTTTTTTTAGAAATTGAAAAGATTGGGAGAAATAAGAGGTTTCGAAGAAATTAATTGAAATGAATTTTGAAGTGGCAATAAAGATCCTCATTAACTCTCTTTCTATTGTTTTAGAAGTATAACCAGCATGTAGCCTGCGCGATGCGGGGTGTAAATGTATATTACAAATATTGTTGAAAGGAAATATATAGGTCTATCCAGATTGCCCTTTAGCTTAATTGTGTAATGAAAATATTTTTTAAAGGAAATATATTATCGTATTGTCCATTAGCTTAACTGTGTGGTTTCACCTCTGGTACATATTTGAGAAAATGTGTAATGATGAACAGTGCATTACTAACTCAATCACTTTAAATAATCAGTTGTCAAATAAAAACATGAATAAACTACCCCATTAGTTCTTACCTTTCTATAAACCTCAATTTCGTTCATGTCATTTTTTTGTTTCAATTTCGTACTCAACCTCTCATTTTGTCTCAATTTAGTCCACCTGTTAACTATTTTGTAGACATTCGATTATTTTACCCTCTTTATTAAAATATAATAAAATAGGTGTTATAAAATTTGAAAAATGTAATAGTGTATTATTATTATTATTTGGGGATAAAAAATAGTTTTTTATCCGACAATAATAATAAAAAAGACTATTTTTATTTTTTTATTTTATCAGAGCTGTATTTAATTTTTTTTTTAAATGGCGACAATCCCAAAACATTTTTCTTTTATTTTTAGTTTTTCTATTAAAAAAATTATTTCTAGATATTTTAATAGAAAAATAATAAACATTTCAAAAACATGTTTTTCTATTAAAACAAAGAAAAACAACAAAAATATTCACTTTTGAATTTTAAATTGAGTGAAAATGAAAGGTTGATGACGAAATTAAAAAAAAAAAAAGATGAAATTGAGATAAGTGGAAAGATAGAGGATAAATGAATTAGTTTACTCTAAAGACATCATAACAAATTAAGCTTTATAGAGAAAGAGACATCCTACAAATTACTCCTCAAATTTATAATTTTTTAACATAAATTGATCAAGACAACATAGAGAATATATGTCCAAATTGAGATATCTGAATCTGACCCCAACTGTTCTCTCTTCACTGGTGGCATGATCAGTACTAAAATGATCTTTGCACATTGTATTTTATGAAAAAATAAATCCACCTCCAAAATAAACCCAATCCAACCACAATTTTTTTCAAGTGACCTTAGTGAAAACTACTTGAAATAAAAATTTAAGTCTCTAGATTTGATTTTCTTCAAAGAAAAAGAAATAAAACATGACTTTTTGAATCTTCTACAAAAAGGAAAATTAGATAGCAATTTCTAAAAAAAGATAAAGAATGAATTAAATTTTCCATGAGATCCCCATAAGCATAAAATATATGATGGCATGAATATTTTTTGACTGACCTTAAACAATTACGCTTAGCAACGTCAAATGTCCTTCTTTTTTCTATTCTTATTTGTTCTTAAACACAACCTCCTCCATTAACACTCTTCAAGAATTTCAGCTCTCACAACCTCTCTTCTGAACTGAATAAAAAGCTTTTCTTTTGGCTCGTTATTGTCCACAATAACCTGCATGTTGTGAGCAGATCTGAAGACCTTAATGCTGATTTGGAGGAGTGACACGCAAAAGCAATTCAAACAAATTGATGACACCATGTTTGCTCGGATTTTATTGTGAAACATCTTGTCGTTGTGCTAAATTTAGCACAACATCTTATTGATGAGGATCTACTCTAGTTTACTCTTTAAAACCCTACATGGAATTTTTTACTTATTTTTTTAATTCTGCCATGTCTTATATTTTGTTCTGTTCCCCGTCCTCCCTAAGTTGTCGTACCCAAGAAAGTCGTGGATATTCAACCTACTCAGTTTTGTTAGCAAACAAAACATATTTCTGTAATAAATCCTAGGGCAATGCTATACTGTAATTGGGAAGCATAAAAAAAGTTAGACTTGGTTCTTTGGCTCTCAGTTAGTTTATAATTACATTTCGTAACAGTAGGAGATACCATATATCTTTAAATATTTTTTAATGCAACAAAATGAAAAGGCAATTAGATACCTTCTTTCCTTTTGCCACATGAACCATTCTGAATAGCCAAAGCACCTCAATAGCTTCTAGCGCAAGGGCTTAAAACTTCATTCCCTTCAAGTGTAAATTCTCCCGCATCAATCTAGTGGTGTATTTTTCCAATTCATTCAATTGGAAATATATAGGTGGGTAGATAAACAGTGTAAGGGAAAGATGGGAATAAGAGATAAAAAGGATACGGGTAGAATATTTAGGGAGATGAAAAGAAGGAAATTTAATATTTTTGGGTAGAAGAATGACCCGTTGAGAAAAAGAGACAGATGGAAGATATGGATGAAATGAAAAATGCTTTTTGGAAAGGAGCAGACGATTTTAGAGATATAATGAGAGGAGAGAGAATGATAGTATTAACTGCAAGGGATCCGTATTAACACCTCTAATTCTATTATTTTAAAGGTATAATATAGATATAGATATAGATTTGGGGGATGAATTGGAGAATTGTTTGGGACTCATAACACTACTATTAAATATTGGAAGCACGTTGGCTATCTCTTGGTTTCACATCACTAACCCTTTTTGTTTACTGGCATAACACCTATAAATGATGTGTAAATGCAGTTCACATTATTTCTTTCTCTAATTTAAAAATGTAACATTAACAGAGGTAGCTCATTTATTCCCATACTCTCTGGGTATTTGTTAATTGATAAATATTAACACCGTAAAAATATCTTATTCTTTAAGCATTATTATACCATTTTCATCAATCACCACACACTTCTACCCAATTTAGGAGATACTGAAATTTGGTAGCGAACATCCATCCCGGACTTCGAGTGTAATCATTTAAACGTATATGTTATCATTTGGAAAGTATTATAATCAAACAAAAACCTAATTATCTTAAAACCCATACATGTCAAAGAAATTATAGAGATATTCCCATAAATTAATGTACCTTTAGATTAACTTTTTAATAATTGCATTGCTAATAATAGAGAAAGATTAATGTTAAAATTCATATTGGCTACAACAGGGTCAAAAACCCCATAAATGTCAACATGTTCGTTGAATCTTGCCCAAAAGACTAATTTTCCTGAGTTGAAAAAAGGAAACGAATACTCTTTCACATAAGATAAACGATGTACCTGAGATAGATAATATGAAGGGACTTTAAATTGAAAAATTATTTTAATTTTATATAACTTACATTTTAGTGTAAGTTTTATGAGATCCAAGGACTTCCAAAATAAATCCCATCCAAATAAATAACTTGAACTTTTGATCGCATTTCACCAAACATATTATAAGCAGTGATAAAAAAATATCTATGAAATGTCTAAAAGTGAAACACTTCAACTTGTTCTTTCATTTCTCACATTTCATTTGTTAAATTCCTTGAATAGGAAAAATTGTAACATAAATTTTCTAAGGATTAAATCACTAATTAAATAGGGTTATTTGGGTTTTGGCCCCCATTAAAAATTATCGTATATTTTCCTCATTTTTCATTTTTAGCAACACTTTTTCAAAAAATGTGTACCTAAAGATATCAAATAAATTGAAGCATATAAAGATGAAAATGAGAGAAATAACACCAAGATATACGTGGTTCACCAACTTGGCTACATCTATGGAGAGACCCACTTTTACTATATTTGAAGAAAATACAAGTACAATAGAGAATATACAAGGATAAATCCCATACCCTCTACTATCCTATGCAAATCTCGGGTTGTCATTGTACACCAAATATCCAGCCAAGTGAATCCATGTTCTAAGCCCAAAAACCTCTCAATATCCTACCCTCAGGTTTTTCTCAAGTGTTTCACATGTACTCAACCCGGTGTATCCCACTCCCATGTAAATCATTGAGAAATAACCCACACATTACATTGTAAGCACACCTACCATACATGATACACTCACACTCACACCCATACCCTTCTTTTACTTTTCAAAAATACCCAATGGGTGAGAGGGAAAATACTTCACCTCTCACCCTAATACCCTTACCTTTAAAATAAGAATCTCTCTAGCTCATTGTTGTGTTGGTATTGGTGTGTTTTGAACCATGGTTGAAACCCTCCTAAAATAAGAAGAAAAAAATTAGCAGTACCCCGCATGTGAATAGTAGCCCACATATTAACAGTAAACCACATATGAATGGCACCCCACATATGAACGGTACCACTGAAAAATTTAAGCCAAGCTTCATAAATATCCACCTTGGCGATAAATATCGCAAACCACAATCAAGACTCAAGCCGATGAGAATTTCCCCCCATCCAAATATCCCCATTTACTATGCTACCAAAAGAACCACTATTGATCTTCATTATAGTAGCTACACATATCCGTATGACGTTCAATGCATCTTCAAAGATCCAAATTAATCCGTGAAAATTTCCCTCATAATAGACACCTCCTCGTGAAAATATACGTTTTGCAACCTGCATTTTCCAACTATTCTTCGTGGACATATTCTAAAGTTGAACACACGAGTCAATGACTAAATTTAACTTCAACCAGTTGAATATACCCTTCGACTTCGAAGTGGGACCTCGACCCCACCCCTTCACTTGAAAGATTTTATCACCGTCATTTTCAAAAACATACACCCCACTTATTGATTGTAAACGAGAGAATTTGGAAGTCCTTACTCAATTTTAAACATTGTTCCTAACAATATACCATCGAGATCAATCCAGATGACATCAACTAATCACCAAAATTCCATACAACACCATGTGATTTATGAACTCCGCCTATAATCGAGCACCTTTCTCCTTATATTTCATCACTTTTGGATCTTGTGAGAATATCCCCAAAAGTCTAACATATTGAGGTACTTTTCAAACCAGCACCATCCTTGTTTCAAATACCAAACAAAGAAATTACTCATTTCCCTCCACACGTAGCAATGCTCATTATCCTTGTATGTAGAGTTTCTATGACTACATCCCGAAAACTCTATTTTCTTCCGAGTGAAAATCAAACCTTAACCAATCGACCTAGTGCGTGGATATCACATCAGCGCCAATTGCATTCCGAGATAACAATCACACACTTTCCTATTGCTTTATGTGAAAACAATCACAACCTCCATCTTTCTCTGGTTTTCATTCTTCCATAAACCTTTTACATGAACCATGTTGAACAAGAATCATCTCCACTCTAATCACCAAGAGAGAAGAACCCATTAACCTCAAATCCCCTCACCTAAACTTGAGAAACAATATCCATTTTCATGATTGAATGATCACACCCAAGAAATCCAAGCAGTAGTGGCTTGACACTCAAGTCTCATTCCGTATTTTTAACAAGCACCTTGTGCACACCAAAATCTTATATACTAATTGTTATGACCCGACACCCAATTTGTTGGGGCACCCTACAGTTAAACAAAAGAGATAACACAAAGATATTCATGGTTCACAAATGTAGGTACATCCACAGAGAGACCCAATTTTAATAAATTTGAAGAAATTACAAGTACAATAGAGAATATACAAGGATAAATTACTTACCCTCTAGTCTCCTACCCAAATCTTGGATAGCCATTGTACACCAACTCTCCACCCAAGTGAATCTGAATTCTAAGACAAGAACCCTCTCAATCTCTTGCCCTCGAGTGTTTCCTAAGTGTTTCCCATGTACCCAATTTGATGTATTTCGATCCCATGTAAACCAGTGAGAAATAACCCATACATCACATCTTAATCACACATACTATACTTGAAAACTGACACTCACATCCATGCCATTCTTCCACCTTTGAGCAATACCTATGGGTGAGAGAGAAAATCCCTCACTTATCATCCCAAAACCCTCACCTTTTTGTGACACCCCTCCTAATAAAATACCGGGTGATCAATCCTATACCAAATTAAAATAGGAATCTCATCATATGGTTCATTCTCAGCATCCTTGTTGAAAACCAATATATTACTAACAACCTATTAGGCCTAGCATCAAAATTTTAATTAACTAATCTTTTTAACCAAACCAACATAAGGAAAAACAATCACAACTGTTTATATACGCATAACTGAAATGAAATAAGATAACCAAACTCTCTGTACAACATAATATACAACCAAATCGAAGTGCCGCAAACTAAAATGCGATAAAAGAATAAATGATTTCAGTTGGGAAATCAACCCAAATGTTTTTACGATACCTCCTATCTAGATCACAAGGATAGATGCATCTAAAATAAACCTGCTTGCATCCATAACTGCGGCAGCAACGTCTGACTCGAAAGAATCATCATCCAGGCGTCCCTGTAACTCGACACCTAAAATATATACATAAAGCAAGAGAGAGGGAAAATCGATAAACGGGTCATAGCCCGAGTTTTGAAAATATTTAACAAGTGCATCAAATGCTATATTTCTTAAAATATGAAATCTCTTATATTTAAACCGGTATCGCACACCCATGAGATAGAGCTCACCCCTCCTCTAATAGTGCACACCTATCGTATACATTTTTAAACAATCTAGTTAATCTATCTTGCCTATCTAATCTCTTTGACCCATCCAATGAATTCTCATAACTATCAGTTACCCGGTGTGATATTATATAAGTTATACCGCAAGCTATCACCTATGCTTTAATGGATATAATCATCGATCAAATATATATATATATATATATATATATATATATACACTGTTCATATTCAAAAAGTTTCACTAGTATAAAATACCATTTTCACTTTAGTTATAAAATCCCGTATATACAATTCTCACTTTAATATATGAATCACAATTTAAATCCGAATTAAATCTCTCGGAAAGAGAATAAAATCTTATTCATCGTACACTTTACACAAGTATAAATTATATGATTTCACATCTTCATATACGTGAAATATACTATACGCAACAAGTACATTTATGCCTATATCACAACCATAAGTATAATAACCATCCCACCGAGCTATAACTCAAGGATGCAGTCTCAAAGTGCTATTATCATCCGGGTATACTAAACATAACCCAAGTACCAAGTCGGACTCACTCAAGATCATGGTAAAAATAGTAAACGGTGGAGGTGGTCATATTCTGTCCTGAAAGTAAAATCATCATCGTACCTAAATGCAGGATGATATCACCCGAGGACTATACTCTCCCTGCTTCTCAAGACAAGGGATCCACCCACCTCGCGCAACCTCCCTAGATAACACTAGAGATATATGTATACATAAATATATCATTCACATACCGATATATTTATAACCAAATCATATATATGCTATAATAACACCCGTACATATAATATTTATCAGTTCTCAATATACCCTGTCCATTATTTCCAAACTCTCATAGCGATAGCCAAAATCCCGAATGTTCCCATCCGTAATAGTATATAAGTATTAATACAATCAAAATACTCAAACTATAAGTATTCTCTTACTTACGATTTAACTCACACCTTAATCACCTTAAAGGATTTTATAAAAACCAGAATATACCGATTCATAATAATTAAATAAGTATACACGCAACTTATTTTAATTCCATAGGTATCACATCACCTATGATAATAATCGTCAATAGACATACCAGATAGTAGTTTAATCCTCTCTAGGCCATATCCTAAATTCCATCCTACTCGCATCCTAGGATTCACTCAATTGTAATCGGCCCATATTTATTCTCTACACATAAAGATATAAACACACTTGCTGAAGACTTCTCTCGAATGTTACTCCCCCTAAACATTCACTAATTCCATACCCCGGATTGTACACTCAACTAATCCAAGGTTCTCTCTTTCAATCCAATGTTTACGCTCACTCAATTCCATTATCTAGGAATACTAATAGTACAACTAGAATCCCCTACAATAATCTCCAATTTGTAATTCGATCCCCCCTAAACTCAAGGAAGAAAAACTTTCAATTCTTGATGATGCAAATCGATTCTCCCTAGTTGCAAATCGGTTCGGACAAGTGAATTGTTTTGGTTTAAATCTGAATCAGTTCGAACAGGATCAACACTCAGGTCTTCAGGGGCCCAATATATTTTCCCCAAATGAGAATCGATTCAACCTCAGACAGTCCTATAGGTTTTACTAAGCGAATTGGTTTGCCCCAAATGCAAATCGATTCACCCCAACAAGGGTTGACAGTTCAGGTGATTTCTTCATCTCCAAAATCCTAATAAATTCATTCCAACATCCATTTTTGTGGTTTCTAATCCCAACCAACAATAATATAATCATCCATTCACTGATTTATAACTAACACATCAATTATTTTATGGGATAAAATAATTTCTCTTAGATTTAAACCTAAAAGAATTTAAACTCTCCTTTATCATTTCATCCCATTTCTAACCATATATACACACCATTAACATGGGTTTAATAGTAGAATTAATAAAGAGTTAACAACACATCAATTTATGAACTCAAAATCAAATTTTCAAAATTTATTTCAAGGGTTACAACCCACAAATAATATAGTTTACCAACTATAATATGAGATACAGACAATCAATTAAATAAAGCAAGTAAACACAGGTCTCATGGATAAAATTCAACGATCTCGAGTAGTATCCCATGGAGTTTGGGCCGTAATCCCCTTTTCCTTATTAAACCCAAAAATGACTCGTTTACTCAATTGTGAGTCCCTACTAGTCCAAAAGTCCCCAGAACCCAAATGCTACCCCGAGATACTCTATTCTGACTAACTCAGCTATTCTGAAACCAACCGTGGATTCAAAATATCCATTTGAGTCACTTAACTAAAATTCAATAATCAGACACAACACTTCTCAACATGCATTTTCTCTAACGTGCAATATCTCCCGTCGCTTTACCAACTGCGACATGACATAAAACTATTTCAACTCATTTACTTAGTCCCAAAAGTAAATGAACACACATCGGTAATAATATAAATCTCTACATGCTGAAACACAACCTCGGTCATAAAGTTAAATCTAACAACGACACCTCGCACCTAGTGCTTCTATAACCGAATTTAAAGATAATGAGCCTATAATCACAGCTCTAACGTATCGATCCGATCAGAAATCTTCCACTCTAAGCGTCCGTTCGTCTACATCATGACGTAGGATTTACTCCAAAAAGAAAACTACATAATCGATTGACTACTCCCGTCAGCCTTCCATCTCATCTCAAGTGTGCCAACTCTTGTTGCACCTATATAATTGGATTATTTCATACCTCATACGACGTTCCTTCCAACACAATCTGATTCGATTTATAACTGACCCAAAAAATATTCTTCATCTTTATATACTACGCCCCTTCTATCTCAGACGGTATATAAAATCAACTTACCAAGGTTCCCACGCACTCTATAACCCATGCATATCTACACAACTATTTAAAATTTCATACACGTAACCAATTCTCAAAAAATGGGCGTCACTTCCTCGGCTTGGTGCTAACACTTGGGTACTCTCAACCCAAATAACTCAAAATTCAATTCTTCCTATACCTGGAAATTTAATCCTTCTCAAGGTTAACCCACCAATCCTCTCATGGTTAACCCACTACAATATCCCTAGTGCCCACTGGTTTTTCATCATGATCGGTGTGTTTTCCGGCACACATAAAATGAGTACTATACTAAATATATCTCTAATGCCCAAGACCTCTCCCAACTGCCGACATTCGCTCAGTTTCATATGTGGGACGTCTCGCAAAGAGAAATCCAAACAAGTAACCTTCCCGTTGCACTACTACCTCGCATCTTCAGCCATTAACATATAATGGCCTAAGGCACACAACCATGACGTTCAATATCCTACCTCGCAACCACACTAACGCGCTTCTACCTCTATGTCTTTCCATTTTAGCAAATGGAAAGTCTAACTAATCGGGGTGCCTATACTCTACACAAGTGTTACAAACATCACACAAAAAACATATTACCTCAGAATTAGCCTCCTAATCACGGCATGGCTATAAGCCTCGAATCAATTTACTTAACCTTACCTCACCCATTTACTTACGGTGAGAGAGATATTTCAATGCTTTTCCATACAACTCTTGTCTCCCTAAGCCCCTAATCATCACATGGCTCTCAGTTTATAGTGTTTTCTCCCCACTAGGTAATTTATCATCAAAACCAACACCCTTGCATCCAATAACATCTCTCCACTCCAACCATCATTAAGGTTCATGCGTGTAGTATCTCGCAAGTGAAATCCAAACAAGGAACCCCTCCGATACACTACTACTTAACTTTGTCGGTTGTGGAGGTCTGTTAACTTAAAACATGCAATCGGGATATTTCCATCACATCTACTAACAAAATATGGTCAGAACTCCTTCTTCTCTCAAGGAGACATACTAAAAAGTGCTTGTACTAACACTAAGTCCTTTGCACAAACAACATCGGGCTTAAACTCACAACTTAACAATAAATCATGGATGCCTTAAATCATATCTATAAGCTCTCCACGCACTAAAATCATGATAATGAAACATTTACTCATCAAAGTTCCATTTAAACATATACTAAAGGTGAGCTCAACCCGTATCCAGGTGAGATATCGCAAAAACAACGTGTTCCACTCTAGAACCATGGATACGATAGCCTTAGAATCACTAGCCTACTATCGCTCCGACCATCCAAGAACAGATTATACTCAGAATAGTACTATACTCATATAACACACACAAGACATGTAGTGCACACCAAATATAAGATTAAAATAACAACACCCACTTCCACAGCGAATGAAGAGAATAACAGAACCCATCTACCACAAAAAAAAACATATAGATATACACTCTATAATATTACCGATACTACCACTAAACTCGAATCACACACATGTATCTAGAGCTAACAAAATAATATGACTCAATCATGCCACACAAAATATACCTACTTCATCTGAGGTGAAACTCATAATAACAACCTTTCCAATCACCTTGGCTGCTTTAAATGGTTCCCAAACATATTACCCTTGTCTTAACTGAATCAAAAACTACTTTAATTAATGCCCCATCTAGGCTCCCCACTCTTATCCTTTAACTCATACCGGGCAAGATCAAAGCGTATGGTTCTACGTTTCACATCACAATATTCCCCATCTCTAGCCACCCTAACCGTGTTAAGGTTATCAGTATCTCAAAATTTTATAGCCTCAATTTGAACAATCACCCTTATAGATCCCTTAGCTCCTCCCGCTAAAAGGAAACACACTACTGGCCTCAACAGCCCTATTTTATTGAATCCCAGGGTGGATGTCCACCTGTGGGGTTTCATGAACACAAATTCTCCATAAGTGTTAGAAACACTTACTATTGATCATATCATTCAACTGAAGGACTCTCTCTTCATTTTACTTACCTCATTAGGTACAAAGTTCACTTAACCATATAACTCTCTGTTCACTATCGGCCCCTTACCGATCCTCATATGAGAAATTTTGAAGATACATTCTCTTCATTTATGATAAATCAAATGAACTCTCAGTTAAAACCATTTGTAAGATTCCTCTATGAGAAAAACATTATGCTCCCCCAAATATGGTGATCATCGTTCCCACCATTTCGACATTGATCCAACGAGTGAACATTTTTTTCCTCAAATTTCACATCAGGGCAAGCCAAAGCATCTAAGCATTCTACTTCCATTGGATAAAACTACACTCCCTTCGTATAACTTAAACTTCAAAGAATGGTCTTTATCAAAGACCCTTCAGACTTATTACCATTTTAACTTCACTGAGTAAGTTAAGTTTATCACCACTCTCTACTTTAGCGGTACGTGGATAAATATAACTACTACACTTTGGTAGTCGTTGCAGCAATACATGCCAATGCTATAAAGGGAGTGACCTCAATGGCGGTCCTCGTCCTCGAATTCAACTTACAGCTCCAACTAAGTCTCGTCTCCTGCTTCCCTCAAAATGGCCTTCCCAGGTTGGCCTTCATCGATGAGCAAACGAATTCCACACGAGCATACAAAATATTTACTATAATCTTACATAATAGCAGGAGAACGAAATCTCACAATGGGAATCAATAATCCTAATCATAAGGATCTATCTTAAATAAAAAGCAATGCTGAAAGCGTAGTACGTCGGCATAGATTCCTAAGGAAGATGATCTGATACCATCTGTGACACCTCTCCAAATGAAATACCAGGTGATAAATCCAATACCAAATTAAAATAGGAATCTCATATGGTTCATTCTCAGCATAAGTGTCGAAAAAAAATATATTACTAACAACCTATTAGGCCTGCATCAAAATTTTAATTAACTAATCTTTTTAACCAAAGGAAAAACAATCACAACAGTTTATATACACATAACTGAAATGAACTAAGATAATCGAACTCTCTGTACAACATAATATAAAACCAAATCGAAGTACTTCAAACTAAAATACAGTAAAAAAAATAAATGAGCACAGTTGGGCAATCGGCCCGAATCTTTCTACAATACCTCCTAACAAGATCACAAATATAGAGTGTCTAAAATAAACCTTCTTGCATCCATAGCTATTATAGCAACGTCTGACTCAAAAGAATTATCATCCCAGCGTCCCTGTGACTGGATACCTAAAATATATACATATAGAAAGAGAGAGGGAAAATAGAGAAACCAGTCAGAGCCGGAGTTTTGAAAATATTAAGCAAGTGCATCAAATGCTATATTTATTAAAATATGAAATCTCTTATATTTAAACTGGTATCGCACTCCATGAGATACACATCAC
The DNA here is from genome assembly GCA_949130495.1 of Sambucus nigra. NCBI lineage: Eukaryota > Viridiplantae > Streptophyta > Magnoliopsida > Dipsacales > Adoxaceae > Sambucus > Sambucus nigra. Next base: position 66,183,836 of record OX422217.1, on the reverse strand, counting down.
CCCTCCTCTAATAATTGACATCCATCATATAAATTTTTAAACAACCTAGTTAAGCTACCCTGCCTAACTAATCTCTTTCACCCATCAAGTGAATTATCGTAATTATCACTTACCCGACGTGATATTATATAAGTTATACCTCAAGCTATCACCTAATCTTTAATGGATAAAATCATCGATCATATATATATATATATATATATATATATATATATATACCGTCATATGTCGAAACTTTCACTAGTATAAAATACCATTTTCACTTTAGTTATAAAATCCCGTATATATAATTCTCACTTTAATATATGAATCAAAATTTAAATCCGAATTAAATCTCTCGGAAAGAGAATAAAATCTTATTCATCGTACACTTTACACAAGTATAAATTATATTATTTCACGTCTTCATATACATGAAATATACTATACGCAACAAGTATATTTATACCTATATGACAACCATAAGTATAATAACCTTTCCACCGAGCTATAACTCGAGGATGTAGTCTCAAACTGCTATCATCATCTGGGTATATTCAATATAACCCAGGTACCAAGTCTTACTAACTCAAGATCATGGTAAAAATACTAAACGGTGGAGGCGGTCATATTCCCTCCTGAAAGTGGAATCATCATTGCACCCATATGCAGGATGCTATGACCTAGGGACTATACTCTCCCTGCTCTTCAAGCCAGGGGATTCACCTCCTTGGATAGCACTAGAGATATATGTATACATTAATATATCATTCACGTACCGATATATTTATAACCAAATCACATATATACTATAACAACACCCGTATATACAATATATATCACTTCTCAATATACCCTGGCTATAATTGCCAATCTCTCATAGCAATAGAAAAAATCCCGAATGTACCCATTTGTAATAGTATATAAGTATTCATACACTCAAAATACTCAACCTATTAGTATTGTCTTACCTCAGATTTAGCTCACACCTTAATCATTTTTAAGGATTTTATATAAACTTGAATTTACCGATTTGTAATAATTAAATAAGTATACACGCAACTTATTTAGTTCCATAGGTATTCATCACCTATGATAATAATCGTCAATAGACATACCGGATAGTAATTTAATCCTCTCTAGCCCATATCCTAAATTCCATCCTACTCACAGCCTAGGATTAACTCAATTTTAATCGGCCCATATTTATTCTCTACGTATAAATATATAAACACACTTACCAAATACTTATCTCGAATGTTACTCGTCCTGGACATTCATTAAGTCCATACCTCAGATTGTACACTCAACTAATCCAAGGTTCTATCTTTCAACCCAAGGTTTACTCACCCTCAATTTCATTATATAGGAGTGCTAATATCACATCTAGAATCCCCTATAATAATCTCCAATTTAGAATTTAATTCCCCCTAAACTCAAGGAAGAAATTTTTTTAATTCATTCGTCCAAGCTGCGAATCGGTTCGGCCAAGAGAATCAATTCGGTCTAAATCCGAATCGATTCAAACAGGATCATTACTCAGGTCTTCAGGGGCGAATCGATTCGCCCCAAATGCGAATCGATTCAACTTAAGATAGTCCTACAGGTCTTACTAAGTGAATCTATTTGCCCCAAATGTGAATCGATTCATCCCAATGAGGGTTGACAGTTCAGGCGATTTCTTCATCTCCAAAATCCCAATAAATTCATCTCAAAGTCCTTTTTTGTGGTTTCTAATCCAAACCAACAATAATATAATCATCCAATCACTGATTTATAACTAATACATCATTTATTTTATGGGATAGAACAATTTATCTTGGATTTAAACCCTAAAACCATTTAAACTCTCATTTCTCATTTCATCCCATTTCTGACCATATATACACACCATTAACATGGGTTTAACACTAGAATTCATAAAGAGTTAACAACACATCCATTTTCGAACCCAAAATCAAATTTTCTAAATTTATTTCAAGTGTTTCAACCCAAAAATCATATAATTTACCAACTATAATATGAGATACACACACTCAATTGAATAAAGCAAGTAAACACTTGCCTCGTGGATAAAAATTGATAACCTCGAGTCGAATCCCGCTGAGTTTGGGCCGAAAATCCCTTTATCTTGTCCCTTTTCCTTCTTCCTTTTTTTGCTTCTTCTTTTCTCTCTTTTCTTTCTTCTCTTTCTCTCTCTCATGCCTTATTAGAGAGAAAAGGAGTTTATTTGCTTATTAAACCCAAAAATTACTCATTTACTCAATTGTGAGTCCCTACTAGTCCAAAAGTCTGTGGAACTCAAATGCTACCCCGAGTAGTCTATTACGACAAACTCGGCTATTTCGAAACCAACCATGCACTTGGAATCTCCATTCGAGTCACTTAACTAAAATTCACTAACTGGACCCAACACTTCTCAACACGTGTTTTCTGCAACGTGAAATACCTCCCGTCTCTTTACCCAAATTCAACATGACATAAGACTATTTCGACTCATTTACTTTATCCAAAAGGTAAATATAACACAGATCGGTAATAATCTAACACTCATTAAAATTACTATTCATAGTAATTCCTCTAATTGTGAAATTATACCCACTTATGTAATTTAAATATGTAAATTTAAATATAAATAAAAGTACAGGGTATTACACTTTGGAAAAAGACTCTCTCTAGCTCGGTGTTGTGTTCGTGTTGACCGTGTAGGAACAGTAACCGAGTACTAAGAGTATCCCCATATGAACAGTACCTCTGCATATGAACAATACCATACGTATGAGCAGTATCTACATATAATTCAAGTCAAACATCACATTATAGACCATAGGTGACATTGGTAGTTAGGGGATGAGCATCATAAGACATTGTTCAAGATTAATTTACTAAGTTAGCCCTTAATTGATTATTAAATATTACAATTTAATTGTTTTAAGATTGGACGTGGACATTTTGAGTCGTGTAATTATATAATAACAAAATATGAGAGAGTTTCATTGGTTCTGGATTGATATAATAGTAGATATATTATAGGTGACCTACGTGCACGTGCATGGATAAAAATAAAATTATAAACTTAGTTGAATACAATATTATTGATTAGGCTCAAATTCTTTTGAATTTATCCCCTTAATTTAGGGACTTTTATCATCTTGAGTAATGCAAAATGAGTTGAATTATCGCATTTCCTTGCTACTGACTCCTTCTAACAAGTGCATCTAGTTTCGTGTATTTCTCATGAGTTTTGCGGGTATATAAAGCATTGAGGAAGAAAGAATTTTGAAAAACGAAGAAAGAAATCAAAGAAGGAAAGTCTAGTGGAAATTTCATAATTTTGTAGCCTTAGTTTGGAAGACAAGACAACTGGAGAGTTGAAGATATTTCAATTATAAGAACATTGGAAGAAATGACATGTAAATCCGAGATACAGTGAAAAAGTTACGATCATTTGAAGTTAAGAGATGTCCAAAAATGATTCCTGCATGAATTTGGCATGTGGTCCAGACGGCCCTGAAAAGGATCCGGAGCAGGTACTAAGCGAGTTCTGTATGAAAAAGGGGGGCGATCGGGACCTTTTTTTTTCCAAAAAGGATCCGGGTTGCCCCTGCCTGAGGTTTTCCATTTGAAATAAGGGGGCATCCGGACCGTGTTGCCTGATGGGTCCGGACCGCTTTGGAATTTCTTGAATTTTTCTTTTTTGTTTCTCAGAGTTTTAAGCGGATGAATCTCTTGAAAATTGTGGATCTATTTATGATAGGTTGATACACAATAATAGAGGTCGATTTTTTTAGGTTTCTAATTTGGAGTAGAGGGTTTTGGTAGCCAAAAACCCTAGTTTCAATAAGGAGCATTGTTGTAAGGATTACACTTTACTTTTCTTTAATACAAGTAATGCTCTTCATTTAATTATTCAATACCTAGTTAGCTTGATTGCTGGTTTGATTCTTCACATCTCTTTTCCTTTGTTTTCTTTAGATTTGATGTTTTATTTCTTAAAAACCAAGTTTTTCTCTAAATTAATCATGTCTAGCTAATTTTCTAAGGGTTGGGATGCATGAATCCAACCCGATGTTCTTTACAAATTCATAAAATTAAATTCAAATTAAGTAATTGATTTAATCGCGTTATGTGGTGATCACAACCGTTGTAGGGCTTCTGATCCCGTTTGCCCTAGGTAACTGGGATTCTTAAGAGTGCAACGCACGTGTACCTACAACGACACCGCTTTGGTCTTACTCTTGATTATATATGATACGGGCTTGAACCTCATATATATAATGTTTGAGATTAATAAAGACTGAGTTTTCTCAATTATTTCAATTCAAGATTTGGTTTTAACATTAGTAAATGAACTAGGCTTGGAGGAGTGTATCCTAACTCATTTTTCTCACTTGCAATCTTTTTAGTTAAAAATTCAATTTCATAAGTAGTTAAAAAGCATTTCATTAGTTACTTGCACATTCAGTAGTTAGATTTTCTTATTCCCTTTAGTTGTAGTTAATCCATCTCCCCAAATCATCTTTTCGTTTCTTTTTAGAGTCAAGTTAGGGTTTTCAATCTTTTCAACATTGTCACGATTTCATCATCCTATTTCCCTGTGGAGACGATCCCGACTTACCGGGTTTATTACTAATGCGAAAGGCTTGCACTTGAGTCTATATCAACACGAACACTAGATACACATTTGTGGTCGCGTCAATTATACATAATTTTTACACATTTATAAGTAAAACCCAATACATGTTAACTTGTCTACAATATACATATACTATGTATTTGTGTCTTTGGCTTGCCATGTTTATTTATAAGAAAATTTGATTTTTATATCTCACTACACAATATGTCTCAATCTCACAAAAGGTAATATTGGATTATATCTCCTGAATCTTAAAAAAATTAGGGTTAAGGGGAAAAGACACCATAAACTTTGAAATTTAGGATAGTTTAGAATCCTTACATCAATATTTCAATTTTTTGTGGTAAAACATGAAGTATATTTAGTTTAACAATTAAAATAATTAGTTAAGGTTAACAAAAATCTTATATGACAACATACATGAGCAAGTTATTCTTGGCAAGACACTATAACCCCTAATGTTTGGGATAATTTGCAATCCTTACCACAATATCTCAATTTGAAAAAAAATAGAATAAAAAAAGATAAACAAAATAAAAGTATTTGTGGCCAATTTGAGTAAGTTGCTCGAAAAATAACATAAATCAAATTTTAATAAATTAAAGAAAATTCAAAAAAATATTAAAATCCAAAAATATTAAAAAAAAAAAAAAAACATCAAAAATGGGGAAAATATTCTATCAATAAAAAAAATGAAGAAATAAAAAATGAAGAGAAAAATATTATAAAGTCATTTAATAAAAAAATAAAAATAAATAAGCACTTTATAAATAAAAAATAAATGAGAAAAACTAAACAATGTATTCAAAATTAAAAAATCGACAACAAATAAAAAATTCATTTAAAAATTAGAAAAATTAAAACTAAGAAAAAGTAATGGAATTTTAAAAATGTAATTAAAACATAAGTTTTTAAAAAAATTAATGGAATTTTAAATTAGTTTTTTCTGGTAATTTTCTTTTTAGTTGTGAAAATAATTATTCTTGAATTTAAATACTTTTTTCATAAATTTTCATAAATTTAATTTTTTTGGCATTTTTTGCTTTTACTTTTTAAATAAATTTTATCGATTATTCAAATTATATTTTTAGTATTTTTTTTTAAAAATAAATTTTCTTGGATATAAATAATTATTTTATTTTTACCAATATTTTTGATTTTTTTGTTTTCATTAAATTTGTTTAAGTTTTTTTCATTATATTTTTTTTCACATTCACAGTAAATATTTGGGAAATTTTATTATAGTTTTTGTAGTATTTTTAGTTATTTTTTTCTATCATTTTTTCTTAAAAAGTATGTCCCCCCCTTTTATCACATAATAAGACAAGTAAGATCATGAAACGAAGAGCAACAAAGCAGATAAAAATAGGTTAGAAATAAGTCATAAAAGAGGTAAATTATAGTTAAAAAATGATAAATAAAAAAGCTATATGAAGGCACGAGTACTATAAATCAATCTAAAGAGACTTGAAATAAGGGATACACACGGGGATTAATGGAACCTTGTGTACGAATTTAGTCAGCATTCTTTCAAAGTTCAACACTCCTCAGTCGTGCAAACGGGGCAATATCACGACGTGTGCTCGAAAACCACTAGTGTTCTATAAATCTAAAATATATCAATCTCTGAAACTACTAAAAAATCTTCATAAATGATTTTTCTCAGCCACTTTCATCCAAATTAAGAGCCTTATGAAAATCAACATGCTCAAAGACTATACATCAAAGAAAAATTATTAATAGAACCAAAAATACTAATATATACATGAAAGCACAAGATCAATTCTCAAACACCAACCAATTATGAAAATAATACAATTTCACACAAAAATAAATGTAAAATTATGTGAGTTTTGACAAATTAAAATTGTCTACAAATGTTTAGAAATTTAAACAATTTCTAAATGCAACAAAAGTAAAATAAGAATCATTTTGGCTTGCATGTTCATAAAAATGGAAAGTCACAAAAATTATAACATTGTACATTTATGTATTTCATCATTGTACATTTTCTCTTGTGTACTTCATTTATTGAGGACTGGGAATATATGCATGATTAGATTATGTACATACTCTTTGTATTTGTATAACTCCTATATTTATTGTGGTTCACTCTAGCGGCATTTATTTAGGACTATATGTAGTTTATGTATTTAGGTACTATACTTGTATAAGCCCTTTATTATTGTGTGTGCTTGGTGGATTTTACGCGTACTTTCAAAAAGTAAAAGAAAAATTTACAAAGTACACACACATTGAAATTGAATTTGTTCAATCCAATATGTGTGTACTTTTATGTACTATGCATGTACTTTATACAATATATATGCCATCTTTATATTTCATCAATCATACATACTCTTTGTATTTGTATAACTCCTATATTAATTGTGGTCCACGCCAGCGACAATTATTTAGAAATGCATGTAGTTTATGAATTTAGGTGATGTATTTGTACAAGCCCTATATTATTGCGTGTACTTTTTTAAAGTATGTGCAAAGTTCATGAAGTACACACATATTGAAATTGAATTTGTTCAATCCAATATGCATGTACTTTTATGTATTATGCGTGTAATTTATACAATATATATGGCATACCCATATTTAATCAATCCTATATTATTTTGGTCCGCGCTAGAGGCATTTGAATGATATTAAATAAGTTTGTTAGAAGTATTATCATTGTGTTATTGTTTAGGAATCATATCATCAAGAATATTAAACTATAAAATTGCTGCTTGCACCTTTCAAGAACTTAACCATACATACTAATAATGACAAAATTCGTTTTCACCTTCGCATCAATGATAAAGAAAAAAGGTTACTTTTTTTTTTCAACTACTATGAAGACATTAAGTGCACTTTTATGTGCAAAAGCCTCAAGTAACTGAATCGAAAGCGAAGGATTTAGCGAAACGAAATGAGAAATATTACTTAAGAGGTTTTGAAAACATGAGCTCTTTTAGCATGGATATATTGTATCACTTCTTTTCTGAATATGTTAGGAACAAAGAATCTTAGTTTTTTCCTTGTCAAACAAAATGTATTAGATATTACCACATAACAGAGCTCATGGAGCCAAAATGTATTGTACCATATTACGCATTTGGCGACCTCTTGGAGTCAAACTGGGCCCTGGAAGAAATCGCGCTCGGGATGGATCGTTGGAAAGGTTATTCACTGTCCTTCAAAGATTTATCAGCCTTGGTTGAGCTGAAGAGTTGACTTAGGTCAAACAGAGCCCGGGAGCGCCTGGTGGCCTCTGGGTCAAGTTTTGGATGCAAACGGATCGTTCGTCCGCATGGTAAGTCAGAATCGCGCACGGGATGGACTGTTGGAAAAGGTATTCAGTTCCCTTCGAAGATTCATTTAGTCTCAGTCGAGATGAAGAGTTTGACTTTTTGGTCAAACTGATCCGGGGAGTACCCGATGGCTTCTAGGTCAGTACTTGGGACATGTCTTGGGTTTGTAGTGATGAAGGGAGGTGCTAGGGACCTTGGGAGAGTTAGGGGATAACGGAATGGGGTGTCTAAAGAGCCCCTCGACGGGTGTGTTTGAAACAAATGATAATCGTCGAATAGACACAACATGATTCTTTTGAGGGAGTACGACCAATTCAGAGGGTCGAAGTCGATTCTGAGGACCTAAGGAGTGTTCTAGGGATGGAACAACGATTTAGGTCGATTCTGAGGACCTGAAGTGGTGTTGGGGGATGACCAATTATGCGGGTCAAAGCCAAATCTACGAGCTTTGGGTGAAGATATAATAACCTAGGTCAATCCTGACCTAAGAGTGGTGATGACTGAGGACCGAGGTCATTTCTGACCTAACTGTAATACCCCGTATTTTTATGCTATATTAATTTGGGGATTTAATAAATTTAATGTGAATTAATTATTTAATAAAAATTCGGAAAATAATTATGTTATAATTATTAACGTGATGAGAGTTAGTAATTATGGGAAAATTTGTTGAATATTACTAATGAGCAAAGTAATATATAATATTGGTTATATTGAATGTCACGAGTGAATAAAATGGCAATTTTGGAAATTTGAGTAGGGACGCGCCCGTGTCGCGTCGGGACTAAATATTGATAGATAAAAGTGAATATCTTATAAGTTGTTCGTATGGTCGTTTTGAGACAGCTAACGCGTCCGGAAGGGTCGAGATAGTCAGAAAAGTGTACCCGGGGGTTTAGTTTGGGTCTCGGGGTGTTTTTAGGCCTAATTAGTACGTCGGGAGGGCGTTTTGGGCATTTCCTAATTTTGGGTAATTAAACCCATGAAATGCTAAGGGTTATATCAGATGTCTAAGGTTTCCTTCTAGGGTTAGAACAACCAAAGACAAATGACGGTCATAGGAGAGGAAAGGAGAGAGCTCTCAAGGCAATCCAAAGCCCAAAACCCATCCGTTTGCACCGCCACCACTACCAACGCGTAGATCGCGCGACGGGGAACGCAACCACACCAAAATCATCTGTAAATTAGAACACCAAAAATCCCAGGCAAGTGTTTATCTTGCTTATTTCGTTGATGCATCTTTCATATTAGTTTAGGGATGATTAGGATGATTTGTACGGAAGAAAACCAAAGATTTGAGATAGGAATTGTATGTAGTTATGGTTTAAATGATAATCCTGGAAACCCTTGCCATGTAGAGGAATTACCCACGAAATTATGATGTTTATAAGAAGAAATTTCTAGAAATACTTGTTAGAACCATGTTTAAGAGAATTCCAGGGTTCTTGATAATTGTAATAATTTTTGGGTTGTTAATCCATGTACAATGATAGAAATCCACATGCTTTACGTTGGAAATACCTAATATGGAGATATAATGTTAGTAGTATGAATCTTTGGACGTTTGGGAATGTAAAACTTGAATTTGGATGAAGATAGGTGTTAGAACCCGTAACTGCAAAACTGTAGAAATCGAAATACCTGTTTGATCGATCGATCGAGCCCAGAGCTTCGATCGATCGAACCTTCGATCGATCGAACCCCAGACCTCGATCGATCGACCCCTCCTGGCAGACTCCTATTTCCCTTTTTAAGTTAGTTAAATTCAATTTAATGTGAAATAATAATTGGGCATCCTTAATAAAATGCTTTGGGAGATAGGGAAGACCAATAGGACATGTGAATAAATTTTGGGACCCTTAATATCGGGCGAAGATTGTATTTTGGGATAATTACATAAGGATCGGTGAATTTATGATTTAAAGAGAGAGACACGTAAGAGAGTTACTTTGGGACAAATGTGTATACCTACTGAATTTTATAATTTGGAGAATAAAGCCATGAGAGTTGTGTGGTACGTTGGAATAATACCGAATCAAGGTTAGAAACGAACCGTTATAAATGTTTACTGAAATATGATAATATGGATAAAAGTCGTAACTATGGGATTTGAGAATATACCCAATATTGACATGGTAATATTAGTATAGTTATATGATTGTGTATGCATATGCTATCTCTGTATGAAAATCATGCCCGCGATACTTTCTATCCCTGAGGTTACCGTGCTGGGACAGTCTTATCTCGATGGGACCTTTATGGGGGATATTGACTTGCACCCTAGAAGCTAGATATCCTTGGTACAGGCTATCGAATCGATAGTTCAGATGGTCCTAAGAGGCGTGAGGGTATGTACTGACCTCTTAGAGACTTGGAATCTATGCTTCGCCTCAATATTGTTTGTGTATGTGTTAATATAATTCGAGAGTGATTCCGAATTTGTATTTCCTTTAATATGAGTGATACGGGGTTTGGATAGTAGAGTATGCCCGCACCATAGTTTTTATTTGGGGTGCTGTTATGATATATATATTTTACGAGTAGTTAATATATATATGAAATTCTGAAATTTGGAACTACCTACTGTGAATTGATATGTAGGACATGGTTGATGACTCAAATTGTAAATACTTGTTTTGAGAAAGTATAATATGAGACTAGAAAACTTTATTGATTAATAAAGTTAGAATGAGAACTTTGGTCACTAATTGAAATATTCTTTTCAAACAATTGAAACGTAAAATTTTGAATCCGGTGAATAACCTAAGATAAGTTAAATCATTGGGGAAAGATAGCGTGATATGTGATGAGATAAACCATTGGGAAGGTTAGTGCAATATGTGTGCACATTAGAAGAGAGGTGAGAATTTCTCAAGAGAGTGTCGCACCAATATGTTGTTGCATTGGCCTGTATCAATTTAAATACTTGCTAAACAAATTTTTAAATCATATACACTATCGGGCTCTGACCCGTTTTTCTCTCTCTCTCTCTCTTGTATATATATGTATGTACTACAGGTGCCCAGCCACAGGGGCGCCTTGCTTAGGATCCCTTGGAAGGAACGTGTTGCAGCTTAGGTGGAAGTTGCAGGCCACTTGCTTAGACGATTTCATTTACTTGATTCCGCTTCTATCATTCTCCTTATTGGGCATGTGTCGCCCTTTCCACTATTTATCTATTTTAGAGGGACATTTGTATTTCAGTTATTTCTAGTACTGTTACTTTAGGATTTATTCAACATGTATGTTTTTACTTTAAGTTTTAAATGTTGAGATTTTGAATGTTGAATGTTTAAAGTAATTGGATTATGTTCCAGGATAATTGTTGTATGATTCTTACTTATTGAAAATGTTGTTACTAATTAAATAAATAATTTTCCTTTAAAAATAAAATTGGTTAGTAATGTTGAAAAATGGCTTTGACACTTATCTTAATTAAGTAGGGTGTTAATTTGGAAAAATTTATTTTCACGACAGTGATACTAAGAATGAACCAACTGTTCACCTTGATTTTAATTTAATAAAGGAGTGATCGCCAGGTATTTAATTAGGCGGGGTGTCACAGGGGGTATCAGAGCATCTGGTTCTAGTGTCCTTAGGATCTGTACGGCTTATTATGCTTTCAGCGTTGCTTTGTTTGTTATAGAGCCCTATGTTTAGGATTGTCGATTCCTTTGACGAGATTTCGTTCTCCTGCTATAATGTGTATACACTAGTGAATTCTAATTTCGTTCGGATGTGTGCGTGTGCCGAGCGATGACGGATGTCAGAAGAGGACCGTTAAGCGTACATCAGGTAGCAGGGCTCAGTTGAGATTATGAAATATATCCGAGGATGATGACCGTAGTCGAGGTCACCTCCATTATGGCACGAGAAGCCACGACTAGAAAGGCGACTAAGGTGCAGCAATGATTTTCAAATGCTGTTATAGTCAAATGAGGTGCGAGGGTAAACTTACCCAACGTATTACAAAAACGTGTAGAGACTGTCAATGAGAAATTTTAGAAACGCGAAAATTTGTATGTGTTTACCAAAGGAGGTAAAGTATCCAAAGGCTTAAATATAGGACGGAGTGTGGCAAACTGAAAGTGAAAATTTAGAGAAAATTTTCTTGGCTTTCGGGACGAAATTATAATGGTTGGAGTCAACCACCAATTTTAGAAGTGGAATGTTATGCCTATAGGAGAACCTTAGGTACAGTGTTGACCGTATGTTCCTTCCTCAACTGTTCAGGATGAGAAGCAAACGTGGTTCTGAACTCATCGCAAGAGGGCATGACAGAAGTCCAATTGTGGATATGAATCCTAATCGTTAGCAAATTTTGTATCGAAAGAGGTAGATACTAGTGGAGGAAACGACTCCAAGTGGGAGACCAACTTGTAATAATAGTTGATAATACTCGAGGAGGAAATTCTGATGGACGACCGATTCAGAGGATGACAATGTCATATTTTGTCAATATAGATGATAACGCTTCTTTGTGGGGGAAGTTAAAGGAATCGAAGAATTTAGTCGAGAATAAGACTGAATACAACGGTGGTGGTATAACACCACAAAAGGATGTGGATACACATCAGGAAAACCATTTAAATGCTTCAGATAGTTAAATTCTTACCAAGTAATGGTAAATTGAGTAAGTACTATTATAGATAGTAACATGATCTTTATGGCCTAAAAAGCAAAGGGAACAACCGGGATGGCTAACAGGAATCGAGTCTACTAAAGTCCGAGAGAAGGACAATCCTAACCTGGTTAGTAGGACAGGTGATAAGTGGATTATGTGTTGAGGTATTTTGGTGCGGAGTGAAATTTCTCGCGATAATATGTTCCAAAATGAGAAAAAGGACAGGAATACGGTGCCTAGTAAAAGGCAAAGATTAAAATAATTTTGTTTTGGATTGGGCAGACGTGTTACGTCCGAAAACCATTTGTGCAGTCAAGACGATTGCCAGGATGGAAGTATAAATTGTATCCTTAGAGGATGCGGCGTGTTTATGTGACACGAGCGAGTCACCATATTTTGTTCATTGCTAGATTAGCATGTGAGACGAGTTTAATGCATATCATTATAAATGATACCATTAAGTGAATATTTTTCCTTAGTATAGCGAGATTTTTCTTTGGTGCTATCCGCGGGGGATGAATGAGTATATTAACAGTGATTTATACTTTATTGAGGTTACTCGTTGTAGTGATGCGATACACGAGTATGATATTATCTTTGTTAAAATGTTATAGAAGTGGGTAGTATGATAGTGGGCATTTATCGCAAGGCTATCGGAGTAGTTAATTACATTAGTGCAACACGTTTTGTTTTGGCGAGGCTTTACCTGTAAGAAGGTTGGACTCGCACTTATATTATCTATCCTAGAGACTTCGGAGGAGATAGTGGGCTCGAGATATTCGATACCAATGTATGTATAGACTTTGTCAGTATGATTAAGTATGTACCGGGATTTACCGTTGAGCGAAAAGACTTGACTCGGTATTATGTTTAGCACTCCAGACTTAGTGATAGGAAGAGTGAAGTGTTATATTTATCCTTAAGAGATGTGGGAGTTAAGAGTTATACCCGTAATGTTAGAAAAAGGAAATTTAGAGAATTTCGATCGTATGTATCCGAGGTTTATAGAATGTAATTACCATTAACCAATACGGGATGATAGTGAAATTGGTGAAATGTTCTTTGTTAAGCATAATTACGGGAGAAATTGTAACTTTTCTGTCAAGGGACGGAATAAAGGGGTATATACTATGGACGGAGGACCTAACGGATTTCGATAACCGACAATGCTAGGTAGTAGTGTATCGGGGGGTTCCTTGTTTGGATTTTGCTTTGCAAGACATCCCACGCATGAAACTTAGCATAGGGTTGGAAATAGGGAGACGTTTGGTCACTATTCCATGAGTTCGGTACCCTGGTCAAAATGGGATCGGGTAATTATGTATGTAACTTGGAAGTTGAATTTTGTTTTAAGGTCATTGGAGACGGATTTTTTTTTTGTGGTAGGAAAGCATTGAAAGTTATCCCCACGAGTTGAGGGGTGGAACGATGATAAGGAGAATTTAAGAATTTTGATTTCTAGGGTGATTGAGAGTACCCAAATGTCATGACCTCGTACAGAACACAAGGTGAATAAAGAGTTGGAATGATTTTTAGCATGGATTATCTGGAAAGAACTTTATATTATACAAAAGTGATGACATGTAATTATTTTGATGAATAGAGCGTTAGTGATTTATTTTGGTTATTGTACCTATTTGGGAAAAAATGTTGTACTTATCTGAGGAAGGTTGAGAATTATTATTCCTCTTTTATTGTCATGGAATTTGAATGCCCTATTCCTTCTAATCCGTTGAATTTAGTTAGTCCTACAGATGAGTAGCACGCCGTTCGCTCTCCCAGGGCGGTCGGAGTGTTGCAAAAATGTGGGCATCTTGGTTAACTATAGTTAAAATAGTCCGAGTTGAAGGGACGTGGTAATAGACGTGTGAAATATATGTTTGTGGGACTAGTATAACAAAGTGGAAGTGATAGAGTGGATTAAACGTTACATGAGGGGCGATAATCCATACATAAGTGTGCAATTAGAATAGCACGCCCTAACTTGATTAGAAGGCTGTGGGAAGCCATTCAAGAATTGGTATTCCTTGAATAGAGTAGAATTTAATTGTTATGAAGCACACCCAGAGCGGAGTTGTTATTAGTCAAGTGTGAGAGCGACTTGCGCATACAAAGAGTAATGATGTTAGTATAGTATAAGAGATCCAGAAGTGCGCTTCGTGGAGAGAAGAGCACGGGTCAAAACTTTCGGCATACTCTAAGGAAGGAAAGGGAGTATTACGTGTCAGTTAATGTGAGACATTTCAAGGGAAGAATCGATGTTAAGCGAGATGTAGTGAGTAGTCTCTACATGCACTGCCCATAGGTAAGGTTTGGTTGAAAGAGGAGAATCAACCAAAGAATTTTGTGTTTATCGAAAATTCTTGAAATTGGAAGTGGTTGGTAAAGTCGGTAAAGTTCTTGGATGGGTTGCCATCCTCAAAACAAGATCAAGGGTTTATCCCGAACATGTGAATTAAGTCGCCGATAAGGAAGTGATTGATATTCCTTTGGGCTGGCTTACAATATTAACTAGTATGACCCAGATTTCCTTTGAAAGGAAGGATTGCGCCAGTGCATGGTCCGGCGCAGTATAAATTTTTGAATCAGGATGAGATTGGTGAATCCCACCTTTGATATGGGATTTCAGGAACCAGCGGAGATAAGATTTTGTTTCGAGTAGGATGTATCACCCTTAGCCAGGGAATAAGCGCATGGTGATTAAAGATTAGTGGAGCCACGTGAAGGAGATTTTGGAATCTTGGGACGATGATTTCAAGAATGCTCTGTAGAAGCACTCGTACCTGTTTCTGGCGTACGAGGTACTTATTAAGGTTTTGTTATGGAAGAACCTCGACTATTCTCCTTCCGTATGTTTAGAGGAGAGTAGATAATTAGAATTTTTGATCGGTCGAGAAAATATCCGATAATATGGTGGAATTCCACGACTGTCGTAGGCAGTCAAGAGTGGTCAAATGTTCGTATGATCTTCTCAGAATGGGAGTTTTGTGTATGAATAAATCCGAGTAGTTGTCATGTAGTGAGGTGCGGCCTCCTAATGATAGTGAGATAATGGAATTTATAACGTATAGACGTAACCTATTCAAGTGTTGTCAGTTGGGAGTGCAATGTGATGTGTCTCCAATGAGAATGTAAAACAATGTTGTTGTGAGAAAAAATCTATAGTGATTGAGCGTCGTACTATGTAGATAGTTTGCGTACTAACAAGGATATCCAGAATTGTGCTACCTGGTAGGCCTTATTTTCTGAATTTCGGGACGAAATTCCGTTATTAGGGAGGAAGTATGTAATACCCCGTATTTTTATGCTATATTAATTTGGGGATTTAGTAAATTTAATGTGAATTAATTATTTAATAAAAATTCGGAAATTAATTATGTTATAATTATTAACGTGATGAGAGTTAGTAATTATGGAAAAATTTGTTGAGTATTACTAATGAGCAAAGTAATATATAATATTGGTTATATTGAATGTCACGAGTGAATAAAATGGCAATTTTGAAAATTTGAGTCGGGACGCGCCCGTGTCGCGTCGGGACTAAATATTGATAAATAAAAGTGAATATTTTATAAGTTGTTCGTATGGTCATTTGAGTGGGCCAACGCGTCCTAAAGGGTCGAGATAGTCAGAAAAGTGTACCCAGGGGTTTAGTTTGGGTCTCGGGGTGTTTTTAGGCCTAATTAGTACCCTGAGAGGGCGTTTTGGGCATTTCGCAATTTTGGGTAATTAAACCCACGAAATTCTAAGGGATATATCAGATGTCTAAGGTTTCCTTCTAGGTTTAGAACAACCAAAGACAAATGACGGCCATATGAGAGGAAAGGAGAGAGCTCTCAAGGCAATCCAAAGCCCAAAACCCATCCGTTTGCACCGCCACCACTACCAACGCGTAGATCGCGCGATGGGGAATGTAACCACACCAAAATCATCTACAAATAAGAACACCAAAAATCCCAGGCAAGTGTTTATCTTGCTTATTTCATTGATGCATCTTTCATATTAGTTTAGGGATGATTAGGATGATTTGTATGGAAGAAAAACCAAAGATTTGAGATAGGAATCGCATGTAGTTATGGTTTAAATGATAATCCTGGAAACCCTTACCATGTAGAGGAATTACCCACGAAATTATGATGTTTATAAGAAGAAATTTCTGGAAATACTTGTTAGAACCATGTTTAAGAGAATTCTAGGGTTCTTGATAATTATAATAATTTTTGGGCTGTTAATCCATGTACAATGATAGAAATCCACATGCTTTACGTTGGAAATACCTAATATGGGGATATAATGTTAGTAGTATGAATCTTTGGACGTTTGGGAATGTAAAACTTGAATTTGGATGAAGATAGGTGTTAGAACTCGTAACTGTAAAACTGCAGAAATCGAAATACCTGTTTGATCGATCGATCGAGCTTAGAGCTTCGATCAATCGAACCCCAGACCTCGATCAATCGACCCCTCCTGGCAGACTTCTATTTCCCTTTTTAAGTTAGTTAAATTCAATTTAATGTGAAATAATTCTTGGGCATCCTTAATAAAATGCTTTGGGAGATAGGGAAGACCAGTAAGACATGTGAATAAATTTTGGGACCCTTGATGTCGGGCAAAGATTGTATTTTGGGATAATTACATAAGGATCGGTGAATTTATGATTTAAAGAGAGAGACATGTAAGAGAGTTACTTTGGGACAAATGTGTATACCTACTGAATTTTATAATTTGGAGAATAAAGCCATGAGAGTTGTGTGGTACGTTGGAATAATACCGAATCAAGGTTAGAAACGAACCGTTATAAGTGTTTACTAAAATATGATAATATGGATAAAAGTCATAACTATGGGATTTAAGAATATACCCAATATTAACATGGTAATATTAGTATAGTTATATGATTGTGTATGCATATGCTATATATGTGTGAAAATCAAGCCCGCGCTACTTGCTATCCCTGAGGTTACCGGGCTGGGACAGTCTTATCTCGATGGGACCTTTATGGGGGATATTGACTTGTACCCTAGAAGCTAGATATCCTTGGTACAGGCTATCGAATCGATAGTTCAGACGGTCCTAAGAGGCGTGAGGGTATGTACTGACCTCTTATAGACTTGGAATCTATGCTTCGCCTCAATATTGTTTGTGTATGTGTTAATACAATTCGAGAGTGATTCCGAATTTGTATTCCCCTTAATATGAGTGATACGGGGTTTGGATAGTAGAGTATGCCCGCACCATAGTTTTTATTTGGGGTGCTGTTATGATATATATATTTTACGAGTAGTTAATATATATATGAAATTCTGAAATTTGGAACTACCTACTGTGAATTGATATATAGGACATGGTTGATGACTCAAATTGTAAATACTTGTTTTGAGAAAGTATAATATGACACTGGAAAACTTTATTGATTAATAAAGTTAGAATGAGAACTTTGGTCACTAATTGAAATATTCTTTTCAAACAATTGAATCGTTAAATTTTGAATCCGGCGAATAACCTAAGATAAGTTAAATCATTGGGGAAAGATAGCGTGATATATGATGAGATAAACCATTGGGAAGGTTAGTGCGATAGGTGTGCACATTAGAACAGAGGTGAGAATTTCTCAAGAGAGTGTCGCACTAGTATGTTGTTGCATTGGCCTGTACCATTTTAAATACTTGCTAAACAAATTTTTAAATCATATACACTATCGGGCTCTGACCCGTTTTTCTCTCTCTCTCTCTCTTGTATATATATGTATGTACTACAGGTGCCCAGCCACAGGGGCGTCTTGCTTAGGATCCCTTGGAAGGAACGTGTTGCAGCTTAGGTGGGAGTTGCAGGCCACTTGCTTAGACGATTTCATTTACTTGATTCCGCTTCTATCATTCTCCTTATTGGGCATGTGTCGCCCTTTCCACTATTTATCAGTTTTAGAGGGACAAATGTATTTCAGTTATTTCTAGTACTGTTACTTTAGGATTTATTCAGCATGTATGTTTTTACTTTAAGTTTTAAATGTTGAGATTTTGAATGTTGAATGTTTAAAGTAATTGGATTATGTTCCAGGATAATTGTTGTATGATTCTTACTTATTGAAAATGTTGTTACTAATTAAATAAATAATTTTCTTTTAAAAATAAAATTGGTTAGTAATGTTGAAAAATGGTTTTGACACTTAGCTTAATTAAGTAGGGTGTTAATTTGGAAAAATTTATTTTCACGACAGTGATGCTAAGAATGAACCAACTGTTCACCTTGATTTTAATTTAATAAAGGAGTGATCGGCCGGTATTTAATTAGGCGGGGTGTTACACTAACTCAGGTGACGATCGAAGATCGAGGTCAATTTTGACCTAAGAGTGGTGACGATCGAGGACCGGGGTCAATTTTGACCCAACTAAGGTGACGATCTAAGAACGAGATAAATTCTGACCTAAGAGTGGTGACAACTGAGGACCGGGGCCAATTCTGACCCAACTCAGGTGACGATCCAAGATCGAGGTTAATTCTAACCTAAAGAGTGGTGATGATCGAGGATCGGGGTTAATTCTGACCCAACTCAGGTGACGATCTGAGACCGAGGTCAATTCTGACCTAAGAGTGGTGACGACCGAGGATCGGGGTCAATTCTGACCCAACTTAGGTGATGATCCAAGACCGAGGTCAATTCTGACCTAAAGAGTGGTGACGACCGAGGATCGAGGTCAATTCTGACCCAACTCAGGTGACAATCCAAGACCGAGGTCAATTCTGACCTATGAGTGGTGACCCAACTCAGGTGACGATCCAAGACCGAGGTCAATTCTGACCTAAAGAGTGGCGACGACCGAGGACTGGGGTCAATTCTGACCCAACTCAGGTCACGATCCAAGACTAAGGTCAATTCTGACCAAAAAAATGGTGATGACCGAGGACCGGGGTCAATTCGGATCCAACTCATGTGACGTTCCAAGACCGAGGTCAATTCTGACTTAAGAGTGGTGACGGCCGAGGACCGAGGGCAATTCTAACCCAACTCAGGTGACGATCCAAGACCGAGGTCAATTCTAACCTAAGAGTGGTGACGACCGAGGACCGGGGTCAATTCTAACCCAACTCAGGTGACGATCCAAGATCGATGTCAATTCTGACCTAAAGAGTTATGACGACCGAGGACTGGGTCAATTCTGACCCAACTCAGGTGACGATCTAAGATCGAGGTCAATTTTGACCTATGAGTGGTGATGACCGAGGACCGGGGTCAATTCTGACCCAACTCAGGTGACGATCCAAGACCGAGGTCAATTCTAACCTAAGAGTGGTGACGATCGAGGACCAGGGTCAATTTTGACCCAACTCAGGTGACGACCAAAGACTGAGGTCAATTCTGACCTAAGAGTGGTGATGACCGAGGACCATGGTCAATTCTGACCCAACTCAGGTGATGATCCAAGACCGAGGTCAATTCTAACCTAAAAAGTGGATAAAGATTGGATTTTGATTTCGCTGGAGAAAGTGCCTTGTGATTTTGATTTGAGCTGGGGAGATGATAGCTGGGGAAGCTTTGTTTCTTTAGGAGACCTCGCGGGGGAGGGAACAACCTATTCTAGTGCTGGAAGAACTCCGCTGGGGAAGTGATCAGATGATCCTTAGAGGTCCTCCGGGGCTTTACCGGGAGGAGGTTCACTTGTTTTTTTGAGGATTTCGCCGGGAAAGAGGGGTTCCACTCGAGGGAATGTGATATTTTCTTGGTGAAGATGTTCTAAATCTTTCCTGGGATTTTTAGGAATTTTTCGAGGATTTTTCTGGGCTTTCTGGTATTTTTTGGGAATTTCTGTACGAAATTTAAGGGGGGGTGCCGATCGGCATGGTATGAAGGGTGCCATTCGGCAGTGGCACGAACTGTTGGACTACCTTGGGAAGGTAAGGAGTTAGTGTCGATCAGTAGGGTGCGGGGAAGTGCCGATCGCCATGGCGCTTGGCATCCTATATAAAGGGGGAGAATCCCTTCATTTTTTCACAGCTTATTTGCTTTCTCTCTCTCTGCGATTCCTCTATAAATCGTTCTAGCTTTCCGATCTTTAAGAAATGATCGCTTTTGTGAGCACTGCAGTCCATCGGGAGTGGTTGACCGTTGATGACTGGGCTAATGTGGAGTGGAGGGCCAGGACGCCTCTTGCTTTGGGGAGTGAGAACTCCTTTGATGCGTTTGAGCCTGTTGCGGATGAGCGAACCTTGCTGCAGGAGCCATCATGTCATCGCTCTTCGAGAGTGATTCCTGACGGTTATGTAAGTAGACCGACCTTTGGCATTCCTTTCTTTTTGGTAATTTTTCTTTCTTTCTTGACTTTTGATGAAACTTTTCCTTTTTGCCAGTCTGATATTTCTTAGAAGAACATGCGCGCCCGCGGGATGACGGGGCTCAGGGATGTCTGGGATTATCTCCCACCTGTGGTTCATTGGGTGGTATCATCAGCGGGTTTTGGGAGGTTGGCATCGATACTGGATGAGACGCCTCGTTCGACAACGGTCATGTGCGCTTTGGGAGAGAGGTGGTGGGATACTACCCACACCTTCCATTTCGGCTTCGGGGAGATGACTGTGACCCCCATAGACATGCAGCAGCTGCTAGGGATGGAGTGTGATGGAGAGAAAATAGAGGTGGATCGCTCTTTAAGGGTGAGAGCGGAGGCAGTGCGTGCGGTACTTGGTGATGTAGGGAGGATAGTTTCTGGGGATTCTATCCGGCTGTCCCTACTGAAGGATGTTCTACTGAGCAGAGTGATTGATGTGGAGGACAGGCTACAAGTGAGGCAAATGGCCTGCTTATTTATTCTGCTGGTATTAGGAGGTTTCATGGTGGCATCGAGCGGCGACGTCATCCATTTGTGGTTCTTGTCGTACCTGAGGATGTTTTCGAACATCCCCTTCTATGATTGGCGGAGTCTGACCTTGGCGACCCTTTACTCCTCTCTGGATGCATTCAGCTGGTACTGCCGACAGACCTTTACTGGGGCCACGTACCTTCTTGAGGTATTCTTTAATTTGCGCATTTTATTTTCATGCATTCGCATTTTCCTTATGCGTCTCTTTTTGTTTATGAATTCAGACGTGGTTCTATGAGGTGATTGGGTGCAATACCCCGCTGATCGCTTTGAAGGGAGGCATTGTTGGGGACTTCTGTCGATTATATCGATGGCGTAAGGCGAACCGATAGTCGAAGAGATCTCTCTCCCTGGAGGCTGTGCGTCAGGTCTTGAATGACCTGGCCAGTGGTAGGGTAAGACTCTTTCCATTTCAGTCTTGTTTTTTGCTCCTTCTGATCTTGTATGGATGTATGCTCGCTTGGAGATTTTAGGTGACCTTTTATCCCCGGGGGATAGCCATTCAGGATGTGAGGGTGACCGGGGTGAATGCACGGATGAGGTGCTTGCTGGCGCATGAGTTCGGCCATTCCTGGTACCTCGTGGAGAGGGTGATTCATCAGATTACTCAGGAGGAGGTGGTGGTACCACCCGCACAGCCTCCTATGTCTATGAGGAGGGAGCGACTGCTGTCAGAGGATGAGAGGATCGCGGCGATGATTGGTGAGTCCTACCTGCTATACACCGATACGGCCGCACCATATGACTATATGGACTTCGTGACGAGCTAGTTAATGGTGCCCAACATATATGATGTACTGCCTTTCCCTCTGACGAGTTTGAGTCGGGCGGTGGGATCTTCCCACAACGGCGGTGGTCCGTTGGCATCTGCGGCGACGACGACTTCAGAGGTTCCTTTTGTGAGTTTGCATACCCCTTCATACAACATTGGGCGGGCTGATGGAGGGATGGTGCCTATGTTTCACCGTCCTCATGCGATGGATCCAGAGGAGTTGGGTTTGACAGAGGAGGCCCTTCGACCTGTGGTATACCTTTAT
Organism: Sambucus nigra; assembly: GCA_949130495.1. Lineage (NCBI taxonomy): Eukaryota > Viridiplantae > Streptophyta > Magnoliopsida > Dipsacales > Adoxaceae > Sambucus > Sambucus nigra. Next base: position 66,161,400 of record OX422217.1, on the reverse strand, counting down.
GTTCCTCTCTTTCTTTCTTTTTTATTTTAGTTATCTCTGTTTTGATACTGATTTTTCCTTTTTCTTGCAGCAAGTCCGAGTGTCGACCACTTGGCTAATGGACATAAGAGACTGGATATCTTTGGCGACAGCCCATATTCGGTACACGGTTCCTGTCCCCTCTTGCTTGGTGCCTTCTGCTTTGTCCGGAGAGGACTCGGTCTCGGGTAGTGGTGGCGTATTGTCTCGCCGTAGGGGGAAGAGAGCACGTCGCAGGGATGGAAGCTCTTGAGAGAGAGAGAGAGAGAATGTGGGTTCGGGCTGAGTCCCGTTGTTTTTGCTTTTTCTTTTATTTCCTGCAACGATGATGTAACACAGAAAACAGATGTACTTTGCTGCTGAGACCGTAAAAAGGAGTATTTTTGGAATTTTTTGGAGGAAAGTTTTTTTAATTAAAACGGGGGATTATATAAGGAGAAAAGGGATTTTGAAATTCTATTGAGAATATCAATTTATTTTTATTGAGTTTGTTGATTTGACAAAAGAGGAGAAAGGGAAATTTCCAAAAATGGGGGGGGGGGGGGGGGGTTACCGATCGGCAAGCACCCTGACCTGCCTATCGGCAGTTCAGTCTAGTCCCATCAATTCAAAATTTTGATTGGTACCTTCTTCAGCCTTTGGTACCTTGTGGGGTAGGATTCCCTTCGATTTCTGTAGGGATTATGTCTCTTGTGAGGGTTCTCAATTATAAAAAGGGGTAAGGGTGGAGTGTTTTCATCACACCTTGGCATTTTCACTTACTTTCCCACTATCTCTTAGCCTTGCAAGATGGATCTCCCTGGTGGAATTGAGTTTGCCAATTACCTCTAAGCCTTGGAAGCAATGTGCTCTTATAATGTCTACTATGATGCTTTCAACATGCTTCGAGTCTCCCTGTGGCGTAATCGGCCTCTTGAGTGGAACGTGCTGATGGCGGCGGTACAATTCTGGTACCCCAAAGACCACGTATTCCACTTTGGGTTGGATGAAGTTTGTCCCATCTATGAGGAGTTTTCTGCCATGCTGGGTGTAAATCCCAGTGTTGTTACAGCTTTGCCCAAATTTTCCCGTTCTCCCAGGGGTTAGTTGGCCAAGCTTCTTCATATTTCGCCTTCGACGGCCAAACCATTGGTTACTGGAGGAATGATCTCCCTCCCGGTGGTACTACAGTCCGTGCATTTGCGAGAAGTAGGTGATAGTGGCTATGCTAGAGCCGTTGTTCTTGGTCTGGTTTCAAAATTATTGCTGGTGACTAGAGAACTGCAGGTGGACCCGCAACTTGCAGCCATTACTTCATGGATGTCATACCGTCGCAATCCTGTGATGGTGATACTGGTGGAGACCCTGAATGCCTTGGATGCCTGGAAAGAATATTGTTATGACTTTTTGAGGGGTAGCCCCGTGATGCTGTTCATATGGTTGTCCGAAAGATTCCGCTTGGCGACCCCTCAAGAATATTCCTTATCGGCCGTACCCAACTTCTTTTCACGCTACTTCATCAGTGTTGGTCTGTATGTTAAGAACTGGGAGCATTGGCTTGTGGAGCATGGGGATCGTGGTCTGTATTGGTCAGTGCCTTGGTGGAGGCAGTTGCAGCCTATTCTGGAGCTAGGAGAGTATTCATATGTGCGACTGGTTGGTCTCAGGTAGAACTCTTTTTTTCCCTTGGCAGCTCCTGCGCCAATTTGGCTGGGCACAGGTCGTGCCACCTCGGACCCCGAATTTCTTTTCGATAAAAGATTTGACTGAGCGCCTACGTCTGTTGCTTGGATCTCTGTGGGAAAATCGGCATCCATCGACCCGTCCCTCCTAGTCTATCAGTAAAGTTTGGCATATCCCCAAAGATTATATGAAGTGGTTGTGGAGGAAAGTAGTCAGCAAGATGTTGGCAGTGGAGACTGGACAAAAATGGTTTGTTTTATCCAACACCATAGAAGGGGGTGTTGTGGTCTTTTCGAAGATGGTTCAGGCCCATCGGTCCATGGAGTGTTTACGGCACTCTATTAAGGCAGGGGAAACGTGGGGACCTCAAGATGTAGATGATGAGGGTGCAGGCTCCTCGGGTAGCCGTGGGTAGGACTCCTGGAGAGTTTATTTGTGTAATAGGGAATAGATGTGGGGATTTTATTTGGCTTTTATGGTAGTAGGAGGAAGGGAGTTATCCGTTCCTTTTCTTATGTAATTCGTACTGTAATTTCTTATTAATGAAATAAGTAAGTTTCTGATCATCCAGCTGTGCCTTTCGATGAGTTTTTAATTTTGGAATTATCCATACTGATCCTAAGGCATACATAATCCTTTTGTTCAAGTATTTTTAGAATGAACCGTCGTTCTCGGAGGTAAGAAAAGAATAGTATTTTGTGAAAAAGAATGGGTCACACTCATGTGAGGTGTATGAGCTGCCTACGTACCTCTGGGGTTTTTGAAAGTTTTTTATATGTTTGAAAATAGTTTTTACAGAGGATCAGGCCCACATAGTTCTGGGTAGAGGGAAATGAAGATTTTTTTTTAGAATAGAAAGGGGATGAGAAGAGTCGTAGCGCGCTGAGATTTTGGACTAGGTGTAGAATTTCTTGAGACGGTCCAGATTGATTGGATGAGCAATCTCTGCCCCATCTAGGTCAGTGAGCATAGCGGCACCATCGGATAATATTTTCTTCATAATGTAGGGGCCGCTTCAATTAGGCTTGAATTTCTCTCTGGGGACCCAGATGGGTTCTATTATCTCTTTGACGGCTAAGTCCCCCTCTCGGACACCGCGGTCCTTGACTCTCTTGTTGAATGATCGTGCTAGTCGATGGTGATGCCCTTGTATGTGGTAAAGAGCTTTCAATCTTCTTTCATCTAGGAGGGTCAGCTCGTCAAGACGGCTTTTGCACCAGTCTTCTTCGCTAACTTTGCTTTAGAGCATGAAGTATAGCGAGGGTATTTTTAGCTCCACAGGTAGGACTGCCTCTATGCCATAGACCAGGGAGTAAGGGGTAGCCCCGGTAGAGATTCGGATTGAGGTTCGATATCCCCAGAGGGCGTACGGGATTCGGTCGGCCCAATCCCTATAACTTTCGGTCATCTTACTGATGATAGCTTTGAGGTTCTTGTTGGCGGCTTCAACTGCACCATTGGTCTGGGGTCGGTAGGGAGAAGATTTGTGTCTCTGAATCCCGTACTCGTTGACTACTTCTATCACTTCTGCTTCGAAATGAAACCCGTTATCTGACACTAGCTCATGCGGGACCCTATATCGGCAGATGATATTCTTCTTGAGGAATTTGGCTACTTTCTTGGCATTCAATATTTCGTATGACTCAGCTTCGACCCATTTGGTGAAGTAATCAATGGCGACTAGGATGAACTCATGTCCGTTTGAAGCCTTTGGCATAACCTTCCCTATGATGTCGATACCCCAGGTGGAGAACGGCCAGGAAGGGGTCATGTTGTATAATTCTCACGGAGGAAGGTGTTGAAGATTGGAGAACTGTTGGCATTTGTGGCATCTCCGAACATAGGCAGTGTAGTCTTGGGACATGGTGGTCCAGTAGTAGCCTTGTCGAATAATCTTCTTGGCAAGCATGTGACTGTTCTTGTGGGGGCCGCATTCCCTGCTGTGGATTTTCTGCATTACTTTCTCAATCTCAGCCCCTGCGATACAGTGTAGATGAGTTCCATCGAAGTTCCTATTGAGTAGATCTTTATGACAAATGATATACTGGGCGTCCAGTCGTTCGATATTTCTTGTTGGAACCCTCGATATACCTACCATGTTTGAGGAGGCACCAGATATCATAGTACCAGCAATCAGCTAGTTTGGGATTTTTGGTGTAGACAAGCTCAATATGGTAGCAGTTGGTTGGTTTGTCTTGCTTTTGGACTAGGAAAGGGGTCATTGTTATTCCTTTGGGCATGTCGACCATTTAGGCCAAGGTAGCGAGAGCATCGTCTAGGTTATTCTTTGCTTGGGGTAGGTAATGGAAGTAAATATCTCGAAATTAGGAGACTAACTCTTCTAAGTGGGCATGAAGGGGTTGGAGCTTTTCGTCCTTGACTTTCCACTTTCTGAGCACTTGACCGATGATAAGGGCAGAATCCCCGTAGATGTCAAGGTATTGAATACCTTTCTTGAGAGCAACCTTAAGGCTTACTGTGTATGCCTCCTATTCCGTAATGTTGTTGGTGCAATGGAAATCCAATTTAATGGCGATGGAAGTGTGGGAGTCATCTGGGGCGATCAGAAGTATCCCAATGCCAAATCCCTTTTTATTGGCAGCGCTGTCAAAGAGCATTCACCATCGAAGGTTGTCTTAAGCGGTGCATAGGATATTTTCATCTGGAAATTTGGAGATCCGAACATCTGCTTCTTCTACAGGGAAATCAGCGAGGTAGTCAGAGATGGCTTTTCCTTTGACATCTTTCTGTGTGATGTACACGATATCGAACTCGGTTAGGAGCATCAACCATCGGTCCATTCGACTGGATAAGGTGGGTTTCTCAAGCAGGTATTTGATGGGATCCATTCGGGATACAAGTTTGATGGGGAAGGCGAGCATGTAGTGTCGTAACTCTTAGGTGACCCAGACAAGTGCAACACATGACTTCTCTAAAGAAGTGTAGTTAACCTCGTACTCGGCCAATTTACGACTAGCGTAATAGATGACTCTTTCTTTGTGGGAGTCCTCAAGGTATTGGTCTAGATAAGCCCCAACTGCAGTGTTGATTATGTTTAGGTATATGAGCAAAGGGAGATCAGGTTGTAGTGGCATGAGCACTGGAGGTTGGGTTAGATATTTTTTAATTCGGTTAAAAGCCTGTTGGAAGGCCTCATTCCAAAGCTTGCTTGAATCCTTTTGGAGGAGCTTGAAGATCGGTTCGCAGATGCAGGTTAGCTGGATGATAAATCGACTGATATATTGTAATTTCCTAAGAAAACCTCGAACTTCTTTCTCTGTTCGGAATAGTGGCATCTCAAATATGGCCTTCAGCTTTGGAGGATCTGCTTCTATCCCTTTTTTGCTGACCATGAATCCCAAGAGTTTCCCCTTTGTAATGCTGAAGACACACTTTTATGGATTAAGTCTCGTCTGATACCGTCGCAGTCATTCGAAGAACTTCCGGAGAGCGGGAACATGACCTTCTCTAGTTTTGGACTTGATAATCATATCATCCACATAATCCTCGACTTTTTTATGAATCAAATCGTGTAGGACGGTTGTGGCAGCCCTTTGGTAGGTATCCCCAGCATTCTTGAGACCAAATGGCATAACGGTGTAGCAAAAGGTTACCCATGGGGTGATGAATGCGGTTTTTCCTGGTGGTCTGGGTGCATCTTTATTTGGTTGTATCCGACAAACCCATTGATGAATGACTTGAGAGAAAAACTAGTTGTGTTGTCCACTATCATGTCGATATTGGGTAGTAGATAATCATCCTTTGGAGAAGATTTGTTTAAATCTCGGTAGTCTACACACATTCGAACCTTCCCTCCTAATTTTGGTACAGGTACTATATTGGCTATCCATGTGGGATATTCGATCACACGAATGAAGCCCACGTTTAACTGTTTGACCACTTATTCTTTGACCTTGAGTGACCATTCGGTGCATAATTTTCTCAATTTTTTTAACCGGCTTGTAATCTGGGAGAGTGGGGATCTCGTGCTGAGCTATTTTAGGATCAATGCCGGGCATATCATCATAGGACCATGCGAAGACATCCACAAACTCCTTCAGTAATTCTTTGAGTTGTAAGCGCTCATGTTCATCAAGGGTGGACCCTATCCTAATCTCGCGTAGTTGGCTACTAGAACCAAGATTTATAACAACAGTCTCTTCTTCATTAACTTGAACGCGGTTATGTTATTTATTATTAACCTTATTTAGATCAGTTAAGAATTGTTTATTTGCAAAATCATCATCATCAAAAGTTTGATTAGAATCCAAGAAGTCAATGTAAGGAACAATAAGATACTCAAAATCTTCGTTTATTTCATTGATAGGAAAAACAACATTGAGAACCTCGTCAAAAGAGGTCTTGATTACATTTGAACAAGGATAGACAACAGAAGAAGAAATTGGGTTAACATTGGGGTTAGGGGAGATTTCATGAGGTAGAACTGGCGCAGCATGCCAGTTGAGGAGAGGTGTATCAGCAGCTTTAATCAGATGGGATGGATCCATTGGTGTAGTGCGTGAATGAACCATGTAGAGGGTCAGCCCCAGTGTTTGTAAGTTGAAGGAATCTTCAAAATCACTTTCCTCAATCTCTTCGGTATCTTTGATGAGCAGTTGTACGTGGTGTTAGAAACTTTCGATACATAGGTAGCTATCTTGAAAAAAGATCTCCATTCCAGGTTTCATCTTTTTGTCTGTGTGGTGATACCATGGTTCTAGAAAACCGCAAAAGGGGAAGTCCTCACCTTCTCGTCCATTCAAGGAGTCTCCTGAGATAGTTAGAATGTAGTCTAATCTTCTCTTTGGCCGAGACTGGTGTATCATTCTGAGCTCTTTTTCTGATGGTTGATATCCCAAGCCACAAGGAGGGAAAGCTTTCTTCAGTTTGATGGGCTCGAGTATCCCTTGCTGCCTTTTCCCTAGTCCCAATCCGGGCATGAAGTGTATGTTTCTGAACATCTGAATCACATTAACATTGCTATGAGGGTCATATTCTGGACAAACCCTTTCTTTGAAATCGTCCCCTGCCGGGAGGAGGAGTGGCTCAACTCGAAATTTTAATAGGAGCATATCATTTTACTCGTGCTGTATCTCAAGGATTGGACTGCTGGTGCTTGCACCCTCGATATTTTTGTTATTGCCCAAAATGGTGATGACTCGCCCATCGACGAAAAACTTCAATTTCTGATGGAGTGAGGAAGACACACCCTTGATATTGTGGAGACAGGGTCGTTCGAGAAACAGGTTGAAACAAGGTGGGATGTTTATGACTTGGAATTCAACGATAGGGTTTATAGGGCCAACCCCTATTACAAGTTTTATGGATCCCATCACCTCACAACGGGTAATATCGTAGGCACGTACAACGACGAAGGTTGGAGCGAGGTCGCTTTCCTTCAGGCCTAAACACTTGAAGGTTCTCAGAGGGCAAACATTCAAGGCGAATCCGTTATCAACAAGAGAGAGTGGCACGGCCTTCCCCATAACTTCGACGGAGATGTTGAGTTCATGATTATGATTTGGCCTAAATCTGGGGATTTCTTCTTGAGAAAATGATAGCATTTGGGTAGAGGTCAAGGATCCGACCAGATTTACCGCTTCTTCTGGTGTGGTAGAAGGGGGAACTATGAGTCCGGTGAGAAGTTTGATTAAAGAATTTATATGTAGCTGGGAAGACATGAAAAGTCCCCATAGAGTGATGTTAGCTTGAGTTTTCTTCAGTTGATCGAGGATGCTGCTCTTTTCAATGGTCATCTCGGGCATAGGAAGGTTGTCAACGTCCTTCCCTTTGTCATTTGCTGGTAGTGATCTTGGAACCTGGTAATGTCTCCCTGATCTGGTCATGTGATTTACTAAAGAAAGAAAGAACATGAATCCCGTTTCCTCGTCAATCTCAAGTTGTTCTACCACCCTATTTATTTCTCCGAAGAGTTCTTCAAATGATATCATCCCACATATGTCGTCTACTGGGGCAGTTCTTTCTGGAACTTGTTCTTCTCTCGAATCTTCGAATTCTTCCCCCCATCCGGTGGCAACAATTCTATCTTTCCATGTAAAGTCAATGCATTCCACAACTTCAATGGCTTCTTCATATAGGTCCTCCCATTCTGTGGGGATATGTGTGATTGAAGGGACTAAACGCCCTTGTAGCTTCAAAGCATCAAGTAACCCGGTGATACTGCAAATGCTATGGGTTTGCCCGAATAATTCTACCATAATCTAGACAACATCATCTAGGCTGACTTCATCGGTTGGTACCACCCACTTGTCTGAATCTTGGGCCCATTTTTGTGCTTCCAAGAATAGTGTACTGAACCTTTGGTAATCGATGACCATCTGCAAGGGCAATTTCATCCCGAACTCTAGGAGTTGTATTAACACCTCGGACAATTCCATACTACCATTTTCATAATGGGTACGGACAGTGATGCATGCTCTGTTGAGGAGTGATAGTGCCTGATAAGTGAGGCTAGTAGGGTGTAAGAGGAAATACGGGGCAAATTTGAAGAGGTTTAGGAGAGTATATGGGTGTGATTTGAGTTGTGGATCAAAATCTGGATTTTCTTCAAAGAAGAGGGCACTGGTATGATTTAGAACTGGATTGTGAGTAGTGTTTGGTTTAGGATTGGCTGGTGGGGCGATGGCACCTCGGTCAATGAGATCTTGGATTACATTTTGAAGGTGAAAGCATTGGTCGGTGATATGGACGACAATTTGGTAAAAGGCGCAATGAGCATCGGCCTTGAAGTTTCTTGGGAGTGGATTTGGCAATGAAAGGGGATCCAAGGGTTTAATGAGGTTTCGGCTCAATAGGGCTTGGTAAACTTTATAGAGGGAAGCATGGAGCTCAGTGTATTCCCTTCAGATGGGGGCAGGGCGGCTTTCTTGTGCCCATGATGTGGTTGGTTGAGAGATGTTGTTGATGGTTGAGATTATAGCACTGGTAGGCTTGTTGTACTTTATAGGGACGAACTGTCCGGACACCTTCTTTGGTTCGACCTCCGTTTTAACAAGGCTTTCCTCGATTTCTACTCCAGCCTCTCTGAGAGCTCGGAAGTGGGGATAATATTGTCCTCCCATCGTCGCTCGAACATGGGGCAAGAAGTTCTTCTTCACTATGTTGACCTGTTCTTCCTCGGATGGCCGATTGGTCATGGTAGATGCTTGCTCCCTCCACCGGGTTAAGAAGTTACTGACTAATTCCCCTAGATTCTGTTTGAGCAGCTCTAAATCACGGCGGTTGACCTCAAGCTCTTCGTTGTATTTGTATTGCGATATGAATTCTCGGGCTACATCCTCCCAGCTACGGATTCTGGATTCCTCAAGAGATAAAAAACATCGGAGGGCACTATCCTTCAAAGTTTGCTGAAACAATTGTCCCATCACCTCTTAAAAAGCCCCTAGTAGAGTCATGGAACGATGATAACTACGGAGATGAACAATCGGGGGTACACTCCCTCCAAACTTATCGATATTTGGCATCTTGAACTTCTCGGGCAACCTCACTTTAGGATAAGGAGACATGTGGGTGTAGTCCATGTAATTCCCAGAGATCCTGACTTGGTCAAACTTCTTGGTGAGCCTCTTGAGATCCTCTTTGACTTTATTCAACTCCTCTTCTTTTGGATTAACGACCACAGGAAGGTTAGCCATAGGCTGGGCAATGTTTGGCATTGGAAGCTGGGCAGGCGATGGCCCATTAACAGGAGGGACACGTGGAGCGTGCTGATATTCTTTCAGAACCCAGATAGACTCGGGTGGACCCATAACACGTGGGAATAGGGCCTCGGGCTCTTGAGGAATTGGAACCTGGTTTCATTGCATCTCTCGGACCTCAGTTTAGAGGTTGTCAATCTTGGACACGAGCTGAGCTAGGATTGTCATCAAATCTGGCTGTATGACTGGTACTTGATCTGTATTCTCCATGGAAAGTGAATGGATTTTGGACTCGGAAGAAGTAGTAGAGGAACAGATGAAACTCCGGGATGATTTGATTGAAGACTGAAGCTAATAGGGAGCCAGGCCAAGGGCTTGCGATTGACCTGAGAAGGCGTAGGATGAGGTTTATTTTTGAGAAAAAAGGGAAGAAACTTTTTTTTTATTTTTTTGATAAATAAAGGAGAAATGTTTTTGGATTTTTGATAAAGAAGGGAGAAATGTTTTGGGAGACGGAACTCAGCATGATTTTTATGATTATTATGTTCTCACTTGTATTTAATTCTCCTAAATGCAATGCCGGACAGGACCTGAGCCTGGAAAAGTGGGGTTTTTATAAATGCAAAGCTACGGTTGGACTTCTAACCAGGCTTACGGACAGGGTCCCATTTTAAAAATGCACGAAAATTAGGCGACAGATCGACCAAAAATTTTGGCAGAGTTTCGGGTCAAAACCGGCAATATAAAGTGCGTGTCCTAGGTTTGACACCTATATGAGGGTATGCAGTTGGTTGGGTGAATCGACATGGGTTCCCCCCTTTGGCGTGACTTCCACGATATACGTCTTGCTCTTGAGGGCAATCGGTACGCGTGGACAAGCCATTTGATATACCTGAGTGTATGTGAATTGCCTCACCATATACCTCGTGGGGATGGTACGTGTGAGAGAAAATTCGATATACTCGGCATACGTGAATGAATTCCCTACGATATACCTCCCTTCATAACTTCGGTCAAGTGGTACGATGCGAGGGAGCCGTTCGATATACGTCGAAGGTACTTGGCCAATGGAAGTTGAGAGTCATATCGCTTAGGCTAACTGCGACCTGCCGGACCAGCGCCCATCACGAAGTGACCCTCCAGTTAGTGGGTAAAATTTGGTCAATAACAATGCTCTTTGGTGATGTCGTGTGAATCATGCATGATTCTCTTATTAGTATCTTATGATGAGAATGTCTTTCATGATTATGCCAAACAAGGAGAAAAGTACAAGTACCAAAGGTACACCAAGTATGGATAGGTAATGCGTGGAACATGCGGATATATGTGATCCTAGGTGCACATGGTGCGAAGTGTACATGGAGAAATTTCTATAAGTGTGTGAACATAAGCATGATCATGGGATACACATGGAAAAATAGGGAATATGCAGATATAGGGGAAACATAAACAAATATTGCATCCATGCAAATAGAGTCAAGCCCTCAAAATATATAAATAATCCCTAGCGGAGTCGCCACTGTGGCCATCCCCGATCCTCGCCGCGCGGGCGGGTGCGCGAAGAGAGAGGATCCTTCGGGTCCAGCGCATCCTTCTCAGGAGCGCTTCGGCCGCCATATTTTGAGATGAGGTGTAAAAATGTAGAGAGATTCAGAGTCGCCAGTCTATTTTACTCAAAACAGATAAAAGAAAAAGGGGAAGCCACCCCGAAGGATGGAATCCAAAGACATACTGGTGAATGCAGAACCAAAATGATTCGAGAAGGGTTCGGAGGCTTAGTTACGAAATGGGAAGGTGTTAGGCACCCATTTCTCCCTTTCGGTCTCTCATGGATTTTTGCTATTTTCCTTTATTTTCCCCCGTGATATGTGTGCATGTGTATATATATAATGGAAATAGGAATCCTCGACTTGTATCATGGAAGAGATAAAATGAGTCATCTGTAGGAAGATAGAAGAATAATATTAGAAAGTAAAATTTATGCGATTACCCTTACATTGATCGTTATAATGGAACGATAACGCATATGGAGTAATACGTCACTAAGAGCAAGTATGTAGATTATAAGGAGATTGGATTTAGAGGAAATAGAAAATAAGAGAAAAAGTGAGAAAGGGACTTGAGTGTCGGGTTTTACCCCGAGACGCCTACATAGCCTATAAAGGCATCAAAGTCCACGTAGTTCGCATTCAAAACAAGGGGTGGGGTTTATCCCTTAAATCCAAATGGGGGATCTCTTATTTGTGAGTGTGTGTGTGTGTAGAAAAAAAGTGTTTTAGTTGTGAGAAAAGTGTGAGAAAAGTATGAGAATCCCTATTTGGAATTTATGAGGAAACCCTCTTTTTCTTGTTTTTTGGGTTTTATTTATATGAAAATAAGAGATGTGCAAAAATACTAAATAAAAAATTAGATTAGGATAGGTGGGATGAGATAATAAAAATGCTAAGTAATAAAACAAGTTATTGCAAATTTAAGAGAATTTGAAGAGAAGGGTGAGAAAGATGGACCTTCTTGGAGATCTTGAGCTTGATCTTAAATGTGGGAGAGCAGCCCTTGCACTTGGATGATGATGGAAAGTGGCTAATTCACCAAGTTTGATGAAAAGGATGATGAAAAGTGGAGGTAAAAATGGGATTTGGAGGTTGAAATCACGCTGCCTTCGAGAGAGGTTTCTGGGATTCATTGAGAGTGAATTTTAACAGATCTGGGCCCCCTTTTCAAATGAGGTGAAGGACTCCTTTTATAGGCTCAGGTCACTGCCGATCAGCATAGACTTGGTCCTGCCTATCGGCACCTGCCGATAGGAAGGGTCTGGACCCTGCCATTTGGTAGTGTGTTTCAGGCCTTTTTGGAAAATCGTCTATCGAGGGCAAACCATTAGTTAGAAACACATACGGGGCATACCGCTGGAAAGTTAATTTAGAGACCTCCTAAAGTCCTTTGGACCGCTCACGGGTTCGGGAGTTGATTTTGGGTCAAATATGGCTCGGAAGCTTTTATCGATCCATTGGACGGGGAATCGTTCGAACGCAAACGGATCGTTCGTCCGCTTGGTAAGTCCAAATCATGCATGGGGTGGACCGTTGTAAAGGTTAGGAGATGTACTTCATCATTCCAAATAGTTTGACCCGGTTTGGGGAGTTGACTTCGGTCAACCGGGCCATGGAAGCATTTGGTGACCTTTTAGAGTCAAACGGGTCGTTCGTCCGCAGGGTAAGTCAGAATCGTGCACGGGATGGACCATTGGAAAGGGTATTCAGTATCCTTCGAAGATTGATTCAGCCTCGGTTGAGCTGAAGAGTTGACTTAGGTCAAACAGAGCCCGGGAGCTCCCGGTGGCCTCTAAGTCAAGTTTCGGACGCAAACGGATCGTTCGTCCGCATGGTAAGTCGGAATCGCGCACGGGACGGACCGTTGGGAAGGGTATTCAGTGCCCTTCGAAGATTCATTCAGTCTCAGTTGAGATGAAGTGTTTGACTTTTTGGTCAAACTGAGTCGGGGAGTGCCCGATGGCTTCTAGGTCAGTACTCGGGACATGACCTGGGTTTGTAGTGATGAAGGGAGGTGCTAGGGACTTTAGGAGAGTTAGGGGTAACAGAATGGGGTGTCTACAGTCTTCATTATGGCATTATTTGGATCGGCTAAAAGGGAATAGCATCAGGTGTTACTTGGATCATTTACAAGGAATCTTAGTAAATGTTTTTTGTAACACCCCGTGTTTTTATTATTTAATTTAATTAATAATTTAGAATATTTGAGAAAAATAAAATTTTGAATTTAATAATTTTTATTAGCTAAATATGTTTGTTATGATTTTAGAAGAATAAAATTTCAAGCGGAATTGAAATCGGAGTTAAAATGGATTTTATATGAATTTTTAAATATTTGTCCCTTATATTTTTTAAGCAAAACTGTCAATTTTTCTGGGCCATAGACCGATTGACGCCTGGGCATCGATCGATCGATGCCTTTGTGTAGGATTAGGAATCCTAATCACTATATAACCTTGTTAATCCGTAGGGGGACTTCTCATAATCACTTTTTCTCCAAAATTTCACTAGAGAAGACTTCCAAATACTTTCGTCTCACTCATAATCATCCACCTTCTTCATAAACAAGTTTTTGTCACAAGTTTTGGGAGGCTTAATTGGGGTTTAGTAAAGTTTTTTCAAGAACACTTCTTTGCTAATTTTTTGAGAGAAATCCAGATTTCTAATCATATTTTCAACACAATCTTCACAGGCATGAATACTCTATTCTTTTTCTTTAGTATTATGCGTTTTAAGTGTCGCCTAAATACTTAATTACATGTTTTCTTAAAAATAATTAGTAACCTAATTAGAAAAAGAAGACACTAACTATGGGGCTATTTTTATAAAATCTTTTAATCTGAATAAAATTCATAACCCTTTGCGTACGTAGGATTCATGAGTGATTTTGTGTTTTATTGGTGTAGGTTGCATGTAGAAAAACCCTAGTTTTGAAATAAATAAAGTTGGGGGCGTATAACTCATGTAATTTGTGTTGAAATAATGAAATTATAAGTTTGATGTTTTAAATGATGAAATAGCGGTATATTTAATTTAAATAATTAAATGAGATTAATTGGATGTTTATGACGAGGTGATAATTAAATTAAGATGTAATTGAATTGGACTATCATATGTAGTTTTATGCTTTGATTAATTATGCTTGTTTGTGTGACTTGTTGGTATTATTATATTGCCTTTGTGACGACGGGTTGTTGGGTAGTTTTGTTCTCCCTATATTTTAGGATGCCATCTAGGTATAGGACTAGTGGGTAGGCCTTTTGATGATTTACGCCTTCTAGGTATGGGACTAAAAGGGTGGGGGTAATTTATAAATTTTGAAATTGAGAAATTGAGAGTTAATGCCTAAGATAAAAACGGGTATTAAAATTTGTGGCGACATAATGTGTCGGGGCCGACAGTTTAAACGGGTCAGAGGGCTATTTATGTCGTTTCGTGTGTGGAACCTTGTCATGTGTCGGGGCCGACAATTTAAACGGGTCAGATGGTGATTGACAAGGGGAAGTGTGACACTTTAATAAAAAGTGAGAACTATAATAAAAGTTGGTTAATTTAATTAAATTAACATCGTGGTACTTGGGAATTTAAAATCATATTGGTGTGCCTTTATAAAAGGGGATTTATGTGGGTAGTTAGTGATTTATATTTATCGCGTTTAATCATCCCGTTTAATTTAAAATATTCTATTGTAATATTTATCGCCTATAATGCTACTGTCTAGATTCAAGGATCCTATTTTAGGGGAGTAGTGTGTATTCTTGCTCGGGGCTTTGGCTCTGACCCATGCATTGATTAATCTTTTTCAGGATTAGATTAGAGAAGCTGCATAAGTTTATCGGAGTTATCATTTGGAGGTGCAGCTGGAGTATTCATTTTATAGCATAGTTTAGTTAGACTTTCCTTCTCAGTCTTATTTAATTATAAGACTTCATTTGAGTTTTATTGGGCCATTCGGTTCCAAAGTTGTTTAGAGGAGTTCTTTTGGGATTATTTAGATTTTATTTAATCATTATTGGAGAATGGATTTTTTGGAGTTAGCATGTGATGGATATTTTATCGCAAAGTTTTTTATGATCATTTGAGATTGATTCAATTATTTATCTTATGGACTTATTTATTTATGTCTCATATCAGTCTCATGCTAAAAATGATGTTTATTTAGTTCACGACTGGCATAGTTTCGCGGCGGATTTTGTGGGGTGTGACATTTTTTTCATTTACAACTTATCTTTGTCTATTTACATGGCATTTCAATTAATTTGATTGACATTTCAATTTTAGTTATGTTTTTT